>CAMTDV010000008.1:96305148-97505148 GCA_947069175.1 Scalesia atractyloides
AAGTCAAAGAGTGATAAGCATGGAAATAATCTTATTTCTATGAATTTGAAATTTATAACTTATGAGGGAACTATGTCAGGACTTATTATATGTGGCTTGGAGTTTAGACCAATGTAATTGAAGGCAATAACTATGACAAAAGGACCCAAAGGAAACTCTGGATGTTTATTCAGATTTCAATTATTGACCAGAAAAGGATCCAAAGGCAACTCTGATCATGTCTATTCAGTGATCAATTATCGACCAGATGGGTGTGCGCACACAACATGGGATTTGGTATGTTACGTTGAGACTTTCTGCATCGAACATCTGCTCAAATTGAATTCGGTTTCATTCTTGCTCTGCATTAATAATTTGGTTAAAAATGAACTAATTTGTTTTCTCTTGAATCTGTTTGCGGTTATACCATTTGTGTGCTTATACAAATTGGGGTATTTCACTGCGTATTTTCAACTAGTTTCAAAATGATCTGGGCATGCTTTTCAACGTTTCCTCATTCTGGGAGCACGTATACGGATAGTTGTGTGGTATATTGCATACTGTACATTAAAGACGTAGAAGGTACAAGAGAGAGACTGAAATATGGTAGGCATGTGTCATAGAAGCTATCACGAAGCCATCGACATGGAAATGAGTCTCTTACCACTAATAACTTTAGAGGAACAAGAGATCATCGTCAAGAGACCATAATTATAAGTAGTTATTAATTAGATGTTTCTAACAGTGTCGCCATGTGAACTAACACTGGTTTTTAGTCCTAATATGTTTGATTCAAACATAAAATTATTCTATACATAGGACCATCTCCAACACATAAAATCATGGATCTCACAATCTCTCCATCTCACCTCTCTCTTTTCAATATTTTTCTCTTTCTTTGTTTTCTCTCATCCTCACATTATCCGCCCTTATCGCCCGTGAAGAAGGATTTTCTCCACCCTCTCTCCACCTCACCCACGGGGCACCACCATTGAAGATTGTCTGATGGTATAAGGCATGATAACTTTACAATCTACATGATCCTTAGTTGAGTTGGTGTTTTTTCGTATGAGCATAAGACACCACAGTTTAATTACAAAAACTTCACATTTGGTTATTACAAAGAAATACAAACTATAACTCTTCCAAGGCATATAACCATGGCAAAATTCTCCTTTCATATGTCTTCTCGTGACTAACCATTCATCCACAACATGTGGTCGTCTTATAAGATCCTACACTAGTAACAAGTTTTCTTATGTCACATCATCATAGAAAATCTAACGCTCTTTATTTTATGCCATTGTTTTTTTGCTAAAATCTTTCAACTTTAATTTTCCTTATTGTTTTTCTATCTATTTTGTATCATCCATTGTGGAAAACTTCTTTTGACCCTTTTTCAGTTATTAAGCTCATCTATTTTCAATGATTGCGGACAGATGTATCTATAATACTTGAAACAGCTAATCAACTATCTGCCAAGCGTATGGTCTACCACAACATTAATGCCACCCATACAAACCGGTGTGAAGTCATCTATGAACGTGATTATGTACCCCCCCCCCCAATAGATTTTAATTTAACCGGACCAAAGACATCGATATGCACTAATTCTAGTGGTTGTGAGGTGTTTTCTGACTTTATCTTTCGAATGGTAGTTGGTGAGCTTTATCGAATTGACACCCTACACATACCGAAGTATTAGTGACATCTAGTTTAGGTAATCTACTTACCACTTGTTTCGTGGCAATTAGGTTGAGTTTATCATATGCAACATTGCGGAATCTTTGGTGCCATAAGTCTGTGCTATCATGGTTTCTCGTTCTTTTGATGTATGCAGATTCTGTAAATAAAACTGTATAGTGTGTCTTTTCTCCTCCCTCTTAGGATTGATTTTGACTTAGCCTCAAATCGTTCACTTGACATGGATTTCCGAAACAAATTCAGTTGAATCGTTGGGTTCTTATTGTTGTAGTGTGTCCTTGCATTCTCATAATTCAAACAAGTCTTAACATATCGTAAAATTAGCACGCGTGTATTAGTGAATCGAAGCGCACATAAAACTAATTATTGATTTAATATCTAAAATTCACGGATATTAATAAACAACTAGAAGCCATCAATAAATCTATTTCTTCGATATAAATTGTGGGTTTGACAAAAACAAACCTTGATATTAAAGTTCACATTTGTTTATTTCATGTACTGTATAACATTTAATGTATTGATTATGCATTACATACAAGTAAATACCGTTTAAAGGTCATAAAAGATATCACCTACCTAATGCTATCTTTAACATAAAAAACAAAAACTAAAGATATTGTTTAAAGGTCATAAAGGTATTGTTTCTCTTTGAGATAAAGGGGTTTTTGAAGCTGCTAACGTCATAAAAAATAAGAATTTTATCTTGATTAACGGCAGATTGAAGGGAAGTAATATGGAAATTAACGTGGTTAATGTGTATGCTCCCCAAAGTACTTCAGCTAAATTAAGTTTATGGAATGACATTAGTTCTGTTTTGAGAGGTTTCGGGGTATGAAGGTCATTGCTGGAGATTTTAATGTAGTTAGGGATCCCTCAGAACGGAAAAATTCTGGTTTCAAGAATGCGTGCGCCGCTAACTTTAATAATTTATTGCTAATGAAGGTCTATTGGAATATGACCTTAAGGGCAGAAAATTCACGTGCATTAGGGAAAACGGGAAGAAACTTAGTAAAATTGACAGGTTTTTGGTTTGCTCAGGTTATTTTAACGGCTGGCCTAATGCGGTGGCGAGGGGTTTAGCGCCCCTTTATTCAGATCACTGTCCTATCATTCTCACCAGTTGTTTCAAGAATTTTGGACCCAAGCCATTCAGGGTCTTTAATTCTAGGATCGATAAGACTGGGTATGTGGAAGCGGTCGAAAAGGCGAGTTTGCAGTTTTCTTATGAGGGTCCCCCCGATCTCGGCCTTAATATGAAGTTCGCGACGATTAGAAATTTTATTAGAGTTTGGAAGGAGGAAATGTTAAAAAAGGAAGGTGAAATTCATAGAAGAGCTTTCGAGGAAATTGAAGAGCTCGAAGAGATAATGGAGGGTAGGGGTTATCGGAAAGTGAGGAATGGTCATATGTGGAGAATAAAAAAATCATTATGGAGGTGGAAAGACATAAAAACCTTGATATGAAACAGCGGTCAAGGACGAAGTGGGCTCTCGATGGAGACGAAAACACAAAATTCTTTCATTCTCATGTTAATATGAGAAAAGTGGCCAATCGGATCCCCGGTTTAAATATTAATGGTAGATGGGTTAATAAACCGTCAAGAGTCAAAAAAGAAGTTATGTGTTTTTTCAAGGATAGATTCACTTTTTTCAAGGATAGATTCACTGAAGACTGTCACTTGAGACCTTCGCTTTATTGTGAAGAGTTTAAAATGTTAAATGAGGTGGACAAACAGCTGCTGGTAGAACATTTTTCTCTGAATGAAATTAAGTTGGCGGTGAAGGACTGTGGCGACGATAAAGCTCCGGGCCCGAACGGTTTGAATATGAGGTTTACCAAATTCTTTTGGCATTTGTTCGAAAAAGATGTTAAGGATATTCTGGATTATTTTTTCGTGAATGGGACGATTAATGTTGGATGTAATTCGTCTTTCATCACGTTAATTCCTAAATGCAAATTATCGCCCGATTAATCTGATTGGTATTATAAGTAAAATTATTTCCAAGGTGTTGGCGAACAGACTAAAGAAGGTTATCGGATCCGTGGTTTCCGAATCTCAATCAGCTTTTCTAAAAGGAAATTATATCTTGGACGGGCCGTTGATCATTAATGAGCTTCTATCGTGGGAAAAAAAAACAAATAAGAAAACGTTATTCTTTAAGATTGATTTTGAAAAGGCTTACGACAACGTTAATTGGAATTTTCTGATATCTATTATGTCTCAAATGGGGTTCCCTGCTAGATGGTGTGAGTGGATGAAAGGTATTTTGAAGACCATGAGATCGTCGGTTTTGGTGAACGGCTCGCCTACGTTCGAATTTCAATGCACCAAAGGTATCCGACAAGGCGACCCGATCTCCCTTTTTTTCCTTTTGATCATGGAGGCTCTGTCGTGTATGTTGAATAAAGCTAGAAGGCTTGGCGAGATCTCGGGATTCAAAACACCTAATGAAGGCCCGTAGTTATCTCATCTCTTATACGCGGACGACGCTATGATCATATGTGAATGGAGTTTGCGTAATATTGGTAATGTTCTTCGTATTTTACGGGTGTTTTATTTATGTTCGGGATTAAAGATCAATCTATCTAAATCGAATATGTTTGCTATTGGAGTGGACTCGGAGGGTTTGAACGACATGGCGTCGAGGTGGGATGTTTAGCTGGGAATTTACCTTTTAAGTATCTTGGTTTGATGGTCGGTGCTAATATGAATAGGGTGGTGAACTGGAAACCGGTTTACGATTTATTTGATGTGAGACTTGCTAAATGGAAAGCAAGTTTGCTTTCCATTGGGGGTAGGATCACGTTAATTAAAGCGGTTCTCAAAAGTCTACACACTTATTATTTCTCCCTTTATAGAGCCCTGGTGCAAGTCATAAAAGATCTTGAAGCTAAAATCAGGAATTTCTTATGGGGAGGAGATGATATGATAAAAAAGATGCATTGGGTCGCTTGGGAAAGAGTCTCGATTCCAAAGGAGATCGGAGGGCTAGGCATTAGAAGATTGAAAAACATAAATGTTGCGCTTCTTGCTAAATGGGGATGGAGGTTTTTGTCTGATAAAGGGAAACTTTAGACTAAGGTGATTGAGGCTATCCATAGGACGAGATCTAGATGGGATTTTATTCCGACGAGGATGACGGGGGGTGGAGTTTGGTGCAATATTACTAAGTGCCTTTCTAATATTCATATTGAGGGGATCCCGCTGAAAAGGTTTTTTAAGAGTTCGGTAGGAAACGGTAGAGATACGATGTCTTGGATTGACCCGTGGGTGCGTAACGAACCATTAAAGGATCTTTGTCCGGATCTTTTTAAGTTAGAAAAGAATAAGCGTTGCAAAGTTAGCGAAAGGATTAAAGATAATAGTTCGAATGTTCGGTTTGAATGGCAGTGGAGACGGCATCTTGTGGCTGGTAGGGAGGTGGATGAGATTATGCGACTGATTAATTGTATTAATGGATGCGATATTAAAGATGGCCGAGATATGTGGAAATGGATCGGGGATGCTGCGGAGGATTTCTCTGTTGCAGCGGTGAAAGATCTGCTCGAAAAAAATAGGGTGGAGACGAACCATTATGTGCCCGAGTGGTGCAAGTGGATCCCATCGAAATGTAACGTTTTTATTTGGCGTGCTGAAATGAACAGGATTGCGACTCTGGATGCTTTAAAAAAAGGAATGTTGATGTGGGCGATCCAAGGTGTTTCTGTAACATCCGTCAAAAACGGATTTACCAAACCCGCCCCGTTTATCAACCGAACAGTCAGTCAAAAAATTTCGTTGCGAATTAAATGCCCAAAATAATTTTAAACGATACGTAATCAATTATTATACAAGAATATATATTTAGTTTTTGAAAAACTGTTGAAAATCGCAAAATAAAAATAAAATACCTCTGCCGGGTTTCGAACCCGGGTCTGTACCGATTCCGGAAACATGTCTTAACACACACACACAAACCACTGCGCCACGGATTTTGTTTGTTATATATTGAAATCATTTAATTGATATAATGACGTTACGAATTCAAAACCGGCGCCCAATAGTTCAGTCGTCGGAATCCCGGTAATCTCGCGAACTTTTAACACCACTTTCAGTTATAACGTAAACTAGTATTAAGACATCGGTTATAACCGATGTTTGAAGTCCGCGACCAAACCATAACCGCCGGAGAAATTTAAATCAACGAATACAGTCGGAAATCAGACCAGGTTCATTGACGATTTGTTCTATAAATTCACCCACAACCCACTGCAAACCTTTTCGCTCAAAAACACACCTTTTCTCGACGTAATTCCACTCGCCGGAATTTCCCTGCTCATCGCCGGAAAACCGGTTTCTCCATCCCTGAGCCTCACTGAGCCTCTGAGCTTATACCGGAGATACCCACACCCTTTGTAAGCTTCCTGGAGACTCGCTGCTACAAGGAACACGTCGCCGGAGGTGATTGCTGTCGCCGGAGTTTTCTGCCGGAAAACAGAGAGTCCAGTCGGTATACCTCTTCGCCTAAATTCTTTTTCTTTTCACTCATATCTCACCTTAATGAACTGTAAGACGCTAAGAAATCGATTAAGACTTTGAACCAGTCGATTTCCGATTTCTGGTTCTAACTTGACGAGGAAGACGATGACCGCTATAACGTATAAGTATAATTAAAATCAGGATATTACTCGGGTTAGACACACAGTCCAGCGGTGGACTGTGTGCACATAAAACGCAAAGGTCTCGAGTTCGAATCCCGTCTCACACACGCTGCCTTAATAAAAATCATTTTTTTAAACTGAACCGGAGTCGTCACTGGTATATGTTAAGTATATTGATAACCGGAATAATAACCAAGTTAGACACACAGTCCAGCGGTGGACTGTGTGTTTGTTTATATCACAGGTCACGAGTTCGAGTCCGGTCTACTGCACCGACTCGAACAATTATCTCTTCTTTTTAAATAAGGCAGAAAAGGAAATATCTAATTTGTATTTAAGTATAATAAAAATCGAATTATATAACATGTTAAACACACAGTCCAGCGGTGGACTGTGTGTTAGATTAAACCACAGGTCCCGGGTTCGAGACCTGTGGAGCGCACCGCCGAATTGATTTAAACTGTTTTTAAAATAAAATGATTTTCGGTTTAAACTAATTAATATATATATATAATTAAAATCAGATATATAACGGGTTAGACACGTAGCTCAGTTGGTAGAGCTGCGTGCACGCGTACGGGAGGTCTCGGGTTCGAGCCTCACTCAGCGCACTTGTATTCCGAATTGAACCGGTCAACGGTCAGGTCAACGGTCAGTCAAACGGTCAACGGTCAAAAAAAAAATCAATTTTTTTATTATTTTTTATTTAATTATTTTAATTAAAAATCAATTAAAAATACTTAAAAATAACATTTTTAAGGTTAGAAAATAGCCTCAAACTCACAAAAATACACCCAACAATCCTACTAAAATAGATTAATAAAATCCGTTTACTTACCAAACCATAATGCGATTTATCTAGGTTAAATCTCACTCGTGGTTAAAACCACCTCGCGTGCATTCAACGTCATCAACCGAACGCACCCACTGTGAGTGAATCTTACAACTCCCCCTTTTAAATTACACGTTTTGGGGTGTGTCATGTGTTATGAAAATAATTAATTTATTTATTTAAACTTGTGCCATACCACATCATGACCTAAACTTAGATTGTTTTTATTGTTGTGATTTACTTATTGCCTTTTGTCAAGTTATAAGAAACTCATACATTAAGCCCATCAGTTCCTCGTGGGAGACGAGTTGAACAACGCGTGCTTCAAATCAAATTCATTATTGTTCATGTGTGTATCATTGAGTTTATATTGTTTGTAGTTGTGTCATTCATATTATCATGTTATGCAAATCATTCATCAGGCCCCTCAGTTCCTCGTGAGAGACGAGTTGAGCATCGCGTGCCTCTAATTGTTCCACTATTGTTCATGTGTGTTTCATTTAACATTTTATGATTGTTGATTAAGTTACATCTATTTTTACTCATGTTTGGTTGTGCACATATTTCATAATCAATTTAAATAAATTTGTTCAAATGTTTTCCATAGGATTCACTCGCCAACATTATGTTGATCCAAAAAACCCTTTTACACATGATACAGGTGAACAGGTTGAAGCAAGGAAAACATAGGATATGCCTTAGAAGAGAACAAAGAAGTTTAGATTGTTAGTTAGATCATGTTGTAACTTTTATTGTAAAAATTCTATTTAATTTGTATTAATGAATATGAAACGCTTAATAAATGTCATGAGCTTTGATGATAACCCAATCATGCCCCGATCACCTTATCCGCTGCGGGTCGGGGTGTGACAGTTTCCTTTGTGAAGACGGTGAAGAGACGACGGAACATATTTTCTGCTCGTGATCGGTTGTGACAACCCTGTGGAATCACATCAGTGTTTGGTGCAAGATTCCGAACATATTTATATTTTCATTCAGAGATCTTCTGGAAGTGCATGAGCATGTCGGTGTAAAAGGAGCTAAAAAGGAGGCGTTGAAAGGAATTATAAGAATAGGTTGTTGATCTTTGGAGGGCTAGAAACGAAGCGAAGTTCAATCATAAAGCGATCAAAGTTGAGAAGATTATTAGCGATTTAAAATCGGCCAGCTTCTTGTGGTATAATGTTAGATCGAAAAGTAGGAATATTTCTTGGGAAGATTGGTGTAAGTTTGTAATTATATAACTGTTGTTGTTTTTTTGGCCGCCTCGATTTGAGGTTGGTTTGGTGTTAATGATATTTTCCTTTCAAAAAAAAAGAGGGCCTGTTTTTTCATTGGACGTCATCGAATATGTTTGGTAAACATTTTAATAGGGTGGTTGCTCTAGCATTTCGTTGGTTTAACAGGTCGGACCAGTCTAGCAAAAAGAGAAGGCAACATGACGGTTTTGCTCTTGTGGTTCACGTCACGGTCCAATGACTTGTGACTAAACTGGCAAGATCCGAATTATTTTAAGTGAAATTGGTCGAACCAGACAATGTGGTTTGGCTTTTAGTACAATGGTTTCAGGCTAAACTTTGTGCATCAACATGTTTCTAATATTTTAGGGTCGAGTTGCAAGCACACACGCATATAAACTGCAGATTAGTAAAGAGCACAAGGATTTACGTGGTTCGGTCTAAGCTGACCTATGTCCACTAGGTGCAACCAAGATATTTCTACTCTCATGATAAGAAATTACAAGTACAAGATCATATATATAATTACATATTAGGGTTTATAACGTATTCCCCATAAAAACAAGTAAATGAGCTATAATTAAATGAGACGGGCTAAGCATCCCTCGAGTCTTTAATTTAATTAGTCTTGTCACTTTTGTGTCTTTTAAACCCGACTCAATTAACTAATTAAGCCTCCTTAAGCCCAACAAGTTCTACGACCTTAAAAGGGTTGTGATTCATGTCCATTCGGCTAGGTTTTTGGCTTGTATTTTGACACGTGGAGGCGTGCAAGATTAGGGGATTCAGCCTTTTGACCTTAGATTTTCGGTTATTTTACGAGAAGTAGAAGTAGTAAGGTTATTACGTTTTGTTATAAAGGGGTATCCATATTCATTTTTGTGTCCATCCCTTTGCATTTAAGCTTATAATAAACTTCTAAAACGTGCATTATTAGGCCGGGCGGGGCACCCATATACGTTAGCCTTGCGGGTTTGTTGTCGTATGGTAACACTGTCGCCACCTTAGCGGGTTGTCTTGGCGGCTTGTTGCTCCGGGTAGTCTTTGCCGCATGACACCAAACAGCTTGTAATGTTTGGAGATTCTAAGGTTTTAGGAGGTGTGTGTGATTGATGGGGTGGAGTACAGTATGGGTCTATGGTTCTAGGATACTTATGGGTAGATACGGCTAGTGTTTTGCCTCATCTAGGATACTTTGGTGTAGAATTAACATGACAGCGAAGAATAAGACGGGACTAAAGTACTACCCTGCAGTGCCCCTTCCACCCTTAATACGGCCAAAACTAACATGTAGAAAAAAAATTAGGTCTTGATGTCAAGCTATATACTAACAGAACTACTTTTGTCGTATATGACTAACCGGTTACGGGGTAGGGGCGCTCCACTAGTGATGGAATTCCATCACTCACAAAAATCCATTCACGTTCCGCCACGTTATCGAGCTTTATTCCATCACTAGTGATGGATTTTAGTGGAAATGCCCATCACTAGTGATGGTTTTTTTTTAAATTATAAATTAATAATAAAACAATAAAATTATAAATTTCATTTAAATAAATCCTAAATTACACACTATAAAAAATAAACATTGCAAATTAAAAAAACCTAAAAAATTTACGGCATCTCCCAACTCCACTTTTCACACATCTCGTGTTTGCGTTGAAGTACGATGGATTTATACGGTTTGTCGAGAGTGTCGTGCGGTTGTAACAAGACATGTAAATCACTATTTTTATCGTTTTCGGTCAAGTGGCTAATATACGCCTCCTCACGTTTAAGTTTTGCCACCACAAGTTTTTCTCTTCTTTCTTTGGATTCAACAATTTCCACCAATTTAACTTCTTTGAATTCGGTGATGGACTTCGCCACTGCTTCCTTTCCTCTACTTGACGAATCACCACTTTTCTTGCAGCGCGGCCTCGTGGGTGTATCGTGTTGATTGGGTTCGTCATCGGGTTGTTCGTTCAAATTCATTTTGGGCATGTTACCGGACTCGGAAGTAGTGTAGTTCCAAAACATGGAAGTTTTTGATCTTTTGGGACCTCCTCTTCTCGTTGGAGCCGTCGGCCGATGCATGTTGATCAAGTCAACCGGCTCCTACTTCGGGTGATGTCTCGTAACCTCCCATGCCGCCATGTGTGGAAAAGTTTTATGCTTGTATGCCCGGCAATAGTCTTCTAAGGCGTTTTTTATGATAGCCGCGTCGTTCGCTCCGTTTTGTGGATTTCGGGACTACAAAAAATACAAAAACAAACAGTTTTATGTTTTAAAAAATAAAAAAAACAGCTTTCTGTTTAAGAAAACTGTTTTATGTTTTAGAAAAAAAAGTTTTCTGTTTTAAAAAATAAAAAAACAGTTTTCTGTTTTAAAAAATAAAAAAAAAACGGTTTTCTGTTTAAAAAAAAACAGTTTTCTGTTTTTAATAAAAGTAACAGTTTTCTTTTAAAAACAGTTTTATGTTTTAAAAATAAAAAAAAAACAGTTATATGTTTTATAAAATTAAAAAAACAGTTTTCTTTTTTATAAAATGAAAAAAAACATATAGAAATAAGTTAAAAAAACGTACCAATTGAATTAAGCAAGCGTTAAATTTACTCATTTTTCGGTTAAATCTCCCCACTTCAAAGTCATTTGGCGAAATGGGATATAACTCTTCTCCAAAACAAGTCTATTATTTGAATGGTTTTTGTTTTCGGATGTGTGCAAGTATGCCTTGACCAAGGCGACCTCCTTCTCGCTTGTCCACAGTCTCCGAACAGTTGTTGGGACGATTTCAACTTCTTGATCGTCTTCTTCTTCTTCTTCTTTAACTGGTTCACTATCGTCACCATCCTCAAGTTGTTGTTGTAGTTCGCGGTATGTACGGGCGAATTGGTGGATGACATTTTTATCTTCTAGTGGGTCGTGGTTGAAATGGTAGGTTTGAAACGTTTGTGTTTGAAATTGTTGAGGTTGAAATGGTGGAATGAAAGTTTGGTTTTGATATTGTTGGGTTTGAAATGATGGAAATTGTTGGGTTTGAAAGGGTTGGTTGGGAGACGGTTGGGTTTGAAATGACGGGATTTGATCGGGTTCGTCTTGCAACTGAAATCTCGCCGGCTCGCCAAGATTAGCTCGAACCTTCAGTCGTACGGGTTTTTTCTTTGAACCTGAAACTCGTTTGGTTGAACCTTCCATTTTGGGTTATGTTGAAAGATTGTATTTTGTGTGTTGATTGTATTGTTAGTAACTTATTACATTTTCATTTCCAATATAACCTACAAATATTTTATCATTATTACAAGTTCATTGTATTCTAGAATACAAAGAAGTTCGTCATCAATGGCGTAGGATAAGGTACATATCTTTTAAATTATAAATTGAGTTCGTATCTACCACCTCTGCCTTTCTGCCACCCAACTATAAAAGTTGAGGATTCCATAAAACATATATTTATATCAAAACTGGAAAATTAACGTGTTCTTAAATTGGAAGGACATATGCTTTAAACGTATTCTCATTATATAACTTATTCTCCTGTAAAATAAATATTTTGGGCTCAACATTTTATAATTTATTACTTATAATAATGTATTTAGACTTAAATAACACTTAACTTTATTTGAAGATATGGTCCCCAAATTCCGATAATATTAACAATAAATTAAAACCTGTTCCCAACAACACAGGATCAAAACAAAAGTTATTCTAATAAGGGGACAAAGCACTAGAGCCTAGAGGTACCGATATACACAAATTGTATATTATTGACCATATATATATATATATATATACATGAGAAGGATACATTAGAAACCACTCTTTATTGCGAGAACCACAAGAACCAATGTGAATACAACCAAAATACCTAAAAAATCCAAAAAGAAAGATTTTTTGATAACGAAAACCAGCGATTTTTTATAGAAAAATATTTAAAAAAATTGTATGTTTTTTTAGATTTTCTTAGGGTTTTTTTTGGAGGGGGGGTTAGGTTTTTTTAGGTTTTGAGTAGTGGTGCAGTGGGTTTATTTTTATTTTGTTCACATTGTTTTCGTGATTCCTCACAAAAAATGATTCTCACATAAACCCTTCATATATACAAGTGAGTTGTCAGTTGTATAATGCTGATGATTATAAAAGAAAAGTTAAATGAATTATAACTGTTAATTATAATAAAGTTATCGTGATTTACAATACATATAATCCTTAACCACGTTCCAAATAATCCTTGAAAGAATATATAAATTGCAAGAACTTTCTTACACAAATTAATATCGTTATGTATGCGTATCATGTATACATGTGTGGATCATTGAGAGACAAAAGTGAAATTGCCTAATTTTACATATAACTTGTATGTGCCCATACAATGTATATATGTGTGGGCCATCGGGGGCAAAAGTGAAATTACATTAGTTTTAACGTTATTTTACCAATTTCGTCAAGCGTCAGATGGTTAATCATGCGTCATATGAAGGTGGATAACCGAAAAACAAGGGGTACATGCGCTAATTGGTCTTTGTCCCGATTACTAAGTATTATGTGCCTTATATCCAAGGCTTAATGCAATACCACTATTAAGCCAGGAGTCTCACCAAAAGAAATTTCTCTATTCCTACTGGGTAGAAATGTTAAGACTGTATACATCTTACCCTACTGAGATCCTTTCTTAGTCTGACTATTGATGGAATTTACTAAGTATGATGATAAAACAAATTAATATCGTAAACTTTGCATGTTAAATTGTCTAGTAATACTTCAATAAATAAGACTATTAGTCTTGTAAAAATATGATACTTTTATACAAGTTCAATTACTTTGTTTTGGTAAGGATGTTGTGTCAATTTACTAAGTTGTTTGACATGTTTATTTGCATATTGCATGTGGTTAGATTTGGTATAAAGTGTTTATTTTTGCGAAATACTTGTTTAACCGCCGTTAAAAAAAGCATGTTGAACCATGTTAACCCATCTACAACCCGTCTTGTTTAACTCAAACTTAAACCGATTAACTTATTATCAAGTCATGCGATATCACCGAATGCTGTACAATTTTTTTTTACTTTTTTTTAAAAGTAAACTTCATAAAAACGTAACTACCTTAAACCGAGGCAAGCCAAACAAATTACAGATTTACATATTTACACCAGTCATCCCAAATGATACTTTGACCTTTAGACCTAGACGAATACCATAAGAACCTCATCGATTTTATCTCGCTTATAATATTTTCAAGTTTCACCGGTTTATCCTTGAATCTAGCTTCATTCCTAGCCCTCCAAATGCTCAAGCATCCGATTCTGATGAGACCCATAAACACCTTTTTTTTCTTTCCTGATAATCCAACATGCTCATGAACTTCAAGTAAATCTTTAAAAGAAGAAAGCACAAACGTTTGGAACCTTACACCAACTGCTTATATAAGACCAAACCATGCCTTCATACTCGCAAAGAGATGAACAAACGTTCCACCGATTCATCTTCCTCACCACACAGACCGCAAATCGTAACATCACAACCAATATTTCTTTTCTTTAACGCCATCAGAGTTGCAATCCTTTTCATTTGCGTTCTCCATATAAACACATTACATTTGCTAGGGATCCACTTACACCATTCGGGAGTGAAAACAATCTCCGGGATTCTATTTTTATGCAGCAAATTTTTCACTGCTTTCACGCTAAAATCGTTGTCGTTAGCACTGATCCAGCCCCAACGGTCCCTCGACTGGTTCAGCTTAGTCGTAATGAGCATACTGCAAAGATTCAACAAATTTATAACTTCCGTACCTGCAGATAAATTCCTTTTCCATTGCCACATGAACATCCTTGAATTGTTATGAGCTTAAATTCGATTGCATACCCGACAGCCTTAACCTCTTCAAGTTTGAAAAGGTCCGGAAACATCCTTTTAAAGGAACATTACAAATCCATGGATCCAGCCAAAAAGCCGTATCACTACCATTGTCGATCGAAGCTTTAAAAAAATTTCTCAAGGGAGTCCCATCCATAATTTGAACTATATTGCTCCAAACTCATCCCAACACTTTCTTAACCGAAAAAAATCCCAACCATTTCTCGTGAAATGAATCGCCTCGATAGCTTTGATCCAAGACTTATCTTTATCTGACAAGAACCTCCATCCCCATTTAGCATGAAGAGCAATATTACTATATTTTAACTTGCTCAATCCTAAACCTCCATACTTTTTAGGACGAGTCACCAGATCCCAAGCAACCCAATAGAGCTTTTTTATCGAGTCAACACCACCCCAAAGAAAGTTTCTAATTTTCGCTTCCAAGTCACTAATAACCTGTGTTGGGGCTTTATATAAAGAGAAATAATAACCTGGCAAACTTTCAAGACAGATTTAATAAGTGTGATTCTGCCTCCGATAGATAAGAGAGAAGGTTTCTATTTAGCGAGTCTAGAATCAAAGATGTCATAAACCAGTTTCCAATTGGAAATTCGGTTCATATTTGCTCCGACCGTCAATCCCAGATATTTAAACGGGAAGTTTCCCACTTCCGCGGCCCTATTATTGAGATCCGTCGCATCAACTTCAATAGCAAATAAGTTAGACTTCATGATGTTGATTTTGAGCCCGGAACCGGGATTAAACACCATTAGGATTCAAACCACATTTGTAATATTTAATTCCGACCATTCTCCCATAATAATTGCATCGTCCGCGCAGAGAGACACACGGGCCATTATTCGGTAATTTGACACCTGAGATCGAGCCCACACTTTTGGCTTTCACAAGCATGCAGGAAAGAGCTTCCATAGCAATAATGAAGACAAAAGGCGAAATAGGATCCCCTTGCCTTATACCCTTGGAGTATTGGAATTCATATGTAGGCGATCCGTTGACTAAAACCGACGATCTCGCTGATTTAAGAATTCCAAAAATCCATGAGCACCATTTGACCGGGAAAGCCATTTGCTCCATAATGGAAATAAGAAAACTCCAATTTACATTATCAAAGGCCTTCTCGAAATCGATTTTTAGGAAAACCTTCTTCTTCATCATTTTTCCCCGATTAACAATTTCATTTAGCACTAACGGCCCATCAAGAATATAATTATCTTTTATAAAAGCTGACTGTGAGTTGGAAATAACCGATTTAATCACACTTTTGAGCCTATTAGCCAATACTTTGGACACAATTTTGCTAATGATGCCGATAAGGTTAATGGGACGATAATCACTCAGCGAGACGGGGTCTTTTAGTTTCGGAAAGAAACTCCGGAAGTGTTTAACAAATTTCAAATTCAGCCCATCAGGACCCGGAGC
Organism: Scalesia atractyloides; assembly: GCA_947069175.1. Lineage (NCBI taxonomy): Eukaryota > Viridiplantae > Streptophyta > Magnoliopsida > Asterales > Asteraceae > Scalesia > Scalesia atractyloides. Next base: position 96,320,820 of record CAMTDV010000008.1, read on the forward strand.
CTTATCATCACCACAATCAGAAACGGTTTGCTTGATTTCCTCGAGGAGAACCAAAAACTCCTTGTCCGTATCAGACAGATTTTTAAGACGATCACAACTCAGAGGAGGCCTAGACTGAATATCTTCCATAAAATGATTCTTAAAAAACTTCATAATTTCTAATACCTTTTATCTAGTTTATGAAATTGGATAAGGTTATACTTTCCTAGAAACTATTTAGTAAAACCAAAAAAAGAAAAATCTGTGTAATGTTAAAAGAAAACTATATAATGAAATTTGCACAATAGCTTTTTTTATATTTTATATAGAATTTATTAATTTTCACTAAGTACGAACTTGCAATCAATTGGACAATTTCCTTTTTTTCTAACAATATTTGATTCATTGACACAAGTTATTTGCAGCCTACCAACAACCAAAAAATTTAATAGCAATGCATTAAATAAAACAAGTAGTAAATTGATTTCTAGAAAGTCAAGCTTTGAATGTGAAGTGTCTTCCCATTTCATTGCTCCAAGAGTGAAACTAGTATTTATTTAATTTTTCTTGTAAAACTAGTATTTATTTGATATATTCTCTACTCCTCTCTCTTTATATATATACTATATTATAGTGCATGAGAAAAGTGCATTTAAGATACCAAAGAAATAAGAATATTTTTCTCTTAATTTATAGATACACCCATAAAATTAGAGTTAATTCATCTTTTAACCAATAATTATATTTTAGCCCTCCACCTTACTACACTTAAATCCTAAGGTTTAAATTAATAATGGGTAATTAGTTACACTTTATCATCCACAACAAACTTATAATTCACGTATTATCGTCATATCTTATAAACTATAATGTTCAAAAAAATCCTAAAGTGCCGTGACGACGTGAATCATTTTTGTCGACCTTTCGATAGTTGTCTTGGTCAATATTGACGTGTAGATTAAAACTTACAAGTAAGTGATACCTTAGTGTACAAGTGCTTAAAGCCCAATATACTTAGTCATTATCCTATAATGTTTAATAGCTACAGAATGTCAAGTGATTAAATATATCGTCAATTTAATCATCCCATCTAGATTACACTTTAATCTCTCATTTTTAACAAAATTACAGATAATTAGTTAGAAGTTACATTTTATCCCTTTATAAAAAACTAACCCCCCCCCCCCCACGATTTTTAAACGGTCATAACTTTTTGGTACGTTAATATATTTTGTTACATTACACTATATAAACGAGTATTTTATTCTCTTTAATTTGGGTATAGTGTTGCTATAGTTTTTTTAGTTAAAAAAATGATAAGTTACGTGATTAAAAGTTTCTAAGGGTAAGTAATAACTGAATCGTTAACCGAAACAGAACAGAAATCAACCAAAAATTGAATTAACTAAAAACCTGATTAACCGAAACCTGAATTAACAAAAAATGGTTACCGATTTTTTTGTAATCTCATTAAACCAAAAGTAACTAAACTAAACCATTCATAATTTTATATATTTCTAGTTTTTATACCTTCAGTTAATGTATTTCATATTTATACCCCCAATCTATGTATTTATACCTCCATTTTTCATTTCATGTAATTATACCTAAATTTCATATATTTATAATCAAAAGTTTTAACCCAAGTTTGGTTTTGGCTATTGACCGAAATTAAACGAATCAAACCAAAAACTGTAACTACAAAACGAATTCATTAATAAAATAGAGTAATCGATGACCTTGATTTCGGTTGAGGGTAATAATCTAACCAACCGAACAATGCACACCGTGATAATGTCTGTGTTTACCATCGCATCGCGCACCTATCGGTTGTTAACCAAAATCGGTTATCGGTGAGCAATAATAAAATCATTAACCTAAACCAAACGAAAGAAGATGAAACCGAACTGAAATAAACAAAAAAACTGAATTATCTGATAAATGAAAACCGAATTAACCAAAAAACTGGCTATCAATTTTTTTTTACTCTTGTTTAACCAAAATTAGCTGAACTAACCGAATCATTCTTTTTTTCATATTTGTAGTTTTTATACCTCTACTTTATATATTTCATATTTTATATCTCCATCTCATATATTTATACTTTCATTTTATGTATTTATACCTCAATTCTATATATTTCTAAGCAAAAGTTTTAGCCCAAATTTGGTTTTTGTTATTAACTAAAATTAAATGAACCAAACAAAAAACTATCAATCTAACCGAATAAACTAAAGTGATTAACCGAAAATTGTTTTGTTAATAAAATAGACTAACCGATGACTTTGGTTTCGGCTTCAGTTGAGGATAATAACCGAGCTGAACGACCACAAAACAATCAAATGGATTACATGATTACTTTGCTTTTGATGTATATCTACAATGATGCTACAATAAATATTATATGAATAAGAAAACTACCAAAAACGAGTATCGTAATACAATGTGTTGTTCCCGCCGCATCGCACAGGCATCATACTAGTGTGTGTGTGTATATATATATAACACAACATAGTGAGGAATAATAAGTATTTTGTCTTTTGTGTGTGTTTTCGTAGTAAACTTTATAATCATTCATTATGCAACAAAACTTTAGTTTTTTTATAATTTGCTCCACAAAAGTTATATAGATTTAGTTTTTTATTAGTTTTTGTTTTACGTTTTCTCCGGATTTATTCATCGTTCAGTTGCTACTTAGCACGGAGTTTGGTAGTCTCATTTTGCCTCTTAGGGTTTTTTTTTGTTCGATTACTACTAGCACGGTGTTTAGTGGTCACGTTTGGTCTCTTAAGTTTTTTTTACCCCCTCCACTCTCTTATACATATGTATACGTTTTACATCATATATATCACTTGGTGTTAAATCATGTTTTTATTTTCCGTTTTTCTCTCAGTTTTGATCAACATTTAGTTGCTACTTAGCATGGTTTTACGACCCCGCCCTACAACACTGATGACACAGTTTTAAACCCATTGCCCTGCAACACGAGTGGTTAAAACTAGTTTTGTATAAAAAAGAGTGAAATAAAACTAGAATATATTTATTCTAACCGTGAGAATCCTTATGAAACTCAGGCTACCCCACAAATACTATGCTAACTTGTGAATAAGATATTAAAATATAAAAAATACAATTTGAACAAGGTGACTTTGAGTATTCATTTTGAATTTTTTATTTATATTTATATAGTTACATTAAAAAATAGCTATTTTTTCTTCTCTTTTTTAATTAAATAATATTTCTTTATATCTTTATCATTAACTTTTCTTTCTCTCTCACTCACAACTACTTTTAAAATATTAAAAAAATTATAAGAGGTGAATAGTACTTACGTATATTTATAGAAAAACAGTATCATTTTCTTTTCCCTTTACTCACAACCATTCCTTATAATATAACTAATTCAATCACATAAATATAAGAAATCTATTTTGAACGCTCTTCTTGTTAAAGACACGACACGAACTAATGAAATGTAGATTTGAAGGTAAGAAAATTTCTAATACTAACAAAAAAAATTAAATGAGGTTTTATAAAAGCAATAATTTATACATCACAAAATTCATATGAGTAAATTATGCACCACTAAAATAATTTTATAACTCACATTATCACATATCCACAATTTATCAAAGATCTTACATTGGACACAATCGTAACTTATAAGTAGTCAACATTCTAATCCACATTAACTACTCGACTATTCATACAAACAATGTTTCAAAACTAAACTTCATAGCTTGTATAATTTTTCAAACCCTAATTGTAACATCCCAAAAATATTATATATATATATATATATATATAAATATGCTGTGAAAATTATAATGATTGTAGTAAGTAGGAAATATTTAACATAATTAAATACATGTTTGTTAATAAAAAGATAAGATGGTATCCTATTATAACAAAACTAAACCATATGGACTGAAATGAGGCATTAGTGAAAGTTGTTCGCATAAAAAGCTAATAAAAACACACTCACAAAAGAGTGTGTGTGTGTGTTGAGATTGAAGTTGAAGAGGGAAACAAACCCTCTCAAAACCTTCTTACACAAAACAAGTGAAATCAAAAGGGTTTTGGTTGTATGTTTGAATATTTAAGTCCTACAACATCACCACAACGTAAGGTAAATCATAATTTTACTTTTGGTGAATTCTCTAGTTTAGGAGAAATTCAAGAAATAAGAGGGTTTACTGAATTAAACATCATAAGGGTATGCTAGGAGTGTTTATGATAATTATATTTGTTGATTATGTAAAGAAATTGATCTATGGCATTTAGATGATTGTTCTAGTGTAAGGTGAAGTTGGTTTTAACTTTGGTGTAAAAAGTCCCTTAAATTCATGTGCAAAAATTAATTATAATAGCTTTGATAAACTGAAATTCCATGATATTTGATTGTTAATGGAAGTGTGAACTTGTTGAGTTGAAAGGTGGTGGTAAGGAGTTGACGAATTGAGCCAATAGTATTTTAAGAATAATGTGCATAAGGTGTTTGATAAAATGCCTAAATAAAAACTAGTTGATAGTAATTCATGAATATCTAGATGAGAACCCCATGAACAATTGTTAGCAAGTATTGAGAAAAACACCTATAAATGATAGTGTCCAAATGATCAACTAGGTTGTGAATTATAGGCAACTCAAGTGACAATCCGGAAGGGCAAGCCGGAAAAGATGCTCGACTAAAATGGAAGCTTGATGGTACGTAGCTATAATGTTACATTATTATTAATTAACTTATTAATGTTGCTAAAATGAAACGATAAAAGAGTTAATTGATGAATTGTGGAATAAGTAGAGAAAAACGAGATTTTTGAACAAACTGTGTCGAATGCATGTAAAACCAAAGCATAAATGACTCGCGGGGTCATAGAAGCGGAGGTGATGCACAACGCAAATGAACATGGTCAAGGACCATGGTAAAAATAATTAAAAGTGGTAATTGTCGCTTATGGACGATGAGAGCCACAAGGGTGAATCAAACAGGTCACTTATGGTCTATAAGGCCATGAACTAGATAAAGGACGAGTAGAACCAAGGTATAAACAATCCACGGGGTCATAGAAGCCAAGGTGTTTTCTGAGTTTGTAACAACCCGATAATTCTCGACAAATTTCTAAGTGACGCGTGTCTAGAAATCATCCTCACGATTAACTTGATAAAATTGAGGGATTAGAATTGCCAAAAGGGAAAAGAAATAGGTTGAGGGGCCTGATTTGGCAAAACCAAAGTTTGCCTCGCTGCGACCCCATACAGACCGTATGGGATCTCCTTGCAGTGCGCAAGGGGTACCTTCACAACAGGAAACTCGCTGACAGCAGCATTCTGCCTCCTTGTGCCACCTATTTCTAGTTCTTGTCACCTTTCACCTGGTTGTGACACCTAAGTGGACACTAATCACTCTTTTAAACACTCTTGGACACTTATCATAACCTTATGCCTCTTCCATTGCTATAAATAGCAACCTTGGTCACCAAAATTTCTCATCCCAAACACATTTCACTCATAAGTCTAGTGTTTGCGTTCTATCTTTCTGCTTTGCAAGATACTCTTCGAACCTTTGAAGTCCTCTTTTGAACTTGGTAAGTTCCTTTCCTTTAACTCTTTCATTAAGCTTTTAGTTTCTTAGCTTAATTTCGTCCGGGCGTCATGAATCTCAAACAGGTTGACCATACAGTTTAACTTTCAAATCTAGCCACTTTGGTCAACCTATTTTCAAATCAAAAACACCTAAATGGTTTGCATAATGTATGGAATAAAACCCTACATTTACATTCGTGATCATCACGATTAAGTGGGTTAAATTGACAAGTCAAACTTGACTTTTGTAAAAGTCAAACTCAACTTTATATAAAAACTAAATAATGAACTTTAAACATATGTAATGTAATATTTTGACATCAAAACAGTTTGTACAACAAAACAAAAATATATTTAACATGTTCAACTTGTCACGAACCCATTTTCCAGTCTGAACCCGTATTTACGCATACGACTTTTTAAAATGGTGTAAATCATATAAACAAGTCATAACGAGTCAAAACCTTTCATAACCTTTTCAAATCAAAATGTAAGGTTAGGTTAATAAACCATATTGTACGAGACTCCTTCCTCATATGGTTATAACCAAACATTCTATCCAGTCATCGTTTAATCTAGCGAAACCGCCATCACCATCCTTCGACCAAAGTTGACCGGGCAGCACCTTGAGCGTCTAAGCTGATCAGAGCTGTGTTTCCCGGTGCAAGCTGATTTGACATTTTTGAAGAGGTTGTTGGGGAGATCTGAGGGGCATCATGAGTCTTCTGACTGTTCGGGAAAGGGGGGATGATGGCAGCTGGTGGTGTGGGGTTTAGGTGGAAAGATTCTCCGGGTTCTGTGTTAGGCAATGCGGGCAAGAGGTTTAATAAAGGTGGGTGATTTTGAGAGACTGTAGAGGGATTCAGATGTGGTGGGTTTTTTTTTTGGGAAGTTTTCAGTGGTGGATGTGGTACAATGGTGGTGGTTGGTGTTGATAGCAGGTTGTGGTGGTTAATTAGGTGGTGTTGGTTGTAGGTGTTAGTGGTGGCGGCAGGTAGGTGTTGGTGGCTAGTTGTGGTGGTTATTGGTGGCAATGACTGTTAGGATTTGTGGTGAGTTGTGGTGGTAGTTAGTGAAGGAGAAGAGAGAGGGTGTGGAGAGGGAGAAGAGAGGGTGTGGAGAGAAGAACGAAGGTAAAAAGAAGAGAGAGTAGAGAGAAGAAAGAAGGTAAAAGGAAGATATGATCGGATCTTTATGGATTTTGTTAATTATTATTATGTAATATAATTTTTATTTATAGTTTTACTAAAATACTCTTAGTTTTAAACTTGAAGTTACCAAAATACCATATCAGTTAACAAACAATTTGAATAGAGTTAAAGGTAGAGAGCAAAATAGAAAAAAAATATAATAAACTATTAAAGAAAAATGACTATTTTTAAAAAATTTAGACTTAACCATCAAAACGATACAACTACAGGGAACAAAAGATTACTCCATTTATATTAAATAAACAATCCCTTTCTTTACTATGATATCAGAACCACCATGATATTCGATATTTTAAAATTGTTGTACGAAGATGTGGATAAGACACGTAAAGTTTTGTTGTGTGGAATAAAAATTTGCGTCTTATTATAATTTATAAATATAAATTCAAGTCTCCGTCAATTATTTCCATCACTTTTATTATTTTCCTTGTTATTTAATCTCATTTGTTTTACAAGATATGTCATTATTATACTATACAATCTAGGGATAATCATTTGATACCGTGTCAGTTATCTTTGGTGCTAGTACCGAGCTCGTTTTTTTCTATTTTCGATACTGGTATCGCTTATACTCGGTATCACTATTTGTATCCATTTTTTCTATTTTTCAGTATCATTATCAATCCGATACAATGCTTATCCCTAATACAATATTCTAAGTAAATTTATTATTATACACTATAGTACCACAATGCATGGAAGACAAAAATAGCACACAAGTAACAACATAATAATTTCAATGTGTTTTAATATTTTATAGTTTCATATTTACTTCTTTTCTATATGGCATCGTTACAAATAAACTAGATACCCAATAAGTCCATGACTACATCAAAATAGTAGATGATTCTAGTGGTATTTTAAATCCTATTCTAGAAGAGTTAGGTACTTTTAGTTCATATATTTTTTGATTGCAATTAAAATGCCACAGGAACATTAATTAGACTTGGGAACGACTGTAATTGAAATAGGAGCTGTAATTTCTCAAAGAAAATGTAGGAGTAAATTCGATAAAAATTGACGAATTCGTTAAAATGCCACAAGAACATTTACTGATAAATAATCATGGTTGGTTTGTAAATTCGTTAAAAATTGACATGTAGGAGTAGAGGTGAAGGCGCAGAGGAAGTGATTAACCCTTTGATCTTTATTATGTAGAATCAATGTTGAATTTGTCTACTTGAATTCCAATGAATTGTACAAACCTAATAACTAATATAGAATTCAGTTTTTGATTTTAAGGCTAATTTTTACACGTTATGAAAATTTCACGTATGTGATATCATTCTCATACGGTTTTCACGTATGAGGAGGCATGGTTTCACTATCCATACTCATGTTTTACACTCATTAAAAAAAATTGGCTCGCACTCACATACATTTTATCACGCCACACATCAATGCCATGGAAAACTTCATGTCTGGCTTCCACGTCAGTGTCACACAAACGACTAACCCAAATTAATGTGTAATTGTTTGCCATCATGAAAATTCATCTACTTAGGATGACGACGTGAAGAAGAAGAAGTCCCATACTGCATAGTCTAGCCATATTAATAAACTAACTATTGATAGAAGTAAAAAGTATCTTGATGTTTAATGTAACATAACCAAATCCATTTCGGAATATCGAATACAAATTACCTATTTTGTCTAATCTATATAAAACGGAATTCATTTTATTTAGGCCATGTAACGTGATTTCCACTACCTACACAGTTTTTATTGCCACATCAGCACTAAATCAATTTATTTACACCTGTCTCTTGGAATAAAGTTGGTGAAACTCAATTCACCGGGTCTGAATTCATTCTAGAAACAACACATAAAATCAAGAAAATTCGCGATAACCTGTTGACAGCTATAAATCGTCAAAAGAGTTATGCTGACAAACGACGCAAGCCTTTAGGATTCCAAATTGGCGATCGCATCCTTCTCAAGGTATCCCCTTGGAAATGTGTGGTTCGATCTGGAAAGAAACGAAAACTTGCACCTCGATATGTGGGACCTTTTAAGATTCTTGAAAGAAGCGGAAAGGTAACCTACAAACTTGAACTACCTCATGAACTTGGGAACATTCATCCAACTTTCCACGTGTCCAACTTGAAAAAGTGTTAACCAATTAAAACCTTCACATTCCTCTTGACGAAATTTGCATTGATGACACTATGCACTTTGTCGAGAAATCTGTGGAGATTATGGATCGTGAAGTTAAGAAACTTAAGCATAGATGAATACCGATTGTTAGAATTCGCTGGAAATCCAAACGTGGCCCAGAATTTACCTAGGAACGAGAGGATCAAACGAAAGCGAAATACCCACATCTTTTCTCACAAGTCTCCTCTAATTAAATTTCGTTTTCGGAACGAAATTTCCTAAAGTAGGGAAGACTGTAACATTTACAATTTTTGAACATTATACAATTTCGATCATTTTCGTATTCAATAAAATGTTATATTTTATTTACGAAATACGTAATCGTATGATCGAGCGAAACGATATTCATGACATTTTCGGAACAAATTCAAGTTATATATGCCTTTATACCCTTCATATAACTTAAAAATCAAGTTAGAAGGGTTAAAAATGGCAAACAAGTGAAAATGCAAGTCCGGATGTCAAAATTGCCAGAAATAGTAACCTATTTATCCGAAGGCCTTACGGACCATATGACCTGGGGTGCCCAGTTGCAGAGTTTTGCTTGTTCACCAAGTTTTGCCATCTACCCTCATTGTTTGCCACCTAGCACCAATTTTGCCACCATTTCTCTTGTTCAAACACCTCATTAGACATTTGTAAACATCTAAGAATCAATTCCAACACTTGTCATGATCTCATGAACTTGATGCAAGTATAAATAGAGATGATCTTGAGCCATTTCAACTTGCACCTTCATTCTTTCTCTCTAATCTTCTATTGGAGCTTGCTTCTGATCATAAAGAGGCCTTTTACTGAAGTTCTAAACATTCCTAGAACACAAGTGAGTGTTCTTTCTTAGTCTTTTTCATTATTCTGGATAGTTATGAGCCAAAAGTCAAACAAATTGACTTTTTGTTTGACTTTCGGTTCTGACCATTTCGTCAAGTCAAAGTTCAAATTGAAATTTGCAACGTGATCGTAATATTGAAGGTGTTATTATCTCACGATTACACCCTCTGATCATCACGTTTAGTAGGCGAAATATCGAATCAAACTTTTGCGAAACAAAAGTAAAAAATGCATAAAAGTGTATTTTACGACGAAAGTGTTTTCGGGTATTAAAACTTAAAGTCTTGACACCTAATCAGTTTTGTAACATTATTAGACATGTTATAATCGTCATTTCTAGTTTAGCGCTTATTCCTTAGTCAAAAGTCGAACGGTTTCACTTCTGCTTTGACTTTTAAATCTGACACGTTTGGTCACTCTTAGGATCCAACCAAGCCCATTTATATGACCATAGTAATATAGAAAATAACCCTCTGAGGTTATACCTTATGGTCATATCATTTGGTTAGTCAAATGACGAGTCAACCTTAGATACTTTTAAAATGCTGAAAATACCGCTTTGGCGCATAAAATAGTTTTAAACATATGACATCATTGTTTTGACATCTAAACTGATCACACAACATTATTAAACTTGTTTTGACATGTTAGACTCGTCATAGGACTTATTTAACCATCTGAACCCGTAGTTATGCATACGACCCGTTAAAATGGCGCAAACCACTCTAACAAAGTCGCAAAAGTTAAAAGACTCCTAGATACTTCCAAATCATAATGTAAGGTTTAACAAACCATATTACATGAGATCCTACACTCTTTTGGATTACAAACCTCATTCTATCCAATCTTTCGTTTAAAGTCTCGAAATACTAACTCATAGTTATCCAACATATTAGGAGACACTAGAACCTATTTGAGCTTTGTTTACACAAGACATATCGCAATCTAGGTAAGTACATAGTTCCTCTCTTTTATGTTGTTCAAATGTTTCGGGGTGATTCATATGTGACTATCACTATTTTCATGATTTCAAAACACTATACATGGTGTAAATACCTAGCATACATAGTACATGGTTTATTTACACAACATGCTTACATTGTACTAAACTAGATGGTGCGTTGAATATGACAATGATACATTCATTAACACTGTTCACACCGACAGATAATATGTTATGATACCATAGGATTGACAACCCATTCCCGCTTTCTAGGTCTGTTTGGAAGTTACCTCTGGGAATGAAAGAAATTGAATGACATAACTGATAAACCTTTATTTTTATAAAGGTTTGTCCGACAGTCAACAATGCTTGAATGTATTCGCCAAAAATCCATACTTGTTTTATACAATAAGGCAATTGTTTTATATAAGACAAACCTCTTTGGTTTAAACAAGACATTTTTTTACTAAAGGCATTTGATTTATACAAGACAAGTCATCAGTTTGGTTTATACAAGACAAGTCATATGTTTGGTTATACAAAACAAGTCCTTTTGATGGTCTATACAAAACAAGACATTTTGATTGGTTATTACAAAGACATAATTGGTTATTAAGTTAACCATTCACTATTCTTTTAAAATCAAATGTTTTCTCATACGGTTTTACAAAAAAAAAAAAAAACATTTTTTTGCCAAAGATTCAAGGCTACTCTTGAAATTGCTTAAACATTTTCTTTTAACACTCAAAACCATGAGTTTTGATCACAAAACCTATGTTACTTACCAGCATTCAATGTTGATATTATTTTCGCATATGTTTCATGTACTAATGTATAATTGCTAAAGCATGCTACACATAGGAAGGACTCGGGCTTAGTTTACTTTAAAACTTAAAGACAATATTTTTTTTGTGTGTTATCAAAAGACAATGTAAAATATTATTCTTTTAAAATCAAATGTTTTCTCATACGGTTTTACAAAAAAAAAAACATTTTTTTGCCAAAGATTCAAGGCTACTCTTGAAATTGCTTAAACATTTTCTTTTAACACTCAAAGCCATGAGTTTTGACCACAAAACCTATGTTACTTACCAACATTCAATGTTGACATGATTTTCATATATATTTCAGGTACTAATGTATGATTGCAAAAGCATGCTACACGTAGGATGGACTCAGGCCTTAGTTTACTTTAAAACTTAAAGCCAATTGTTTGTATTTTGTTTGTGTTATCCAACGACAATGTAAATTATTAATTGAATAAAACAAAATGTTGAATTAACATGTGTTCGAAACAATTCCTGTAGCATTACTAACCGACGTTTCCGCCGTGATTTGTTTTATTACGCGGTCGAAGTGTTACACAGGAACCAGGAACCAGGAACCAACCGGGAGCGCGGTCTTTACTCTGTTGCGTTGCTGTCACATCAAATCCTGCAAAGGACAATATAACCTGTAACTATAACATGTAGCCTTATCACCAACAAGTCTCACTATATATTTTATTATTTATATTTATTTGAAGTGGTCAACGACGATATTAATTGTGGTAGCGTTGGAATTAGTTAGCATTTTGTTGTGTATACTTAGCGTTTCTAGTTTGGTGTTGGGTGTGTAGGGTTGTGTTTGGTTCCACGTGCCTTTCTTTGGTAACTAATTATGGTACTTATATTTGGTCAAAGTGTTTTTTTATACACCAAATATTTGTGTACACTCGTTGCTATTTTTTAGCTAATTTACTAAGTTTGCTACCTCCTTGACCAGCATTGTTCATAACCAATTTGAACAACATTCTCACCAACATTTAAACTTCATCTTTTTTTACTTTTGACGTGTCGTAACAGCTATCTAGTTTCAAATATAACAATAAATTCATCTAATAACAACTCTGAAAAAAAAATAGGACCGAGTCATGATAAGTCTAATTGGTATAAAATCTATCGTGTTATTTTGACTTTAAAACTTTAACACGTTATATTTTCTGAATACAATTTTGCTATATAAATGGTTGAATATAATTTCGTAAAATGGAAGGTAATGAAAACAATGTACTATATATTGTATAAAACTAGTGGGAATTTCTACGCTACGCGGCGAGAGTTCGGCTGATGTCGGTTCAGTTAATTATGATATCGACACTCGCTCTAACAATCTCCCAAAAGAGATGGACACATGTTTTACATCGATAAAATTGGCAATTTATATAAACTCGTTATATAAGAAATCATATTTTATTATAAAAAGGTTAAAAATTATGAACATAAATAAGATTCAAGCTTTAAACAGATAATAAATAAAAAATTCTACGGGAAAAAAATTGCTATTTATATTTTTGTTATATATTGAGAATGAGTTATTAGCAGGACCCACTTGCTTAATAGGATAAACAATAAAATTGGGTGATTTTCTCATTAACATGTATTCCATTTCTTCACCGAACCTCCATCCACAATATACAATGGCCTTAATGTAATTAGAATAAAAAATAAATACTAAGAATTTATCCAATTTGTATATATAATAATAATTAATATTCTAAGTATTTTATATCCTGGTGTCCTTTAAACAACTTATTTTAATTCATTATATGATAAGAACTAAAGTAAATTGTTAGTTTATGTATAAGAATATAAAACATGTTATACAAAAACTTATTTTATGCATAAAGACTTTAATACATAACTAATAATAACTAAAGGTTGTGGATGCCATATAAACACTTTCGTTCAAAAACTACATGGTCAAAAATGAGAAGTATCATAAGTTATGATGCAATTGTGTAATTGATGTAACATTGCAATAACTAAATATCTATCTATTTGGAGTAGTAGTATACACCAAACTCATTATATGCAAAAATGAGTTCGTTATAATGGTTTTTGATATGTAAATTGTGTCCAAAAATGGGGTGTTTGCATGCTTTTTTGTTTTAAATGTATCAAACTAGTTTTGTTTATTTTTTTAAGTATAATTTTGCTAAATGCTCTAGAAGTTTATGTATGTTGAACCTTTAAATTTTTTATTATATCTTTGTGGTAGTTATTACCGTTTTATTATTTTATGTAACATTCGGCCCCTCTCACCATCAATATTATGCGTTTTGCCCTCGATTATTTCTTATCCAGGAACTCACGGCTTTGTTTTTTGTTGTCTTCAGTGAAAACTTCTCAGGAGGTCACCCATCCTGATACTATTCCCACCTGAGCACGCTTAACTGTAAAGTTCTCATCTCATCCACTTGCATTAAACCCAAAACGCGTTGGTGATATAAGAGGCGAGGAATATCTTATGAACCAAGAATCTCTTCTGACCACGACCGATGTGCGATTTGCCTAGGGTGTCACAATAGTCCATGTTAATCTTGTGGTAGTCGGTATCGGTATCGTTACATCTTATCTAGGGAAATTAAATTTAAATAACCTTAATTTTCACCAACTAACCGATAACTCTCTCAACTTTCGATTTGTAGCACACTACTCCGAACTTTCAACTTATTGGCCGATAGCACTCCCAAACTAACCCAGTTTGTTGACATCAGCTGACATGACACCAAACTAGTGCCACCTCAGTTGCCACGTCATCAAAAAATTCCACGCCAGATACCACGTCAACACACAAGTGTCATATCGGCAAAAAACTAACTTCAGTTAGTTTGGAAGTGCTATCGACCTATACGTTGAAAGTTGGAAGTGGTGTGATACAAATCAAAAGTTGATAGTAATATCGACGAATTGATAAAAGTTAAGGTTATTTAAATCTAATATCTCATTTATCTATTGATTGAATTGATTCTTTAACTGAGTTATATTATAGTTATTATTTTAGTTATGAATTAAATTGATTCTTAACTGAGTTATTATTGTAGTTGTTATGTGCATTGATACACTATTTGTTTGTGAACAAACTATTGTATACGGATCAAATCCAGGGAATTATAGAAAACAAAAAAAATCAAACTTAGGATTTTCTAAAAATTTTAGTAAGTAGCTAATTATGTGTACCTTTCTTTTCACAACTAGTTAACATATCTAGTGTTTTGAGAATGTGTAAAAGAGTTTGTACACAATGGCGGATCTAGAATATGTTCAAAGGCGTAACGTTTTATGAAAAGGGGTAACGAAATCGAAAAAATGTCAAAAAATGTCAAATTTTTCCGAAATTTACACTACCGCCGAAGCGACAATAGGTAACGAAGGCTACCCATTCCCCTAAGGTAGGTCCGCCCCCGTTTGTACATAACCTTTAAATGTAACTATTTTTTTTCGAAATAGGGAACCCCACACTAATCTAGTCCATTTTTTGTTGTGGAGTTTTGATGGGATCGAGTGTCACGTGAATCCAAAATGTCCCATGCCTAGTAAAGGAGTAAATTGGTATAAGCAATTTAACCTAGCGCCTATCATCTTTAGGTTGATGTAGGTTCTTGTAAAGCGTTACATAATGACATATTGTAACAACTTTATTATGACCTCAACTCCTCAAGGCTATTTCAATACAAGTCATCCGAACTAGTAAGTCTAGGGGTGTAAACCGGTAAGCCTGAACTCGATTTGAGTTTTGCTTTTAAAACTCGAAGTTGGCTCATGGGTATTAAGCTCAGACTCAGTTCGGCTCAGCTCGTTTGTTACTTTATTATTTGATTTAGAAATATTGGATTTTAATAATCTCAATTATTCGTTGTTGGCCGTCAACAGACACAACTTCAAAAATAACCACCGGCGGTCCCAACTATTAACATATTGCCTCTAGGGGACCCTAACTAACAGAACACTGACGATGTTAGTGTCCGGTTGCCGGAAAACTCCTTTTTGGCTGGAAACTCAACCATTTCGTCCCAGACCTCTTTGTAACCTTAGATTGGACCTTTAGAAATCTTTTTCTCACCAAAAACGTTTTTTTCCGGTGACCGGATATTAACGATGTTAGGGTTTTGTTAGTCATGGTCCATTGGAGGCCAATACGTTAATAGTTGAGACTGCCAGTGATTCTTTTTAAATTGATTGGGATTATTAAAATCCAATATTCCTTTAATTCATGTTTAAGATAATTATATTTATTTATAAATTCTATGTATAACATAGTGTGTACACCTTCCTACCTCTATGTATATTGTTTAGATATCTTATCATAGATTAATGTCAAATAATTACTATTATATAAATATATATCTGATATAATGATAACAATTAGAAAAATAACTGGCTCGTTTATGTTCATGTGCTGGCTCAAGCTCGATAAGTAAAGCTGGGCTCGTTCTGCTATACAATCTGACTTTTTGGCTCTAGCTCCTTTCAGCTCAACCTGTCTCGAACTTTTGTCGAGCCGATCTCGAGTAACTCACAAGTAGTTTGGCTCGTTTACACCCTACTAGTAAGGTCTTTTTTATCGTTTGCCTAAAGCTATTCGAAAATCTCATGACTCTCAGCTCACTCAAATCTCAACCTGTTCATAAACGAGTCAAACTCAAGCTAACTTATCCTCGCTGAGTAAGAATTAAAAGAACAAAAAGCAAAAAGTGTACAAGATTCATTGCATAAGCTACAAACAACAAACCATGGTATTTATTTTTATTCTGTGTATTCTAATAGTATCATGTATAGGCATTAAAAGTTCGTTGGGGTAGTTGCACCTCACCCCACCCCACCCCACCCCACCCCACCCCCTTTAAATTCCAATTTCCCCCCTTATTCCAACTCACATCTTAAATCCATTTTTTTCTCAACTATATGTTCTTCAACCCCCTCTCAAATCCATCAACATTTTCTTCAATTTCCCCTAAATTCACACTCTGAAATTTTCATGGCAACTTCACAACAACCCGAACCGATACCGGCCGCGGCTACCGCCACATCTCTCCGCAATTTCCTCCTCTCAATAAAACTAAAATATGTCAAATTAGGCTACCATTACTTGATCTCACACGGTATGTACCTGTTGTTAACCCCTATTATTGCGGTGGTCTCAATCCATATATCAACGCTCACTACGCACGATATGGTTTATCTATGGGACCAATTGCGGTTCAATTTAGTTGCGGTGGTACTTTGCGCCGCGCTATTAGTGTTTCTAGCTACGCTTTATTTTACGAGTAGACCGCGGAAGGTGTATCTTGTCGATTTCTCGGCTTACAAGCCTGAAGACGCGCGATTAGTGACTCGCGAGTTATTCATGGACCGGTCGATTAGAGCTGGAACGTTTACCCAAGAGAATCTGGCCTTCCAGAAAAAGATTCTGGAACGGTCTGGGTTGGGTCAGAAAACGTACTTTCCTGACTCGGTCCTACAGGTATTAGAGAAAATATATCAGTTAAAGTTACTTTTGTAATAATAGTTACTGTAAATAATATTTACCATAGTTAAAAAATACTGACTATGTGCTACAAGTATTAGGGAGAATATATTAGTTAAAGTTACGGTAAATAATATTTACCATAATTAAGAGATGCGATTTGATTAATAATATCAGGTGCCTCCGAATCCTTGTATGGCGGAAGCGAGAAAAGAGGCGGAGATGGTGATGTACGGAGCCATCGATGACTTGTTGGCGAAAAGCGGATTAAAAGCGAAAGATATCGGGATTTTGATAGTGAATTGCAGCTTGTTTTGTCCTACACCATCATTAAGCTCCATGATTGTGAACCACTACAAGCTTAGAGGGAATATTATGAGCTATAATCTTGGTGGAATGGGTTGTAGTGCTGGATTGATAGCTATTGATCTAGCAAAGCAGCTTCTGCAGGTAATTTCTTTGTTTTTTTTTACCAAATTCGAGTAAATTGAGGGTACGGGTGTAAACCAGCTAAGCAGGGGCGGACCTACCTTATTGGTAGAGGTAGCCTCCGCTATCCCTTGCGCTCCGACGGTAGTGTAAGTTTTTGAAAAATTTGACATTTTTTTGATTTCGTTACCCCTTTTCTATAAAACGTTACCCCTACGAAGATTTTCTAGATCCGCCACTGCAGCTAAGCCGCTCGTTAGCTACTCGAGATTAGTTTGTTAAGCGCTCGAATCTAAAAATAAGTTTATTTAAGAACGAGTCTAAGTGAGCTTAAACAAAAAACATAGAGTAAACTTCCGTTTTGCTCCCTGTGGTTTGGACGTTTTAATGGTTTTGCCCCAATTCTTTAAAAATAGCTATTTTAGTCCCTGATCTATGAAGCTTATCATCATTTTGCTCTCGGGGTTTAACCCCGTCTAAATTGTATGTTACAAGTAAGGGTATGTTGGTAATTTTATAGATAATTATTTAATAATTATTGTTTATATATTTCAAAATCAACTGATAAAAGGGATTTATGCCCAAGATAAATGGGACCAAGTAAGTTCCTAACTTCATTATGGTGCATAACCAGCCAGCAAAGAGAAATGGGATTTCTGCCCAAGGAAGAAAAAGAGACCACAAAGACCTGCTTCAACCAAGATCCTTGCATCTTTCATCAAACCTTCAAAACCCTACATCTGAACACCCTTTGCTACCGCTGACGCCATCTGAGATCACGGCGGAACCCTAGCGCCGTCGCCGGAGTTGTAGTGTTACCCTCGGAAAATCCACCACCGATGCGTTGAACTGCAAGAAAACCACTTTCGTCACTACTCGAGTTGCTGGAAAACCAAACTCTCCTATGTAGCAGCTCAGATCGTCAATTATGAGCAGCACACCCTCAACCGTCGTTGCCGGAGGACCCGAGGACTACCACCGCCATTGTTAGGTGGCTGCAACACCGGAGCCATCGTCGCATGAGCGGCCGTTGGTGGCGCCGGAATCCCCCACTCTCACTCTCTCTCATCTCTCTTTGTGTAGACTTGGGGTTTTGGGATTTGGGGTTGCGAGGGTTTTATTTGCAGATGAGGTGATGGTGTTTGATAGTTGTGGTGAAGTGGTGGTAGTGGTGTCTGACGGTACTGGTGAATGGTGATGACTGATGGTTGTTACAAAAGGGGGGTGATGAAGTGAGGAATATTGTTTTTTAGTGATTATAATTATAAACAATTAATTTTTTTTTGTAAAGTTACTAAAACACCCTTCTCATTATATGTAAATTACCAAATTGCCTTTTTTTTAACAAATATTTTGGATGACGTTAGGGACGAGGAGTGAGATGGAGATAGGCTTCATAGATCAGGGAATAAAATGACTATTTTAAAGAATTGGAGCAAAACCATTAAAACGCCCAAACCACAAGGAGCAAAGCTAAATGATATATATATATATATATATATATATATATATATCTTTATTATGTTATTTAAAAACTTAAATAATAAATGTATATAATGAATAGTTATAAATGTTTATAAATTAATTAATAAAAAATAAATGAGCCGACTTTGAGGCAGACTCGAGATTGAAAAAATACTCACAAGTCAAACTAGAGCTCGAAACGAGCTGAGCTCAACTTGGCTAAACTCGTTTACACCCCGGGTTTAACCGTGTTAGATGGTGATTTGAAATACGTATATTAAATATTTTTGTTTGTTTCGTTAAACCAGGAGAACCGAATTCGTACGCACTGGTTGTTAGCACGGAGAACATAACATTAAACTGGTACTTCGGAAACAATCGATCAATGCTTGTGCCCAACTGTCTGTTTCGAATGGGTGGAGCCGCGGTTTTGTTGTCTAACCATTCTTCTGATCATCGTCGTTCGAAATATCAACTCATTCACACGGTTCGTACACATAAAGGTGCGGACGACCGATGTTACAACTGTGTGTTCCAAGAAGAAGACGAAAACAAGAAAATCGGCGTGTCGCTTTCAAAAGACCTCATGGCGGTTGCGGGTGAAGCTCTAAAAACAAACATCACAACACTCGGCCCGTTAGTACTTCCTATGTCGGAACAATTATTTTTTTTTGCAACATTAGTTGCGCGAAAAGTGTTCCAAACGAAAATCAAACCGTACATCCCGAATTTCAAACTTGCATTCGAGCATTTTTGCATACACGCGGGAGGAAGAGCGGTTCTCGATGAGTTGGAAAAGAATCTAGAATTATCCTAATGGCATATGGAGCCATCGAGAATGACATTAAATCGATTCGGGAACACTTCAAGTAGTTCATTGTGGTACGAACTCGCTTATTCTGAGGCCAAGGGTAGGATCCGGAAGGGTGATAGGGCGTGGCAAATTGTTTTCGGGTCAGGTTTTAAGTGTACCAGTGCGGTGTGGAAGGCGTTGAGGACGATTAATCCGGCTAAGGAGAAGAACCCGTGGTCCGATGAGATCGATGATTTCCCGGTTCATGTTCCTAAGATTGAGAAGATCAGTTCATAATTTTATAAGTTGTTCAGAATTTTGTGGATTTGGTATGTTAAATATACATATTGTGTTGTGTTGTTATTGTAGAAATTAAAGTCAAAGAGGCAATTGCCATTTGACTTTCAATTATGATGTATTGAGTTTTATACTTGATTTTAAAATCAATTTTTTTCAAACTTATTCATAACCGGAAAAGTTATTATATCGTATTTAAACTATCGAACGCAAAACCGACTGAATTAACGGACACAGTTTAAAAACACTCTGTTTTCTAAACCAGCTGATTCTTTCTGATTCTAAGATGTGACATAAATATTTAAAATTTACTAAAAGTTAGGTAAGAAAACTAAAAATAAAAATTTTAAAATGTGGGCACCCCTATGATGCATTGGGCTTTATACTTGATGTTAAAATTACGAACTTTTTTATAACTAAAACGGTCATTAAATTATACATATACTATCGAAAAACCCAAACTTGACTGATTTAACGAACACAGTTCAAAAACACTCAACGGACAGGTTGCATAGATGGTTCCCGATCCAACCAGTCCGATCTGGTTTATTTGATGTGACTTAGATATTTAAAATATCGTAACTAAAACATAAGAAAACTAAAAAAATAAAATTTCTTTAAAATATATTGCAACCCCGCCCCTTTAAATTCCTCATTTCCCTCCTTCCAAAACACATTTCTCAAGTGTGTGTTCTTCAATCATCTCTCAAATACATCTACAATTTTTCCCAATTTAATCTTAAGATTCGCATGACGAATTCACAGCAAAAACCCAAATACGTTAAATTAGTTTACGATTACTTGATGTCACATGGTATCTACCTCTTGTTAATCCCTATTATCGCGGTCATCTCAATCCGTTTATCTTCATTCACCGCACATGATCTAGTTTATCTATGGACCAACTCCGGTTCAATTTAGTCATGGTGGTGCTTAGCTTGGCGTTATTAGTGTTTCTAGCTACGCTTTACTTCATGAGTAGGCCTAAGAAGGTGTACCTCGTCGATTTCGCCACTTACAAAGCCGAAGACTCGCGAATGGTGTCCCTAGAGACATTCATGGACCGGTCGGTTAGAGCTGGAACGTTTACCGAAGAGAATTTAGCATTCCAGAAAAGGATTCTGAAACTATCTGGACTAAGCCAGAAAACGTATTTTCCAGATGCGGTGTTACAGGTATCAGAGAGAATATATTAGTTAAAGTTACTTTAATAATAGTTACCGTATATAATATTTACTTTAACTAGAAAAGTTACTATAATAATAGTTACCCTAAATGATATTTAGGGTAACCATCAGATATGATTTGATTAAAAATAACAGGTTCCGGCGAATCCGTGTATGGCGGAAGCGAGAAAAGAAGCGGAGATGGTGATCTACGAAGCCATCGATGATTTGTTGGCGAAAACCGGATTAAGAGTGGAAGATATCGGAATTTTGATCATGAATTGTAGCTTGTTTTGTCCTACACCGTCACAGAGCTCCATGATTGTGAACCATTACAAGTTTAGAGAGAATATCAAGAGCTATAATCTTTGTGGAATGGGTTGTAGTGCAGGAGTGATAGCCATTGATCTAGCAAAGCAACTGCTTCAAGTAATTTCTCTCTTTCTATTTGAAACTTGAGTCCGGCAGTTGCGGATCTAAAAAATATTCGTAGGGGTAACGTTTTATAAAAAAGGGTTACGAAATCCAAAAAACGTCAAAAAATGTCAAAGTTTTCCAAAATTTACACTACCGCTTGAGCGCCAAGGGGTAGCGGAGGCTACCCCTGCGTCTAAGGTATGTCCGCCCCTGGAGTCGGGTCTGGTGTAAAATAGTCAAGTTATTCGTGAGCTACTTAAGATCTGATGAGTAACAAACTCAAGCCTAAAAATAAGCTTGTTTAATATACGAGTTGGATTGCAAGTCTCAACGAACCTATTATTTAAATAGTTTTTACTTAATATATTTATATATGATAATAGTTATTATATATATAGAGAGAGAGAGAAAAGTTTTGTAAAAAAAATATATTTTGTTATACATAAAATATATAAAAAAATCACTATATATAGATATAGATTAATTACGAGTCGAGTTGAGCTATCGTAAGTTAACCGAGTTGAGCTCAAGTTCCCGTAAGTTAAACGAGCCGAGCTTGGGCTTTGACGAGTATAGGCTCGGCTCGTTTATACCCTAAATGAAATACATATATTGATTATATTTGTTTGTTTTTTTTTCCAACCAGGTAAACCCTAATTCATACGCACTAGTCATAAGCATGGAAAACATATCATTAAACTGGTACTTTGGAAACAATCGATCAATGCTGGTCACTAACTGTCTGTTTCGAGTGGGAGGAGCCGCGATGTTGTTGTCGAATCGCCCTTCTGATCGTGGGCGTTCGAAATATCAACTCATTCACACCGTACGTACACATAAAGGTGCGGACGAGCGGTGTTACAACTGCGTGTTCCAAAAAGAAGACGAAAACAAGAAAATCGGGGTATCGCTATCGAAAGACCTAATGGTGGTCGCGGGTGAAGCCTTGAAAACAAACATCACTACACTCGGCCCATTAGTACTTCCAATGTCGGAACAATTAATATTTTTCGCGACATTAGTTGGGCGAAAAGTGTTTCGGATGAAAATAAAACCGTACATCCCGGATTTCAAACTCGCATTCGAGCATTTTTGCATACACGCGGGAGGAAGAGCTGTTCATGATGAGATGGAAAAGAATCTTGAATTATCCGAATGGCATATGGAACCGTCGAGAATGACTTTAAATCGATTCGGGAACACTTCAAGCAGCTCGTTGTGGTACGAACTCGCTTATTCTGAGGCCAAGGGTAGGATCCGGAAGGGTGATAGGGCGTGGCAAATTGCTTTTGGGTCGGGTTTTAAGTGTAATAGTGCGGTGTGGAAGGCGTTGAGGACGATTGATCCTGCTAACGAGAAGAACCCATGGACGGATGAGATCGATGATTTCCCGGTTCATGTTCCTAAGATTGAGAAGATCGGTTCATAAAGGGGTTCATTTTTTTAAATTGTTTAGAATTTTGTGGATTTGGTATATGCAAAATATACATATATGGTTGTTATGTTATTGTAGAAGGTCAAAGAGGCAATTGCCATTTGATTTGAAGATGATGTATTAGGTTTTATGATTGAATCATTATAATCAAACGTTCAACCTCTAACTCTAATGTTTTCGTAATCAGACCGGTATCTAATCACACGGTTTAAAAATACTCAACTAGATTGGTATAGATCAGGGATGAGCAAATGGTGTCGGGGTATCGGTACCGAACCGGTACTGGTATCGATTTTCCCGAACCAAACTATTATCAGCACCTATTCAGTACCGACTTTTGACGTTTTCAGTACTGGTATTTACCTTCAAATACCGGTACCAAACCAGGTATTTTCAGTACTAGTGCCCCTTTTTGAAGATTTTCGGTAATAGTTGGTATCAAACTCCCTAACAGTTGAATCCGGTTTTAAGAATATCGTCAAAGTAATTAATAACATAATTATACTCCAACTTGACTCTTGACTTGTGACTTTTGTGTTCTTGCAACTCATGTGAACGCTGGATTCGTGGGAGACTGATTGTGATGGACAACCATAACCTAGTCCCTTGTCATGTTGTCAACAATTTATGAATTTTAGGTTGAATTAAATACGATAAAAAATACTATTATAGTCAAACTTTTTTTAACTATAAAATTACTTAAGGAGTAAACTGTTAAAATGATATCTAAGTTTTGGTTACCTTTTTTCATTTTTGTCCAAAATTCAAAATTTTTTAAATCTGAGTTCCTATGGTTTCAATTTTGCTCCCGTTTTCATCGAAAATCAAAATTTGATCAGATTTTTCAGTTAACATCTAGCATTTCTGTCTTTTTCTTCTCTTTTAATGAAGGGCAAAATAGTCTTTAACTTTTATTATAAAAAATTAAAAAAATCTGATCATTTTGCTCTTCGTTAAAGGGGAGGAAAAAGACAAAAAAGTTGGATGTTAACTGAAAAATCTGACCAAATTTTGTTTTTGGATGAAAATGGCAACAAAATTGAAACCACAGATACCTAGATTCACAAGGTTTGAATTTTGGAATAAAGCGACAAAAGTGATCAAATGTTACGGATTATTTTGATAGTTTACTCTTACTTAAGTTTTAGTATTGTTTTATTGCTATAAAAACCTTTATAAACATTAAAACCAAGTGAGCTAAATCAAACAAATATGAAACTTAATTACCATATAGTGATTATTTTTGTCAAATTTAATCTAAAGTAGAAGGTAACTGTGAAGAAATAAATCAGTAAGTAATGCTCAAATTCTATATTTTTTTCATTTAGGTCATTCAATTTAAGCAATTATGAAAACCTTTATTATTATTTTGAAATGTTTTTAATTTTTATTCTTAGAAAAAAAATAAAAGTATAACGTCATATATTTTTTTTAAAACCACACTTTGCATAAAATACAACAACTCTATGCATCAAAATGTTACTTATTTATAGTAGCAATTATGAAAACCTTTATTATTATTTTAAAATGTTTTTAATTTTTATACTTAGAAAAAAAATAAAAGTATAACATCATATTTTTTTTTGAAACCACACTTTGCATAAAATACAACAACTCTATGCATCAAAATGTTATTATTTATAGTAGATAAATAAATATCAGTGGCTTTATTAAAACTTGAATAGTATTTATATTTCGCGATTTCATACTAAAGAAAAATAACAAAATTAGCTTGTAGTTAAAAGACAAATATCAAGCATTATACTTACATGTTGTCGAACATGAATTACTTATGATATAACCATTTTGCGCAATAACCGAATGGTTGGTTACGAAAAATTGTTTATATCTTGCAAAACACGAGTCTTACAATTAATATAATAAGTTGAGTGATTTTTCTTCTACACGACATTGTTGCTTAGTCATTTTAATAAAGAGTAGCGTTATTGTACAAATACGTATTAACATACAAAATACCCTTAATGTGAGAAAGTGAATGAGAGAATTTTTATTCTGAAAATTTTTTCACATCTTATTAAGTACGTATTTTAGTCCCATAATTTAAAAAAAATCATGATTTTACACTAGCAGAGTAATTATATAATTTTGTAGAGTAATTTGTAGAGTAATTATAATTACTCTACATCACGATTTTTATTTATATTTTACAATTAAACATTATTTTTAAGTATATTGGAAAAAAAACTGTCTTCAGTTCTCATATTAAAGATATTTTGTATGTTAATAAGTTATTTGTATTTGATCTTTAGATCTAAATAAATGCTAAATAATGAACTATTAAAACAAACCCAAAGATCCGATACTAAAAGTGATACTAAAAGTAGTTGAAAAATAACTGGCAAAAGCTATTTGAAAAATACTAGTTTTTGTGATTAGTATCGTGTAAAGTGGTATTAAAAAAATAAATAAATAAATAAATAAACCTTTTATTTTTGGGAAGTGGTGTCGTGTAATGGGATAAATTAAATCAGAGAAGTAAAGACAGGGTAGTTGAACCAAGTAATGAAATATTGAATACTATGACATTTTATCACAAACCCACTTGTACAAGTATAAAGCCGAGAAAAGGTTTTTAATATACTTATTATTATTATTATTATTATTATTATTATTATTATTATTATTATTATTATTATTATTATTATTATTATTATTATTATTATTATTAATAAGGTTAAAATGGATAATATACATATTTCATCTTTCTCACAAATATATCAATATAACAAATTTTATAATTCTCGTCAATGATTCATGGTAGGGTGTGTTCTTTTATCTAAAATATAGAGAGTTTGAATTCTCAAACGTTTATGTATATTTGGTTAATAAGAGTAGTTTAGGATTAGAAGCCACTCTAAAAAACAAATATTATAATTTTTCAGTCTAGGTTTTATTTCTCCGTTTATAGTATCTTTTAAGTTTCGACAAACACTTTCGCTCGACGATGATGGCCGCTGCTTATTACCATATCATTTACTGGTTGTTGCCTTTTTTTTCGAGTTCTTGAAACAAAGGTAATGAGTACGAAAATCAATTCAATGGTAACTTTATTGATAAAATCAATCCAAGAACTAACCCTAATCCGGTAACTTAGAACAAACTAAGATTGTTGGTTCATTTACAAATTATGGTAAAACATTTAAGCATAGGATTTAAAACCAAACACCTTTATATGAAATCTTCATAACTTACCTCAAAACCCACACAATTAACTAGAGATTAATATTTGTAGATTTTTGTAGCATGTGTAGATACGTTTACGTGTAGAGTGTCTTATGATTACTTTTAAGTCTTTTGTCTTTTGAGAATTCGAGTAAGTAAAGATATACAATGTGAAAAGTTATACTCAAGTTGAAATTAAAGCTATATGATTTTTTCAATTTTATCTTGATTTCAATTTTTGCGTCATATTCTCTAAGGCCACAAGGTGTGGCTTAGCGCCACTCTGCCATGTCAACGTTTTTAGCGCCCCGGGCGCCATCAGCCACCCCCTGACATTTATCGAGGGGGGCACTACCAACCCTTCGCCACCGAGCTAACGAAAAAAATTGAAAGAATCGAGGGAGTTGGTCAACTATACCGTTGATCAACGGTAACTTTTAAAAAAAATTAAGTTTAAAATTTATAATTTACCTATAAATACTCTACCTTTTTTCTATATTTTTCATCTCTTCTTCCTTTATTCTTTATCTAAAATCTTTACAACTTTTTTCCTAATCACACAATTTTTCTCAACAACCAAAACACGTGGGATCCCAACCATCCGAGAGACTTTTCGCAACTACCAGAGGACAAACCGAGTCATTTTGGAGGCTCGTAAGGCACAAATTCGAGCAAAATATATGTAGTTTTTTTATTTTCTAGTACTTTATTTTTTAAGTAACTTTGTATTTTTTAGGACTTTGTAATGTCTTATTTATTTTAATGAAATATGTTTTTTTTTTTATTTTGTAGTTATTAAACAAAATAAAATATATAAATAAAAATAATAATTAGGTAACGATGATGGAGGCTTTAAACCATTGTATGCAAGTTAAAGAAAGTGGCTTTAAAACCCCCTATGTGACGTAGCGTTAACGTGACACTAAGGTGACGTGATAAATCTCCTAGAGGCTTTATACAATACCCTGTAGCCTACGTGTGTGTGAAATATTTCTTCGATTTCTCAAACAGGAATCTTGTGCCCCAATTGGTAACTTGAAAACAAATCTTACATAATTTTACACTTTCATTCTTGTTTTTGACGTGAAGTGACATGGATGTGGCCCTCTTCCCCCCTTTGACATGTCAACTTTTGGATTTGTCTTAGGCGGATGGCCTCTATGCCGATCAAGTCATAGAGTTTTAAGCTGACTAAGTGACAGGGGCGGGCGGGCGCTCCCCTTTAAAAAGAAAATAGTGCATTTTACAGGCAAAAATCCGGATAGCACCCCTTAAAAATATGGCCCAACCTTCCGTTCGCACCTCGTATAAATAATTCTTGGGTCTGTCAATGCTAAGTGAAAGGCACATAAGTAGATTAACAAACGGTCATTTTCATCACGTGTTTATGTTGAAAACTATGTAAGCTGACAAATATAAAGTCAAATTTACATACTAAATTCACAAACTTTTTATTGTTGTCAAAGGGAATAACAAACTGCTTCGTAACATGCATTACATTTTTCATCTTCAAATACATATCCAACAAGTTGGACAATTACAGAATTAGAATGAATTTTGTCATATTTCATCTAAGCTAATACCCTCGTCGACTCACCGCCATCCACCAGCAAACAGTCGTCGTAGAAGAATAAGAACAAAAAAATAAATAAATAACAAATAGACCAAAGGGTCCCTCAGAAGAGGAGGAACACATTCGTATTGGGGGTTCATGGTTCACCGAAAATCGTCAATGTGTTAGTTTCTGTTTTGTTTGCTCATAAAAATGTTGGTTTGTCATTAGATTTTGTGGTTCATGGTGGAGGTTAAGAATACATGTTTACGATCGGGTGGTTCCACTGGTGACACGATAATACTACAGTGGTCCGTCATTGATTCAAGTTTGCCGTTCAAAAAAGAAGCCATTACAAAGAAAATTTTATCAACCAAACCACTGAAAAACTATAATTCTTTCAATAATATAACAACAGACCAGTGACTTTTTAGTAATTATTGACACACTTCTAAAAATAGAACTGAGGTTGAACTGTTCAAAACCCAAATAAATTGGGTAACACGTTGGCCTTTTAAGGTTGCAATCTTTTTAGGGAAAAATAGTTGCACTTATTCAATTAAAGTAACATTTATGAAAAAAGTAGTTTATTTGTTGAAACTACTCAACTTTTCTATACTTATTTTTTGTTATATAAGAGAAGAATACAAGTCCCATCTACGTAACAAACATTTAAAAATGTCGATTTATGAATATAACTAAAAAACAATGTCAAAATCGACACGTATCATCATCCCCTCCGCAGTCAACATATATCATTGACAGGTCGAAGCCAAGACGAACCCAAAACCCATACCGGACAAATAAACCTGAACACACACGGCATGAACTTTTATATGTTGACACGCACACAACTGGTTTAACACAAAAAAATAGTTTATGTTGTTTTTTGTATTAATACTCTAAAATTAAAATTTAGAACCAATATGATAATATGTAAACTATAAAACTTGATAAGGCGTGTAAACAAAAACAAATAGTGCCACTCATGAGCCACTCTAGATCTGCTAGCTAAAAGCTCGAAACAAGCCAAGTTTAACCTAGCTCAAGCCTTCAAGTATCAAGTTTGACAAAGGCCCAGACTAGATAAGTTTAAATTTTGTATGATTTTGTTCGAATATATACACCACACAATAACAATAAGTACATATACACTGATAATAAAATTATATACAGTACTTGTATACAAAAACTACAATTATAAACATAAATAAATATATTTATAGATACTAAACGAGTCGTGCCCGAGCCCAAGCTAAGCTTGAGCTTGAAAACTGCTCACAAGCGTAGCTTAAGCTTTAGAACTACTCCCAAGCCTACCTTAAGCTCTCTTGTGAGTTAAGAATTTTATAGAAATAAACAGGTTAAATGGGTCAACCCAAGAACATGCTTAAACTAAATCCAAACCCGCAAATTTAAAGTTAGGTCCGTATTCATGTTTTCTTGTCGTGTCATAAATGCACACACCTGAAAGATGAAATGGTTTTTTTAAACTAAACATGCAATAAAAGTTACTGTCAGCTGAATTACATTACTACAAGGCTAAAATCCCAAGTCTTGATAACTTATATAACGCCATTTGAATCGATTCACAACATTTACTCAAATCCATGTTTTAACCTAAACTACAAGCAGTAGAGGTACATTTTAGAAATATACCTGTTTTCATTTAAAAAATCCAAGAGCTACATGCCCCAAATGCCGCGAGAGGTAGCCACTTTGCTGTTGGGCTTTGATGTTAACTCGAACAATATTCTAGCGAACGTTTCCGAAAATTTTCCATCAGAAAACAGTATTTCCGCAAACGCATTCTCGTAGGCTAGCAGCACAGGCCTGTTTTGTGGCTCTGAAACTAAGCTCTCTAGTATCATTGCTGCTTTTCTACACACTTCTGGTACTGGATGTGGCGCTTTTATCACTTTCAGCAACCGGTCAACCGCCCTGACCATTTTAAATTAACGCAATACGGGTTAGTTTTAATAACCAATTAATTTAACCCAATAATGACTTGGTCCATTTTTCGGTAATTCCCTAACTAATGTGTCATAATATGATGTCATTTCCTTGGAAGGTAACAGGTTTGCTTTTCTATAATAAAGAGTAAAATGCCTATTACGTCCCTGAGGTTTGGCCAGTTTTGCGACTTTCGTCCAAAGGTTTGTTTTTCGGTATCTGGATCCAAAAGATTTAAAATCTTGACATTTTCATCCGGCTTGTTAACTCCATCCATTTTTCTCCGTTAAGTCAGGGGTATTTCCGTCTTTTTTGTTAACTTAAAGGGGAATTTAGTCTTTTCCACTTTATGTAAAAAGACCAAATACCCCTGAAAAAGACCAAATTGCCTTTTTTTTTAACAAAAAAGACGGAAATACCCCTGACTTAACGGAGAAAAATGGATGGAGTTAGCAAGCCGGATGAAAATGACAAGATTTAAACCTTTTGGATCCAGATGCGAAAAAACAAACCTTTAGACGAAAGTTGAAAAACTGGCCAAACCTCAGGGACGAAAATGAAATTTTACTCTATAATAAATTAAAGAAGGCAGTTCTGTTAAATAGAGACAGACTGAAAGAAATATATACCATCTTTCACTGGCAAGCTTCAATCGGCAATCCATATTGACTTCCGCGAGGTTATAGAGTGCCCCCACCGCAGCAGCTTGTGCATCGACAGCTGGCAGGCTCAAAAGATCAACCAGCCTCTTGTAAATCTGCAAGCCCAACCATAAAATTATCAGATAAAAGTATATAACCAGAAAAAACAGACTACAAATAGATAAATAACTGAAAGTAACCATATAAACCTGTGATGCAGAAGGAAGTAGAAATGGTTCATTGTCGGGGTTTATTATCACACGCCCAAGTAACTCTGCTGCCGCACAATGCCAAGCTTTAATAGAAGATCCCAATATTCCCAAAATGGCCTGAACAGCGCGTTTCTCCCTTTTCCGAAAAACACAATATAAATTATTATATATATATATATATATATATATATATATATATGTAGCACAAAGAAAATATAACTATATAAGTTATATATTCTTACGTAATTTTGATGTAGGAAGGCTTTGATGAGCTAAAGATCCTAAGGTCAAGCATTGGAGCCAAATTAACAATTGTCTCCAGACAATTTGTTACAAGTTCTTCATCCTCTGTCAACAATGAAGATGCATTACTAGCCAGATAAATAAACAAAAATCTTTTTTTGGTCAAGTGTTGAAAAATAGTAATTCAGATTATAAAGAGTAAAATGCCATTTTCATCCCTGAGGTTTGGTCACTTTTGCGACTTTCGTCCAAAGGTTTGTTTTTCCACGACTGGATCCAAAAGGTTTGAAATCTTGTCGTTTTCATCCACCCAAGTAACTCAGTTTGTTTATTCTGTTAACTTGAAGGGTATTTTAGTATTTTTAACTGAAGTACAAGTTTATAATGCATAAGGTACTTCATCTCTGCTTCTCTCTCTCTCTCTCTCCATCTCTAGAGTGCAAAGAGAGAGAGAGAAAGTAAAAGAGAGAGAAGCAGAGATGAGGTACCTTATGCATCATAAACTTGTACTATAGTTAAAGATACTAACATACCCTTCAAGTTAACAGAATAAACAAACTGAGTTAGTTGGGTGGATAAAAATGGCAAGATTTCAAGCCTTTTGGATCCAGATGCGGAAAAACAAACCTTTGGACGAAAGTCGCAAAACTACCCATACCTCAGGGACGAAAATGGCATTTTACTCGATTATATAATATATTGTCTTCTGATTACCTGTAGCATGGTCCTCCATACACTGGAAGATTGTTTCCAGACAATGGCGATGTTGAACCATGATGCCTTCATTTTCCGGCATAAAAGAAAAATTCCTAAGAACATTTGATGCAGCAACAGCACAAAGTTGCTTTTCGGCCCGCCCTTCATCGTCCAGATTAAACAGACCGTCTTCCGCAAGCCACCATTCTGATGGATGAGCTTTACTTGCTTTTTTCTGCAGGGATACCTCGGAAACTGAACCAGATCCTATGCTGCCATAAAAAGAGCAAATATGAAGGTTGCGCAATATCAGAACATAAAAAAGAGTAAAATGCCACTTCCGTCCCTGAGGTTTGGTCACTTTTGCAACTTTCGTTCAAAGGTTTGTTTTTTCGCATCTGGATCCAAAATGTTTGAAATTTTGCCATTTTCACCCGACTCATTAACTCCATCCATTTTCTCCGTAAGATGAGGGGCATTTCTGTCTTTTTAGACATTTTTATTAAAATTTAAACACTATAAGATATAAAGATCCACCTCTGTTGACTTTCTTCCCACCCAAACCCTTTTAATCATCACAAAAAATGTCTAAAAAGACAAAAATACCCCTGACTTAACGTTAAAAATGAATGGAGTTAATGAGTCAGATGAAAATGGCAAGATTTCAAACCTTTTGGATCCGGATGCGGAAAAACAAACCTTTGGAAGAAAGTCGCAAAAGTAGCCAAACCTCAGGGACAAAAATGGCATTTTACTCTAGAAAAAAATTGTTCACTTGTCACATGAAATTTACTTTGTATGGGGTATATCATTTCCGAATCCGCTAACAATGGCGTTAACACCTAATGATCTTGTTCTTGGTGTCTTTACGAGCTCTTTTGGGAGAGCGATATCACGCCAGTCATCTATCTGTCGTCATACAAGGTATATGTAAGGAAAATAGTAATTTTTACATTATATGAAAACTAAAAATGATAAAGATAGATGTTTATATAAGAGTGGTCACGTACCACTTGGAGAAGGGCATCGAGCAATCCCGGTATCTTTGCAAGTGGAGTTGCGTCTTTCCGCACGTCATCTTTCTCTTTGAATGAAAGTAAAGTTAGGGCGTTCAGTGCCCATGTTAGCTCACTTTTTAATCCACTTTGAAGAGCAAGAACAATCCTTTTGGTGTTTTGGTCTGCATGAGAGGAAGAACGATTATATTCAAATTCCCAACTTCACTTGCTATTAATCAAATTCGTAAATGTAAGGGATCTTACTGCTCCTTATTGACCAAAACAAAATGACCTAGCACGCATCACAACAATGCAACTGAAGTATGGTGAGGTCTATTAACAAAACAAAGAATCGAACATATGACTACTGGACGAAGGCGGTGCCATTGCAGTATATCTCTCAATATTTCTCCTACAAAGGTTGTACGGAACAAGAAGTTTAAAGCCTTGTACGATTTTAGCCTTCAGTTGGTCATCGTCAAATTTGTTGCAGTATATCTCTCAATATTTCTCCTACAAAGGTAGCTTCTCATAAACCTAAAGCTTGATTCAAAAACAGAAGGAGACAAAAAAAAATCCATTTTTGTTGGTTATAACACCAATTCGAGGGCATAAAGGCTGTTTGATCCAAAGAGGAAGAAAAAAATGTGGGTAGAAATGTGCAATATAATGAAAGGCTCACATACAATAAAGCAAGTGACAAAGAGATTCCAGTTTATGATACATTTCAAGAAGTCTAGCAAGAGCCTATCAATGAAGAAGTCGAATATGATCCATAAACCACTAAACCAGTGATGGATCTAAGGCTCCACATAATTATTCAATATATTCATCCCAAATGGGGAAGAGACTCATCAAGTAAGCAGGAGTTGTGTTGTGTGGTACTTGTTAGAAGGTATCACTACTGAACAGAACTAGACAGCTGTCGAATAGCAGCGTTAATTTGCTGCTGATGGTCAACTGTTTCGATCAAAGCTGCTGCTGCTGCTGATCAACTGAAATGAGCAGCAACCTGCCGATTTCGATTGGCTTCTATTTGACGGCACAAACTCAGAACAGTAAAAGGTTGTTAACGGCTGAGCAGCGACAGAACATGGGCAATGGTACTGATAGGCGCTAACAGAAAACAGAGCTGGAACTCTCAGATCACACAAAACAAACTCACACGAAAACTGAAAAAAAAAAACTCACACAAGATTATATGTGGTTAGGTCTGAACTGACCTCATCCCTGGCTACACTAGCAAGTCGATATTATTGATATGGTGCTAAAATTACAATCACCAAAGAGGCTATTTATATCAAACCAAACAGTTAGCAATCCATATTAGACTCAAAGCAATTTCCAAAAAACTTAGAAAATAAGTCGGCTATATTCAAACCAAACGAAATCAGCCAACTTGTGTTACTTTCAAATCAGGGTAGGTGGTTGAAAGGATAAGGCCGACTTATTGTAGGGTTGGCTTCCCCTTTAGGTCGGTTGATCCTCCATATTCAACATCCCTATCTGTTAGGAATCAAACACGAACACAAACAAAGAAACTGAAAAAGAAGAGACATGGAGATTTAACATGGTTCAGTTGGTGTAACCTACGTCCATGGGCTTGAACTAGTACTCTTTTATTTAGGTGCTCACATAATTACAATGCTAAGACCTAAGTAGTTAATGCGGTAAAATAACGGATA
This sequence comes from Scalesia atractyloides, assembly GCA_947069175.1. Lineage (NCBI taxonomy): Eukaryota > Viridiplantae > Streptophyta > Magnoliopsida > Asterales > Asteraceae > Scalesia > Scalesia atractyloides. Next base: position 96,354,979 of record CAMTDV010000008.1, read on the forward strand.
TCTGTCAGTGACCAATATTTGAGATATGGGTTATCGCGGTGGGATATCAATAATTTTAATATCATGCTAAATTTATATATATAGCAATTTAACCTTTTACAACTTGCAAAACACTAACAATTGTAGCAAGTAGGAACTGACCGAGACTTAAAACACTAACATTTAACACTAAAAACTAACAATTAGGACTTAAAACACTAATAGCATCAATAAGAAGAAAGACGAATGGTAGAACTAAGAAGAAAGGTACTGGTATCGTGAAAATCGGTCAATATCGCCGATATTATCGGTACCGATACTCTGGCCGATATTTTGCACTGATATCTCACCAGGGGACCGATACCCGATAAATCAGTGATATATCAAGATATTAACTACATAGGCTAAGACCACTATTTATAATACAAAATTAGGGCTACAAGCTTTCAAATCAAGAATACATAATAATCATGGCACATTACATGAAAATCAGATACATTTTTCAGTTGAAACACCTAAACAAGACATAATATAACTTAAACAACACAATAACAACAAATTACTAACCTCTAAAGCTAAATTAGCAACCTAATCTATGTCAATTTACTCTACAGATATAATAAATAAACAATATTAATGTTTCAATGATAATAAACAAGTAATAGCAGAATTAGGGTGTTAAAATTACTGACCAGCGAACGATGAGTGGATTTGGAGCGACGGTCCAAGGAGTGTCGACGGTGCTGCCGCCTCGGCCAACGCCGCCGCCGCCATATTGCTGGCGGTGCTGCCGAACGGACGGCCTCTCTTTGCCGCCGGTGTGCCGGAGCCACCGGAACCTCCGCCTTGCTTACCTAGCTCTCGCTTCTGCATCTCTGTTTGTGCAAGAAATTTTCGCAAGGTTTTTTTATTTAAACAAGAAATGATTCATTTACGTTAGTCAACGACTAACGAGTCAGTTTGTATTCGATAGTTCATTATTGTTTTTGGTTTTTATATTTTATTTAAATACTTTAAAATTCTGACAAATAAAGTATTTAATGAGTGTCGGTGTATGATGTATTTTGTTCATGAATATTTGTTTGTGTTCGTTTATTTTCATTTATGTTCATCAACATTAGTTTGTGCTCATTTGTTTTATCAAAGTTTGTAGCCTGAAATAAAGAAACAAACACAGACGGATATTAACAAGTTCATTTTCTTAACAAACGGACACGAATATATAATCTCGTTCGTTAAGTGTTCATGAACAGTTCGTGAACACTTATGTTTATCAACAAACGAACACGAACAAGATCTTGTTCGTGTTCGTGTTCGTTCACTTCGTTTACAGCCCTAGCTATATTCTTAATTTTCCTCCATGTGGGCTCTTGAAACATGGTCTTTTTCTTAAGAGGCAAAAGCCGGAATGGCATGTGATTCTTGAGTAGTGAAGTCACAAACGTTATGTAGTAGATAAGAATTTGGTCAGTTTTAATGTCTTCGTTATAGCAAATGAAAAAAAAAACCCAAACGCTATAGGTAAAAAAACCATATAAAAATATGCTCAATAGATAAATAATAATTATAAAATTCATATTTTAATTAAACATTAAAATTAAAAAAGGAGAAAAAACAAAATAAGAAAAAAAGAACAAAACAACAAGTAAAAAAACAAAGGAACATGCAAAAAATGTTGACAGCGGTCCGGGTTGTAGATTCACAATGTAGCCACATGATTGGTATCAAAATATAATATAATAATTATAGATGTGTATAATAAACTATAGAAAATAATTACAAACTGTAACGAAATTTAAATATATCTAACTTGATAAAAATATTTGTAAGTTCTTCAAATGGGATAATTTTTCTAAGTTGGAACAGTGATTTTAATTCGCTACACATCGTTATTATTCTCAAATTGAAGAATAATAGTGTGTATTGTTCATGCATTAATTGTAAAAAAAATAAATAAATAAATAAATAAACATTTAGAAGCTTCTTTAATCTTTTCTTATCAAAAAGGTTAAACTTATAATACTTGAATAGTCATATAATTCATTTACTAAAACATTTTAAAACACTACAAATTCCTATGTATTTCCTTTTTTCTTACCGGTATCAAACAACCATCCACTAGAAAATTGTCATTTAATCGCACAAAATAAGTGTTAATATTGATTACTCGAGATACCGTTTCGTATTAATGAAACATCTTAAATTCTATCCCAAACAAAGATAATAATTTGGTGTAATTTAGTAGTGAATACGAGTTGTGTAACATACAATAAGCGCTACAGATAACAAAATAAGAACGACAAATAAGTATGTAAAAGATGTCACTAGATAAACGCTACCACTAATGAGTTTCGAATATTATTGTCACAAACATACTAACATCCCAAAACATATCTTGTTACAAATTTTATATACATACCAACATCCCAAAAGGATATGTTGTTACAAACATACCAACATACCTATGGGTCCAACTAAATTACGACTTGGCTCCATTCAAATTTATAGCTTTTTTATTGTTTTTGTTTTTTTTTTCTTGTCGAATTACGATTTTGCCCACATAGTAGAAAATATATACTACAGATACAATGAGGAGGAATAGTCCAGGGCACTTCCTCATTGGTCCAGCCAAATTACGATTTTGTCCCGTTCAAATTTACAGTTTTATCATTGGTTTTTTTCTTCTAAGCTTAATTACGATTTTGCTCTCAGTTCAAATTTACAATTTTGCCATTGTTTTTGTTTTTTTGTCAAATTATGATTTTGCCCTTAGTGTAAAATAATAGTCATGCAATAGTTTGAACTTTTTTTTTTTACAAAAATATGGTAGTGTTTTGTTTTAATTGGCTGACTAGGTGTAATTTTTATTCGTGTCAGACGGCTACCTGGAACATGCTCATTTGTCCTGAAAAATTACATTTTTGTCCTCGGTTTAAAATTATAGTTTTTCCTTCGTTTTAGTTTTTTTAGCAAAAGTATGATAGTGTTTTGTTTTAAATGGTTGACTCGGTGTAATTTTTTTAAGATTGTCTTATAAGTAGTATGTACAAGTAACCAAAACACAAACGTACATATTATAAGAGAAAAATATTCAGCTTTATACCTCGCAACACAAACGGGCAAACATAGTATAACACAGATATCATATTAAGCGGCCAATTAATTAAAATAATAATATAACTATATCATGGAAAGCATTGAATTAAAAATTCAATCAAGTATCTCTCATGGGAAAATTTATAACAAAAAGATAATTCAAAGAAGAAACTCATATATATATATATATATCGACATGTGTTTACATCAGTCGAAAACTATAAAAATAAATGTCAATAATGGTTTTGATAATATCAATACCGATATCATAGCTAATGTTTTTTTTGGTGGGTATCAATTTAATTCTTCACGATACTGATACTCGGTATACTTACTTTACGATACAAAAGAACCCTTTATTTTGAGAGGATTATAACATAATAACTTTTTTGATAAGAAAAAAAAAGAAGCTTCTAAATGTTTTTTTTTTTCTAGAAATATAGAAATTTGAGAGGATTTGTCTTCGGTCTATAGAATTTAAATGTTAGTAGATATATGTCGCTATTGGGTGAACATCACCATATATTCCGGTTTCTACAATACAACTAGTAACATTTGAAAAAATAATTATTGGTTAACCCTACTAGACTATATAATTGCATATGGAATAGACTATATAATTGTATAAGGATTGAAAAAGTTTATTAAAAAGTGTATACAAAACCAAGATGTTAAAAGTTATATAAAGGCTAAAGAAATTAAAGTTGTATCAAGTCACAAATATTATAACTTTACCTGTTCTAATATAAACATATCATTACTAGTAGTATTATGTACGATTCATTAAAAAAAACTAGTAGTAATGAAAGTGGCGGATCAGAAAATCTCCGTAGGAGTAACGTTTTATAGAAAAGGAGTAATGAAATAAAAAGAGTGTCAAATTTTTCAAAAATTTACGCTACCGTCGGAGCGTTAAGGAATAGCGGAGGCTGCCCCTACCAATAAGGTAGGTCCACCCCCTGAGTAATGATATTATTGTTCAATAAAAATAGAAATTGTTTAACGATAAAAAAATAGAGAAGATGACACTATGACATCATACGTAGATTTCTTTGCTTCCCCGAGTGCAAAAATTATAAGTTATTGTGCCTTCATTTCCAACACGCCAAAGACTAATATAAATTATGTAATTGGTGTTGCAACGACTTTATTATTCATGAATATCTAAAAGAAAATAACAAAAAGTGTTCATCAAGTTTTTTTATTTTTAGTTTTACAAGTTATATAATTGATTTTGTAACCACATTATTATTTATGAATATCTAAAATAAAATAACAAAAAAGTGTTTATCAAGTTTTTATTTAAATGGAAAAAGTGTTTATCAAGTTTTTATTTAAACGGAAAAAGTTTTCATCAAGTAAAATGTATTTTTTCTCTTAAAGCTGAAAGTTGTTCCTTTTAACCATTTATTTTTTTATTAGCAAATTTAGATTATTGATGAAATACTGGAGTGTAATCGTATCCTTAGCAGAATCACCTGATTTTATCTATTGCCACCAGGCAATAATGGCTATACACCAATTCAGGAGTAAACCCCATAAATTTGATAAAAACTTCCTTTGTGAGAATCAAACTCAGAACCTAATGGACCCTAAGCCTTATCACACCTCTAAAATGCAACTAAGCTATAATGTCATGGATCCTTTTAACCCTTTATGTCAGCAAGTATCATTCATTTTGCTTACAAGAACAAATTTGATTATTGTAGTCTTGAGTAGGGGTGAGCAAATTAACCGCCATAACCGATAACTTAACCATAAATGACATAATTGAGCCGATATTAACCGATAACCAACATAATCGATGGTTATGAAACTTTGATTAACTGACCATTCGGTTATGGTCATGCTTATGAAGCTTTGGTTAACCGTAATAACCGAAATCAAACCAAACTTGTAATGTTAACTGTATATAATGGATTTTTTTTTACGTTAATCATATAGAGGTTTTTTTACTAAGATAAAAGTATGTTGGTAACAAAAGGATCTTGATGTACATGCCCCTTGTTTTGATGAAGAGCTGAGTGTTATGATCGTATTTTTTTGTTGGGAATTACCTTACCAAAAGCAATCGCACATCGGTACTTTAACAAAAACTGTAGTCTTGGTTATCTTGTAAAAGAAACCCAAGCTAAGTCTAATTAACAAAAACTTTAGTCTTGGTTATCTTGTAAAACAAACCCAGGCTAAGTCCAAACCATGCATTCCCCTAACGCACACCTCTATTTATTTAAACCTTGCTTGGTTAATTAACTGAAATTAACCAAAACCGACTTCATAACTGAATAACCATAACCGAAGCTAGCTGTCACGGTTATGGTTATGGTTAATGGTAAAAACCGAACCATGCACACCCCTAGTCTTGAGTAAAACTACATAGAATATCACCTATTATTAATTTTTGTGATTTAAACATTTTTAATTATTGAGTTCACTTTCTATCGACAAACAACCCATCCAAAACACATTAGTGATATATAAGATCATACATTCCTCACAAAATATATGTTTGATAACCTAAGTGGAAACTTCTCTAAATACCATCTATTATTGATTAGTATCTCCAGTACACGATTAGCTATAAATATCTTCTCTTACCCATAAGTAATAAAATTGGATATATATTACGACAAATGAGAGGATCCGAATATTACAAAGCATACAAATTAACTATTACAAGTAGAGATTTTCTGGTATAAGCAACTGATATCGGCATTGATGTGTTAACCGGACACCAACCCTCGTATTGTCGTATAACAAGACAATATTGTGTCATACAGGTCGTATGAAAGGGCTACAGTGGCTATATAACCTGCACGTGAGGGTGTTTCTCTCCTATACGACCGGCACCAATTTTTTCCACCCATCTATACAACCCATATGATGTAACATATGCCATGTGTCCACGTTTTAAAGTGATGCATGAATACAATGAGCACCCTATGGAATATGTTACTTTGAGAACAGTTAACTCACACACTATCTAATCGTACTCCTAAATCTACACAATTCATCATAAGACTATAACCCTCAATCACTTTGGTAAAATCCACAATATGTACACACTCTTGATCCAAGGTACACAAATCGGGTTCCAACCCTAATACACTTTTGGTTTGTGAACAAAAAGTCAAATTATGTACACACCCTTGAACCGAGGTTCACAAATTAGGTTCAAATCCTAAAATAGTTCAGGCTAGTCAATAAAAAGTTAAAACTGGTTTTAGTTTGAATGGTTTTGAGCGTTTTTTACTAGTTTCTTACAGTTCGGGTTTAACCGGCTTCATAGGAGAAGACTATAAAACGGTTTTCCAGAAGATAATAAACTGGCTAGAAACCTACGAGTTTTACAGGTTCCAAACCAGTTTTCATGTACACCAGTTTCGGTTTAGGCCTCGGTTCAAAAACGAACCAGTTAGGTTATGCACCTGTACCGTTGATACCGCTAGATTACAACCCGTTTATCACTCAAAAACATGTAAACAGCCGACATCTACATATAACCTTTCTACATTATTTTATAGTTAAAAGAAAATCTTTTTTATACAATAAAAAATCTGAGAAAAAGATAATGGGGACACCCATCAAAACCTAAATAAAAGGACGTTGAGGTAGTAGGATAACTGGAGTGTACTCCACCACAGAGGGTGAGATACGATTGGCGCCCAAACTATCTCGCTAAAACAAATCTAACCCACTTCAAAAGGAATCATTTTGTATACAACCCTTCAACAATTTCGATTTTCATCAGGTAACTCTTGATCTTTTGCAATTTTCTTGATTTCCAGCATTGGTTTTGTTAAACTACCGACATCGTTGCGATTTGTTTAACTTTGTTACAATTTTGGGGTTATTTAATGTTTGATTTTGATCGCGTTAGTGTCGGTTATGAGATTGTTTAAGATAAAGACATTGAAACCGACAGTGTGGTGTGTTTGAGTAATGATAATAGACTATCACTCTCATTGTGTGAGAATTGTTTGTTGAATTTACCAGTTTAGTTATTTACTAGTTGTTTTTATGTTTTGGATGGTGACATATAGTAAATTATCATTCTTTATGTGTAGAAAGTATGATTAGTTTGTGGTTTGGGTTAATCTTGGTAAGCGCGAGGCTCTCCGAGGCGTTTAGATCCTGAAAATCGAGACTATGTGTGATGGGGGGCTCCATTGGGGTACATAAAAAAGTGTTGACATGACGCACTTTGTTTTCACCCTTCACATTACTAAGGAGTGTTGTGAGGGTCCATCAGGATTTACGTGAAATGTGGTATTGGGTTGAGGTGAATCTAAATGATTATATATTAATTAATAATTAAAAAAAACCCAAATCTCCCCCACGCCCACGCCCTGCGTGGTGCCCCCTTTGGAGCTTATAACACGTATCCTGAGGACTTGCCTCGTCTACATGAGGCGTTGATGTACAACTAAATAAGCGTTATGTACAACCAAAAGTTGAATATATCTCATGTGTTTTGCGTATTACTATCAATTAAATTATTCTTAGTTGATTTATCCCTTTGGTTGTTTTTATATATCACCCTTATACAGAACCTAATTTAACCAATTTTGACCAACATGTGCATGAGGCCCCAGGCGCTTCTATGATTGCCTCGTGTGCCTCGCGCAGCAAGCCTTTTTTAAACCATGATTGGCTATTATTTGATAGGGAATGTTCCACCTAACGGTAACCAAGTTTTTTAACTGTTCCGCTAAAGTCACTCAAACTTTTTTCTAACTACAGAGACCACTCATGTTTCAATATTGTCCCTTACTACCATTGTGAAATATTTGTGTAGATGTTAAAAACAAGTGATCTAAATTGAACATATATGAGACTTGGTTACTATCTAGTGATTATTCTTTTCAAGTTTTAACGTGAAGTAGCATGTAACTGTGAAGAAAAATACTCGCTAGATGATAAGCAAGTTTCATAATTGTTATATTCAGTTGTCTTCTATGCATTTATTTTACCTGAAGGTTTCCAAATAAGAACGAGAGTTTATTGTGTAATAATGGTTAGTGCCATGCCTTCTTGATGACGTTATACGAACAAAACCGCTCAAAACAGGCTACAATTGACTGCGTAATATATTTTCAAGTGAGATAGGCTCCGTTTAATTTGCAGCAAATCTGTTTATATTAATTCACTGCACCATATAATTTGCAGGGAATTTTTTTTGTATTTTATTTTTAATTTTATCATGGAAATCAGAATCAACACAAAATCATCTAGTTTCTCTTTGATGGATATTAATATTTCCTTTTTCATGTTTTTAGAATGGGAACAGCTGGTGAAACAAAATACGGGTCATTCACCTACGAAAACCTCGAGAGGGAACCATACTGGCCATCAGAAAAACTTAGGGTTTCCATAACCGGAGCGGGTGGGTTCATCGCATCACACATCGCTAGGCGTTTGAAAACCGAGGGCCACTACATCATTGCTTCTGATTGGAAGAAAAACGAGCACATGTCAGAAGACATGTTTTGTCATGAGTTCCATCTCGTTGATCTTCGGGTGATGGATAACTGCTTGAAAGTGACGGAAAACGTTGATCATGTGTTTAATCTGGCTGCTGATATGGGTGGTATGGGGTTCATTCAGTCGAATCACTCTGTTATTATGTATAATAACACCATGATTAGCTTTAACATGCTCGAGGCTGCGAGGATCAGTGGAGTCAAGAGGTCGGTCAACATACTCTTTATATTATTATTGTTGTTATGATTCTAAATAGTTATAACCGTTGCTTTTGAAACTATGTTATTTCTAAAATGTTCAACCGTGTTTCCTTAATTAAGCGCAACAATTTTCTTCCCATTTGAGACACCCTAAGTTGCTTCAGTTTTTTTTCTTCTTTTTTTTTTGTGTGTGCAGTTCTAATTCGTAGTTTCCCATTTAATAATTTCCCGTGATCTATGAAACTCAAAATGTTTGATTATTTGTCAAATATCTGAAATACCCTTTACTAGAAACAAAATTAAACAACTTTTTGGACCCAATATAATGTCATCTCTTGATTTATAATAATGATAATGGGCAAAAAAGATTAACCTAAAAACTTTCCAAGTGATGGTATGTGTAAGAATTGATTTAGATTATTATTTTATTATTAAATAATTTATTAATATAATTACTTTTGAGTATGTTTTGTTTTTCGCTAAAACTTTTAAAATACGATGTTCTATAAGATTTTGAGTATGTCATTTAGATGTGTGTATTTTTACTACGTCTAGATATAAATTTTACTCAAAACCGAGTTGTGAATAAGAATGTACAAGTGACCAAAGCACAAACGTACCTGTTATTAAACTGCCTCACAGTTTAGCTTTTTAAAAGTAAGGCTGTTTACCATTCTCCTTGTTCTAATTATGTAATGCGTTATAAAATTTTTGTCGTGACTTGTAAAATATTAAAATTTTTTCTGACTCTCATGTTACATTATATAGGTTTTTCTATGCCTCTAGTGCTTGTATTTACCCCGAGTTTAAGCAGTTGGAAACCAATGTGAGCTTGAAGGAATCCGATGCGTGGCCGGCTGAGGTTATTATTTCTTGAAAAATCACAAACTATTAATTTAATATGACCATTCTCACTGCCTCTTCAGTTTCATTATTTTAATTACTTTATTTTTTTACAATTGTATTCAAGCCTCAAGATGCTTACGGTCTAGAGAAACTAGCAACCGAGGAGTTGTGCAGGCACTACACTAAGGACTTCGGAATTGAGTGCCGTATCGGACGTTTTCATAACATCTATGGACCATTCGGCACATGGAAAGGTACTATTAATTTTGAAATAAATTTAATACCAATTAAGAAAATGATTTTTAGGAAATGAGTAGTCCGTGAGGTTTGACCACTTTTGCGACTTTCATCCAAAGGTTTGTTTTTCCACATCTGGGTCCTCGTGGTTTCAAAATCTTGCCATTTTCGTCCCTCCAGGTTTGGCCCTTAGGAATTAAGGGCAATTTTGGATGAAAATGCAAGAATTTGGAATCACAAGGACCCAGATGTGGAAAAACAAACCTTTAGATGAAAGTCGCAAAAATGGCCAAACCTCAAGGACAAAAATGACAATTTACTCTTATCAAGTTAAGGGCAAATTTGGAATTTCAAATTTGAATCTTGCAGGCGGGAGGGAGAAAGCACCTGCGGCTTTCTGCAGAAAAGCGCTTACCGCGACTGATAAGTTTGAAATGTGGGGAGACGGCCTACAGACTCGTTCTTTTACCTTCATTGATGAATGTGTTGAAGGTGTTTTGAGGTAATCATTTTGTGTTATTGCTAACTTGTAAATCATACAACGAAATTAACTGGATTATGTTTTAACAGATTGACAAAATCGGACTTTCGTGAACCGGTGAACATCGGAAGTGATGAGATGGTGAGCATGAATGAAATGGCTGAAATTGTTCTCAGTTTCGAGGATAAGAAGCTTCCGATTCACCACATTCCGGGCCCGGAAGGTGTGCGTGGTAGAAACTCGGATAACACTTTGATCAAAGAGAAGCTTGGGTGGGCCCCCACTATGAGATTAAAGGTATTCTTTTTAATAAACGGTGGTTGCAAAATAGGCTGGTTGGATAACAGGTCATATGACACGTGATTTTTGGTAAAAAAAAATATTTTTTATTAAATAATTAGCATCTTGGTTATAATTACAAAGCTATATACTTTAAATAATTAAAAATTTAGTCTTTTAAATAAAAAAGTAAAATGCCAAAATCGTCAGTCACATTTGCTTGTTCCATCCAAAATGACCTTTTTGTGCATTTGAGTCCTTCAGGATTGCGTTTTATTGTCATTTTCATCCAAATCACTAACGTAGTTTATTTTTTCTGTTAAGATGAAAGCTATTTTTGTCCTTTTGGATGGAACAAGCAAATATGACCAAACCTCGTTGACGATTTTGGCATTTACTCTAAATAAAATGATTTACAATGTTTATGCATCAGAATTGCATTTTTGTTTACTTTCGATCCGTTTTCTGTTGGCTATTTTTAATGGGACCCTTGAGATAAAGTCATAAAACATAACCCAAAACGACCCATCTGTAAGGGGTAAAAACTTCTATCTCTAACACGCTGGGTTGCACGTTTTTCAAGTTAATGATAGATGGGGCTTACAAATATACAACTATATTTGGTGGTTGAACTTCATACCTATATATCCATATAAGTATGCAATTATTTCAGTTCTTAAGTTATATTAATCTAAGATATTTGCATATGCATATGGATACGTACGGATACACTTGCATATGCATATGTATACGTATGCATATAGGGAAAGACCAAAATCATCATTCCTCGGTCACGCTAAATATAGAAATTTCATCGATGGTCTGACTTTTCAAAGTCAACATTTATGCATTGTTTCCGATTGATGATATCTTTCGATTCATAACACGTTGGGTTACACTTTTTTAAAGTTAATGATAGATGAGACTTACATACATACAATTTTATTCGGCGTTGAAATCCATACATATATAACTATATAAGTAGGCAATTATTTCAGTTCTTAAGTTATATCATCTAAGATATTTGCATATGCATATGGATACGGATACGGATACGGATACACATGGATACGCTTGCATATGTATATGTATACGTATGCATATAGGGAAAGACCGAAAATCATCTTTCCTCAATCACGCTAAATATAGAAATTTCATCATTGGTTTGACTTTTCAAAGTCAACATTTTGATAATATCTTTCGATTCACGCTCGTTTATAACAAAATGGATGCAGGATGGATTGAGAATCACATATTTCTGGATCAAGGAACAAATTGAGAAAGAAAGAGGTGAAGGTTTCGACCTCTCGGTTTACGGGTCATCTAAAGTCGTTGGGACTCAGGCACCGGTTCAACTCGGGTCGCTCCGGGCCGCTGATGGAAAAGAGTAAAGTGTGATATTCTGATGTCATAAATTCAAGATTCTGGTTTTCATGTTGTGTTGATGCCTGCATATTTATTTGATGTGTAATGATTTTAGCTATTTAAGATCTCTGCTACTTCTGTGTGAACTCTGAATGTTTGTTTATTACTGTGATCTGGCTTCTATTTATGATGTTGTTCTGTAAACTGTTAATACCATAAAAACAAATCATTATAGTTTTTTATATAATAAGTTCTTCAACCTAATTTTGATATATTAGAGTTCCTTTACTTGTGAAAGATGCATGAAAAAGAATCACTAAACTAATATTTGTATATTAGTCTCTAACCACCGAGCTTGAGTTGTCTAGGTTTGAGTTTGGCTCGTTTAAAGCTTTATTTTTAAAACTCGAGCTAGGCTCGTGTGTAGATTTTCAAGTTAGAGCTTGGCGTTATGTATTATAATTATCTTTTTTCTATATTTAGCTTGGGTCGTGTGTAGATTTTCAAGTTAGAGCTTGGCGTTATGTATTATTTATTCAATTATCTTTTTTCTATATTTATTTATTTATAATATACATGTATATTTATAGTTCTTAAATATAAATTACACATATTATTTAATTACTTATATTATGAATTAATATATAATAATAATTGTTATCTAAGTACAAAAATATAGTAAATGAAAATTATATAAATAAAAAGCTCGTTGCGAACTGGCTCAAAGCTAGTTTAAGCTCGATTAGGTTCAAGTTTATAGTGAGGCAATGTCAAGTAGCTCACGAACAGCTCGGCTCGTTTACACTCTTCCTCTTCTTATATTGGTTAAAATTTGGTAAAGTGATATTCATGACAAAAAAAAAGAAATAAATGGCTATGTCGTAAGAACTAGAAACTTTAATATATAAAAATTAAGTTTTGTGATTTTTTCATATGTATTTAAACAAATCAGGAGGCTTTAATTATACATACATAGATTTGCAAGTCATTTGACTTTTTTTTACTTTTGCTCCTCAAGACTTTGTAATTAAGTTTTATGTGTTTATTTTATGTACGTGTCGGTGTAAATTCAAGTTAATTTACGTTTCAACGTAATTTTTCCTATAAATGAGTTTGGTCAAATATAATATGTTCTTATGCTTATTATTATGTACGTTTTCAGTTGATCTACGTTTTGACGCAAATTTTATATTTTTCTAGAAATGAGTTGGGTCAAATATAATATGTTTTCGTGTTTATTTTTATGTACGTTATCAGTTGATCTAAGTTTCGACGTGAATTTTGTTAAGAAACGAGTCGGGTCAAATATAATACGTTTTTATTAGACGATATTTATTCAAGTAACTTTACGTTTCGACACCGCCTCAAAGTGCCGTACTTTTTTTAGCTTAAAAACATCATTTTTTATGTGCTAATTTTTATGTACGCGTCGTTATAAATTCAATTTGGTCTATGTTTCGACGTAAATTTTCTTCGGTAATATGCTGGCCAAATATAATGCGTTTTCGTGCTCATTTTTATGTACGTTTTCAGTTGGTATACGTTTTGACGTAAATTAAAATTAGCAAGTTGTGTGAATGTTGCTTTTATCCTATTTGTTACTTTGTTTCTTTCTTAAGTTTTTTTTCTTGACTTTATTATTTTTATTTTTTTTACTTTTCTATTTGTTTAATGTTTTAGTTTTAGGCTCCTTTAACATTAAAATTATATTTAAGATAACATTTACATTTCATTTACAATTAATAGAAATCAGCCCGTCCCACTATTCAATTTAAATTTATTTTAATGGTTTTCATTCGATGTAAAATATGTGTCAAAATTCTTTTAAGCATATCTCTTTCAGCTGCTATACTGAACCAAAATAGATATTAACCAAAACCCGCAGCGTAACACTGGTATACTAGCATATCACATTTAGGTCGAAAGACTTTTTTCTTAAAAGGTAAATTGTTTTTATATTATTAAAGTTTTTAATCATAAGTGTGACGACCAATGAGAGAGGGGAGGGAGGATCATTAGAAATGGGTAATGGGCTTAAATGCTGGATGGGCTTATAAATGGGTTATAGTTGTTAATGGGCTTATAAATGGGTAGTGGCCAGTGGGTTACGTGGAATGTTTTGTGGATGAAGGGTTTTAATAGATTTTATTTGTTAATTTATATAGAACTAATGATTTGTTTATTAATTTATTATTAATAAGTAAAAGTTTGTAAAACGAATTATTTTATATTATTAGTGGTGTGAATGATCAGAATACAATTTCATAGGTATTGGTGTTAAATAATATTGGGTGTGCATGGTTTTCGATTATATACTATTCATAAATTTTTTTTTGGGTGTTTGTGGGCCCTAATTCGCTATCCTTGGTCCGCCATTGTTTTAAAATAAAATTAAAATAAAAAATGTTAAAAACCAATTTCAATATTTGCCGCCCCCCTCTTACGGCATCGTGTGGTCACCCACCCAACACCACCACCACAAGGACGCCCTGGCCATCAAGCCGTGAAAACATTATCGTATATATTTCAAACCAACCGACTTGCTTTGGTTTAAACGGCTCAGTCGATTTCAACAGTTTATAAACACCTCTACTCAAAAGTAGTTTGTCGTATCACTTCCATCATCATTTTGTTTTTTTTTTCTGTCCCAAAACAAATTTCATTGATTCCGTCTTCATTTTTCTTTGCAAATCTAGTTTCCGTTTTCAAATTTAGTGCATGTTCCTATAATCGATTAATTTGGCATAATAATTATTGCATTATACATGCATCTCGTTAATGCCTTTTTCTTTAGTTATAAAACCTAATGATTAGTGGCGGATCTAGAAAATTTTCGTAGGAGTAACGTTTTATAAAAAAAGGGGAACGAAATCGGAAAAACGTCAATTTTTTCCAAAATTACACTACCGCCGGAGCGCCAAAGGGTAACGAAGGCTACCCCTTCTATTAAGGTAGGTCCGCCCCTGCTAATAATAACACGATGAACATGAAGGAAGAAAATTAAGGTGACCCATTAATGTGACAATTACCTAAAATCAAACTCATTATAATAATCCAAATAATTTTAGTTTTGATTGAATAGTTGGAACCACTACTGTTAAAACCTAAGTGAAATAGAAAGAAGGTTGCCATTGTTACGTATGGAATGAATAGTTATATAAACATGTATCGTTTTGGTAATTATTGGTATTGTTAGATGTAGGTTGTATGCAATTTGCAAGTCCATATATTTGGTTTTCTTAACAACTCAAACAACACACTTGTATTATTGTTGTGAATTTTTATTTTAACTAATTTTTTATTAAGTATGGTATGATCTAAGTAAGTTCTATAAAATTAATAGATTGTAAATAAAAATAATATTTTATAAAAAAGTTATACTATATACAACCCATGAATTATCATTATTCTTATTTGCATGAGTGATTGTTATTTTTATCCGTCTATTTATATAAATTGGTGTTAAAAAATTCATATTTTATAATGTGCTTCATGATCTATGAAGGTTATCTTAAGGATCATTAAGCTTAATGGTGTAGAGGACATTCATCTTGGAGGCTGATTTATGATTGCATTAGTCATTTGGCAGAACATCAGTGCTTGATGTCGGGTTAAGCCGATTTATGCATTCTCGGTCAGAAACCTTTTGGATTTGCATCTTATAGTTGGTATTTGTGGAAAGCTAGAAACAATAAAAGGTTCTTTTAAAAGGCGGTGATGATTGAAGAGATTTGTCATAACATAAAATCCTAAGCTTTTTGTGATATAAAAATGGATCCAAGAATGAGTCCATTACGTGGGACGATTGGTGTTGTAAAACTTTTTGTTGTAGTGTTTGTGTTGGTGGCTACTCCTGTTTTTAGGGTGGCGCTGTGAATAAAATTTACCTTTCAAAAAATTAAGAACAAAACCCGGAACCCATGAACCCACCAGTAAGATGATACGCCTTATTTAACCACCACTCCAACCCAAATCAACCCTAAAACAAGGGGCACCCATCTAGATGAACTCACTACTCATTTCAACCAACTCTTCAATAATATCGTGTCACATCATCATCCAATACAACATAAATAAACAGAGCTTTGAAACTTGTCTACATCATATCCTATACATCCATCTCTCACGGGCTCATAACCCCGGAAAGCATTCTGTCGGGCAAATCCTTTGTGGTTGTGGCGACGTTCCCTTGCTACCCAGGTAACCCATAACTTCATCTAGTAGGCATCTCCACCACCCTAACCACATAATCCCACAAAACCAACCACCCATTTCCAAACGTCATACTGACATACATGAATGTGGATGATGGTGGAGGCGGTATAGCAATGCAATGATAGATTAAAAGAGTGTGGTCATTTCAGTTTTAGATGGGTGATAGAGACTCTTACATGTTAGAGAAAATATCATAGTTTAAATTCTAACATAGGGTATAATTAGTATTTATTGGTGTAGCTTAAGGTAACGTTTGTCACTAAAAAGATTAAAAGAGTGTGGAGTGTGAGTGTAAATAGAAAGAAAAGTGTGAAATTGATTAGGGTTTGTTGTTATTCAAAAAAATTATTTGACAAAATAGAAAAAAAAAACTAAATGTGACTTTCGTCTAATCAAATCAATACTAAATTACAATATATATTTTATAAAATATGTTTTTTCTCGGATATTTCAGGCACCTCTAATTATATTTTTAAATTTATATATCTATTCATCAAAAGAACTGAAAACTGAACCTCATATAAAAATACTTTTTTATACACCTTGATACCACTAAGGTAAAAGCTTTTACAACAATTAAGCTATTTTTTACAATACATAAAAACATGCATGTACTGTAATAAAAAAATTACATTACATAAAAACATGCATGTACTATAATAAAAAAAAGGTTTGTTATTGTACAAAGTTTACTCTTTAATTGCGTGTAAGCGTTCACCTTAGATTCATATGTTGTTATTAGATATGCGCATTCAATATAAGACCACCTATAGTGAGCGGGTTGTTGCCCCCCCCCAAACCATGGTAACTGCCCTCAGGGGCTTTTTCTTAGAAAAAAAGTCCAAACGTTTTATTTAAAACGCCAAAAATCACACGGGAATCCATATATGACTGTTGTTTTCAACAGTAACCAAAGAAAATTTAATTTTTATTTATTTTAAATCAACTTTTTTACCTATAAAAACCCCACTTTCCACTCTTTTTCTTATAAACTTTACTCTCCTCTCTTCAATACTACTTCATATTTTAAAAAAATATATCATGAATCCCTTCCAACCCCTTTCGGTGTTCCTCTAGACCCGTAACCATACTTCATATCGCACGAACACCACCCGACCACAACCGTTCTTCAATTTCCAAGATATGGACCCAAGTATGTTGGCGTACGCACAAATATTAGGCATGGGCGGTTCGCAACCGTTCTTTCACGGTCCACACGGCTTTGCATCCATGAGCAGTTCGCAACCGTCTCAAGAACAAACTGAGCCCGACGTTGAAACAGTACCTGATGTGTTGAAAGTAGTTTAATTAACTCAACCTAATTTAACCTATTCTAGACTCAAAGTAATACTCTAGACTCTCTAAAACTCGACTAAACTACTAACCAACAAGTGAACCGATCGACTCTAGTAAAGCTAAAGTAAGTCCGGATGTCGAACCCACGAGACTCTATTAAATTACGCTAATGACTTTACCTAGACTAAGACTGACACGGATATGACTACTTGTTTATTTGTTTGGAGGGGGGTTACTGAAAATACTCAAATTGTAAGTGAACTAAAGAGTAATTAACTAAGACGAACTAGAAGGCGACTCGAGATGAAGATTGAACTCAGTGGTGATGAAAGACTACCTAGGTTGGAATCCCCCTTACTATCGAATGACTTTCTATCGAATACTAATGTGATATTACTAACGTGATATGGAACCGAGATCTGTGGATGCTAAACCCTATGAAAAACCGAACAGGACCCCCAATCCTTCTCGGGAATACATCTATGAAACTCTAAAGGATTGTTACTTTAACGGTTAAGTAGACTCCCTTTCGGTTATCTACTTTCTAGACAAGTGCCCTAAAGTGACTCACTACCTCTCAGCGGGAAGTCTAAGGCAACTAAGAAACTTGATTTGGTTTAATAGACTAGAATGTGGCAAGGCAACTAAAACCGGCTTTTCTTAAGACCTAATCTTAGCAATATACCCAGTTAGACCTATTAATAACCTAGCACTTCTCATGCACTAAGGTTAGTAGAATAGTAAAACCGAATTAACTCTTGATCACTGTTTCTATGGTTTATTGGTCAATTTACCATAAGATTACCCGAACCCGCTGAGACTTGATAATCAACACAAACTCATTATATGAAAGACATTCAAAGAATTCATGTGAAACAGATAAACAATCATAAATCAAGTAAAAATACGCATACACACCAAATCAAAGAACCAAAGTCTTTTAGTTTACTAAAAAAAATCCAAATCAACATCAATAAACGATAAAAATCCTAACTTTAGCAAGGTCTCATTCTAACCTAGGTAGTTTAGGGCGATTAGCCAAGAATCATAGTAATAGAAATCAAAGCAATCATCTTTAACACATAATTCATTGACAAGATATGGAAAACAAAGAAAACAATGATGAAACGGGAAGACAAAACCCGTAAATCTTCACTCTCGATGTTTCCAACTCCTACCAAATGAATCCTGGGCGTCCTATGCTTCAAAACCGTGCAGAAAAAGCTTTCGAGTTCAACTTTGATCTCTCAAATTCGTCTAGGGTTGAGCTGGGACGAATGATTAAGTATTTATACTTTCCTATCAACTCAAAAACGCCCAGCTACGATTTTCACTGTTGAAAACTGCCTCTCGCGTCCCATGAGAGGTGAAGCTAAATCTGTCGTACCCCACGACCGTGTCAGAATAATATGCAATTCAAAAAGTGATATATATGTGTGTGTGTATATATATATATATATATATATATATATATATATATATATATATATATATATATATATATTGAGGACAATTCAAAATAATATGCAATTGAAACTGAGCTGAAAATCTAAGCTCGGGCTCAGCTTGGTTTTAAATCGAGCTTGCTCGACTCGACTTGGTTTAGCTCGATTTTGAAAAGAAAACATAATACATGGCTCTCAAAACTTAGTAGTCAATACATTAAAAAAACATATCCAAAATTAAGTTTAACACCACAAAATAAGTTTTGAATTTTAACAAAATAAAATATAAGTTCAGTAACATGCTATTCAACCTTCAAATATGCTATAGATATCAAATTACACTCCTAAATACATATAATAAAAATCAGTTTCTTTTTTTGTAATATATTATTATGTATATAAAATTAAAATGTATTAAAATTAAAATAATCCGAGCTAAGCTGAGCCGAGCTAACAAGCGAGCCAAACTGAGCCAATCCGGCTCGTTACGAGCCGAGCCGAGCCGAGCTAGGCTCACTTCCTAACCGGGCCGAGCTAGGCTCACTTTCTAACAAAGCCGAGCCGGCTCGACTCAGTTTCAAACCGAGCCATATCAAGCGAGCTTTTACCTAGCTAAATCCAAACAAACTCCGAGACACCCGTTGCAAAAGTAAGCATAACACGTGATAAGGAATAAAACGTCAAAGTACTTTGATATGAATGTGTAGACTGCTAGATTGTGTTGTATGTTAAGGTATGAAGGTGAATAACATGATTTTGGATCCAATGCCATAGTCAAGCTTTCATCATTCAAGGCTCGGACTCATCTTTACGATCCAACTAAAAGTGAATTAGCATTAATCGGTAAGCCCATATCTTAGATCTTACCCGCTAGAATCTAATTAACATTGGTCTACTGGTTAGTCTATTGGTTTCTTTCCTTGAGATCCTAAGGTCAACTGTTGCTAACATCACTTTGAAGAACATTGGTGGTGGCAATAAAGTTTAGAACTATGCCTCCCTGGAGGTCGCCAGTTCGAAACCGAGTCGAACAGGGTTTTATCGCAGTGGGCGGGCTGGTTTTCCCGGGAACCGGTGGCTTGGTGGCTCGGGTATACATCCAACTCTGACCGTTATGTAGGAGGGGATGCATTTACTCGATTGAGGACTACTAAAATGTTCGTTTAACATGTTAAAGTGACTTGCGTATTTTAACTCCCAAATGTTCAAGATCAGGGGCGGACATACCTTTGGCGGTAGTGTAAATTTTGGAAAAATTTGACATTTTTTAACGTTTTTTCGATCTCATTACCTTTTTTTATAAAACGTTACCCCTACGAATATTTTCTAAATCCGTCACTGTTCAAGATTATGTTTGTAGATAACGAATTACACGTGAATAAAGAAGCATAAACTAACATAATGTTTGTGATGTTAAAAATTAAAATGAAGCTTTAATGATATAGGAAATTACAATCAAGTGGTGGAATGATATAGCAAGTAATTGTTCATTCATGTAAACTTAAAACAAATATGTTTTGTATGGATGCATCATCTAAATATTTAGTGATCCATCTAGATTAATGTATTATTGTCCGTACAAGATATAGGTTATTATTAAGTTATTTTTACGCAAGTAATTGAAATTATTATTGCTAGGGGCGGACCTAGAGTGTTAGAATGGGTAACCTACGTTGCCCTTTGACGTTCTGACGGTAGTGTAAATTTTGAAAAAATTTAACGTTTTTTCGATTTTGTTACCCCTTTTCATTGAAACGTTATTCCTATTCAGATGTTCTAGATCCCTACTGATTATTGCTCTGTATTTAAATTTCTTTTTTCTATTTCGTTGCATCCTGTATTTTATAATACTAAAGAACCTTTAAAATGAGAATAAGTATTTATATATTTTGAACGAAAATGTTACAAATAAAAAAATACCCACGTTTTGAATTATATTTTTTAAAGGTAAATTTAATTAAATGCTAATGTAAATTTGACGATAGGAGCTCATGTGTCAACGTATATAAGTAGTAAAAATTAAAATCAACTTGCATAACAAATAAAAAATCAAGATCCAAGAAATACTAATAATTAACAAAAGTCAACTATCTAAAATATCTATTAAGAAGTCAAAATTTTATATACATTTCATCCTCTCGAAAATTAACTTTTTAGATAATAAATAAATAATTTATTTAACGAATCATGATTTTTACAGTTAAGTTATATTTTCTTAATTATAAATCTTGATATGTTCATGTAGGTGCTAACATCTCAAACCAATCAATTTGTTAACTTTGTCTATAAGTATTTTATATGTATTGACTTTTTTTTTCTAAAGTAAATGTCAAAATAGTCTTCGAGTTTAGATCACTTTTACCACTTTAGTCTAAAATTGAAATCTTTTGTTTCTGGATTCATGAGGTTTCATTTTTGCTGTCATTTCCATCCAATTGATAAATTGGGTTAGAAATTTATGCCCTTTTTGTCGTTTCCTCATTTAAATAGAGGGTATAATCGTCATTTTAGGCTTGAACTCCATCATTTAAATGAGGAAAACGACAAAAAGGACAAATTTCTAACTTGGTTTGCCAATTGGATGGAAATGACAAAAAAATGAAACATCAGGGACCCAGATACAAAAGGTTTCATTTTTGAACTGAGATGACAAAAATGACTTAAACTTAGAGACCATTTTGGCATTTTACTCTTCTTTCTGTCAAACAGTTACTTCTCGTAAGGTCATCCCACCTGGAATTATTGGTGTCATGTGTTTAAGATCACACGTTTTTTACAAACAAACATCTCTTCTTTATATAAAACGATTTGAGATTTGCGTTAAATACACGGCACATTTCGACCTGAATTATTTGAAACTCATACAAAATGAACTCCCGTATTGTCGAAATTGTTCACGAAGGGCACTTAAGACTCATACAAAATATACAAAATGTAGTTTTGCTAATTTAGTTATATATTTTTCACGAATTTACTTTATTCGTGAAAGTGTAAATCTGCCTCGAAGGAATCTTTTATGAAATTATGATACTACAGAAAAAAAAAAGTATCATGAGAATTTCAAAAACTATTAAGGTTCAAGAAAAAGAGAAAAAGTGAGAAGAATTTCATGAAAAAAGTATTCGAAAAAAGGATAAAAGTAAATAAAAGATTTAGGTATATCAAAAGAATTTCGTGAAAAAGGGAAAAGATACACAAAAGAATTTCTCACTAAAAAGAGAAAATGTATTTAAAAGACTTTCGTGTAATGATTGAGTAGTTTGTATAATTTATATGGGCGTTTACGGTTCAGTTTAATCAATTTTGAATTTTGATGAATGTTTTAGACCAAACTGCTAACTACGAAGTGTCAAATTGTAAACCAAACTTTTAAATGCGAATTTTCAAATGTGAAATATGAAGTGTATAATACCGATCTCAACCGGCCAAACCAATCGATTTGTTGTGGTTTAAACTATCGATACCCCTTTTTCATAATTTTCATTTTTAATATAATTTAATACCTAATTAGCACAACTGAATCTTATATTTATTTTACAATCTTAGCATTTATCTAGTAAAAAACCAATTAATTATAAATTTTTTTATGACCTTGTAGTTAAAGAAAACTACAGTCTGCCTTATAATTGTAGGTTGTTATTATATATAGTATTGTATATTCAATCAATTTAATAATATACATAAGAAAATTATTTTTATTTTAATCAAGAAGACATAATAATAAGAGAGTTGGAGGAAGGGTGCTTTCAAAGGGATTATTATGTCAAATATATTTTTAAAGGGAAAATTTGAAAATAAATTATATAAAATAAATAAAATATTAAACTGAAGGCAACCCCACATGTGTCCTTTTCATATTTACTCGACCCTACGTTTGCATCTCAAAAAAAAAATACCTAATTATTCTTTTATACGTGATTAATTAAATTTAAAAGAATTATTTTTTAATTACAAACTAACTTATTACTAAATATTTTATTCTTATAATTTAAGACCATGTGTAGTGATAATGTCCTCATCCTTGTGTGTTTTTCGTCATTTGGCAGTCCAGTCATCAAGGGGACATTATTGGTTGTTTTTCTAAAATGGACGTAGTGGGATAATGTCTCAACCAATAATTACCTAGTTATTTTTATTTTTTTAATTAAAACTAATAATATTTCATTAATAAAAAATATATTACTAAAAATAAAATTTATAATACCTTCAACAAACATATATAACTATAAGCTTAAAAAATATAAATACATGTAATGTTTATAGTATAGTAATGTACCATAAAAAAATGCTCCAAGGTGTCTCGCGTTGTTTACTCAGTCATTTTTAAATAGTTGTCGTTAATGTCGGTTGTGTTTCCATACGCAAGGACTCGTAGCGCTGACGTACACTTTTGAATACCGGTGAATTCAAGTGTCCCTATCGCATCCGGTTTTTGTTTAAAATAATCAAAGTTGTTTTCCAAGTCTTCGACGATGTGTAAAAATAAACGCTTACTCATCTGGAAACGACACCTAAAAACTTCGGGATTTTGGTAAGTAGGCGCTTCATCGAAGTAATCTTTCAGCAACCGGTCGTTGGCCGCTTTTCGGTCTCGTTGAATATATTCTCTTGGTAAAATCTCACGTTATGGCTTGCTACAATGTTTCATATACCGAGTCGCTAGTTCGCACGCACTCGTAACCGTCTCATGCTCGACCTCCTAATCAGTCGACTCACCCGTATCCGTTAAAATTTTTTTGTAGTAATAGTTTGCAATGGACAACGAGGAGGTATGGGAATCTATTTTTTATATAAAAGGGTGAGTAAAAAATGGGTGAATGTTGCATAAAAAGTTGGTGTTTGATGTTGTAGGTGAGTGTTTTTTATTGTGGTTTGTATAAGATAGGTAAAGGTTGATGGTATTTATAAATATGTTAAATTAAAAAAAAAGAAAATAGCCGTTATGATGACCGTTGCCAACGGTCATTGGTCAATTCATCCCTTCTTCGACGTGGAAAAAAGGTCGCATTGGAGCAATTTTTCGAGAAAAATGCCCTTGGGGCGTTCTAAAGGACATTTAGGGACGTTTTTAAAAAATAAAACACTCAAAAACCCCCACTATAGATGGTTCAAGGATTTAAATCCTTCACCTCTTATTTTACTACCACAAATTCTCATAACATTGTTGATTTATGTAAAAGGGTGTTAACAAAAAATTTTAATTGCATAATTATTAGGATATGTTAAGTATATTGTTAAATCACTATCTTTGATATTTTAAATCAGCTCTATCATATCGAGATCAACTGAAAGCCATTTTATAAGTCATATTTTGACAAGAACCTAATAAAACATGATACCCGTGTTTAATATTTTAAAAAAAAATTGTAAGAAGAGGATAACATATACTTTATCTAAAAACCTTAAAATACGATTGGTACATCATGATACGTGTGTAAAAAGTTAAAAAAAATGTAAAGAGTTAAAAATAAGAAGAGCATAGTGTGTATTTTACTTTGTGAGGAAGATTAATAAATTAAATTGTGAGGTAAATATTTTTTTACTCGTATTGTAATCCAAAATTAAGCCTTTAAAAATAAATTAAAACCAACACAAATTGTTACTTAATGGTTTGGCTTCATTTGTATTTGTAAGTACGAACCGGGTTCATTTGGCCCAGTGGCGGATCTAGCCGGAGTGTCAAGGGGTAACGTTTTAAAAGAAATGGGTAACGAAATCGAAAAAACGTCAAATTTTTTTAAAATTTACACTACCGCCGAAACGCCAAGAGATAGCGGAGGCTACCCCTTGTTACTATGTAAGTCCGCCCCTGATTTGGCCTTCATAATAAAAAGAAAATTATATAATATAAAAGAAATGATAGTATTCCAATAAATAAAAGTTAAAAAGATCAGCTCTTTGTATTATATTGTTAAGCAAAACTCAATCATGTATATAATCCAACTTAAAGTTATTAAAGACCCAAGTAAAATGTCAAAAGTTAAACAATGTGTTTATCTCATGCGGATCGAGTTTCGAACATAAACCAAACTGCTTGGTATGGTTTGAAAATTTTTAAACCGATCAACCGATTATTTTAAAAGGCATTGACAGCAAAACCAAATTAATGGCCGGTTTAACCAATTTCACATGTCAATGTAAACCATGAACAACATCAGTTTTACTTAATAATTTTCTCTCCTATTAATCGCGTCCTAAGTCCCATTTTAAAAGACCAATGTTAAGTATTCAAGACTACAATAGACTTCACATAACTTTAAAATCACACACACACACTTCATGGTTATACCATAAATCAAGAATTCGAGTATAGTATAGTATATATGTACAATTATACATACATATACGATTATACATACACCCCCTCCCACCACACATACAAGTATATATATATATATGACTCGGTTGAAATAAGAACCACCACGAGTTGTGAGAATCGTGAGAGCTTTTTCTTCCCGCGCGAGTTGGGCCAAAGTTTTTTTTTTTGCACAAACGTAGATGAAAATATTATAAACACATCTGTAAAAAAAGTAAAAAAAATTGTCGAGTCGTTGTTTTGACTGATGCAAGTTTTTTTACGCGCTAGTGTAAATTTTGTACAAAGATAAATATTTTTTTACGCTTCATGTAAATGTGGGTATGCGGCTTTTTCTTTAATCTTTTTTTGCTGAAATAAGTGATTTTTATGACTTTTGAGAAAATAATCGAAAAAACTTTTTAGATTGGCGTAGTTTTCACGGTTCTCACAACTTAAGGTGGTTCTCATTTTAACTCATCTATATGTATATGTGTGTGTGTATTATAAGTGCTTTAAACTTAGGTACAATGCTACGTGTAAACCAACTACAACGTTTCATCTAACAATACAATGGTGCGTCAAAACTCAATAAAACGGTGTCTACAACATTAAAATGGTATGTCTAATTTGCCCATGCCGGATGCATGAACGGACTGAGATGATTAAAACCGTGCGTTCAAACCACTACAACCGCGCGTCTGAAAATCACTTGTCATTTAATGGATGCATATATCCTAACCCTAAACTATAGGTGTCACACACTGAATCCTTAGTACGCATTTCCACTCTTTATTTTTATTTATAGATGGGTCCAAGTAGTTCTATAATGGTGCATTTATGTATTTCGATGCACTATACGTTTATCCAAACTCATGCATCTATTCATTCATTTTATTACATGTATGGATTTATTACAAAATTTTCAAACCATTGCATCTAGTTTAGTTGTATCCATAGTGGTCAAACTAAAGTCAAGTTTGCATCAACCAAAGCACAGATGAGAGTATTTGTTTTGAAATTATAACATGTATGTTCCCTCTCATGTACAATCTATGGATACATGTGCCGCGAATCCTTTCTGTGACGGTTTAGTAAGTTAGTATAACTGTTTCAGAATTCGAATGTGATTCCCTTCCGGATAGACGTACATGGTACTAATGGTGATGTGAAACGATAAACAACAGACACTTAAAGAGTTGAAGGTGACCCGTTATCAACTTTCTTGTTTGTTTAAACAAGTGCAAAGTCAAATAATCCATTGATTACTGTAAATGTATCAAATTGTTAATTATAAAGCCATACGTAATTAAACGTCTATTTAAAAAGAAAACGAAAACACACACAAAAAAGTTACAACAGAATGCAGTTGAATACACACACAAAATTACGGTAAGAGCATCTCGAGTGTTTCAGCCAATCCACAACTATAAATCGTCACCTTAGCATGCCATATCAGATTCAAACCAACCTCTAAAAATCTTTTTAATTTTCCTCCAACAACAAACCACTACAAACCTTCACCTTACACATATATAAAATTATGAAAATAACATTGTTTGCGTCAGTGGCGGATCTAGAAAACTTTCATACGGGTAACGTTTTAAAAGAAAGGGGTAACGAAATCGAAAAAACGTCAAATTTTTCCAAAATTTACACTACCGCCGGAGCCAAGGGTTAGCGGAGGCTACCCCTAATTATAGGGTACATCCGCCCCTGGTTTGCGTGAGAAGAGCCCACCCCGCCCCCTCACCATGAACAAACTAGGGACATCTAATGGTTTGTGATGGTGTTTTGAGTTTAAGGACATTGTGATGTGGCAACCATTGGGAGTGCTTTAACAAGCCATATGTATCTAATGTGTACTTCTTGTGATTTGTTCTCATTTGATGGTTCCGGTCGATGTCATCTTGGCTTATGTTGGTACCGAGTGTTTATCCTTATTGTGGACTATAGATGAATTTTAGAAGTAGATTAAGGTGTGTGTTTGTCGTCGTTAAATACTTTTTGATGATTCCAATCCCATATACACACATATAATACATTAAAATATCTAATTTAACACTTATTAGAAATAAAAGCTTTCATCTATATTGTTTAAAACTACTGTATTATATTTATTTAAATCTTATATGTTAATGTGAAGTTAGCTCAATTCATAGTCTTATTTCTTGAATCCCGATGGAAGGTAGAAAAAGGATATACATGGAAGTTCTGAGGGTTTTGTGTAAGGATTCCTGGTGTTTGCCGTAGCGGCGGATCTAGAAATTTTTCGTTGGGATAACGTTTTATAAAAAAAGTGTAACGAAATCGAGAAAACGTCAAAAAAGTCAAATTTTTCCAAAATTTACACTACCGTCGGAGCGCTAAGAGGTAGCGAAGACTACTCTTACCCCTAAGATAGTATGTCCGCCCCTGGTTTGCCGTAAGAAAAATATATAGTTAATACAGAAATGATGACCAACAATAATCTTTTCTTATTATATTCATCATAAATTCACTCCCATGCGTTGTAATTCTTTTTATCGAGTTTCTAACCCAACACAACCGGTCCCACGAATAAATCTGTAAATTTCAGTAATATATAGTTTAGATGGTGTGAATATATATGAATAATGGATATATGCAAGGGCGTAGCTTAGTGAGGGTCGGAGGCGTTTGACCTTTCGAACTTTTCACTTATTAGTGTCCGGCATGTAGTTTTTGTATATAATTTTTTAGGTATATACGTTTTCGACTCTCCGGTTTTATAATTTTATGGTATAATTCTAGGTTCGGTGACTTCCGACCTCCGGTATGCAGATATAATGTATATGTGTGGGCTCTTATGGGGCAAAAGTGAAATTACACTTATTTTAACATTATTTTACTAATTTCGTGAAGATAATTTTAAAAGCGGCGGACGGTTAATCATGCATCATGTGGTGACGTTGATAGCCAAAACACAAAAGGGTACATACACTAATCGACATTTTTTTTCAATTGTTGAGTGATATGTGTCTTATGTCCTAAGCTTGATCAGTGTAACGCTCTATCACAAAACACTAGTCCAAAATACTAGCTCATCTTTATCACAAAACACATTAATTTTATATATTTCTATAACAATTTAATCATAAACTTATACGATAGTGTTCATCATCATCATCATCAAATATTTAAATGATTCATACCAACTACACATAAGATTGCGGTAAAAAGTATCCAATATATAAATCAATAAAGAAAATACTCACATCCTATTATAAATACTAATACGATTTCATTATGAATTATAAAATTAGTTTGTTTTGCACAATGGATTAAAGGCGGATAAACACATTAGCGATTATAAAATAACCTTATCATAATCGGATGCGAGGAAGACAAACTACTATTAAATGATTATTTAAACCAATAACTATAACTTTTTATATAATTCTCACAATTATAAACTTAATTATTTAAACCAACAACTATAATTTTTTATATAATTCTCACAATTATAAACTTAATTATTAAACCAACAACTATAACTTTTTATATAATTCTCACAATTATAAACTTAAAATTAGAACTTAGAATTAAAATTGATCCAACCAATTTAGAAATTAGGATGAAAAACATTTACACGTTATTTTATACATATGATTTTCATTTTCTTTTACTCATCAAAAGAGTAAAAAAAACCAAAAAAGAAAAAAAATACTAATTTGCAAAATTTGTTTATTCCTTTATCTCATACTTTCTCCCTAAAAAGACAACCTAATCCAGTCACCACAAATTTACTCCTCGGTTTCAACGCCGGCGGCTGAAACCTTCATCGGACTTTTCTCCGGCAGAGACAACGAAACCAACGACGTCGTTTCCTCCCCAAAATTCAGCTCAAAAACCCCACACTCCGTCTCTAATTCTGATTCATTCAGTTCCACTGCGTGTAGCGTTGGCGGTGGAGTCGGTGGCGGAGGTTATTATTATCAGTCTAGAAACTGTTTGATTCGCTATTGATGATCATTAGCCTTTCGAAGGTTATTATTATCAGTCTAGAAACTGATAACTAATGACCATTATTTCATGAAATCGGTGCAATGATGGTCAGATTTCGGTTATGATTCTGTTTAAGGGAACAAACAGCGAATCTGTTTAAGTGAATTGTGTCAAACACAAAGCCTGACACTGTTTCATTTGTTTCTGTCTTTAATTTTATTCCTTTCACTATTAATTTTCTAACAAAATTTACATAAACAAATAGATAACCGACTCAACGACGTCGTTTAGACGTTTACCTTGAGCGTTTCTAAACCATCAGAATCGGCGAAAAATCCTGAACCATCAAACTCGTCATCTGAACTATCGTCGATGCTTCCGTTGAAACAATTGCAACTTACTCCGGCCGCATTTCGGCTTCTCATGAGCCGCATCTTCGATAAACGTCTGCACCATTTTAGCTAGACAAACCGAGCTAGGCTCGAATTGTTCTCCATCTTTAACTTCACCGTTTACGGTTTCCGAACTGTTCTTTAGAACACTCGGAAACTGCCTATCGAACAACCTCTTTAACCGAGACTTCGACACCGGCTGGTGTCGTCTCGCAATTCACCGATTCATCATACCTAGGATTGTTAACCGGTTGAATCTTCATCCGGAAATGCATAACTATTTACTATTCTATTTAAATTACCCTCTATACTCAAAATTCAAATCATAATTAGTCCTCTCTTTCCAAAATTCTTCACTATTTGTTGACAGAACAACTTTGGGTTAAAATAAATACCTTCAGATCTACTGATGTTCGTGAGGAATGTGACGCCGATGGACCGAGAGTTTCGAATTCAGAAGTCGTATTGAAGAGTATGATTTTAATGCCGGAATGTTCATTTTCCGGCGAGGTTGTGGTGGCCGGAGGTGATGGTGGTGAAAAGTTTGTTTTTTTTTGTGTGTTTGGGGGTGGATGAAAGTAATGGAGTCAGTTGAGAGGTTTTTATACAAAAGTGGTGGGTGAGAGGGGTTTGCTGACGTGGATAATAAGACAGATGGGTGCTGACGTGGTGTGGATTATCCAATTATTTGAGACCGGGTCACGTGCTGCGTGGGTATTTGATCTACGTGGTTACGTTAGTTTTTTTGTCCGTTGGTAAAACTAACGACTTTGAGATGCAACTTTCAATTGGTAATGTATTTTGGGTTTAATACGAGATTAGGCCACTCGTTGTGGGGGTCGTCCAGGCCCGGCGATGCCCCCCAACACCGCCCCTGGTGATACGGCATCGTCGCGGAACTCCCCAAGGAGACGTTGAAGACGAGGCTAACCTCCACCTCCACGGCGGCCTTCACCTGCAACCACTACCGTCAGAATTACCACCCACTTCCACCGTGAACATCACCACTCGCTACCACCCCCACAGCCACCACACCAACGGTTCACAATAGAGACGCCAGCGTTAGGGTTTCCGACACGAATCGAGACAGAGATGAAGACGTTAGGGTTTCCGGCAACGGAGATGAAGGTAGTTGTGGTTCACAATAGAGACGCCGGCTTTAGGGTTTCCGGCACGAATCGAGACGGAGATGAAGGCGTTAGGGTTTCCGGCAACGGAGATGAAGGTAGTTGTGGTTCACAACTGAGACGCCGGCGTTAGGGTTTCCGGCATGAATCGAGACGGAGATGAAGGCGTTAGGGTTTCCGACAACGGAGATGAAGGTAGTTGTGGTTCACAATAGAGACGCCGACGTTAGGGTTTCCGGCAACGATGATGTTTGGTGATTATGACGGTTACCGGAGATGAAGACGATGGTGAGGGTGGTGGCCGGAGGTGGTGCTGATGGTGGTGGTGTGGTGGACGGCTATAATATTAAAAAAAACTAGGTAGGGTCGGGTTGTCACTCATTTCCTTGGTTTCATCTTTGGAGGGGTGTCCTCCAACGACTCTGACGTGGATGCTGACGTGGCGGGTCGTCCTCCACGGAGGTCCGTCACCCACACCGAGTAGCCTTATAAAATGACTTTTATTATTATTTTTTAAAATAATAGTTTAATTGTTTAAATTGAAAATTATATTGCTCATGCTCTAAATGTCACAACCTATTTCTTCAACTGAACCTTTTTCTCTTTTCACACATGGATCTGGATCAGAGCTGTTTAAGAATCCTAGATGGATAACACCCCATCAACCTAACGAAATTCATTAGTGGGGGACATACCCTTAAAAAATTAGTGTGTTTTGTAGACAAAAAACCTGATCACATCCTTTAAAAATATAATTGAACCTCTCATCCACACTCTAAGAAAATAATTTATGGGTCCGCCATTGCCTCCAATCATATTGTCATCCCTCCAAGTGTGATAAAGCAAGTGAATTGCTTGATGAAATGCAAGCGCAAAATCGCCTTTAATTTTCACCACCATCATGTGTTATTTGACAAATAAAAGAGGATTTGGTGAAGCATTATAAATACTCGATAAAATGAAATTGTTTGGATGTAAACCTAATACACTTATCTTCAACGCGTTCATTTAGAGAATACTATAACTCTATAAGTGAGAATTACGAGATATGTTTGTTTATTTAAGAAGTAGGTTATGTCCTTGAGATTGAGATGTCGAATTTATACACCGCTTTGTTACGCCATTTATACAATCTAAAATCCCTTACCCAGTATTGGAGGTGTTCATGGTTCTGTTTAAACAATAAAACCATCCAAACCGATTTTAAGCTCTGTTTTCACGATCGATTATTTTTATAAACTACCAATTGGTCGATTCCAAATTTTCTAATCGTAACAAAAGGTTTGGTTTACAATTTTGTAATTTTCAATCTGTAAAATGACCCCGATCGTAAGATGAGTTCGGTTTTTGTCGTTGCATGTACTTAGATTTAGCTACTTTGTAAAATTTGGCCTCACATATAATCAACATTGTCCTCTTTGCTCAAATGGAGCTCACGTGTTTGTTTTTTATTGCACAAGTGGAGACTTCCCATAAGGTCACCCATTCAGTCCATGGCAACAAAAACCATATGGGTTAACTTTCAGTTAGCATGTGACCGTTGAAGGAAAACATGTTCAAAATTGGGACTGCCGGTAAACATTTTTGGGATTAACCTGGCCAATAGGTCAAAGTTGTGATTATTAAAATCTAGTTTTCCTAACTTAAATAAGGGTCAGAAGGGCAACATTTTCTCATTTTTAGTCAAAATCTAGTGAGTGTTATGTGTTTGATTAAAGGAAGGACATGCTAAGTTTAACTCCAAGAGAGAAGCTTGTATCTATTAAATTTGAGATGAATAATCAAGGAAATGGAAGTCTCTTGACCATCCACACTTGATTAGGAAGTTTGGTTAGTAACTTTTACCAAAAAGATACTAAATTCTTGATGTGTTATTGAATTAGAGATGTATTCATGAATAAATATAGGAGTTTATGTTTCTTATTTATTGTTGATGGCATATTCATATGTATATTATTGTTGGAGTACATAAACTCCATTATTAGTATGTAAATGGTGTTGCATGTTTTAAATAATGAAGTTGGTTTCATTTAACTTTGAAATAAACGAAAATTACATCGAGATAGAAGGTAAATGAATAGTCTAGTCGTGATGTTTTCAAGCTAAATAGTAAATACACTTTATTGAACATGCTTATGCTATTAGAGATGGTTGAAAACTTTGGGCTTTCAGTTACTATTGATATAGATAATCTATAATTTATGATAAAAGTGAAGTAAGGGAAACTAATTAGTATGATAACAAAGTAAACTAATGTTTCAAGGTTTATTATAGACAATAGGTGTTTGAGAAAATGTCACAATGAAGAACTTTGTGAAACTTGAATGATTTAAGAGTAAGTACCTAATAGATCTTATGGATGGAAAGTTAAAATTTAGCTTGTGTTGAACCTAAAACATGAGTGAATGGATGTGTTTTGTGCTATAGACTCATGTGGCCATTGGTATTGAAAGGGTCTTCAACCATATATGTATGTTAAATGTGGTGCATTAACATGTAAAAAGCTGATACATGTTGGCTCTAGGTGGCTAGCAAGTAAGAGCTATTGATGTATTTTGAATTATACACATTATAAACATTGAATAAAACTTATTTTGTACATTTCTTACTGTTAATTCGTTAATATTTGGACTTATTTGCTTTATAAGAGAAATATGCACTTCTAATTTGATACTCATAATGATTTAGCTGAATACTGAGTACATTTAAAATCAGAGGACTTTATTGCAATTTGAAGAAAATTGAGATACGAGCGTACGACTATACATATTCGTACGACTTCTATGGAGGTGACTGACGAAGCAATCGGAAGTGTGCCAAAGCACACTTCGAAGCAACCATACATTAAAGGAACCGGACTCGGCTCATTTAGTCCCTTATAGAGAATATAAAATCGAAAAGAAAGTATTCCATTGTTATCTTATTTTTTATATTATGTAATTTTTATATTTGATCTATTAAACTCTATAGCATTGGCCAACCAAAAACCATATGTAAGAAACAAGTAATTCAACCGAATCACCTAATCTTCGACTTCCAAATATTATTTCATTTCTATATACATTTTTAGTAATATCTACTTAATTTGCCTATAGTTTATTAAGGTTTTATTAAACTAACAAAATAAATTAATATAAAATAAAAGGCACCACTTTTATTTACTTTTTAAATGCACTTTTTTACTCTTAATCCACCAATGGTACTTGGCTGGCGATTAAATATGTTTATTTATTAAAGTAGAAATATTCATTAAAATGTCTTATCTAGTGTATTATTTAAGCTCACATCGCAACTTTTTAACATTGTTGTAATTTAAATTTAAATAATGTAATTTGTCTTTCATTATAACCATGTTGTAGTTTATTTAACTCATATTATGTTAAAAAAAATTTATACTTTATCTGAAACTAACATTGAGTTAATCTACATTCTACTTAATTGAATAATAAAAGTTTTTATTTTTATTTTACAATTTAGATTTTAGACCGGTTTGAAGATCTCAATAAGATTGTTTCAAGATAGTTTTTATAAAGGCTATTATTGTTTATCTATGTTTAATTAAAATATGACAAAGGTATATATAAATCAAACGTGGTAAAATCAATGTTGTAAAAGTAGGTCTTCAAGGTTAACTACTTGTCGAATAATCGCTATAAGGTACAGTGCCGAGACGATTTTTGAATAGACGCGACGCCACATCATTATCTTTTTAATTACTAGTTATGTTGTTCACCTGATTATTCATGTTAGTTCTTGACTAACACAACACAATTGTCTCAAGTTTGATTGCTTTCATTTTCTTGGTTCAGTGTATTTTTTGTGGATTTGTTGGTGAAACCTTATTCGTTTATTTATGACATTTCAAAGATATCATATTTTTATCAGTAAAGTTGACATGGTAACTGCATTACAAATATGACTATCCACCAATTGAATGATTAAGTTGGTGTATAGAAAAATTGTTATTTATACTATTTTTATTTGTCTTTTAAAATACTTTGTACGAAATCTATTGATCACCTATTCTATTCTGACTCTTAATTTATAATTCTCAAGAATTGTGAGTATAAGACCAGAAGACGAGGCCCGTGGCTTTACAGGCTAGTGGCATTTTGGAGGTGAAATAAGGCCTGAGACCAATAGGTACTGAGTTCGATTCCCGCAAGAAGGGTTTTTCTCATATTTATTGGGTTCTTCCTGAAGGTGGTTCCGCCATACTCTAGTGGTACGTTAGTGATCCAAATTTGCCGTAAAAAAGAAGAAGCCAAGTTTTGAGTCTATTATTCTAAAAGGCTTGGATCTTGATGGTGGCCCTAATATGAAAGTAACAAATTTATATTTGATCGATAAAAACTAGCAATTTAAATGATTTTGTCCATAATGCTAGTGTTAAATAAGTTATTATCATCATAGTGCATATAAATAGCAAAACTTTTTCATAAATTGACTTCAATTTTTAATCCTACCCCACATCTATGAATCAAGGGAAAATATACATCTATAGCCACAAATATTATGAATTATGAATCTATCCTTTTCTATATATTCAATATTCTTATGATTTTTTGCTAGTGGTTTATATATATATATATATATATACATATATATATATATATTATATACACACACATCCCACATATCTTCTGATTTTTCCAACTCTACCACAAAAAATAACAATAAAAAAATAAAAAATTATGATACATGTTACCATAATCCTTTGTAAAGAATATCACTTTGCTATCTTATAGACGCTAGGCGAAACATTAAAGTGATGAATATTAAAATGAGCATGTGTGAACATACCTATTTGAATATCTCTTTACTATTTTATAAACGCCTTATACATTTGCTTATCGATACAAATTCTTCCAAACAAACTTTTAGCTTGATGAATTTTGTTTAAAAAAGGCGTTGTTTAAACCCGAATGTCGCTTCACTCATGTCAAACTACAAAATTTCCACTAATGCGACCGGTGACCGACGATATTTCTTTGTTTAGATATTTCTTTGTTTAAAAATCGTGGTTATTAATAATTTGAAACAAATGTGAGATGACATGTCTAGTAAGTGGTGTTGGTTGTTTAGGCAATGGATGTAATTGATATATGTATCAACTTGATTATCTTCTCCTTGTGTATAATGATTAGAGGCACACGAAAAAACTGAGTCCAACCGATAAAAAAACCCGGAACAAGTTTGATACTTCATACTTGACCTTACCCGCCGGTTATATATTAGGTGTAACCTTATGATTTGAGACCCATTCCAACCTGGTCACACCCCACCTGAACCAGCCAAAACCTGACAAAACGCAAAACCGAACTGATCACTTCCTTATCCAAAAAGTGGCTCCATATCTGACTCGGCTCCACCAATACCTGGAACCAGTTTAAAAAAAACCTGTTCTTGAAGTTTTATTACATAATCTAGTCCATTTTAATGAGACCATAAAACTAGAGGTGTGCCAAAAGCCGGACCGGAGAAAACAACTTGGAACCGGTTATTTTTGTACCTAGGTATAAAATACATGGGTAATCGTCCTTGACCCCACTCGTAGGGTATGAATAGGGTATACATTTTGAGTTCAATATCTGTACCCGAAACCGTGCCTAAAAGTACCCAAAACCGGGCATTATACCCTATACCCGATACCAGTTTTTTAATACCTGATCGAATAGTTGGATTTTTAAAGTATATTTTTATGTTTACTTTACAACTTTTATAATTAAGTTTTTTAAATGCATATATAAACAAATAATTCGTATATAAGTAAATTAATGTATTGAAATTTACTTTAATTATATTTACAAATTACAAACTAAAATTATTTTTTAAACGAATTTACTTTGTGTAAATAGTCATAAAAAACTTACTTTTTAAAAACCAGGACCCACACTCGGTTCCAATACCCGACCATACCCTACCCAAGTACAAAGTATGGATTTTCTCCTCCATAACCGTGCCCGAACCCTACCGGTTTTTCTCAATACCCGATCATACCTCAACCGGTTCCACACCTGAAACCAGGTATTAAAAAAACCCGATTTGTGCACCTTTGCATAAAACACAGAGTGGCCTGATTAGCACTCTTAATTAAAAAAAAGATAATTTGCAAAATTTGATGAGCTACTGATAACAAAAATAAGCCTTAATAAGGTCCACTGGTCCAGCCCATTGTAATGAAATTATACACAAATGGGCTCAGTCAACACTTAACAGCTTCTAGGCCCACTATCCCAATCACAAACATAAATTATCTGCAAAAATTGACAATCTTTCTCAAAACAAACCACTTGTTTGGACAAATGGGCTCTCATTGCACCATGTTCACTATTTATCAATAGAAACAACATAAAAAGATGCAAATCCAAGAAAACATGATTATCTGCAAAAAGTAAACCCAAATTGATAACTGTCATAACTGTCATGATTTTCTCTACAAATGAAAAAAGAATTTGACATTTCTGCACAAGAAACTGCTCTGTATTTGTAATGAGATTGTAGAATGATGATGGCACTGCACAAACCTCAGATGAAAGTTAATGAATTTATGACAAATATTTGTTAAAGTATCCAGCATCTGCAACCTGACTTATCTTGAGGCCCCTCAAACCATTGATCCCATGATGGATTTGCGGGCCCATATGTCCTGCAAACAAGAACAAAGCAAGCGAGATAAAATTACGTATTTGCCCTCACCGATCGTATTCATCATAGTTCACAGTTCACATGATGTTACATAAAGGGTACTAATGGTTATGAGTTACGGTCCCGTATCTGACAGATTTAAGTTTTCATGAGAAGTGTATTGTTATTTTGCAGCAAGAAGTAACCATACTGAGCATGAAAAGTGAAAGATTAAATGCTTCGTATTTCGGGGTGTAAATGAGGCAAGCCACTCGTGAGCTACTCGATCTCGGCTAGCTAAAAGTTTGAATTGAGCCAAGCTTAAACGAGCTCAAGCCCGAGCTCGAGTCCAAAATTTAGCTTGTTTAATATACGAGCATGAGCTTCACTTATGAGCTAGAGAGCCTAAATGATCCTAGTGTTTATATATTCCTATAAAAAAAATACTAAATACATATTTTTAAATAAAGATTATTACTTTATATAAAACTATGATAAAAATTGTTGTTTTATATATACTTTTTATAATAAAAATTGTAATTATGAATATATGTAAATATAGTGAAAGTACAAAATACAAAAGGCTCTTAACATGCGACGGTATGTGACGACCAATATAACATGCGCAATTATGCACATAACATGCATAATTAGGGTTAACCAACCCATGCACAATTATGCAAATAGCGTGCGTAATTAGGGTTTAACCCAACCCATGCGTAATTATGCAAATAATGTGCGTAATTATATTATAACGTGCGTATTTTAAAATTGAATATGCGTAATTCACTTCACACCGTCACACGTTAAGGGGCTATTGTACGTTAAAATTTCCCCTATAAATATAATATATAGACAACTTAATAAAATAAATAATAAACAAGCCAAGCTTGAGCTTGAAAAACTACTCACAAGCTGAGCTCAAGCTTAAAAAATAGAACTTGACATGATACGAGTTTGAGCTTGAAAAACTACACACGAGCCGAGCTCAAGCTTTAGAAATAGAGCTCAACATGAGCCAAACTCGAACTCTAGCTTAGTCGAGTTCGGGCTCAGCTCATTTACACCCTTACTTCTTTTTTGACAAAATCTTAAAGCTAAAATGACTTGTTTATCCTTGATCGTGGTAATGGTCTTGGTCAAGATGTTGTCATCCTAAAGGTTATTTGAGACATTTAAATGACGCTTACATACATTTACTAAACATTACGTAGTTTTAACATTTTCAGTTTAATGGAATACAGTCCAAAATATGTTAATTTTCTATTCGAGCAAGAAACTAGAGATCTTACTTGGGAAGTAGTGGATCCGGCCTCGTTTCAACATAACTCAGGATTCTAATCAAAACATCGAAAATACTTACGTTAAAAAATCATTTATCTCAAATCAAAATAATCAAATAAAGCACATTCATACTCACTCCTTGCATGCAGCTGAGGCTGCTTCCATCTTCTCAAGCTGGTCGAGCTCCTCCTGCACAAGATGTGTGTTTAATACATACTTTTATATGCAAATCATATATAAATGCACGCGCACAACACCTAAAAATATAAATCATCAAAGGGACTTATTATATGAACTTGTAGATGCCAATTATCAGCTCTAATGTTCGCATAAATAAATTTTGCTTCTGAGTCTCTGACTATATATAATTATACACATCTTTTAACCTGATTTGAGAAACACAAGAATGTTTGTTTGGTTGTTATATGTAATAAAACTCCTAACAGCAAAAGCACATCCAAACACTCATCTACAACCCATTTTATCACAACTAAATATTTGACTCTTTAACTATTTAAAATTTAAAATTCCATAATTACTTTCAAATGGCAGGTCCAACACCTCTATGAAGAAGTTTCCGACCTTTGTAACAACAGTTCCATAAGAAACGAGTTACCCAACAAATGATTCTCAACATATAAACCACACACATATATAGGGAAGCATTCAAATCAGAACCGAGAAATATGTTGACAACTGCGAGGATCCGCATACTGCACCTGTACCTGGTGATTTTGTGTGTTACATAAGACGTTTACGTAACCGCCACATTTTCTTTCTCCCGCTACCTTGATAATCTCTAATGCATTATGTACAAGTGCATTATACAGTACTCGCAGATCTCAACATATTGTTCGTTCTTTCCCTATGTATATATATGTATACATACGTGTGTGTGGAGTATGATAGTACAACTTAACAAAGACGCATTATCGAACTATTTAGAAAGCGTCAAAATACGTGTTGTTCGAACTCTATTGTAATGTGTCCCACAATCACCTACACAAGAAGCTACATATACTGAGAACATGGTGACATAGTACACAAATAAATCAATCGATTGTTCAAATCAATCCATAATTCCATATGTTGAACTTAATCAGTCCCATAAAAAAGTGGAGTTAAAATTAATTAATCTTGTACTAGAATAAATAAATTACTAGAGTTTATATCCCCTAATCTTGAAGCTATTGACTTTATATCCATTAATTTGTACTAGAGAGAATTTATTTACTAAAGTCATTCAATTTCATTAATAACAATAGAAAATTACTTCAGTCTTGAAACTGCTACTTCTAAGACTTCAATCCATTATCATACAATTTGAAATATAATACCCAAAATCGACCAAAGTAAAGGAACGACACGATTAAATTTTCAAACCTAACAGATCAAATTTGAACTTTTTCATGAATGAATCATGACCCCTTCAATTAAATCCAGCAAAATGATTTCTAAATCCCTAACAGAGAAATCATCTCATTCTGCTATCATATCAACATAATGTACCCACCAAACAAACCAATGATATTCACCTTTACATAAACTTGAAGCTCATCATAATAACCAAAATCAGATATCAACACTCCTCAATTTCAAATCCAGTAGGATAAAAATAAAAAAAAATTCATTGAATTGAGTAATCATATCTAAACAAATTGACAAAATTGAAGAATGACAAACAAAAAACTTGATGACAAAAGCTCAATTTCCATGAAAAAAGAACAAGAAACAAATACCATCTGTCATCTAATATTCAAGAAAACAAATTATAAAACAAAAAGTTTCAAACTTTGAAGCATACTCACATTAAAGCAGCAAGAAACCAACAAATCTAAAAAATTCAAAAATTCAAAACATTGAAAAAATAAAGATTAAGAAGCAGCCATTGAATACCATCTATCATCTAACATTTAAAAAAAAAGTTTCAATCTTTGAAGCAAACCCACAAAGACAAAAGCACCAAGAACCCAACAAAGCTAAAAAAATTCAATTACATTGAATATTAAAATCAAGAAGCAGCCATTGAATACCATCTACATCTAAGTTTCAAGATTACATACTACAAAACACAAAGTTTCAAACTTTAAACTAAACCCACATAGATTAAAGCAGCAAGAAACCCAACAAAGCCAAAAAAATTCAAAACATTGAAAATTAAAAATCAAGAAGCAGCCATTGAACACCATATATCATCTAAGATTCAAGAAAACATATTATAAACCAAAAAGTTTCAAACTTTAATGCAAACCCACATAGATTAAAGCATCAAAAAGCCCAACAAAACCAAAATTTTCAAAATTTCAAAAAAAAAAAATCAAGAAACCAAACCTCTAAATGGCGAGTTTCTTGTTCGAGCCTCTTCAATTCAGCCGAAATTCTATGCTTCCCTCTTGTATCTGCAGCCACCGATCTTATCGACTCCGATCTTTCCGTTTGCATCGCTTGATTTCACTCAAGTAAACCTAAAAAACACCAAAATTGTAAACCCTAAAGAGTCATAAAGGGGTCAAATTGCACACTCATGACAGCAATTTTCACTCCGGCAATACTTCTATTTCATAATAGGTGCAAAAGAAACAAGAAAAAAGACACCTTTTTGTGGTGTTGGCTTTTGGTGTGTTGAAATTCGGTGGCAATTATTGAAAAAAAAAACAAACAAATTTGTGCAGCAAATGAAAGGGGTTTTTGTGGGTTCTTTTTGTTTATTTACTATTTACTATTATTGTTTTTTTTAACGACGATTCAAATAGTAAAACAAAAATTACGAGGTTACGAAAACTTTCTTAACTTGAAAATGTATTAAAAAATAAATTTCTCCCGATTATTTGTCAGTTGAAAGAGTCTATGGACCCGGTTAGTTACCAAAAATCCGAATTTCTTTTTCTGCAAGATTAAGATGTTGCCTGACCTCATTGTTTAGGCTAGGTGTAATCGGATCACACCCCTGTCACGGTAGTCATGATCCGGCGTTAAATACCGTTGGGGTGAAGGCGGAGAGAGGGTGAGCCGGTTGACGGGTGTGAAGAGGAAGAAAAGTGTGGGCCCAAGATGTTCAACCAGTTGCATTCTTTCCTTTCTTTCATTTTTCTCTAATTTATTTAAATTTAAATATTGTTTTAATGGGTGATGAACTTATGAAACCATTACGCACTAAGATAGTGGTGTTGTGAAGTGGCGCGATCCTTGCTACTTCACGCTGGAACACTTCGACACACTGCCCCCCGCGGCGTGATATTTGAAATTTGAGTGTTGGCGTGATTATAAAACCGCCTGTAAATGGAGGGGCATGATCTTCAAGAGATGCCACGTGTCACATAACCTTCAAGACACACTATATACGTCTAAAAATAGAAAAAGGTGAGTGAGAACTTATAGCTATATAAGACTATTTTTTAAAGTAAATATAAAAGCAAATATAACCATTACACACAAATGTAAAAATAGATAAAACCATTACCCACATGATCTTGTCACTCTAAACATGGCCAGGGCTTTTTTTATTTGTTTTGGTTTCTTTTGTTGTTGTGTGAATAGGGGGCCCAAATGGGTTTTGTCTTGTTCCCTTTTTCACTTTAGTATAAATATAAATTTATTTTGTAAGTTGTTCGGTGGAGATGATGGGGGGTGATTGAAGGGTCTTACTCTGACAATTGGAAGCGTGACTGCCACTCATGGTCCACTTGTTCTTATCCTAATGCCTAGATAGGTGGGCTAAATTGCAACAAAAGGAACTTGCAAAGGTTTGTTTAGTGGTTTGGAATCTGAAAAGTCTTTTCGTACAGTTGGTTTGTTTACAAATATAATAGTTGTGAAAATAGTTAAATATAACTCAATAATAAACTATACCATATTTTATGATGATTTTGTGTTTAAGATTTACTTGTTTATTTAAAAAAATATGAGCATTTTATATTGTTACTAACACATTTGGTCCTTTTTTAGCGATGTCCTTCTCTTGCACGTTCATATCATTGTTTAGGGCTAGTATTGTCTTTGATTCTATATAAGACATGGATATTTTAATTTCAACAATTTACTCGTTTGATATATTGTCATGAAGTTGCAATGGATATCATATTGTCATGATTCTTACTCTTTTAGAGGCTCGGATTTGAAGTTGCAATGGATCTCAGGGTTGTGACTCGGGGCAACTATGTAAGGAGAGGCAGGCGTGCTTCAGATTAGTCTCAGTGATGGTTTGGTGTTGTTCTTTGTCTTCTTGGGCCGAAGTTAAGCCTACCAACACAAGTAATTTGTTAGAGGGTTCATGGGCTTCGACCTCGTGAACACTCCAATATTCAAGCCAACTACTTTGTTTCGTAAGCGTGAACGATTATATGTACATACATATACTACAAGTGTCGTGTGTCATATAGTATAGAGAACATATGCAAAGAAAGAAAGTAGAGAGGGGTTGGAGTCTCGTATAGAATATCTCAACGAGAATCTAGTAAACGTTGAGCTTAAGTCGTTCTTTCACACAGGGACAAGTTTGGGACTGGGCTCATAAGGCCATGCTTAGGTCGAGATTTATCCTAGATTGTTCTTTTCAGATCAAAGTTTAGCCAAGAGACCGATGGCTAAAGCTTGCATGTACCCTTTGTCCATTGGTAGAGTGGATGTCATGTCTAGATTAGTGCACTTCATGTGTTGATCTTCATGTCATTTAAGCATGTTAGTACCTGATGCCCGTGGTCCGACTTCATGTTCTAACCTTGTTTGATTTTATCGTTTTGCATGGTACCAGTATAGTTATATATATATATGTTTTGTATTTAAGGTTTTCGTGCACACACATATATAAATACTTCACCTAATCTTTGACAAGTACATTTCATGAAGGGATGAAATGCATATATGTATGGTTTGGCGAATGCACCTCATTTTCTACTTAATCTAAACATACATGGGTATGATTAGTTATTACGATTCTTAAGGTTTGTTTGGTTCGTAGCATTTAATAGAATTAATATTTGAATTTCATTTCTTAATGTTGTTGGTTAATAGAATTTGTTGGAATTGAAATCAAATATTTATTCTTAACGTGTTTGTTTCACAATATTCAGCTCTGAATTCCATTTCATTCTTAAAGTGCCTGGTTGGTAGAATCCATTGCCTCCAAACGTCACCTCGCTCGCCACCACCACTACCTCGACCA
The DNA here is from genome assembly GCA_947069175.1 of Scalesia atractyloides. Taxonomy (NCBI): domain Eukaryota; kingdom Viridiplantae; phylum Streptophyta; class Magnoliopsida; order Asterales; family Asteraceae; genus Scalesia; species Scalesia atractyloides. The sequence goes on from CAMTDV010000008.1 coordinate 96,398,754, forward strand.
CCATTGTCGCCGCTGCCACATCGATCACCATTTTCGCCGCTGCTACATCGATCACCATTTTCGCCGCCGCCACCCACCACATCTAACATCCGTGGTCGCCGTTTCTTTCCACCACCACTCCCCCTGTCATCCTAACCTTGTCATTTTCGCACCAATGTTGCAATTACCACCGTCCTCGTTGACACTGCTACCACTGACCCCCTGGTTGTCGCCCTCGCCAACCTTGCATCCACCACCCCTACCATTGCTTATGGTGGAAGTGCAAGCGATGACCAATAGGTGGCAACGACACTCGATTGGTTGGGGGAAGAGGCAATGCTGATATGCTATAATTTATTTGTGATTCTTTCGTCACTAGAATTTACAAACTAAGATCTTTTCATATATTCTAAATTCTTTTGCGAATTTTAATTACAAATATAGGTTAAGTTTATTGTAGAAATGAGTTCTAATATATTATATGTAAGAAGTGAAATAAGTTTTTTCTTTGAAAATTTTCCCCATTATATATCTTAGTCCTAAAATCTAAAAAATCTAAAAATCAATAAAAAATAGGTATAATTACTCTAATAGAATATAAAACAACTAGAGTGATTACATATAATTGCTCTACTTATATGATTTTTTTTTCAATTAAAAATTCATGTGATGAATCAAAACTCATTTATATTTGATTTTTCCCTACATATTAATTATTCAAACACTAATTCATTAAAAAATCACCCCTACTTATTAATTATTGAAACACTAATTCATTAAAAAAATCACAAACGAATTGCACCCTTAATTTTATATTTCTCATAAATGACATTGGTGAGTTTGATTATTGAAAGTGACATATGTTGCATTAGTTACAAACGGACACGACAAATGCGATGGATCTTTAAAAATCAACTCATATATATCATATCATGGGTCCCTCCTCTCTATCTACTAATTAATTTGATACGAGAATTAAATTTTCATTTCTCCTCTAATTATTAAAAGAATATACAGTTTTCAAATAATTCGTAGCCTTTATCAATAACTTCATATTATTTATTTTATTTTGTTTAAAATGCTAATTGATATGTGAAGAAAAAGGCGGGCGGTTGACGGCACATCCATGTGCTAACGATTGGGTTGGTGGACTATGTTAACTAGTACCAATGTTATATCATTGTCAGTGACCATAAAAACTCGTAAAAGCAAAATAAATAAAAACAGAAAAAAATAACGCCGAGCGAAAAGCAGACGTGAAATTTTGGAATTACGCATGCTCGTTGCAGAGAAATTAAACCGATACGTAAAATACAGAAAAAATAACTAAGTCAATCTAGGACCCGCACGTTGAACGAAATTTCAAACGGAGAAAAATAGATCCGTTGCAACGGGCCAGTCAAACGGGAAAAAATATACGAAAAAATGTTGAACCCCACACGCACGTTGCGGTGTGTTAACTCACAAAATTTAGAACGAAACGAAAAACTTGAGATAGATGAAAAACATGGTGGACCAAAATTTAAAAATAAAAAAAGAGTTGAGATTAAATTGCAAAAGATGAAAAACTTTGGGTTAAAAGAAAAAAAGAACAAAGGGTCTAAATTGCAAAATTGAAGTTCTTTATTAATATTAGATAAAGATAAAAATTAAAATAAGTGATATCTATATATTAGTTATTAATATCAATATTAAAAGAAATTTATTAAGCAAATATAAATAAATTTATAAGGTTTAAGGAGAGAATGTCATGTGCCAATATTTAAAGTCTTTTATTATAAGTTAGATTAGCTCGTGAGGTGAGTCGTTGTTGCCGGGTTTGGTGCCCCGGAGTGAAGCCCGTTTTTAAAACCCGGGATTGTGTGACAACTTTACAAGTTATTTTAGTATAGCATAATCTATACCAATCTTTTTAAAGTTTACTTTTATTCCTTTATTGTGTTACAACTTTACAAGTTATTTTAGTATAATCTACACGAATCTTTTTAAAGTTTACTTTTAGTCCTTTATCATGATCATGATTTGTGGATTCTTACTGTTTTTAGGGGTATTTTAGTTTTTTAGATTAATGGACAACTTGTTAATGCATGGTACCAATCCTTAATGCACATGATAAATACGTAGGTAAAGTGTCAAAAAAAGCCTCGGGGTTGCTCCTTGTATCCTATGGCAGTGGCGGATCCAACCATGTTTTGTGGGTTCACATGAATCCACTTGGCTTGGAGAAATGAAAAGAATTAGTAAGAACCTTGAATGATTTGTGAAAACTTAGTGAGAATCTAATAAAATGAACCCATCGAAAAAAGTTTCTGGATCCGTCACTCTCCCATGGTGTGGGCGTTAGGTGGGTAGGTGGGAAAGTAGTAGGGGTTGTGACATTGGGTAAATGGTTGGCAAGTTGTGTCATTTGTGGACACATGAAGGACATGTGTTAGATGTGGTAGAAGGGTTGTGGAGTGTGGGTGGAGTCGGAGTGTGGGTGGAGTCTGATGATCTAGTAGTGGGTGTTAATGGGTTTTCATGTGCATAAGAGCTTAAGAACAAATTGTTATGTTGACCGATTTGTTGGTGCTTGAGAATGGAAAAGACGTCTCATCAAATCTTGCGTGTCGTGTAATATATACACGATACTTGTTTGGATCGAAACACATATGCCCTTATATTGAGTACAATAACTGATGAAGATGCATTCGATGCTTCGTCTTGCATGTTTGTAAGAAGAAAAAGGTCGTAAGTAAAGGAAAACACGACATCCAAAAACTTTAAAGTTGGTGTAGTTTGGTAAGATGTTGACGTTTACGTTCAGCACACCCATTTTGTTGTGGAGTATGGGGCAAGACATTTGGTGATGAGTACCGTTTTCAGGAAATAAACATTGAAGTCGATTATTCAATGTTTATTTCCTGAAAACGGTACTGATCACCAAATGTCAGTTTGGTTTTTAAGGGATAAAACCATGTAAATCTCGAGTAATCATCAACAGATAAAACATAGCAGCGACAACCATCCTTTCCCACAAATCACAATGCACCAAGTCAAGCACATTAAAGGAGCCTTTAGTATTTAATTGAAAACGTAAATGTTGTTGCTTTGAAAGTTCATAAGATGAACAACTGTGCGGTCTAGTTAAAATAGATGTAAGATGTAAGCAATCATGTTTAGTTAAAATAGAAATATCACCAGAAGCAACGTGTTATGCAACCATTTTGCTAGAATGTCTTTTGGACCGAATCCTGAATAGCAAACTAAGACCGAGAAAACATGAAGTCAACGGGTAACGATTAGTGAGCTTGCGAACAGAAAGCAATTTCTTCTTGAGGTGATGTACAATGCGAAAGGTATACAAGAATACAACATAAATTTTGGAGATATACAAGGAAAGGTATCAAGAACTTTGACCAAATCATAAATCCTCATGGAAGAGGATAGTTACCTCTGATAAAAGGTGCTGGTCGCAAGTTAAATCCGCCCCAAACTAATTTCTGTAAAAAAACGATGAAAACAGATTAGCATTAAAGCCTTCACACATAGTTTTCTAGCATTGTTTGGTCTACGTTAACGTGCTATTTATAAATTTCAATTAGACAGCTTAATTACACAAAAGTAAAAGTTAAGGACGTTATAAGCATTAGCGACTGAAAACCCCTTACAAATCCGTCACTAACTTTACAATGGACTATTCTTATGTCGTAAAATTAGGGACCTTACTTGAAATCCTTCACAAAATTTAGTGACCGATTGAGATCCATACATACATTGTTACTGAATAAAATCAGTCGAATAAATATTATTACAAAATCAATCTCAAAATCCATAGCAATACGTATTTGTTGCGGCCAATTTGAACGACACTTGAAAAACACGTTGCAAACTCATTTCCATAAAAAGTGGTCACAAAACATATTAGCAACAAGATATGTGGAAGTATTTTCTAGGCACGATTAAATCGTAGTAATGTGATGACATGGAGATGGCGATGGATGCCTGTGTGATCTTGGCAGAGGGTGTTTTTTTGGTATGGTGAATACATTAATGTTGAAATCGAATAAATAAACTTCAACATTTCAACTATGTGACACCTTTTGTGATCCATATCTATAGTCCTATGTTGTAGGAAGCTGGACCTGGAGGTTTAGGCGGAGGAGGTACATGGGGTTCCGCGATTGACGGGGAGATGGTTTACACAAACATAGCCAATAGTCATGACAACTAGAGGCGGATGGGTGTCATTGGATGCCACGACTGGGGATATCTTGTGGAATACGGGAATTGTGTAACGCGACTGTAAGCGGCCCTGTGAGTGTAGCCAATGATGTCGTGTTTGCTGGCTCAACCAATGCGACTGGACTATTTACGCTATGAGTGCTGCAACCGGAGAAATTTTATGGTCGTATAACACGGAGCCACCGTGTACGGTGACTTGTCTATGAGCAACGGTAGTGTATATAAAGGAAATGGTTACAAGGTTGGTCTTGGATTTATTAATCCGACTTACTTTACGGGAGATACATTATTTGCCTTTTGCGTCCTCGCGTGACTGACAATATTACTGTTCATCTATTATGTGATGAACATAATGAACAAATAATCCAAAATCCTTGTTACATCATAGTGGTTGTTGTCATATACTAGTTAATGTAAATCAAGCCTTTTACTTAGAGCTATAAATGAACCAAGTTGAGCCAAGTTAGGCTCCGGCTTGAAGTTAAATGAGCTAGCTCAGCTAGACTCGTTTAACTTAATGGACTAAAACGCTGAACTTGAGCTCGGCTCCTATAAAGGTTGAGTCAGCTTGTGGCTCGCTTAATTTTATGATTTTTTTTTATTATACACACACATATATATTGACACGAAAATAGTATATTCACATCCACACAATGAAGAATTTTAACTCACAGAATTTGTTATTTATATATATTAAAACTGGGTTATAAATTTTAGAGCTAATTAAGGAAATGTTTCATGTGGTTTGGCCCAAATCACACATTTGGGGTTAGTCTAACATTTAAAAGCTTCAAGTTTGTGGTTAACACTTTTTTGTTGGTTTATGTAAAATGAATGAAATACCCTTTTAACAATTTGTATATATATTTTTTGGCACCACTCTGATTAGACCCCTCACATTTTGTATATATTTTTATGTGACACCAATCCTCAGTTAACAAATTCATCACACCGGAAATCATACATGTTATCCTCAATTAAAGCAACAAATACCAGATTCATCTCTGACTATAGTTTGTGGCTTTTACTAAATGGACATTTCCAAAGCTTTAATGTCCGATCAGTCTGGCGTAAGTAGGCGGTGGTGCGGGTACTCGTTTAGGGATGGTAATGGGTGGGTTAGGTATGAGCTGAGTATGTTTAATCGCAGTCCCATGCTTGTAAAACATGGCTCATACCCGGTTCAATACATGTCGTGTTTTTGTTAGGTAATTACCCTTCGGGTGGGTTTTTTTTCCTTTGGTATATTTTTTCTTTACTTTAACTTTAATATAATATTATGTTTTTAAAATCTACAATAAATTTGAAAATATATCGTCATCGCCAAAAAATTTTTGAAACATATAGTTCTAAATATCATAATGATATCAATCTCTAGGACTAATTTCGTATTTTGTATATATCACAAAATGGTTTTTTTTTTCAAATAATGAAACTGCTAGAATGAATCATTACTAAGCAAGGGTCGAGGTAAAATAAAAATGAAAGATAAAAATTTTCCGGTAAATGAGTATATAGTTATGGATAATTGGGCCGGGTATCATCTAATCCCATACATATCTTATACCCGCAAATTATTTTCACTCCAATAAGATATCCAGTCCCATACCCATATACCTGTCTCGAACATTTTAGGTTTCAAATATTCCTGTTAGATTCGGGTTTTTATTTCATCCCTACACTCATTCACCTTAAAAACTAATCCCATACATATCTTATACCTGCAAAATATTTTCACTCCAATAAGATATCCTGTCCCATACCCATATACCTGTCTCGAACATTTTGGGTTTCAAATATTCCTGTCAGATTCGGGTTTTTATTTCATCCCTACAATCATTCACCTTAAAGACTAACTCGTGCACAATGTTGTACAATGTTTTGAGTCATGTTAATTCCTTAAATATATTTTCTTAAATATTTTGGGTTGCTGATGATCTTTTGATCTTTGGGATTTGCGGGCCCGCTTATGTTCTGGGGCTTAACCGTAGCAACGGTGAGCTCGTTTGGTCTACCCAACTTGATACGCATTACGCGGCTATTATCACCATGTCGGGAACTTATTATAAAAGGTATGTTTTTTTTCGTTACTAATAAGAATGGCTAGAAAACAAGCTTCACTACAAAACAAATTATCAACCGAACATTCTGTGGTCATGATCAAACAAAACCGGAAAAACAACAAAAACACTAACATCTCATCAACAAATATGCGTCACTTCGGTGATAGTTATCTGATTTATATAAGGTGTGATTCGTTTTGTTTTCTTAGATATAATAAATTAATGAAATATTCGTGCGATGTGGCCAAAAGAAAGTAAACCATTGACTATTCATTGCAATTTGCGAATAATTGTACCCCAGATGAATTTAAAATTACAGTAATAAATTAATTTTTATCAAATTCTAATGTTATTAATATTTTATTATATATTCCCTTTCCAAAATATATTCTTGTTGAAGACTAAATTAGCCTTTTGTGTTATGATTTAATGATAAAAATTATCTGCGTTAGGTTAATAGGTCAAAAAAATAAAATGTGTAGCATTTGAAAAACATTAAGTATAAAAGTCGTTAATTTTAAAGGCAAATGACATGTTTTGAAATTTAGTATAAACATAATAGATAATTTTTGTAATTTACTTTGGAAATAATAAGTAATTTGAATTTATAACACGACACCAACATCCTAGTATGAAATTCATGGGTTTGAGATAGTCTACTCGTTTTTTTATTAAGTTTTGAATTGACCTGCGAAACACATTTGACTAAACGGGTTGGTTTAGTTGAACCAATGGGTTCATAGGTTGAACAATTTATCAATTAAATTGTGTTCTTGTGTCATATAGGTTTGATCAATGTTTTTTTAATTCAATTAATTGTGTTCTTGTGTCATAGTTTAAAATGTTTGGGAATTTTATGCCGACTTTTTAATAAAAAAGATGAACTGAAATTGACTTTCTAGTTTCTCTTATAATTTAGGCGTAATTGTTTTATATAAATGTGTGTAGCACGTTAAACAGATTTTATTCGTGTCAAACACAACATATTTGTTTCATGTTTGGCTTGATGTGTCTAATAGGATTTTCAAGTTTTTGTTGTGTTCGGGTACATGTCAAATTTCCGGAGTTATGTCGGGTTCAGCCTGCGAAGACACGAACACAACCTTATAGAACCCAAGGAATGATCAAGCAATTGTGATGGAATGTCCATTGGAATAAATCTAATATAAGATGATGGTTGTGTGCAGTGCATTTTATGTGTGAACATCTTCATTAGAAGAAAGCTCAAGCATTGAAGCATGTTGTACATTTAGAGGGAGTCTTTCCAAGTTAAATGCTACCAATGGTAGAATCTTGTGGCAAACCTACATGTTGCCGGATAACAACGGTAGCAACAATGAATACGCTGGTGCCGCCATATGGGGCAGCAGTCCGTCAATTGACATTCACCGGAATGTAGTCTACATTGCCACTGGAAACTTGTATTCCGCTCCGTTGAATGTCACACAATGCCAAGAAGCCCAAAACAATCAAACAACACCAACCAAAGAAGATAAGTGCGTAGAGCCCGATAACCATTAGAATTCTATCCTTGTACTAGATTTGGATTCGGGACACATCTACTGGTATAGACAATTAGGCGGTTATGACGTCTGGTTTTTTGCTTGTAGGAATGTTTCTACACCCGGATGTCCACCTGGCCCTAATCCAGACGCAGATTTTGGGGAAGTGCCTATGATTTTAACCGTTAATTACCACGGAAAAAAGCGTGACCTTGTGGCCACGGTACAAAAGAGTGGTATTGCGTGGGCTTTGGATCGCGACAACGGTAGCATTGTTTGGTCTATGGTAACAATTCTATTCACAAACTTTCAATAGGACAACTTAAAAAAATAGAAATTAAAGACGCTGTGAGCATTAGCGACCAAGTAAAACCCCTCATAAATCCGTAATAAATTTATGACGGACTATGTTTCCGTCTCAAATTTAGCAACTGGTTTTAAATCAATTATTAAACTTGTGGAAGGTTGAAATCCACCCTGATTTTGCAACAGAGTGGATTCCATTTTAAAATAAAATGGTCACAAAATTTGTCGGAAATTTCAGTCGCAAATATGTAACAAAGGTATTGGGTATTAGAAATTTCACCACAATATGACTATTTGGTCTACGCGGGTAACTTACTATTTACAAAATTCCAATTAGACAACTTAATTATAAAAATGTAAAATTTAAGGACGTTATGAGCATTAGCGACCAAAAGAAACCCCTTACAAATCCGTCACTAACATTGCGATAGACTATGTTTTGGTCGTAAGGTTAGTGACTGATTTAAAACCCTTCACAAAATTCAGCAACCAATCAAGATACTTGATTTGAAATTTTTAACAAAAGATTGCGACCGTATAAAACCGGTCGAAAAGATACTGTTACAAAATCAGTCTCAAAATCCATTGCAACACATAGTTGTAGCCAATTTGCAACGATTCTCCGGTCTCTAAAACACGTTACAACTAATTTCTCTAAAAAGTGGTCACAAAACAGATTAGCAACAAGATTTGTGACAAAAGTTTCTAGTCGCAATATATGTTTTTTGTTCGATGGGGATGACTTTAATGTGGAAATAAAGAAAATAAAATTTAAAATTCAAACAATCTATCTTTATGATCCCTATATATAATCCCATGTTGTATGTATAATGTATGTATGCGTGTATGCCTGTTGAGTCGGTAAAATCGCTATTGTAGGAAGCTGGACCTGGCGGTCCAGGCGGAGGAGGTACATGGGATTCGGCGACAGATGGAAAGGCGGTTGACACAAACATTGCCAACAGTATGCGAAGTAACTTCACATTGAAGCCGTTAACTATCACGACGACTAGTGGAGGATGGGTGTCGATGAATGCCTCGACTGGGGATATCTTGTGGTCTACGAGAAATACTAGTAACGCGACTGCAAGTGGCCCTGTGAGTGTAGCCAATGACGTTGTGTTTGCTGGCTCAACCAACGGGACCGGACCTATTTACGCTATTAGTGCTGTAACCGGAGAAATTTTATGGTCGTATGACACTGTAGCCAGCGTGTATGGTGGCATGTCTATAAGCAATGGTTGTGTGTATGTTGGCAACGGTTACAAGGTTAGTCTTGGATTTTTTGATCCGACTTACACTGCCGGAGATACGCTATTCGCCTTTTGCATCCTCCAACAACATTACTGATTACTATTCATCTATTATAATTTATGTGATGCAAATAATGAACAAAATTTCACAAAATCCTTGTTACATCATTGTCGTTGTCTTAATATACAAGTTATGTAAATGAACCGTGCTAAGCTAGGTTAGGCTCGGCTTTGAAGTTAAATGAGCTAGCTCAGCTTGACTCGTTTATTTTAACGAGCTAAAACACGAAACTCGAGTTCTGCTCCTAAAATGTCCATACGACATAAAAAGGGTGTAAGTTTGTGGTTAACACTAACTTTCGTTAACTTTTCTATTAGTTTTGTATAAAATGAATGAAAACCCTTTAACTTTTAAAGCAAATTAAGGTATTGATTATGTAAATTCCATAGTTAATATAAAATTATCTCTCTAATGGAATTTATCTATATGGTTACACTGATATCGGATCATTAAGGCCCCCACATTTCTCTTCTTAATGGTTTTGTGGATCGAGACATAGAAGAAGAGGTGTGGCGAGTACATCTCCGCTCATATAACAACACTCTTGCGGAAGTTAATCGTCTAAATAGGTTGTGGTGATGTGAATTTATGGTTTACAACCCACACTCGTTTTAGGGGATGGTAATGGGCTAGGCATGAGCTGGGTATGGTTAATCTTAGTCCCATATGCGATCTGAGACCCAAGGGGTCAAATCCACCCATTTCCCGCTGTTGATCCGATGTAGTGGGGATATGTTAATGGGCTCTTATTTAGTATTTTATGGTAAATAAGTTGTCTTAGGAGAATAAGGGTGTGGGGTATTATTTTCTGGTTTGTTCTTGTAATTGGAGACTTGCCATCTCGAATCGGCTAATCCTTGTATTTCAATTTATGTAATATTAATCTTTCGATGGACTATCTATCATTTGGTTTCATTGACGGGAAATCAAAGATGGACCAGATCCGGAATAATAAGAAGGAAAGCAGTGTTATCCCAACTCAATCATTGACCAGTTGTCATCCATATTTGCTAAGTTGGATTCTTTGGTAGCCTTGAAAAAGGATATTGTAGCAATCAAAGAAGATTGGCTAGAAAAACTAACTGATGCAATAAAGGAACCCAAGGATGAACACCTAGACCTAGTGACAGATCTAGGAATGGAGGAAATCCTAGCGCCATATCCATGCCTAGAGCAACACCTACAACTATCGCACAACCAAAATGCAGTCCCCTCACATTTTAGATTTCGAGAAAAAAAATGGTAGAAGCTGTAGATGAAACAGATGCTTAGACCAGTCCAGAAGAGGAGGAACACGAGAATCATGGAGAGACGAAAACTACCGAATTAGAGCAAAAATTATTTAACTGTGGTAACTCACACAAGGATCAGGAGATTAGACGAAGGCTCAAACGGATAAGAAACAACCTCACTGGTAGTTTCAAAAGGCAATCATGGCTTGGATGGGTGACAAAGTAGATTGGGTCAGCAAAGCTAACATATATATATATATATATATATATAGTGGAGAGTTCAAATGAGAAATTTTTTTTTGTAAGAATAAAAAGAATAACTTTAAAACCAATAGAAATTCTCCATTTACTTCATTTAATGTGTGTATTTAATATTATGAAAAAGGACATATAGGTAAATTTATAATTGTCATTAATTACCTAATTAATTAAACTTGTAACTCATTTTTTAATATACTCTTTCAAGATAAAATAATTTATGGTGAATGAAAATTTTCGACATGTGTAGGATAAATTTTAGTATGTGTAGGATAAATTTTGAAATGTGTAGGGTAAATTTACATGTGTGTAGGGTTAATTTCGATAAGTGTAAGACATACGTAGAAAAAATTTTGAAATGTGTAGGATAAAATGTTTTTGCTTTATTAATTAAAGATAACATAATTAATGAGAGAGCTTATAAACTATTTAATGGTTTACCATTATGCCTTTTTTTTCTCATATTAAGTTTCTTCTCAAATGAACCTTCCCCTATATATATATATATAATATTATTTTTATTAGTTTTTATATTATGTATATTTAATTAATAATGAATGAAACCAAGGAACATTAGAAACTGAGTAAATCAAATAAACAAATTTTATCTATTTGGGAATAGCCCTGTTGTGTTAGTGAATTAGATGAAGTTTGAGGATAGTAGGAGGTCATGGGTTTAATCCTTATGGTGTTCAAATTTAACTATTAAAAAAATAAATAAATTAACTTAAACTTAGTTTTCTTGTGACAGAATTTAGTTGACATGAATTTGTTGCAGATCACTAATATGCTTGGATTAATGGATCATATTACACATGGGTTTTCATGAATCATATGGATCTAATTGGACGTGGACTATGAATTACATGAATCTATTTTGAAGCATAGGGTGACGTGCATATGACTAAAGCAACAACTAGAAACAAATTAATTTGTGCATTTGTTGTTAATATTTGTTCATTTGACTGATATTGAATCTGGAATCCAGGAATTTTACTTTTACCCATGAGATTGAAAAATAGTTCTCGGATTTGTCCCCAAAACCCAGTTTTAGTTTGGTTGTTCGCTAAAAAAGATACAAAAAATAAATACAGTTTTTAACAAACAATTTATATGTATAAATTAAAAATAAAAAAGTCTATAAAAATCTTACAAATTTCGGGGTCCTCTAATACGTCGATCCAAGCTCGGGCTAACGTGTTCTCCTCTTTATCATCCCATGGTTGCACGGTTTTTTCTCCTACGGGTCTTGGTTATTTCTTTCTTTTTATGTGACACCCATTTATTGTGTTTGGTTTTGTTCGGTATTGTCTCCGGCTCCTCCTCATCCGGTTGTGTCTCTGGGACGAAGTCGGGCTCGTTTGTGACGAGCCGAAAGCTTGTGATGAGCCGTAACCTCTCATGTTGAAGTTTGAATTTCAACCGTATTGATTTGGGTCCCATGAGAGGGACTGGTTCAAGAGGTTCATGAGCCGGTTTTGTTGTGATTATACTTGACAAACCTGGTTCCATAGGCGGTTTGTCGGGTGGGAACCGGCGCAACGAGTTGCTTAGGAGCGTTCGGTTCGGTTTGGGTAGCCGCTAGATCGAGGCGGAACGAAACCACGATTGTAGGGGTACATAGTAGAGAGAGCGGTATAAAATCTTGGTTTTTTGTTTTTTATAAAATATGGAGTGAAAGTATTGATGATAGATAGAATGGTTTAAAAATAATAGGGGCTGATGGTATATATAATGTTTTAATTTAAAAAAAAAGGAATATTACCATTCAACGGTAATAATTACAAAACCCAACATTTTTCACCCGTTATAATCTTCGGGGGATTCCTAGTTCGAGTCGTATAACGCCCCCGAGGGCGGTGTGCGGTGACGCGATGGGGCACCATGTGTGGGGTGGCGCTATATGCTGCACGAGTACGGAAGGACTAAATGGTTTAGATCGATAACTATTGTAAACTTTTGGTTAGATTGCATGAATTGATTGTTAGTATCGTTATGAACTTATGGAAGTTAAGATTTTCTTGCATCATTGACATTGTGAGATGATAATTGCTATTAGTTCTATTCATGCTAGGGTTTGTTAATTGTTCTTGATTCATAATACATACCTTTGTCCGGAACTCGTATCATGATAGTCTTCTTGCACCATTTACATATGATAGACGAATATTAATGTCACCAATTAGGTTTTTACAATAACAATATCAAGAAATCAATTGTGTTTCATTGAAAATCAAGCCTTTTGTGTAAGTTTTCCCTAATTACTAGCTAATCTGAAACTCGGGTGCGATCTATATATTAATCATTGTTTTCAAAACAATTAGTGTTTTTTTCGTTAACATCAAACAATGTTCTTAACCAAATCGATCATAGATCATAACAAACTTCATAATTGTTCTGTTCATTTGTTTCATAAAGAGTTTAGATAATCAATCAACTTATGTAATACTAACCACATGCTATTCGTGGACACGATACCCTACTTACTCTAGCTATCTAGGTTAATCAGGTTTTTGCATTATCGGGACGACACGGTCATCATGGGTTCGTGAAGGTGGTCATCCTACAATTGAATGGCTTATTGCTTGGTGCACCAACTCCTTTCTTTCCGACTTGAGGATAAGTTGTTTCTCTAGGCATGAAGTATTGATATGTGTCCAAAAATAGGGTAGTCAAAGTTAAGAGGAGAGTCAAAAGGCTGAAGTTTAGGTTTAGTAACTCTTTTATTTTTCTTTTTAAGTACTCCATTTCGTGTTCTGGCTTGGTTTGTCTTGTTTATTTTGTTTACCAGTCTTAATGTATTGGAGACTAGCCCCTCTTGAATCGGCCTGACTATCTTAGTTTTTTAGTAACATAAGCGTTTGATTATGTAGTTCCCAACTTTGGTTCCATTAATGATTGAGATAGATCATTTTTCCTAATCGACTTGAGGACAAGTTGGTTTTCTGGCGGATTGACCCAACGAGTCAAATCCACCCGTTTCTTGCTGCTGATCCGACACCCATGACATAGTCAAATGACCCAGTTAATTGAAGATATAATCCAGTCAAATTACCCAATTAATTGCAATTAAAATCAGCTCTAATCAAGGGGAAAAGTGATACAGTGGGGGATATGTTAATGAGCTGTTATTTAGCATTTTATGTCTTCAAATAAGTTGTCTAAGGGAGAATAAGGGTGTAGAGTATAATTTTTTGGTTTGTTGTACTCGGGGACTTGCCATCTCGAACCGGCTAATCCTTGTATTTCAAGTTATGTAATATCAATCTTTCGATTTGGAGTATCGATCACACTCCCTGTCCATGTACTTTCCAAGTTGTAAACAAACAACCCCATACTCCCTTTAAGCACATTGTAGAAGCCCATTATGCCCTTCAACAACGTAAATAAGTGAATATCAAATTTGTCAGTTTTGTTACAGTGTTGGGGGTTACATTGATGCAACTGCCAAAAGCTAAAGTTATATGTCTAGGCGATTTAACCGCCCCAAAACTCTTTTGAGTTTAAAGAAACCTCAAACTTAGAGTTTGAGGTGAATGATTGACAGCTAAAATATAATATGCGATTTGACTCCTCTATAACATTTAGACAGAAATATGTGGATACAACGTATACGCGTACTAAGTATCATAGTGTTGATATATCATACCTAACCTATGTTAGCAAGTCACAGGAACGGGTCTAAGGTAATTGAAAGTCAAGCGCAGTTTTGGGGAGTCGTTATGAATTAGCAATAAGTTGTGTACCTTTCTGTACATAGCAAAACAGATACACACCATTACCTTACTAACTCTAAACTACAATTAAAATAAACACAATAAGTATAAAAACTCTACTGGAAAAAATTAGTGGAAAATAGAGGGTTTTATTTTATATATTTTTTCTCACCTGGTGTCATATAGTTTATCTAACTTTGGACAAATATATTTATATTATACTTATGTAGATATAAATACTTTCTACTGGTTTTATGTTGTATGTTGTAAGGGTTTACTAATGAACCTAACCATGTCCACCTCGAAGCTAAGATGAATATAAGATATTGATGCTCGAAGTTGGGACTTGAAGATGTGAAAGGTGTGAAGCACCTAACTTGCACACTCGTGAACATGACATGAACGAATGAGAGCAATGTAACTTTAAAGGTGCATATTAACATGTAATGTTTTTTTTTATATCATATTAACGAGAAAAGCTATATTTGCTAGCTTATCAATCAAAGTTTTATCATTTTTATAATGTCAACGTTTGCTACTATCCTATTACACCAATAATTCTAAATTAATCGTCTATATATGTCTAAGTTTGAACCTGAGACATCTCTTTTAAAAGACAATGCCTCTACTAAATGGATTAACTTCACATTGGCTAAAGTTTTTATTATTTATGATTATATTCTCTAAATAATGTACCATTAAATGTTAATAAAGTTAAAAAGGATAAATGCCATCTGTCTGACTCTCACCGACCTCATTTGTCCAACATTGTGAGCTGAGGTAGACACACACTTGAACATTTATCATACATACAAGTCAATAGAAAAATATATAAACTCTACTTGGATATTTCCATTTGACAACCTGTTTAACAAGAAAGAAACATTACATTGACTTCCAAAGTTAAATATATTGTATTCAAAAGAGACATTACAAGTCTCTCTTAGAAACAAACCTTCCATTTTCATGGCAACCAATTGCCTCTACTTTGCCATCCTTGTTTGGTTGTCTTTTTATCCAAACCTCAGCTAAGGTATGTGTTTTTGTCTCATTTTAAGGATTTATAGCCAGCTATTTAAGCCACCATTTTGATCATTGTTTAATGTTTGTAGCCAACTGATTGGACAAATCATGGTGGAGATCTACAGAACCGTAGATACGCGTATGGCGAAACAAAGATCAGCCCAAAAACTGTGGCTAACCTTAGGATGAAATGGAAGTTTGTAGCCGGTAAAGATATAACCGCGACTCCAGCAATTTACAACAACACCATCTATTTCCCGCGTTGGAACGGAAACATATACGCGCTTAATGCATCTGACGGGTCAGTCATTTGGCAACACAATCTTGGACAGCTAACCGGGCTTAACTCCACAGGGCACACACAAGGAGTTAACTGGACCGTGTCACGAGCAACCCCTACTGTTGCTGATGATCTTTGATCATTGGGATTTATGGGCCTGCTTATATTTTGGGGCTTAAGCGTAGCGACGGTGAGCTTGTTTGGTCTACCCAACTCGATACGCATTATGCTTCTCTTATCACCATGTCGGGAACTTATTATAAAAGGTATGTTTATTTCTTATATGTTCATATAATCTTACAAAAAAGGAAAGCTATTAGCTTAATAATTTCTAGTTTAAGTTTCTTAGAATGTGCAAGGTTGACAAAGTTTGCCAGCGATGTTGCCCAAAGAAAGTAAACTATTATTGACTGCAATTTTCAAGTGGACAAGTTGAATTTTGTAACTACATAAAGTCAAACATAATAATTTAATGAATTTTATACCATCATATCATTTATTTAATTTAATTTTATCATCTTATCCAAAAAAATATTCATTTTTTAGAGATAAATATTCATTTTTAAACGTAGATCTTTGATTTTGTTTTACGTTTTATTTTCATAAATGGGTACTTTGTATCACAACCAGGTAGAGTTTTATTTGGAGTCGTTTTACTAAGGGTGTCATCCCTTACAAAGGGACCTCTTAGTGGTAAAACACCTAAGCTGATTTAGTCATGTGAGAGATACAACTCCCTCTAAAATCACCTATGGGCGACTGAAATCACCTAATGGGTGACGTCCGTCATGTTTTGAAGAGATCACCCGTGCAAAGGGTGACCTCTTAGTGTAGTCACATCATAGTGAAAGCAAACGACACTATGAGGTCATCATTGACAGAAGCGATCTCTACAAAATTATGATAGACAGCGTCCATGGAAGGGATGATTTCCATGGAAAGTCTAATTGTCACCTAAGTTAGTGCACACATGTTAAAACCAAGAGGTCGCCTTTGGTATAGGTGACAACTACTTGTTGTGATGCATATAGTTAGGCTATATGGTGTGGGATAAAGCCCCTTTGAGCGTTATCACGTCGCATACGTAAGCGACACGTAGGTGACACATAAGCGGGGGGGGGGGGGTATTCTTAACTTGCACGGTGTGGAATAAAACCCCCTTTTAACTAAAAGAAAAAAAAATGTATACTGATTGGATAAGATCAGCAAATGGCCCCACATGCATACCCTCTCGTGTCCACTATTCCCTTGACTGAGATCTACAATGGCACCCCTTTGGCTGTGGCAGGGTGGTGTTAGAGGCACCATTGTGTAGATGTAGCAAAGGACGTCACTCCCATTGGATAGCCTTAGTAATGGGTGAGTACTCATTTATACAAAAGTTTGAAAATCGTGGGAATAGTTAAGCAATTCATGTGACGGAATGGGCCGGTTTCATTGTTGGGTAACAACAGACATATAACCTATGATATCACTTATAGTTTTCTCATTAAAATGTGAGGTTTTGGTTATAAATTTTTCGATTAATTCGGTTATTGGAAAATATGGTTTGGTTAACCATCGGTTAAATGTTGGCTTTGTGGGTGGATTCAAGCTAATCCTAAATCCCTCCACAGTGGGGCTTGGTATAGCGCCACCTCCACCTATAACGTCCTATAGCGCCGGCGAATACCGTTATGGGAGGCGCTATAGGCTGGATCTTCCCCTCCTTCGGAAAAATTTTCACGGGAGCCATACCCTTCACCATGTGTTTTTCTCTCTCACACACATACATACATACATATGAATAATTGAAGAGTATCACCCCACTACACACTCAATTCATATAACCCCTTTTCTTACACAATTAGCACTTGTTGCACAAACTCCCACTAGGAGGCTCCATAGAAAATTATGACTACAGATAGCCTAATTAATAATCTATTTATATGTTGGATTAATAAAATATCTAACAATCTTTTTTAATTCATAAAAAAGAACAAACGGCAAACAGTATTTATTTATAAAATCGTATAACAAAACTTTTCCGACAACAACATTTGTAATTAATAAAGGTTGGTGTTAATGTGGGTTCCTTCAGTTCTGTTCAACCGAATCATAAAAACTACTTATAAATGTCTGATGAAATGATGATCATGTGCAGCGCATTCTATGTGGGAACATCTTCAGCTGAAGAAGCCGTAAGCAATATTGAAACATGTTGTACAATTCGAGGGAGTTTTTTCAAGTTAAATGCTAAAAATGGTAAAATCTTGTGGCAAACCTACATGTTGCCAGATAACAACGGTAGCACCCACGAGTACTCCGGCGCAGGCATATGGGGCAGCAGCCCATCCATCGATATTAACCGAAATGCGGTCTACATCGCCACTGGAAACATGTATTCCGCCCCGTTAAATGTCACACAATGCCAAGAAGCCCAAAACAATCAAACAACACCAACCGAAGAAGATAAGTGCATAGAGCCCGATAACCATTCGAATTCTATCCTCGCTCTCGATTTGGATTCGGGACACATCAATTGGTATAGACAGTTAGGCGGTTACGACGTATGGTTTTTTGCTTGTAATAATCTTTCTACGCCCGGGTGTCCGCCTGGCCCGAATCCAGATGCAGATTTCGCGGAAGCACCAATGATTTTAACCATTAATGACCGTGGAAAAAAGCGTGACATTGTGGCCACAGGTACAAAAGAGCGGTGTTGGTTGGGCTTTGGATCGCGACAATGGTAGCATTGTTTGGTCTATGGTAACATTTCTATTCACAAGTTTCAATTAGACAACTTGACTAAAAAGTAAATATTTAAGATGCTATGAGCTTTAGCAATCGGTTGAACCTCCTCGCAAATCTGTCACTAAGTTATAATGGAGTCCGTCGCAACTTTAGTGACTGGTGTAAGGTTAGTTATAAGACTTTGTGGCAAATTGAATTCTATCTCTAATTTTGCGACAGAATGAATAAGGTAAAATCACACAGAATCTGTCACAAACCTCCAAATTGGTAGCAAAAAGTGTTGGTATAGACTCTTTCAGTCGCTAAAATATGTTGCAAACTCATTTCAAAAATAATTCCGAAAACAGATTAGCGATAAAGCTTTCGTGACAAATTTTTCTAGCATTTTTTGGTCTAACACTCTCTTTACAAAATTTCAATTAGACAACTTAATTACACAGTAAATTTACAGACAGGCCTTTAGTTATTTAAAATCCGTCACTAACTCTGCAATTCAGACTATGTAATTAGCGATTACAACCTGTCACAAAGCTTGCGACAGATTGAGATAAATAGTTAACTTATGACCGAATAAAATTGGTTAAACAGAATCAGTTGCAAGTCACTAGTGTACAAATTGGAAAAAAAAAAACTTTTAAAATGCAAACAGTGCGACTGTTTTTTTATCCATATCTACATGACGCGTTAGTTTTAAGACCAATTTTATGTTGTGAGCTATGACTACTATATAAAGCACTTGTATGTAGTGGATTGATAATTTAATAAGATGGCGAGAATGTCAGTTATGCAACCGCTTTCTGAATCGCAGTTAAAAGCAAAATGTACATGTACATTATGCGGTTGCCGGTTCTCAACATATTATTTGTTTAAAATGAATGCTCCTCCCATATCTATATTCCCATATTGCAGGAAGCTGGACCTGGAGGAGCAGGCGGCGGAGGTACATGGGGTTCGGCGACAGATAGAAAGGCGGTTTACACAAACATTGCCAACAGTGTACGAAGTAACTTCACATTGAAGCCGTCAAATATCACGACGACTAGCCGTGGATGGGTGTCGATGGATGCCACGACTGGGAATGTGTTGTGGTCAACAGGAAATCCTAGCAGTGCGACTGCAAGTGGCCCCGTGAGTTTAGCCAATGGTGTTGTGTTTGCTGGATCAACCAACGGGACCGGACCTATTTATGCTATGAGTGCTGCAACCGGAGAAATTTTATGGTCGTATGACACTGGAGCCACCGTGTACGGTGGCATGTCTATAAGCGATGGTTGTGTGTATGTTGGCAATGGTTACAAAGTTAATATAGGATTCTTTGATCCGACTTGCACTTCCGGAGATACTCTATTCGCCTTTTGCATCCTGCCATAACCGAAGACATCACTATCTGAATACAGTTCAACTGTTATGTATATACTCATTAGTATTACATCATTATAATATATTCAATAATGGTTGTGATTCAATGTTAAGATCAACAAGTAAATCAGTTATACCAAGATATTGAAGTATAACATAGTTAAGATCAACAGGAAGTAATTCTTAAAATGATCTATCTCAAGTGCTCATTCAAGAATGACAATTCTAAGTTGTTTCACTTTATTTTATATCACATAAGTTATGAGTGAACCAAGCTATAACTTGCAATTTGTCCCTCAAATAAAGTGGTATTAGTTAATTTCCATTGATCACTTAGAGTATCAAAAAACAACAACTTAAAAAGTAACAAGTTTTTGAAGGGCCAAAAAAACAGTTTATATGTAAAAACAGTATATATAGAACTCCTCATCCAATTTGAAAGAATAAGACAATATCTCATAAGCCATAACTTTCTTTAACAACATAAGAGTACCAAATCAGAAATATAAAAAAACATATATGATAAAACCAAGACTGTTGGTAATTTGCGGACTTCAAGTCACAAGTCAGTGGTGAACTTGAGGGATCAATGTTGACAAATTGGTCATAGTTGGTTAAATTTTCTAATTATGTTATAATTATATTTAGCAATGTCTTTATCACCAAGTTAGGGTTATTCTATATAAAATAAGGTAGGATTAGACAGTATTAAGAAAAGAGAGAAGAGAAGAGATAAACCGAGTTATGGTTTATGAGTTATTGTAATCAAGTTTTTTTATTTATCTTTTCTTGGTTATAATAAAAGTCCTTGGAAAGTTATTCCATTCGTTCTTGTTTTTGTGTTTGATTATTCGATTGGGACTTGAATTGGTATCAGAGCCAAGTTGAATCGTCGATATCAAACGAGTATTCGAGTTCGTAATCGGCGGCTAAGGATTCCTATGGGTCGACGATCAAGAAGCTTGAGATCGAAACAAACACGGTATTGTTATCGTCAGAGTAGCGGCAACAGGTACATGCATCGGCATCATAGGGGAGTTGCTGATCGACGAAATCGGCAACAGGTACATTTCGTTTTTTGTTTCTGGCTGTTACTTATAGAACGACAAAAGTCAATTTAGTTGATTTTATTTTGTATAACACCTTTTAAAATAATAATAAATAAGTTGGTTTATTTATTTCTTATTTTAATTTGGTTTAACGAGTTTAAGTTTAACCATTAAATGTTGATTATTATTTGGGTTAGAAAAGAGGGTTCAACTCAGGTATTATTTTTATTCGGTTAAACGAGTTGGGTTTTGACCGAGGTTCGCGAGAGGGATTAGCAATTAATCTTGGAGTAGTCGGTTTGAAAAGTTGTTTAGAAATCGATGGTGGACGGGGACAGACCACCACATGTTGTGGTTAAGGATCAGGGTATCACAACTTTACAATGTCCAATGTTAACAGAAATTAATTACATCTGGGCGATTTGTATCAAGGCGATATTCAAGGTTCATGAAATACAGCAAGCTTTAGAACCAGGAGAACATGAGATAGAGGCCAAAAAGGATGACATGGCAGTTGCACTTCTACTTCAGGCGATACCCAAAGAGCTCATGTTTCAAGTAGCTCAGTTTCAGACTGCGAAGGAAATCTGGGAAGCGTTGAAGACACGGTAGTATGTTAGGGTTGAACGGTTCAAGAAGCAAAGATTGAACAACTGGAAGTAGAGTTTGATTCTTTAAGGATGAAAGAAACAAAGTCGATTGATTCTTTCGTGGGCAGAATAAGTCAGTTGGTTACCAAAGCAGCCAGTTTGGAAACCACCTATGAAGATAGAAAGCTAACCAGAAAATTGTTAGGCTCTGTTCCAGGGAAGTATGTTCCAATTGTAGCTTCAATTGAACAATTCGCAGATTTGAAGGCTATGACGTTTCAGGAAGCAATCGGTAGACTGAAGACGTTTGAAGACAAATAAAGGTATCGAGTCTTTATTAGAAAATCAAAATAATCTGATATTCGCGAATGGTGAATCATCCGCGAATCACAAATTATGTGAGAATACGCGAGGGCGTGGGCGAGGCAGTTCAAGCTATCGAGGTAGACGTCAAAACCGGGATGATA
This sequence comes from Scalesia atractyloides, assembly GCA_947069175.1. Classification (NCBI taxonomy): domain Eukaryota; kingdom Viridiplantae; phylum Streptophyta; class Magnoliopsida; order Asterales; family Asteraceae; genus Scalesia; species Scalesia atractyloides. The sequence goes on from CAMTDV010000008.1 coordinate 96,420,849, forward strand.
GGACCAAGATGGAAGTCAAAGCCTAGATGGTCAAGATCATGGATCAAAGCAGACGGGTCAAAGAAGAACCAATGATCGCCAAAGGGGAAGGAAAGATAGATCACAGGTTCAATGTTAACTTTGTGATAATTTTGGTCACTTTGCGTCAGGGTGTCCGGATCGTGTGAGGAAACAAGATGAAGCTAACTTAGCTAAAACTGATGATTTTGATCCATCATCGTTTATGATAAGATGTGATTAAGAGACGGTTTTTCTAAATGAAGAATGGGTGATTCTAAAGCGTTTCGAGACTGAGCCAATGGAGAAAGACACTTGGTATCTTGACAACGGAGCATCGAATCACAAGACGGGTAATCGAGCTTATTTCTTTGAACTTAATAAATGTGTCACGAGAAAGGTGAAATTCGGAGATGGATGACATATGGGGAAAAGGATTGGTATTACTTGAAGGGAAAACGGGGGAGAAGCGCCTGTTAACCGATGTTTAGCACATACCGAGTATGCAAAGCAATATCATAAGTCTTGGTCAAGCAACGGAAGGTGGATGCGACATTCACATGAAACGTGATTTGCTAACCATTCATGATGATACAAGAAAGCTTATGATGAAGGTGACAAGGACCAAGAACCGTCTGTACAAGATCAACCTCAAGATAGCAAGTCCCGATACACAAGCTAACATGATTGGAATAAAGAATTTTTGAGGGTTAAAAGACAACATAAACTAAAAGAAATTTTCCATTAAAAAAAAATAGTTAAACCGCATTTTTGAGGGTTAGTACTTTAGTTAGTGAGAACCCCCCTTAACTACATGGCAGTGCATTCCAAACACTTTCACTTTTTTAGTTAAACAACCAACTGCACATAGTGTAAGTATGTGAAATGAAGGCACGCTAAAGTATTTTATAATTGAGTGCCCATCTTGATTAAAACTTCGTAAAAATCAAGATAAATAAGTTTGATGACATAACCTGTAATATTCCATTATTTTTAAATGACAAAACTTGTTCAAAAGAAGAAACATTACATTAAATTCCAGAAATGACTAAAGTTGTATCCAAAAGAGATAACAAGTCTCCTTTGGAAAGCAAAACTACCATTTTCATGGCACCCAATGGTCTCTACTTTACCATCCTCGTTTGGTTCTTCCTCTATCTCCAAACCTCAGCTAAGGTATGTGTTCTTTTCTCATTTAAGGTTTTTACAGAATATAAAACTTTTGTTTTAACTTCTGTAACCACCATTTTAAACATGTGTTTAATGTTTCTAGCCAACTAACTGGATAAATCATGGTGGAGATCTACAAAACCGTAGATACGCATATGGCGAAACAAAGATCAGTCCTAAAACTGTGGCTAACCTTAAGCTGAAATGGAAGTTTGTAGCCGGAAAAGATATAACCGCGACTCCAGCAATACACGATAACACCATATATTTCCCAAGTTGGAATGGAAATATATATGCGCTTAATGCATCCAACGGGTCGGTCATCTGGCAACACAGTCTTGGACAACTAACCGGGCTTAACTCAACAGGACTTATACGAGGAGTTAACTGGACTGTTTCAAGATCAACCCCTACCATTGCTGATGATCTTTTAATCGTTGGGATTTACGGGCCCGCTTATGTTCTAGGGCTTAACCGTAGAAATGGTGAGCTCATCTGGTCTACCCAACTAGATACGCATTACGCAGGTCTTATCACCATGTCGGGAACTTATCATAAAAGGTATTTTTGTTTTCCTCACCAGGTCCAACAAAAAAACGTGTCGCAAATTCGTACACTTTACATTTCTGGTGAAATACAAACACCGTTGGAAACCCTAATTTAGCGACATTGTAACGACAAAATACCAAAAAAAGAATGTATACTTTTGAATCTTTCTAGTTTAATTTTCTTAGGATATGCAGAGTTGACAGAGTTTAGTTTGCGACGATGCCAAAAAGTAAACTATCGACATTAGATACTGCAATTTGTGAAATAATTGTGAAACTAGTTGCTTTTGAAAGCTACGTAATGTCAAATACATAATAAAATGAATATTATAAAGGATGGTTCAGTAATTTGGTTTGGTTAATTGCCGGCTTTGAATGTTGATGTATTCAAAATAATTTAGTTTAATAAATCCTATTATAGCTTAGATCAATTAATAAATACTATTGTATATTAACAGTTATTTAAATTTATACAGTATAAGAATCGGCAACTAAATATTATACATGAATATAATAATTTTTTGAGTTAATCCTTGTTGTTTAACAAGAAAAAGCCTTTAGATACTGTTTTTTTTAACATGTTCAAGTTTTATGGTTTTAATTTACTTACTAAAGGACATTCTAGTCATTTTTATCAAAATTTAATAGAAAAATTAACGAAAAGTTGACATTAATACCTAAAAATGTTACAAAATAAAAATCATGGAACCTAAAACCTTTTAAAAAAAAGGTTAGTAGCTAAAGGTGTTATTCTTGGTAAACCACAAGGAATATCTAGTTAATTAACTCTATTTTTTTAACATATAACATAGAATTTATAAAAGATAAATACATAACAGATGGTTTTAACGTTGGTTTTAATTTGGTTGTGTGTGTGTGTGTATATATATATATGATGGGTTTTAGAGTAAACACTAGTATATTTATGAATGAGTGAACGGATTATGACCATTGATTTACATCATCAAATCGTAATCCTAGCTATTGATTTACACTTGTGTATTGATAATATATATATATATAACCATAACCGAATCATAAAGCTGGTTTTTTAAAATAATAACCGAATATCAGTTTCTCTACCGGTCTAGTTCTTTTTGTCTATTTTCGATTATTCAATTTTTCTTCCCAACAGAATGATTGTTAGAATAAGTCTGATATAAGATAATGATTGTGTGCAGTGCATTCTATGTGGGAACTTCTTCATCAGAAGAAAGCGCAAGCATTGCAGCATGTTGTACATTTATAGGGAGTTTTATCAAGTTAAATGCTACAGATGGTAGAATCTTGTGGCAAACCTACATGTTGCCCGCTAACAATGGTAGTAGCGATGAATACGCCGGTGCTGCCATATGGGGCAGCAGTCCATCCATCGACATTCAGCGGAATGCAATCTACATTGGCACTGGAAACATGTATTCCGCCCCGCTAAATGTCACACAATGCCAAGAAGCACAAAACAATCAAACAACACCAACGGAAGAAGATAAGTGCATAGTTCCCGATAACCATGCCAATTCTATTCTATCACTCGATTTGGATTCGGGTCACATCAACTGGTATAAACAGTTAGGCGGATATGACATATGGTTTGCTGCTTGTAATAATCTTTCTACACCGGGGTGTCCGCCTGGACCTAATCCAGATGCAGATTTTGGGGAAGCCCCAATGATGTTAACGATTAACAATCGTGGAGAAAAGCGTGACATTGTGGTTACGGTACAAAAGAGCGGTTTTGCCTGGGCTATGGATCGAGACAACGGTAGCATTGTTTGGTCTACGGTAAGATTTTTGTCCACAAAGTTTCAATTAGTGACCGAAAAATAGGGATGACAAATATACCCGATCCCAACGGGTATACCCGAAACCCGACACAAATGGACGGGTATACCCGATACCCGACGGTTATTTGGCCGGGTATGGGATTAGTTTTAAAAATTTTCGCAGGTATGGGATTAGGTGATACTCGACCCGATTACCCGAAACCACATTCCCGTTTACCCGAACTACATACCAGATTTTTTAATTTATATTTTTATTTTCCATTAACCCTTGTCTATTAGTGATTTATTTTATTGTGTTTATAATGTGAAAAAATTAATTTTCCTTTAGTATATGCATTTGAAAATAGTATTTTATTTTGTATGTAGTGAAGTATATACATGTAAGTGTATAAGTATTATAAAGTTATTACTAATTTATGATATAACTTATATATGTGTAATGCACATTTTTAAATTATAATAGTTGTTGTATAAATAAAATAATATAATAATTATAATAGTAAAAAGTGTATTTAGGATTCCCAACATATATCTTTTAACAAACTAATGGGTATACCCGATACCCGACGGGTAATTACCCGACAAATACCCGGTGGGTATTGGGTCAGGTATGGGACACAATTTTATAACCGGTTATGAGTATGGGATTACCGATACCTGACCCGAACCCGACCCATTACCATCCCTACCAAAAAAACAGCTAGCATGACGGACTATGTATCCGTTGCAAAATTAGTGGCTGGTTTAAAGTCAGACACAAATTTTGTGACCAACTGAAATCCATCGTCAATATATAACCAAAATAAAATCCGTCACTAATAGGTTTTGTTGTAAAATAAACTCCGGATAACAAGGATTTATGAAATCAAAACAAGAATCACTCGAATGATCGTCAATGTTTATTTTCAGAGTATGTCCATGATTAGAAATAAGGAAAAACAAAATGAAAGTATAAAGAATTGTGAAACTAACTTCAAAAGAAATATGCTCGCCCTTTAGATTTATACCATTTAAATAATCCTAACTATGACATATTGACCGAGAACAATCTCAACTGAACAAATTATTGAGTATAGTGTCTGCTTTCAACCTATTTCCTCCATTGAACCTTTTTACTCATGTGGCAGCTTATGTAGTTCAAATTTTAGTTATTTGTTAACGTAGCTGCTTATGTCGCACAAAACATTAATACCACCACCAACATTAGCCACAACCACAACCCACTGCCACCATCTCCACCATCACTACCCACTACAACCACCACCAATTAGACATTAGTTTAAAAAAAAACTCAATGGAAGAAAATAGATTGGAAGTTTGGACTATACTTTACAATTCCTTTAGTTGGTATTGTTGCTGGTCAATTTGTCATAGTTGAGATTATTTACTGACAACGAATTGTGACATGGTTTTCTCATGTGTGTGTGTATATATATATATATATATATATATAAGTTTTTAATTTTCATAGAAATTGGATTTTTATAGAGTTTACATTGAAAAAGAAGAAAATTATAAAAAAGAATGTATTAGATTTTTTTTAAATATTTTAAATATTCAAGTTATTAAAGAAAAATGAAAACATATATTAGTTAAAAAAATGGAAAATGAATGAAATGTAAAGTTAGTCCCCTTAACAAGCGAACTTGTGTTAAAGTCCGCTCACTCAACACTCTTTTAATTAGCGGACTCCCTAACCAACACTAATTCCAAAATCACTCTTGAATGTTTTCACAAACCTATCTTTATATTCCCATATGGCACGTATGCGGGTATGCATCATGACTCGGTAAAATGGATGTTGTAGCAAGCTGGACCTGGAGGTATAGACGGAGGAGGTACATGGGGTTCAGCGACGGATGGAACCGCGGTTTACACAAACATAGGCAATAGTTTGGGAAATAATTTTACATTGAAGCCATCAAACATCACGGTGAATAGCGGTGGGTGGGTATCGATAGATGCCACAACCGGGAATGTCTTATGGTCAACGGCAAATCCTAGTAACACGTCTGCAATTGGTCCCGTGAGTGTAGCCAATGGTGTTGTGTTTGCGGGATCAACCAATGGCACAGGACCCATCTATGCTATAAGTGCTGCAACTGGACAAATTTTATGGTCGTATAACACCGGAGGCACTGTGTACGGTGGTATGTCTATTAGCGACGGTTGCGTGTACGTAGGCAGCGGTTACAAAACTAATGTTGGATTACTCAAACCGTCTTTCACTCCCGGAGATTCATTATTCGCCTTTTGCATGTAATGAAAATGATGTAACAACATAATCCAAAATATGTGTGTGTGTATGATAACGATCAAAAAATAAAATACTAGCAAGCGGCTGTGTGCGTTGTGGCGCTTTGCTATTGTTTAGTTGTTTGATTTTCGGTGAGTGTTGTTGATTTCAGGTGACATGTTTAACTACATAGATATAAGATTGTATAAATCCAATTCAAACTGCTGCAGATGAGCTGTTTTAACAGTTTGGAAAGCAAAACTAATAACTGCTTTTAAGAGCATAGTTAATAAGAAGCTTACTAATACTACATACAAAGGTGCACTCAAAAAGTTTGTTGTAACATGAGAGCTGTTGTAGATATTAGTGTTACTATACTATACTATAGGTGTAGTATAAGTCTCGTATATGCCTAAGATACTACATCTATAGTTCTATACGAGCCTTATATGATATTTATCGTATAATAATGTTGTATAAAAAGTTTGTAAGAAATACTTACTTTTAATTTATTTAAAATAGAAAACTTTTCTTTTATAAAGCTTTGCTAAAATGATTATATTGTCTAAATGTTTCTAAAAAAACCCTTTATATACGTTGCGTATAGACCTATACACAACGTATATAAAGGGTCAAAAACACAATTTTACCCCTGCTTTGGGCTGCGTATAGCCCCTAATCCAGGGGTAAATGGTCTTTTATCCAAACTTGCCCCATATATATGCCACATATAGGTCTATATGCAGCGTATAGTAAAAAAAGACAATTTTACCCCTAAATTGGAGGCTATAAGTAGCCCAAACCAGGGGTAAAATTGTCTTTTTGACCCTTTATATACGCCACGTATAGGCCTATACACAACGTATATAAATGGTGTTTTTTGGTTTTTTAAACCCAAACCTGTGGTAAAATTGTTTTTTTACCCTTTATATACGACGCGTATAGACCTATACGCGGCGTATATAAATGGTCAAAAAACCCATTTTACCCCTGGTTTGGGCTGCGTATTGGCCCTAAACCAGGGTAAAGTGCTCCTTTTACCCTTTATATACGCCGCGTATAGGCCTATACGCTGTGTATAGGAAAAAAAAGATCATTTTACCCCTGTTTTGGGGCAATACGCACCCTAAAACAGAGATACAATGGGTTTTTGACCCTTTATATACGCCGCGTATAGACCGTATATAAAGGGTTTTTTTTAGTTTTTTAAGGAAAATTATATACATTATTTATCATTTTAGCAAAGTTCTATTATAAGTACTTTAAAAAAAAAATTTTAAGTATCGTATCGTATAGTATAGTATAAGTCTCGTATAAACCTCATATAGGCCTATGGATGTAGTATCATTTCGTATCTATCGTATAGTGTATCGTATAAGTCTCGTATAGGTCTTGTATATGCCTATAGGCCTATACAGGACCTAAACTACACCTATAGGCCTCTAAAGCACTTATGATACACCTATAGGTTTCGGGTGTTGTATGGTATCCTATAGTATAGTATTGCATCGTATCGTATAGTGTATAGTATAAGTCTTTTATAGGTTCCCTGTAGGTTTTGTATGTGCCTATACGGGACCTACTACACCTATAGGCCTATAAAGGACTTATGATACACCTATAGGCTTATACGGGTGTTGTATGGTATCCTATAGTATCGTATCATATTGCATCGTATCATATCGTATAGTGTATAGTATAAGTCTCGTATAGGTTCTCTATAGGTCTTGTATATGTCTATAGGCCTACACGGGACCTAAACCACACCTATAGTCTTATACTACACCTATAGACCTATACGGGTGTTATATCATATCCTATCCTATCGTATCGTATAGTATCGCATTGTATCATATAGTGTAGTATAAGTTTCGTATAGGTCCCTTATAGGTCTTGCATATGCCTACGATACTAGATCTATAGTTCTACACGAGACCTATACTATACGATACTACACCTATACGGGACCTATACTACACTATACGATACAATACGATATCTCTCTTATAAGCTTATCCGAGGTCAATACGTGACCTATACTACACCTATACGATACGATATTTATTGTATAAAAATGATTAATGTCGTATAAAAAAAGTTTGTAAGAAATACTTACTTTTTTATTTATTTAAAGTAGAAAACTTATTTTTTTTATAAAACTTTGCTAAAATGATTAATATTGTCTAAATGTTTCTAAAAGAACTATTTATATACGTTACATATAAACCTATACGCGGCGTATGGGAGCAGTCAGAAACTGATTTTTATGCAAACCTATACGCTGCGTATAGACCTATACGCAATGTATATAAACCATAAAGTGTGCAAATAGGCACCTTGGGTGTGCCAATAGTTTGAGCCATTAAAATTTAGAACAACTAAACAAGTTGGTTCCAAGAGTGAGGCATGAGCTGACTCGTGATTTTTTTATCAAACAAACTTAAGCTCAACATTTCGGCTTATTAAGATAAACGAGCCGAACGAGTTGTTTTGACTCAATTAAACAATTCGATTTGGTTTCAACGGTTCTGAAACATTCCTTGTTAATACGTATTCAATTTCATCTCATGGATTTTCAAATTACAAGCCGTTTTGCTCGTAGCATTCATCTTCCAATTCATAATTGATAAAGACCAATAAAACCGATCATGATCATAAGAAACTGAATCAAAGTGACGATGAATCAGAATCATTCACTCGTTTTTTTTGCTTGAAATTCTGTTCATTCTCTCTCAATGGTCGGATCCTCTGAAACAGAAACCAACAATGACAATCAATCAATCAAAAAACCTTTCATTGGTAAATCAGTTTCAATTATTTAACTTCCATTGCAAAGATTTGAATTTAAACAGAAGATCTCAAAAAACTTTTCATTGTTCAATCAGTTTCAAATATTTAACTTACATTGCATAAAGATTTGAATTTAAACAGAAGATCAGCTTCCGTCTGGAGCGATTTCTGTGTCTCGAATTTTTTATTGATCTCTTGGGCCTTCATCTCCAGCATTAATCCCCTATTTTCTAACATCTTCTCTGTTTTCTCCTTGTCTAACCTCAATCTCTCCTCCTTTCCCCATGACAACATTGTCGAATAAGCGAGATAGATGTATCGCTATCGCGTGTATTGGTGAGGGGTTTCTTGCTGGGGATGGTTGCCGGTCTGGTTGAATAATATTTCCGATCAATGGTGGTCTTTTTTTTTCAAAAGGTATACAGAAATATGTGGTGTTCTTCCTAGATACATCAAAACCATACATTTTTTTTTAAGTTTGTAAAAACTTTTAGATTTTTGTGTATTAATCGACAATAGTGATTAGATTTTTTTCTCTAATTAACATGTAACTAAAGTTAATATATCATCATTAGAATTTAATTTTTAACGTTGGTACTCCATAACTCGGCTGCCCCACGAACCACCCCGTCATCTCTTCAAAAATACAGACTGTGACACCCTTCTCTATGCTCCCCTCTCACATAACTCGGCTTTTTCATCCATGGATGGTTTGTAGCAGAGGATCGTGCGCGTTTTCTATTCACCTCTTTCTTCCACTTCTACGGCCTGTGGAGCGCAAAAACTCTAATTGCAGATACCCTAAATATCAGTTTCCTGAGGTTAGTGTCCGGAGGTGTATCCACTTATTGAGGAAGGGACAGCCGCCTTCCCAGAAAAAAATAGTTTTATTTTTAGGCAAAAATTTCGACCCCCTTTAAAAGTTTGGTTAAGTCGTCCGAGCGCCTCCATGAAAAAAAAATCTTTGGTCCACCTATGCCAGTGACGAAACAAGAACTTCTTGGTTGGAGTGATCATAAGGTTTTCTTCTCTACCGACTACAACTAGAGGCAACGAATTATGTTGTTCTTAGAAAAAAACTATCATTTTCTTGAGCCCCATGTGTTTATTCTACCAAATCGTCTATAAACAAAACTTGCTAACATATATAAAAATTCTAGGTGACATTTTTTGTGTGTATAGAATATAAGCAGTGTGATTCCTTTCTCCATATTAAAGTAAATTAATATATTTTGCTATATAGAAACATGATCTGTTATACAAGTTCAAAGATAATTTTTTTTAAAGTAGAATAAAAATGATTCAACTTGTGATATTTTTGTTATTGTACAGATAAATTACTTTACATAAAACTCCTCAAAAGCCCAATGTTCCGGTTTATCACTTAAAACTTCAACACCACTCCAGATTTGTTATCACGACAAAGAAAACAAAAACTCAAAAAGTGTTAAGACAATTATATATTTATTGAAAAACGACATTCTGAATTAAAACCAAAACCTTCAACAAAATCCAAAACCATCACACACAATGCCTATCACAACAATAAAAGAAAACAAACACTCTGCCTTGGAAATAATAATCATTTGTTATTTCGCTTTCAGTTGCGCGCACACTAAAAGCAGCGAATCGCCTTTTGTTTTTAGAACAAGCTAAATGCGATATAGAGCCCTAAGCCCTCGGATGTCGTCTGAATTCAATCCTTTTGTTACTCCTGCCCTGAACATAGGCCACATTATCGCTTTTGGGAATTGGCTATGACCAAGCCCAAGTAGATGTCCAATTTCGTGTAATGCCAAAGTCTCAACATCATAAGCGTTTCGTACTGCTCCAACCACCCAACGATCATCTGCATCGTAGTGTAACCTTCCATCTGTAGGGGCAAAAGCATGGGCCAATACTCCACCAGGCCCGTCAAAGGGGCGCCATCTCCATGGGCTCGGCGTGCAAAACTAATCTTTAAGTCAGCACTTCGATAAGTTCTAGCTCTTGAAAATGTGAAATATCGGGAAGCAGTAGCCCATCTTTTGAAAGCTCGTGCTACAGGAGGCATAAATCGAGTAGGGAAACGTGATCCAAAAGCATATGTTAAATGCCTCTTTCCTTTAGGCCATTTTGGTCTACCTGGAAAGAATTGATAATGAGAGACCGTATGTAAAGATTTATCGCTATGTTGATGAGTTTCCTTATCAGGAAACCCACAACGAGGCATGACCATCTTGGAAACTGTCGGCTCATCAAGTGTTCCTGTGGCATTGAGATGGTAATAGACTTGGTATGATTTGATAGCTGCCTCAAGCTCCTCATCAAAATGATCTTCTTTAGGATTTGTGACATTTGGGTTGTTTTGATAGTTTAGGTATCCAAAATGACTAAGATATTTTTTGAGGTCACGGATTCCTTTAACTTTCTCACCCTTACGACACCCTTGCATGTTTTTAAGAAACCCGAAAGGCGACGGATTTGTGTTATTATGTAGCAACTCATTTGGTTGTAAGTGAGGATAGGGAAAATGGGAAAAAACGGGTAGAACAAAGAGGAAAAGAAAGAAAATACATGAAAAGAGAAAAGCAAGCTTAGACCCCATGACCATATCCAATTTTTTGATACAAGTTTGCAGGGTTTAGAAGCTCTATTTATACTAATATCCTTAATATTTTATTTATTTATTAACATGTTTAAAAAGGGTTTGGAATTTCTGGGATGTTGACACATGGTTCTTTTTGTGAAGTATAATAATAACGAATGTAATAAGTCTTCTATCATTTAGAAATAGTCAATAAGTTGACTTCCATAACCATGAAAACTCAAATGACATGCCCGCATGTCCTAATTTATATGTTGTTTACTATATTAAAAATACAATATCTTAAAACTGGGATTAAAAAGTCGATGAAGGCGACTATTGAGGCTGAGGAGTAAGAAACAGCGATGCTGTCCAGGCTGCAGAGGAAACTGAAAAAAAATAGGCGGAATCCGATACCCTTGCAGCGGAAGACAGAAAACGACATGTTCAGCTGAGGGTGAAAATCATAGAGATTGGACGAGGCACGAGATCCTCATCAGAAGGCGCGGGTCAAATGGGTTAAATTTGGCAACGAAAACTCAAGTTACTTCCATGGCATTATAAACAATAAAGCCTGAAACAGGATCAATGGGCTGAACATATATGGGTATGGGTTACGGAACCAGGAATTATTAAAGATGAATTAAGGAAACCGTTCAAAAATAGTTCGCAGTGCCTATTCGTTAACGGAGTTCGATTGACCTCAGTCTAGCTAAGTAACAATTTCAGTGAATACGGAATAAAAAAATGTATATATAAATAACAAATGTAAAACAACCGGTTCCAAGTTTCATGCGAATTTGCCGTTAAATTGTGAAAAAAAAACGCCTAGTTCTTAAATGGACCTCTTGCTTCCGTTTAGGAAATTCAGTCGATATAACAAAGGGTAGGGTTCTAGAGTGAACATTAGTGTATTTGCGAAATGATCGAACTAATTCTGGTCATTGATTTACACACATGTAAGGCCAGGATTTCATCATCAAATCGTAAAATACACTAGTGTATTTCATCATCAAATCCTGCCAATTGATTTACACACGTGTAAGACCAGGATTAGTTCGCTAAGTAAATACACACTTGTGTTCACTTTTGAACCTGATCCTATATATATATATATATATATCTTCAACTTCACATAAAATGAATATTGATTTTTTAAGAGAATGTTCTTTGTACATCCGTTAGACTATCACAATACAATACTAATGCCATAAACAAAAACTTATTTTCACATATTTTAATACTCTTGCCAAACAACATCGTACATTCGTACGTAGACTCCTTTTAATAATTTATCCATATATACACTTGGTGGATGTCATATAAACATAGTTGTAATACTTTTTTTTTTCCGGTTTAACCAGTTTCAACTAAAATTCAGAGCGCAGTCGTCAATTATGGTTTTGAGAAACAACAAACCACACCAGTTGAGTTGGATAGGTTGGTTGGACTTCGACCGACCGTTTTTGCTTGTTAACCAACTCAATTTTCACAGTTTGAATCGGGTTCTTTTTTCAACTGCATTCTATAATTTAAACTGATAAAGATAATTCAGAACACATATACCTAAATACATATTCTGATAAGGGTCTACATATTCACACACGCACTTGCCGATTTAGACACCCTTTAGACGGGTCGTCTAGATCTAGACGGGGCGGCTAGGGTTTTTTTTCTCCGACCACATTCCTGCACTGTACAACGTCAAATCAGTCACATCAGACAGGGCGTCTAGCAATAGACGGAGTAGAAGACGACCAGACCAAGACGGGGCGTCTAGAGCTAGACGATCCGTCTTGAAGGTTGTGCTCTGCATGCATGTCATTCAAGTTGCAAAGTGATACGCCCCGTCTAGGCCTAGACGGGGCGTATATATCGTTCTTAGATAGAGCCATGCAGAGCATTTGTGTCGCAGAAAATTTTCAATTCGTCGTCGGAATTCTCTCCGACTTCTTCTTTGGCTTATATTACTTCATCTGATATCATTCAATGCATGTCGGTAAAGTAGTAAAGTGATACGCTCCGCCTAGGCGTTAGACAGGGCGTCTATTTCTTTGTTAAATAGGCCTATGCAGAGCATTTGATGTCGCATAAAACTTTCAATTCGTCATCGTAATTCTGTTTGTCGTGAACTTTGGCTTGTATTACTTCATCTGATATCATCCAAAGGTGGTGAAATGTCATTAAACTGGGACGGGTCATGGGTCCTGAAGTCAATACGGTAACAGTTATTAGGTTAAACTAGTTGTTGTTTTAATTATTTACTAATTGTGATATCGTTTTTAGGGGGAGAGCGGTGTTCCTAATTCTAACGAGCAAGAAGAGGGTGTGTCTAGTGTACAAGACATTATTCGTGATGGTGGAGTATATGGTGGTGAGGCACCCCCATATGCAGGCAATCCGTATCTCGCGGAGATGGTTTAAAAAGCGCCTGAGGTTTCATAGTGAGTTAAAAACATATTTACCCGATGGAGATCAGCCTTATATATTTTGGAAAAAAGTATTGGAGGGACGGTTTCCAGCATGCAAATTTGTATCTCAATCGACTACACGTCAAAGAGTGTCTTGTGCTGAATGGAAGACCGTAACCGAAGGGAAACTCGAGGAGTATATACATGTAAATGAGAAATACTGTCATTTTTTAAATATATATGGTTTTTGTTTGCGTAATAGAGTGTGTTGTGGTTTAACATAGTGATATGTTGTTGAACTTATTTCATGTGTTTCTACAGCACCTAACGAGTCTCAGTCATCGTCTGATGATCAGTCTTGGTCAACCACGGTCAACAAAGCAAGAACAATGGCTCGATTTTTTTACGTTTAATACGATTTATTTGTATAAATAATAAAAAGATTTTTTTGATACAATAAAAAACTTTTGGTATAACTAATAGGATTTTATTTACTTAATTTGAACTTTGATATAAGCCGACATTCCTTCAGTACACCTAAGGCACAACAATTAAACCATACAAAGCTTTGTATCTAAAAACAACAAACTCCGGGGATTGACAAACAGACGGTAATTATACTCTCTGAGCTCTCACGTCCAACCGTCGGCACCGGCAGATGACGAAATGTCAATATTGCCCGTGGCGACGGTTAGACGTGAGAGCTCGGATACTATGATTATCGTCTGTTTGTCAACACCCGAATTGTTGGTTTTTAGATACAAAGCCCATCTAAAAACCAACAAACTACGGGTATTGACATACAACAACAATTATACTCTCCGAGCTCTCACGTTCAACCGTCGGCACCGGCAGACGACGAAATGTCGATACTGCCGGTGGCGACGGTGGGACGTCAGAGCTCGGAGAGTATAATTGTTGGTCAATACCCAGGGTTTGTTGGTTTTTAGATAGGCTTTGTACGGTTTAAAAAAAACATACAAAGCCCATCTAAAAACCAACAAACTCTGGGTATTGACAAACAACAGCAATTATACTCTCCGAGCTCTCACGTCCCACCGTCGGCACCGACAGACGACGAACTGTCGGTACTACCGTTGGCGACGGTGGGACGTGCGAGCTCGGAGAGTATAATTGTCGTCTGTTTGTCAACACCCGAAGTTTGTTGGTTTTTAGATATGCTTTGTATGGTTTATTTGCTGTGCCTTTGGTGTAATGGTAGCATATCGGCTTATATCAAAGTTCAAATTAAGTAAATAAAATACTATTAGTTATACCAAAAAAAAATTTTAATGTACATATACGGGTCATCTAGACCTAGACGGCCTGTCTTGGTCTAGCAAGAAGACCATTCTACCCCCGGTTTGTTGGCCGTCTAGGCTAAGCTCAGGGGCATAATGGTCATATTATCAAGCCTAGATTGGTCGTCTAGACCTAGACGCACCGTATACTTTGGCAAATTCTGAATTTAAAGTATAAATTGTAAATTACCATTCTACCCCCGGTTTCTTGGCCGTCTAGGCCAAAACCAGGGGCAAATGGGCATAATGTCAGGGTCTAGACGGGTCGTCTAGACCTAGACGCCACGTTCAGTGTAGGCGGGATCTTTATCCCTGAAAATTTTTGAATTTTAAATTGAAAATGTAAATTACCATTTTACCCCTGAACTACCGCCCGTCTAGGCCTAATTCAGGGGTAAAATGGTAATTAACCATGCTGAGCAATAAAACACTCAGCTGGTTAATTACCATTTTGCCCTTGAATTAGGCCTAGACGGGCGCAGTTCAGGGGTAAAATGGTAATTTACCGTTTATTCCATACGGGTCATCTAGGCCTAGACGACCCGTCTAGACCTCGTATATGTCTTAATGCCTAGACGATCAGAGACAGACGACACAAACACACTCAACCCCACACACACATACGTATCCTGCCGTATTCCGGGCCGTATTTTTGCGAAATCAAGCTTCTCCGGTGAGTATTTTCAACTATACTTCAATAAACTTTAATGTGTTACGTATTTAGAATGTAGGTTGTTTGTGAATTTGAAAGATTTTTGGGGTTTATGCGATGTTATGGTGATGTATTGGGAATTTCTGATGAACAAGACGGGGCGTCTAGACCTAGACGACTCCGGTAGATGACCTTGAAAATTATTTTTTTTTCTTTTATAATTTATTATTTTATTCGTGTTAAATTGTATTATACAATCGCAGATTAGTTATGGACGAGATTGGGGATCCGATACACGGGGACCCACATCCGCATGGTCCGCGACGGGCCCCGGCAGCGCCGGTGGATCCGTTCCACGGCCACCCATACCTTGAGTTCCCGCCCGACACCGAGGCCGCCCGATTTTGCGGCAAGCTACGCCGGATGCAGGTCGGATCGCATTCGGTGGTCGACTGGGACGCGATCGAGGCGATTGGGGAGACGCCCAGACTTCGATTCTTCATTCCCGTTGATTCCCCGTGGCACCGATTGTTTGACCTGGCAGGCACGCCGACTTACAAGGAGCTGCTCGTCGAGTTTCTGTCCACCTTCACGTTCCACCCTCCATGGGTCGACCAACCGCCTCCCTAGCTATAGGGTCCTCCCCCTCGGCCGCAGGTTTCATTTAGGTTGGCCGGTGTGTGGCGTTCGATGATGCTTGCAGAGTTTGCCGTTTATAGCGACATATACCTGCAGGAGGAGATTGCCACCGATGTATATACGGAGGGGCTTGTGGTGGTGGATAAAGCCACTCTTTTGGGCTTTTGGGAGGTGGTCGCAGGCCCTGACACTTGGGAGCATGTCAGGGCGAAGGGGAGGATTTCTCACGTTGCCGACCCGATGTACAGGTACGTACGTTTATTACGTTAATTGTTTGATTATTGTTGCTATGAATTAATTCCCGTTTTTCGCTAACATAATGTGCATGTATCTACATCGGATGCTCGCTACGTCTATTACCGCTCGCGAACAAAGTCATGAGTGGTGTACGAGCACCGACTTGTTTTTTTTTTCAATTGCCTTTTGTATAGGAGGCCATGCGCACTTGCGCACGGTACTTCGCCTCCGCCCACCACCGCCAGGAGCACGGCTTTTTGTACGGCGGGGCGTACGTCACCGTCATTGCCCGGTCGTTGGGTCTTGTGCCAGAGTCGGACCCGTACTTGCAGCCGGCCATACCGTCCACGCGGATGGGTTTTCTGACCTTGCGGGGGATGAGGCTGGTGAAGAGGTTCGGCGTGCTAGGCGAGCGGTTTAAAACCCGCGAAGGTGAGCCATGGATTCCGGAGCCGCTGCCCGATCACTTCGCTCCAGTCCATCCGCCGGCAGATGAGGCAGCGGTAGTCCAAGACCCTCTGGTTGATGTTAACGGACTGGCACCGCCACCGCCACCACCACCTCATGGGGCGCCTCAGTTGTAACATTTGTAAAAATCGGGTCTCCAAAACCCGCTCCGTTTTGAAATCTTGTACCAAGTTATAAAAGTTTCGTTAATTATTTATGATTATTTTGAGTTTAAACGTTACATAATTAATAAATAAACTAAAAATTATATTTGATAAAGAGTTAAAATAAAATAAATAAAAAACATTTGAAGCTGCCGGGACTCGAACCCGGGTCAGCTGAGTCTCTAAACGACTTAACATCTATTCCCTAAACCACTCCGCCACAACATATTTTCTGTTAACACTAGGAAAGCAAAAGGAACTTATACACAAACTCGATTTAACCGATGATGCCATCTGAAAACCGATAATCGGCAAACCAATCGTTAAATCGATTGTTTACCTCACAATTTCAGTTATAACCGATGTGCGACGGTTTTCAATTAAGTCAGAATTGATTTAACTTAAAGCTTCATAATTTCGGCTTTTGAAACCGAAAATTTATCAAGTTCTGATTTAATTCAAGTTTCCGATCATTTGCACGATTCAAAACTATCACAACAACATTCAATTTCATTTTCGTCGCATTCCTGAACCATAATATCTTCTTAATCAGATCGCCGGAATTTTTCTGCAAATCACCGGAAAACCGGGACTCACATTCTCACGGTAATTCCTTCGACTCTTTTTGTTTAAAACATGTGATTAGTCAATCTCTAACACAACTCCATCATCAGAATCAATCTTAGCCAACGTTTATCGGAAATCTTATCTTCGCCGGAAAGTTTCTGAGACTGCCGGAATCAAACTGTGAACTGGTATGATATCCAAAACTTCTTTTAAACCTTGTTTAAGTGACACAACTTTATGAGTAATCGATCAACGCTGTTAATTGGTTCAACAGTCAGAGTTCATTTCCAATACCGACGAACCTTCGCCGGATTTCTGTGAATATCTTCAATCGGTAAATTCTGTTCCTTAAACTCTCTCCATTCCTTACCCTTGAATTACTGTTAATGTCTAAGAACTTTGTAAATCACAAATCAATCCTAACCAGTCGAATTATGCTGACCGTGTAATCCGACGAAGAAGATGAAGTTATATCAGAATATAAGAGTAATTAAAATCCGGATTATAAACGGGTTAGACACACAGTCCAGCGGTGGACTGTGTGCAAATTTCATATTCACGTCCCGAGTTCGATCCTTGCTACGCGCACGTTTGTGTAATAACATTCCTTTTTAATCATGAACTAACCCGGGTTAAAACAGGTAGTTGTTAAGTATAATAAAAACCAAGAATATAACCGGGTTAGACACACAGTCCAGCGGTGGACTGTGTGCAAAATGAACTTCACGTCGCGCGTTCGAATCTTGTCACGAGCACCGGTCAACTGAATTAAAACGTTTTTGTAAATAAGGGAATTTTCGGTTAATACAAATAAGTATATAAATATAATTAAAACTGAGTTTATAACGGGTTAGTCACGTAGCTCAGTTGGTAGAGCTACGTGCACGTGAACGGAAGGTCGCCGGTTCGAATCCCGCCCGGCGCAGAAATATCCGCTGACCGAACCGGTCAACGGTCAACAGTAAAAAAATAATATTTTTTTTATATATTTATTTGTTTATTTTAATTTAAAAATCAGTTAAAAATACTTAAAAATAACATTTTTAAAGATAGAAAATAGCCATAAACTCACAAAAATATATCTAAAAATTTCATTAAAATCCTTAATAAAATCCATCCATTTAATATATTTTTCCATTATTATTTAGGTTAGTATTCCTCGTCGATCCGCTCATCTAAATCGTGCGCATCTCACCATCTTCAATTTAACGCACCCAATGTGAGTGAACTTTTCAAATTCCCCGTTTTAACCACGATTTTGGGGTGTATCATGTGTCTTTGTTTATTTACATATTATAACGAAACTATTGTGCATATATCATATCATGACATGTGTATTAGTTTGTTGCTGTTAAGTAGTTATTGGATGCAAATTATTATTACAGTACATGCATTTGCCGAGGCCGCAGCTCCCCATCCATGAGGTTGAGCTTGTTCCCCATTTTATTATGCGGTTGAACTGTGGCGTGCCCGCATGATCGGCTCCGTTTGATTGAGCCTTGATCGGTCATTTCATTTTACATTTCAATACATGCAATACGCTCGGCTCCGTTTGATTGAGCCTCGAGCGCACAGTTCAATTTACATTTCCAGTTCATGCAATCCGATCGGCTCCGTTTGATTGAGCCTTGATCGCACAGTTCAATTTACATTTCTAGTTCATGCAATACGATCGGCTCCGTTTGATTGAGCCTTGATCGCACAGTTCATTTATGTTAGTTATCGTATGATATTGGTATATTCATGTATGCTACCAAGTGTTATTGTATGTTATAATTGTAACTACTATTTGCCAATGTTTGATTACTTACATTTGCTCTTTTATGATTATGCACAATATTTTATTGATAAACTAACCATAAAATCATTATCAAATGTTTATCTAATAAGGTTCACTCGCCAACTTATGTTGACCCAAAACCTCCCATTTTACACATGATACAGGTGAACCAGCAGCAGCTAGGAACACATAGGACCTGGATTAGAAGAATAAAACGATTTAGTATTTGGATTGTTATGTTTGGTTATTTTCCCTTGTATTGAATGAAGATGTTTGGATGTTTGAAAAATGTAACTTTGACTTCATTTAATTATGAAACATAATAGTAAATGTCATGTGCTTTGGTGATAACCCAATTACGCCCCGACTCTTATTTCCGCTGCGGGTCGGGGTGTGACATCAGTTTCAGCAACACGTCCTTCCAGGTCATGCCCCGGGGGTTGCGGCATACCCACGCTTACGAGCCGACGTCGACAGGGTTATGGATCTCATTGGCTGGCTGGTTCGAGAGGCACAGGATAGACGAGAGAGAGAGGGGTTACCTGCCATACCGCTCCCACCACCTCGAGCACCACATCAGCTGCAGCAGCCGCAGCAGCCAGATCGGGGATCCCGACTCCGAGGCCGACTCGTATGCATAGACATTTTGTATTTACTTTTCAGCTGTACAGATAAATATTGTTATGGTTGTACAAATTTATGTTATATATGTTATATTTAACTTTGTTTTCAGTTATTCGATTACTTGATGATTGTTTGTGTTAAATCGACATTGAAATGTAATACGGAAACAACATACACTTGTTGCATTCATCTTAACTTGTTGATAACAGTATTAAATTTTAGTATTATATTTTTTTGAAAAATATAATGTAAAAATAATTAAATATATAAACGATTGAAAAACATAACTTACTTTTTATACAACAAACAAAACTTTTTAAAAACCTAAAATTACACCTAAAAAATATCAACCTCCAACAACAACCAATTTACCCCATCAAAACACTATTTTTCAAACTCCAACAACAATCAATCTCCCCACCAAAACACCCCTTTTCCAACAAAAAAAAAACAACATTCTAGACGGGTCGTCTAGATCCAGACGGCCCGTCTAAACACTAAAATTTATGGGCCCTGCCAGGTACTTGCTGACTCCTCAAAATCAGTGCTAGATGAGACCTTTATGCCTAGACGACCCGTCTAGGGCCCAGGGGTGTCCAAATAGGCAGCAGAGGTGTGTGAATAGATTGAGCCTTCTGATAATAAAAAATATATGTATATAAATAATAAATGTTAATCGGTTCTTTGTTTCAAACTAGATCGAATGATCTGACGTTAAATGTCAAAATGAAACGCTTGGTTCTCAAACCAGCCGGCTTGCTTCGATTAAGACGATTCAATCAAGTGTCATACAAAATATACAAAATGAGTATACATAATTTTTTTACTAGTTTAAATAAGGAAGTTAATATTCACATATCCCTCTTCTCTATCTCTCTATACATATTATGTATAGAGAGAGATAGAGTGAAAAAAAAACGTGAAAATAAAATATACGAATGTGATAATTGGAGAGCCTTAAATAACTATGAGAATGAACTCATACTTGGTAGGATAATCAACCAAATATAAAATACCAAGTAAACAAATGATTTTTTATTGTTGTTGTTATAGGATGACTTTGTGAACCTAATGAGTCCGAATCTTTCAACTTTTTTTCCATCCGAGCAAATTAACAAAATGCATATTGATCTTTATAATATAAACCTTGGGGACAAATGTAATCCCAAAAATATTTACATGTAAAGATTTGAATATTAGATTACTTTTCTAAACGCCTTTGAGAGAGAAGTTTTCTTATAAGAATATCTGAGAGGAAATAATATCATCTTAGAAAAGCATAAATTATCGGAGACATATCTTACATATTTGATTAATGAATACACATTTTTTAGTAAACCAATTGTCAAGAGCCTTAATTACTAGTTTAAATTCAATTACATATCACATACCATGCTTATTAAAAATAAAAAAAGGTAAAGAAACGAAAGATTCTTTGAATGTCGTGACAAGTACTTCAAGCTAATCTTCCTTTCAAAATCTATAATTTTTTTAGTTTGGACCGAACTGAACTAATTACCAAGAAATATGAATTCGGATTATATATATGTGTCTTTCTCACACCCATGATTATTAAAAATACGTGTATGAATGAATATATAGTTCAGCACTTTCAGCTTCTTATTTGTAATCATTCAGAAAATGAATAGAAACTATCATCTTCTAAACCTATTCGCATCATTTGTTTAGTTGTGAATGACCATTCACTTCACGATGATTGCTTTAACTGTATGATTACTAACTTAATTTACTGACTAATACATATTTTGGGTAATATGGATGGAACATAAGTCTATCCTAAAGAGGAAACAAAATGAACAAGACAAACGTATATTTATTGCAAACACAACAATCTGAATTACAAGTCAATCGAACTTCACAACCATATATCACACATTCACACAATGTTTTATTATAATGTTACAAATTAAGGAAAACATACACCATGCCCTAGAAATGATCACCATGCTCTATACATATCCTTTTGTCTTTCCTCTTAGAGCCAGCTAGCTAACTACCATATAGAGCCCGGATCCATCGGATGTCGTCTGAATTCAATCCTTTTGTTACTCTGGGGCTGAAGGTAGCCCACACTATTGCATTTTGGAATTGGCTATGAACAAGTCCAAGCAGGTGTCCAATTTCATGTAAAGCCAAAGTCTCCACATCATAAGCAGTTGGGACTGCTCCAACCACCCAACGCTCATCCGCATCATAGTGGAACCTTCCATCTGTAGGGGCAAAAGCATGAGCCAATACTCCACCAGGCCCGTCAAAGGGGTTGTTATCTCCATGGGTTCCTCATGCGAAAATAATCTTTAAGTCGGCACCTTGATAAGTACTAGCTCTTGAAAATGTAAAATTTTGAGAGGCGATAGCCCATTTTCTAAAAGCTTGTGCAACAGGAGGCATAAATCGGGTAGGGAAGAGTGATCGAAAAGCATAAGCTAGTTAGATGCGTTTTTCCCTTAGGCCATTTCGGTCTACCTTGAAAGAATTGATAATGAGAGACTGTATGTAAACATTTTTAAACCGTTTGGTTTTTTAAACTGTCGGACGCTCATGTAAAATATACCGTTACGTGCTTTTTTATCTACACTTAAACCGACCCGCTGCAACACATTATACTATATACTAAAAAACCCTTTGTGTGGTTGTTTGTTTGGAGGAAGTTGTGACGCTAAAGAGTCTTGAAAGTATAATTCATTTGGGGTGTGTGTAGCCAGTGGATTGTTAATGACGGGAGGCGGTGGCGGAGTTTGCATGATCTGAGATCCTACTATTTAGTTAAAACTAGAGAAATTTAATACGAAAAAAGTAATCTTCTTATTTGAATCCGGTTTAACTTTCAACTAGAAGAACCAATATATCCACATATTTGAATCCAAGTTAAATTGTAACATGTATTTACTCCATATACTCTATACTAAAAGACAACCTTTGGGTGGTTGTTTGTTTATAGGAAGCAAACACTTAACAGTTTTGAAAGTACAATTCTTTTAGGGTGTTAGTGGCCATAGGACTGTTAAGGATGGGAGGCGGTTTTGGAGTTTGCAGGATTTGAGATCCTGCTATTTAGTTAAAACTCAAGACGAAAAAAAAGTAGCTATCTTATTTGAATCTAGGTTAACTCTCAACTAAAAGAACCAATACATCCACATATTTGAATCTGAGTTCAATTGTAACAAGCATTTGTTTCGTATTTCAACTAATGATTTAATTTTTAAAGTAAAAGTGAAGTATCATGAAATTTTATTCTTCTACATTAAGTTACAATTGCGTACAAAGATGTGTTTACACGTTAGTTTTATTAAAGACTAAATAACTAAAATATTCTAAGCCTTATTATCATATTTTTCGAGCAACATTAAACCATCATCAATTTATAATGTGGGATCATCAATGGTATCACTCATATATGTATGCATTTGGTTCTGGGTTTTATAAACAATTTATATTATTGTAGTGGGAATATCTAAATGCAAGGTAAATCACTATTAGTAACCAGATTCTTAATTACATTAGTTACTTTTGCTTTCCAAAATGCAAGGTAAATCATTATCACTAACCAGATTCTTAATTACTGTAGTTACTTTTGCTTTCCAAAACAGGTTAGTTTCCCACTACAACGCATGGATAGGAACAACAGTCTATTAAGGTTGTAAACTTTTTTTAAAATTTTAGCAATTGTTATTTGGGTTAGTTTAATGTCCGTATGACAAAGTCATCATGGCAAAGAATTACTTGTTAATATAAAATTATATCTTACAAGAGTATTTAGTGAAAAATTAAACATTTAATTCACTTTTTTTTTAATTTACAAGGATTAAAGGTGGTATTTTACGTATTTAATTATTGAAATAAAGCGCTTTACTAAACTATTTTTTAAACGAATATCATATAACATGACTACAAAGTAATGGTTTTACAACTTTAAATACATATAACAAGAAGTCGAAACTTTGTAGACTAATAAAACAATATCAAACACCATAAAGGGTACAAAAGGACAAGACAGAAAAACATTTATTAGGAACACGAAATTTCGCATTAAAATTGAAGCCTCGAACAAAATTCACAACAACCAAACACCATACATACCCTTTCAATATTGTTACATAGTAAAACAAGCACTCTGCCTTAGAAATAAGCAACATTCGTTATTCCGGTTTTAAATACGAGCACACCAAAAGCACAATATTACCTTCCTGTTTTAGAACAACCTAAATGCGATATAGAGCCCTAAGCCCTCGGATGTCGTCTGAATTCAATCCTTTCGTTACTCCCGCCCTGAACGTAGGCCACATTATCGCTTTTGGGAATTGGCTATGACCAAGCCCAAGTAGATGTCCAATTTCGTGTAATGCCAAAGTCTCAACATCATAAGCGTTTCGTACTGCTCCAACCACCCAACGATCATCTGCATCGTAGTGTAACCTTCCATCTGTAGGGGCAAAAGCATGGGCCAATACTCCACCAGGCCCGTCAAAGGGGGCACCATCTCCATGGGCTCGGCGTGCAAAACTAATCTTTAAGTCAGCACTTCGATAAGTTCTAGCTCTTGAAAATGTAAAATATCGAGAAGCAGTAGCCCATCTTTTGAAAGCTCGTGCTACAGGAGGCATGAATCGGGTAGGGAAACGTGATCCAAAAGCATATGTTAAATGCCTCTTACCTTTAGGCCATTTTGGTCTACCTGGAAAGAATTGATAATGAGAGACCGTATGTAAAGATTTATCGCTATGTTGATGAGTTTCCTTATCAGGAAACCCACAACGAGGCATGACCATCTTGGACAGCGTTGGCTCATCAAGCGTTCCAGTGGCATTGAGATGGTAATAAACTTGGTACGATTTGATGGCTGCCTCAAGGTCCTCATCAAAATGATCTGCTTTAGGATTTGTGATATTAGGGTTGTTTTGGTAGTTAAGGTATCCAAAATGGCTAAGATAGAGTTTAAGGTCACGGATTCCCTTTACTTTCTCACCCTTACGACAGCCTTGCATGTTTTTAAGAAACCCGAAAGGCGACGGATTTGTGTTATTATGTAGCAACTCATTTGGTTGTAGATGAGGGTACTGAAAATGAGAAAAGGCAGGTTGAACAAAGAGAAAAAGAAATAGAATGCATGAGAATGAGAAAAGAAAAGAAAGTTTAGACTTCATTGCATAGAACATGTTAATTTTGTAGACATGTTTTTAGGATTTGTCAAGCTCTATTTATACTGATATCCTTAACTTTTTGTTTATTTTAAATGATTTGAAATTTTCTATGTTGTTCAACAAGGTTCATTTGGGAGGTATAATAATGAAACAAAATGTAATTGTCAACTTATTCTTCAATGATTGAGAAATAGTCAAAAAGTTGACATCCATAACCAAGAAAATTCATCTGACATGCCCGCATGAATTTATGTTTTAAGGCAATGTTTTGTTAATCCTAACTTAATATTATTTATTGATGTTGAAAAAACGAATTTAAGACATTTTTAATTGCTTAAATGTCTTAATAGTTCAGTAGCTAAAAAAAACCTTCACTTTATGGAAGTTTTACAGAACATATTAGTTAAAATCATAAATTAAAGAAACTAATTTAATGCACAATTTAATATTTTTGAAAAAGAAAAAGTATGATAAATAGTAATAAAATGTTTTGTGTTTAACTGAGTAGGATATTAATATCATTAACAAAATAATTTAGTGCACAATATAATATTCCATACAAAGAACATCCTACCTAGAGATGGGCATAATAACCGGTTCCAAACCCGACCCGGTGGAACCTACCTGGGACCGGTTCCGGTTCCTACCCGACATATAGTAGAACCGGTTCCGGGTTCAAAATACCCGATGGTTCCTACCCGGTTCCACATTTTTGGAAAAAAATAAGTTCCGGAACCGGTTCCAACCCGTACCCGGGTTGTACCCGTAACCGGTTCTTATCATACCCGGTTCCTACGTTAACCTTCCAGACCCGGCGTCAATATATTTTTAATGTGAGTTTTTTTTATAAGTCTTTGCTAGAACAAGGTATAATACATAAACATAAAACTATTTATTACGAGAAACAAGTACCCGGTTACACAAACAACCTAAACAAGAAACGTTAAACAAAACACATAAAACACTAAACATACTAATCATAAAACACAAATGGGTTTACAATACATAAAACAAACTAAACTTTCGATGACCCGGTCCCGGATGCTTCACCCTTTTCATTGTTTTCGCCTTTGTCACCGGACAATGGCGGTCGGTGTGTTTCTTGAGCGTTGAGTTGGCCGACGCCTTCATGAACTTCCCGCACCCCTTGCATCTAGCCATTTCATGGTTATCCGACATCAAGCACAAGTCAAAGTG
Organism: Scalesia atractyloides; assembly: GCA_947069175.1. Taxonomy (NCBI): domain Eukaryota; kingdom Viridiplantae; phylum Streptophyta; class Magnoliopsida; order Asterales; family Asteraceae; genus Scalesia; species Scalesia atractyloides. The sequence continues at coordinate 96,447,121 of CAMTDV010000008.1, forward strand.
CTTCCAAATAGCGGGGTTTCTTTTGGTTTCTAAAACATCCACGACCTCATCGTTGCAAGCCATCGTTATCTCTTTGATACTATTAGATTTGAAGTGTAAAGTGTTAAGTTTAGAAATGGTAAGTAGGAAGGGGTTTATATACAAAAACCGATTTTTTAATCAGGAACCGGTTTCCAACGGTAACATTTATCAGGAACCGGTTTCAACGGTAACATTTTATCAGGAACCGGTTCTGAACAGTAAATGGCAGGTTAGACTGTCAGGAACCGATTCCCAATAGTAAAATGGCAGGTTTGACTGAACAGTAAATGGCTGTCAGGAACCGGTTCTGAACAGTAAATGGCAGGTTTGACTGCCAGGAACCGGTTCCCACACTATCAGAAACCGGTTCCGCACCATACCCGGTTCCATAATACCCGTACCAGGTTCTACACGGTTCCATATTCTTGGGTGTGAACCCGGGTAGGAACTGGACCCGGTTCCACACCATACCCGGTTCCAATGACATCCAAGCAGAACCGGGTCCGGGTTGGAACCGGTTCCGAGTAATAATAGAACCCGATTATGCCCATCTCTAATCCTACCTATACTACTTATTTTTTTTAACGGTGGAACTTCTTTTTATAAAAAGGGCCAGAAAGAGACTGTAAAACCGGGACAAATTACAAAATGATATCGCGAACATTGAACTCACTCCATGTATCCCAGTTAATGCACCCAAATTTAGATCTACACTTAACCCAAATAAAAAAGTGCTCCTTAACGGTTTCCACCGTTCGGCTAAGCAGGATGAAATGGCTTTTGAACTCAACCTCGTTTATAGCCTTCCCCACTTCCCAGATTTTCGCTAAGGTCACAGCTTCCATTGTCTTTTTCCAGTCTTTCGATCCTTCCATGTCGTTGATCACCGAAAGCATTTGTTCAAGAGAAGAGCATTGCCATTCAAAAAGGATATGCTTGTTGTCCTCAATATTTATCCCACATCTTGAACACAATGGGTTCTGAATGTAATGCCGCGAGTTGTCAGAGCGTCTTTACATGGGATCCTTCCGCACTTAACTTTCCAGCCGAACAAGCGAACTTTTGTGGGTACCCAGTTATTCCAAATCGACCGGTAGATGCACTTTGTCACATTATTGGCGTCTGCGAGTTGGTTCCGAATATGTGCAACTGAGAACATGTCCACATCCATACCCGACCACACCCATTTGTCTGGGCCTTTAACGAACTTAACTTGATTTAACAAATCCATCAACTAACCCAATTGCTACCAATCCTGGTCCTGCCTAGGATCTCGAATCCACGCCCAGGACCATAATTTCATATCACCTGTTATGTTGACACACTAGTTGACCAACGCATCCTTGTCTTTAGCCAGCTTGAAAACATCCGGAAAAACCTCCTTCACAGGACCACAATCCAGCCAATTGTGTAACATCCGTCCAAAAACGGATTTACCAAACCCGCTCCGTTTATCAACCGAACAGTCAGTCAAATTTTTCGTTGCGAATTAAATGCCCAAAATAATTTTAAACGATCCGTAATCACTTATTATGCGGGGATATATATTTAGTTTTTGAAAAACTGATAAAAATAACAAAATAAAAATGTTTGAATCATGCCGGGTTTCGAACTCGGGTCTCTACCGGTTCAACCAAACACTTAACTCACACACCGTAAACCACTCCGCCACTTTGATTTTCTGTTAAGTAAATGGATTTATTAAATCAAATAATGATGTGCGGAATTCAAACTCAGTCAACTCGCGCCCCAAACAGCTGTCGTCGGAAATTCCGACGACTTCGCCCATAAATTACGCAATCGCTCAATTTAACCAATTAGTTGACTCCAGCGACAGCTAGCCAACGTCTGGAAACCGCGTCATCATCCAAAATCGCCGGAGAACAGTTGACTTCGAATATAGACCGAATTCAGACCCCATTCATCTCGTTGCTACCCTATAAATACACCCACAACTCGCCAGAAGTTTTTCACACTCAAATCGCACCCTTTCTCGGCGAAAAATCACTCGCCGGAGATTCTTGATACTTCGCCGGAAAAACGTATCAGTAATCTCTGAGCTTACTGAACCCCTAAACCTTCACCGAAGTCACCCACAACCTTTTCAAGCCTTCGGAAGACTCTCTGCTGCAAGATACTTGTCGCCGGAAAAAGACTTCTGTCGCCGGAGTTCTGCCGGAAAACAGAGTAAACTCAGTCGGTACCCTTCACGCCTAATTCCTTTCCTTTTTACTTTTATCTCGTTTGTAAATGATCATTTAACGCTAAAGAAACATGAATCAACATTATGAACCAGTCCGTCGTCACTTCCGGTTAAAACCGGTGAAGAAGACGAAGTTCGATAATGGTTAAGTATAATTAAATTCAAGTTATTTACCGGGTTAGACACACAGTCCAGCGGTGGACTGTGTGCACTTTTAACGCTAAGGTCACGAGTTCGATTCCGGTTTCACACACGCCGCCTCGATAAAAATCCTTTTTTTTTTAACAAACTGAACCGGAGTCGCCTGGCGTATATGTTAAGTATATTGATAACCGAGTTACAACCAAGTGTGACACACAGTCCAGCGGTGGAGTGTGTGTCCGCTAACCCACAGGTCCCGGGTTCGAGACCTGTGGAGCGCACCGGTTATTGAGATTAAATTCGTTTTTAATAATAAATGATTTCTGTTAATTCTAATTAATATATATATATAATTAAAATCGGATATATAACGGGTTAGACACGTAGCTCAGTTGGTAGAGCTGCGTGCACGCGTACGGGAGGTCTCGGGTTCGAGCCTCACCCGGCGCACAACAATATGCTATAAACCGGTCAACGATAGTCAAAGTCAACGGTCAACGCGTACTGTAGCAATAAAATAAAATATTTTTTTATTATTTTTATTTAATTATTTTAATTAAAAATCAATTATAAATACTTAAAAATAACATTTTTAAGGTTAGAAAATAGCCTCCAACTCACAAAAATACACCCAACAATCCTACTAAAATAGATTAATAAAACCCGTTTACTTACCGAACCATTATGCGATTTATCTAGGTTTAATCTCACTTGTGGTTAAAACCACTTCGCGTGCAATCAACGTCATCAACCGAACGCACCCAATGTGAGTGAATCTTACAATTCCCCCTTTTAAATTACACGTTTTGGGGTGTGTCATGTGTTATGAAATAATTAATTTATTTACTTAAACTTGTGCCATACCACATCGTGACTTAAACTTAGATTGATTTATTGTTGTGATTTACTTATATTCCGTTTGTCAAAATACATGAAACTCATACATTAAGCCCATCAGTTCCTCGTGGGAAACGAGTAGAACATCGCGTGCTTCATTTCAAATTCATTATTGTTCATGTGTGTTGTGTTATTCATATTATCATGTTTATGCAATTCATTCATCAGGCCCCTCAGTTCCTCGTAAGGGACGAGTTGAGCATCGCGTGCCTTTAATTGTTCCATTATTATTCATGAGTGTTTCATTTAACATTCTATGATTGCCGATTAAGTTACATCTATTTTTACTCATGTATGGTTGTGCACATATTTCATAATCAATTTAAGTAAATTGTTCAAATGTTTTCCATAGGATTCACTCGCCAACATTATGTTGATCCAAAAACCTTTTCACACATGATACAGGTGAACAGGTTGAAGGAAGAAAAACATAGGATATGCCTTAGAAGAGAACCAAGAAGCTTAGACTGATAGATAGAAGATGTTGTATATTTTATTTCCTTTAAATTGTATTAATGAATATGAAACATATAATAAATGTCATGAGCTTTGATGATAACCCAATTATGCCCCGATCACCTTTTCCGCTGCGGGTCGGGGTGTGACAAATTGTCAGTCCAGGACATGATTTTCGACCCATCTCCTGCAACTCCCCTCAGATGATTAGAGACCCCAACATTGTACCTTTCAAAATCCTAGTCGACGGTCATGATATCCTTCTAGCTAATGCCTAGACAAGAAGCTTTAACCGGGAACGAGACAACTGATATTTTTTTTTTCGCATGGACGACTTTAACGACCAAACCCAGAGGGTCAACGGAAGTTTCTTAAACTTCCACCACCATTTAGACAGAAAACCAAGATTTGCCTCTTTTATGTTTCCTAAAGCCAGCCCCCCATTGCGTATACAACTGCCTTCTAATGCTTTCAAGGGTTTGGACGACTTTTACCGGGATCTTAAATAAGGATAGGTAGTAATTAGGGAGGGTTCCCAACAGTTAGCTAAAGTCACGGACCTGCAAAAGAGAGGCATCTAGCCTTCCAACCGGGGAGTTTCGAGTTAAATTTGTCAATGATGATCTTCCAGAATTTAGCCCTCTTCATATTCGCACCTATGCGGATCCCAAGGAACGAAAATGGGAGGTCCCCTACTTTGCACTTGATGTTGTTCGCCATGTTACACACGTTCTCCTTTACATCTACACCGAGGAGATGGATTTTAGAGAGGTTGACTTTGAGACCAGAGCATTGGTAGAAACACCTAAAGATCCGGTTAAGATTCTTGATGTTCAAGTCTGTCTATTCGCCTAAAAAGATAACGTCATCCGCGTAGAATAGGTGAGAGATAGTAGGCCCCCATTCGGAAGAGTGAATCCTTTGAAAATCCCCTTTCCTGACACTCTTTTCATAATAACGTTGAGGGCCTCCATCACCAAAATAAACAAAAAAAGTGACATGGGGTCACCTTGTCGTAGCCCTCTCTTCATCTCAAATTCCGACGTGGGGGAGCCATTAACCAAAACCGAGGGTTTGCTACTTTTAAAACAAATGAGTAAGAAAATCCAATTAACCGAGTCGTAACCTTTGCGAAATCAATCTTGAAAACCATAATCTTTTTCTTATTACTTTTAGCCCACGAGAGAACTTCACTCACGGTCATCGGGCCGTCAAAGATAGAGCGACCCTCCACGAAAGTAGATTGCATAGTGTCCACCACGGATCCGAAAACCTTTTTCAACCTGGTTGCCAGAACCTTAGCCACCATTTTATAGAACGACCCTATCAAGGAGATAGGTTTAAAGCCCTTCACCTACTAGATTCCAAAAGTGTTAGAATCTTTCCAACAATTTTGGTATCCCAGCGGTTTTCCTTGTATTACAGTATTTCAATGTAACAGTAGTTTTTCCAACTGTCCAGCAAAGTTTGTCAGTTACATCATTTATTAGGTTGTTAGGGTCGCTTTCATGGTGACATCACCAGCGGTTCTTTTCTCTTATAAATAGAATAGGATACATGATGTAAATGTAACTCTTAAAGTTGAATATCCTCTGCTTAAAGTATCTACAGAGACAAAAGTACAAGAAATAAGAGAGAGAGAAAGAGAGCGTGCATCTGGTGAGGGGTGAATTGTACTTTGATTGTTCTTAAATCAAAATTGAATATAATTGAATCATTCAACAATCATTCCCATATTTGGTTGTGTATTGAATTGATGTGTTTATATTGTTTTGATTGATTTCTAAACTATTTTATTTAAAACACACACTCTCAGATCTAATAGAATCGTCGTGAGACCGAAATTGTAGGGACATATTAGTTTGGTTCATCACGGTTTCAGTACTATAACCACGCTCGCTGTAACTTACGATATAACGTGACCTAACACGTTAATAAGTTGCAAACGATTAAGATTAAACTTGTAATTTCAAAAAGTGGAAACGTTACCATAATAGAAAGTAACACTAGTGTAATTTGGAAGATTGAACATTCGTAGTAAAATAGCCTAGTGGCATCAGGTGTTTATCCTCATCAAAATGATACATATTCAATACCATAAAATGTACATTAGATTGATTTTATGAGTAGATTTTATTGCATTTGTGTTTGCTATAAAAATAAAGTTAAGAGATACATGATAAATTTTTTTCTTTATAAATATACTAGTTTAAGATCCTATGTGTTACATGGGTTGTATAAAGAAAATACTTCTTATAAATCTATTGATTACTAACGATTGTTTCCCGTAACCGATTATTAACATATTTTAACACCCCCTACTCTTTAACACGAAGTTGCTTCTCATTAATAAATAAATACAAAAAAATCACAGGTCGTTTTATGTACTATATTTTACTTTATATAATATATAATATATAATATAATTTATTTTATAATAAACGAGTGATGCATTAAATATGGGAAAAGGTTAAATTACAATATAAAAGTTTGTTTTGTTAGCTATTATTTATGTTGTATATGAGACTTGAAGTTATGAATCTATGACCTTCAAATCTAAGTGTACCTTAAGGCTTTTGCCTTTGTTAATGGGTCACCAAACTCATTGGTAAGTAACAAACATATAAACAACCTATAAATCTCTAATATTTTTTGTAAACCATATTTGTCGTCTTATTTGTAACATTTTTCATCTTATCTAATATTAGTAACTTAACTTTTTGTCTTCTTTTTTATTCCTAATAGTGTCACATACAATTGTCATAAGCAAAAACCGATTATTTTAAGTACAATCCAACCTTTGATGGTGATTGTGTTTGACTTTTATTAATAATCATTTGCTAAACATCAAATTGTTGTTTATTTATAAGATATGCAAACATTTTAAATATGAAAATGATGTTTATTTATCATTCAAGATTTCATTAAAAAACAATAATAACAGTACACAAAAGGTAATAATTATTATATTAATCTATTTAAACAGAAGACAATTTAAACTATATTGATTGCGTAAAATATATATTTTAATTTTCACAATTCTGTTTATATTAGTTACAATTATAGATTATAATTTGAAATGTCACTGTATTTATTAAGTGTATCTATTAAGATTTGTGATTTGTAATCACATTCAAAAGGAAACGATCTGCAAAAAAAAAGTCTAATTACTTTAAAATTTATGAAAAAAGGGTTTTGTGATTTCCCTCCTAAATCCTAAACAATAATGAGTATAATAATACTACGTGACAATTAATAGTTTAAAAGAAAGTCATTAGCATAAATATTTTGTCGTATTACTAACACAAGTTTTCAATCACTTAACCATGCATATGACTAATTTTAAAAGAATGGTAACTGATAGAAAACCCTGGCAATTGCTACAGCCAGCCAGTTCAGATATCTATTTACTTTATCTAAAATAGTGGGTTTGGTTCAACCCATAAATCTCATCAAAACTGGGCTATATGAATCTTGAACACCCCTACCATCGGTATTCCTTGATAATCATCGATGATTATTGACAGTTATATTTTTCTTTTTCAGTTTTTACTGGTTTATAGTGGTGTCTGTCAACAATCTGTCATTTTTATTGATCATCGGTGATACTTGTTTTTCTTGTATTATGCACTTTTTATTTTGGTTGTCCAAATTTCTTTAGGTGAAATTTAATAAGAGTTATTGAGAGGATATAATGTTGGCTTATCAGAATACTTGAATTAGAAAACCCAAACAATCAAATGATCAATCGAATAAGAAGACCGTCACCACCTTAACTCTCGAGTCTCATCGTTGTAATTTATGTTTTCTTCCTCCAAATTCGGCATGTTCAATATAACAAGAATCCGAATTGGTTTTTATAGCATAACCAGAATTCGGTTCAGCTTTAAAAAAAATGTCAATTCGAGAAAATCTAGTAGATCAGGGGCGGACATACCTTAGACGCAGGGGTAGCTTGGCGCTCCGGCGGTAGTGTAAATTTTGGAAAAATTTGAACCTTTTTTGACGTTTTTCGAATTTGTTACCCTTTTTTTATGAAACGTTAACCCTGCGAATATTTTCTAGATCCGCCACTGTAGTAGATGAAGACCCGTAGCCAGATATGTAAGAACTACATGATAACTAAACAAATAAACACACCCAAAGACATAGACATGTACATTACTTATGAATGTCTCCCTAACTGTTTAATCTTTAATACTAAACATGAATTACCAATGTGGAATAGTCTAAAATATTGCAAGTTTATAGATATTCATATTTAAATAAGATGTATTAATATCAGTTTAAACTAAGTTCTCAATTCACCAATCTAACACAATAGACCCTAAACATGAAAGTTTTAAAATATCATGAAAAATAACAAAAGAAATTCTAAAACATATAATGAGACCATTGTCAAATTAACGAGCATGCAATATGGATTTCTATTATACATTTCTTATTACTAGCTAGCTTCACTGATTAAATATATTTATATTGTCATATTTGTTACATACTGAAGAGGAAATAAAACGTACAAGGTAAACCAATATTTTTGTGAAAACAACATTAAAAGATTAAAACTAAAATCTTTAACAAAAGTCACAACCATCACACGAAGTGTTTATTTTAATAATGTTACAATGAAGGAAAACCTGCACTTATTAGAAATATTCATTATTCTTTATCCCCCTTTTAATCAGAAAAGCACACTGAAAGCATAAAAGTATATTTTTGTTTACTATTATCATAGCAAGCTAACTTCCATATAGAGCCCTAATCCCTTGAATATCATCTGAAGTCAATCCTTTTTTTTCTCCTGCCCCAAAGGAACCCCACATTATTGCATCTTGAAATTGGCTATGATCAAGCCCAAGTAGATGTCCTATTTCATGTAAAGCCAAAGTCTCAACATCATAAGCGTTTGGGACTGCTCCAATCACCCAACGTTCGTCCGCATCATAATGAAACCTTACATCTGGAGGGGAAAAAGCATGGGCCAAAACTCCACCATGCCCGTCAAAGGGGGATCCATCTCCATGGGATCCGCGTGCAAAAATAATCTTTATGTCAGCACTTTGATAACTCGTACCTTGTGAAAATGTAAAATATCGAGAAGCAGTAGCCCATTTGCTAAACGCCCGTGCAACAGGAGGAATGAATCGGGTAGGGAAAAGTGATCCAAAAGCATAGGTTAGATGCCTTTTTCCCTGGGGCCATTTTGGTGTACCATCAATGAATCGATATGAGAGACTGTTTGTAAAGTTTTGGCACTGTGTTGATGAGTTTGCTTATCAGGATATCCACAACGAGGCATGACCATCTTGGACACTGTTGGCGCATCAAGCGTTCCAGTGGCATTTAGATGGTAATAGACTTGGTACGACTTGATTGCGCCTCAAGTTCCTCGTCAAAATAGTTTTCTTTAGGATTTGTGACGTTCGGGTTGCTTTGGTAGTTAAGGTATCCAAAATGGCTAAGATAGAGTTTCAGGTCATGAATGCCTTTTAGTTTCTCACCCTTATGACGCCCTTGCATTTTTTTCAGAAACCCAAAAGGTGAATGGTCAGTGCTATTATCTAGTAACCCATTTGGTTGTAAATGAGGGTATTGAAAATGAGAAAATACAGGTAGCACAAACAGAAATAAAAAGACAATATATGAAAATGGAAAAGAGAGTTTAGATGCCATTAGAAAGACTATGTTTAAACTTTTGAGTATTGAGATACGTTTATAGGACTAAGAAGCTCTATTTATATCGATATTTTTAACTTATTTTTTGTTTATTAAATTCATTGAAAAGGGTATGAAACTTCCAAGATGTTATGTGTTAACATAAGGTTAGTTATTTTGTAGAATACTTAAAAGTGTAATTATAAGTCAAGTCTTTCCACTTTTGATGTTTGAGAAACAGTCAATAACAAGAATTCCATAACAAAGAAAACTCAACTTACATGTCCGCGTGAATTTTTGTTTCATCATTTATGCCTTAATTTATGGCAAATTGGCAATGGTTTTAATCCTATTGCTATTTGTTTTATAGAATATCGTTTAATCTTGTTTTATATACAGGGTAAAGTTATTGTATAAATGAATCCTAACGTGTTAAATGTGAGAAATAAAAGCATAAATCTTTTTATCTTTTTATTTTTTGTAGTTATATATTTAATATATTTCTTTCTCATCTAGTCAGTATGTATATATTTTTGTCCTAAAATCTAAAAAATATAAAAATTACATAATTATTCTAAAGTAATTATTCAATTACACTCCTTCACTTCTCCGGTTTAGATTTAGCACGTTAAGACTAATTTGTATCTCACCCTTACACTAATTATATGGAGACAATGATGAAAAAAGTCAATGAAAAAACTAAAAACTTCATAAAAACCTCGCCAAGGAACACAATGAAAAGTGTAAGTCCTCAATAAGCATATGTAGTATTACACATGTGTTATATGTTATACATGATATATTGCGTAGTGTAAAGATCGAATACAAATGGGTCTTAATATGATATATTGGATGGAGGTTTTTTTAGTTTTCTCATTATCACTCCTCTATATATATGTATGCTCGCATGCCCATGCATTAGGTTATCAATTTGAAAATATAAATCTAAGCATCTAAATTGGAAATATAATAATATCAAATTTTAATAGTTTAATTGAAAAGTATGGTGGCCCCACTTGAAACGCTCATTCCACCCTCAACTTCTTCCTTACTCCACCGCTTCCATCCACAGCCACCATTGTAACGTTCCGTATTTTGCGATGTATTTCCAATTACCTTGTAATTCGTATTTCGCTTCCACATTTATAATCCGAGACTTCGATCATAATGGAAAATTCACATTTTTATACATGCACGTTATATTCATACTTAATTATTATTCAATCGATCATCAAATACGTGTTTATATGCAAAACCGAGACTTGGAATACCTTGGAAATATCAATCATGCATGCATTATACTTATACCATACTTTGATACACTTTGAATACCTAAAAACAAGCTAAAATATAAGACCAAGTACATGGGCAGAATTGGACAAAATACAAAATTTGAGAAACATGACCAGGCTCAATCCACAACTGGTTGTTCCCAGCTCGCGGGTTGGCCCGTTTTTCCACCTATTTTCACCCCTAATCACCTTCTAAGCCTTTAATAACTCAAACCCTAATTTCATATTACAAATAAGTGCCTCCCATAACACTTCCAACCTTTACACACCTCAAAACAACTCTCAAATCCTCTCAACCTTCTCAATATTTACAAGTTCTTGGCAGATCACACTTGTGTTCAAAACAGTGAGTTTGAACACCTTTCTCCTACTTTTAGTCTTGTTTTCTTGTATCAAACTACTTGGATAACCTCCAAGTATGTTACCTAAAGTCCACCAAGGTGGTACATCACTTATATAAGGCTCCAAAGTCGATTTTAAATTCTGTTTTGTTAAAACTTTCAAATAATTCAACTTTTACTTGTCTTTCTTGGGTGAACTTGCACCAAACCTTGTTCCGAAATAATCTACATGTTGTGGGGCTTGATTTGAGGTATTCATCCAGAGAGTTTGAGGTTCAAACACCTCCTAACCAATCCATCTAAGTCGCTAAACAACTTCCAAGTAACAAAGTGAACAAGACTACGCCAAGTCTCCAAACGAATGCACTTGTCTAGTCAAGTCACTTGGTTGTTTAAGTGATTTAGATGATTCAAACAATCTAAGTAGTTTCCAAGAATCAAAGTGAGCCAACCCACCTCATCTCTAACATATGTCATGTTGGGTATGCACTCGTCAGGTTGTTCTCATTTGGCTACTTAGAAACTTAGTTACATTCCATTTACATACTTATGTTTCATGACCATCCGAAATCATCTTTACGGTGGTTTTGTGTATTGGTGAACTCTAAGAGGTTTGTGGATTACCAAACCTTCATACATGACAATCTTGACTTAGAATAGTAACAAAATTTATATATATATACACACACCGCGTCTCATATAAACCAAACCATGATATCAATCAAATCATGATTGAATATTACGAGTTATGATGTTACCATCTTAGTTCTCGATTCCTCAAAGTTTGGATTCTAATGGATGAGTTAGTATCCATGAAAACACACTAATACATAGTGTCCAAACGAGTGTCTAAGATAAGATGTGTTTTCTCATATATGTATTTTCTATCATTTTAATACCGAACCCAATCCCTCAATCAAAATCCATGAACTCATGCACCTTCGTTTCCCCCATTGTGGATAATTTCAGTATTCCAACCTCAAGACTCATCAAGCCCATGACTTCTTTGGAAGCTTTGCAAACCGTGAGTTTACACGATCCCATTTCACATTTTTATATACTTTTGGGTGCAATATGTACAACATTATCAAAATCACGATCACAATCACAATATCAATGACATTATTCAAAACAATCAATCCATTATTACATGCTTAATTGATATGCTTAGGATACATATATGCTAGAAGCCTTTCTTGCACAATATTTGTCATAAACGTCATGAGCCAACCTTAACATGTATAGCGCTATAGGAGTAGCACACCACCCTTAGAGAGGGTCTATGTTAAGTTATTCAATTACTTCTTGTTCCCTTTAGTGACAAGATACGCAACTTTGTGGACACAATTGGTTTGACATATAAATGTTGCATGCTAGCTATGTTATGTTTTATGCCTTAGCATACTTTTATGTCATGTAGGATTGATGATATGCTAGTAACCAAAGCTTGTATGTTCACCAATGTTTTATGTGTTGACCGTTACTTTAATATATATATTTGAGGAAATTGATGCTATGACGTTTCAATAATCTAGTAGGATGGATTTTAGAAACACAATGAAAATGGAAATTTATTTAAATATTGTCATATTTAGCAATTTGTGATGTCTCGAACAATCTATTTCGTCCGCCCCGATGTTTCCGCCATCGGTTAGGATGCGACAACCACCATCATCTCCGGTGGCCCAACAACACAACTTTTCGCACCACCACCTACTCTTCGAGTTAAAATCAATAACCAATGTATAATGACTTTATGTTCGAAACAAGACGTCTGATCTGTTACCGACATGTTATAACTCGTAAAAAAGTGACTTGGAAACTTATTTCTCCCAACAATTTCATACAAAATTGTTACATCAGACAATCAGTTTTTATATTCAAATACAATAATTCATCATAAAATTTAATTTTGACAATTAACACAAAATTGCCCATAAACACATTGTCATTCTCTTATTCTTTTAATATTCTTTTTCAATTCATAATTATATACAATAAAAAAGAATCGAACACAAGTACTTTTATAGATCTCAAATCCTTTCCAAGTTACAATGTTGGAATAACTGATCTCGAAGATAACTCTGAAAACCTCATTTGCTTTCAAAAATAGATTAAAATTATCAGCTTAAAGCACTCAACTTATCTCAAAATTAACAAATTTGACGTTAATTATACTTATCATTCCAACACATACTCATAACTACGCATCACTAGAGTATGGAAAACCTAGTCTTCTCATACTCCGCTAAAGTCGAACAATGTTGATAGGAGGGGATCTCTTTAAAGTTGATGTTGGCGCTCCGACAATGACCTGATTAGGTACGAATACGTATTCATTTTTTTCAACGGTAGATAAGGAAGAACGAGAGTATTTGTATGATGTAATAACACACGAATATTACGAGGTATAAAAGCGGTTCACATGGACATATATATCATCGTTAATGAGTTCCCAAGACTGGGTGATGGTGGTGGTGGGAAAGGTTGTGGTGTTAGGCCACCGGAGATGATGGTGGTGGCTGGTGGTGGAGTAAGGAAGAAGATGAAGGTGGAGCGAGTGTTTTAAGTGGAGCCCACTATATTTATTACTTTTTTTTTTTAAGGCTATTTTGGCCATTTAACAAGAATTAATAGAAAATATTAACTGGGTTAGTAAAATGGATAAAAAAGTGTTAAAACTTGAAACGTCAGGGACAAAGAATGTTATAGGTGGACAAACCTTATGTGAACAAACATCATGGACAAAAGTTGTAGTTTACTATGAATAGAACTAGCTGGTGGTACCCACGCGTTGCGGCGAGTTTGTTACACGGAGGAATTCGGTTAGTATCAGTTTGATTTGTTACCTTATTGTTATGGTACCAACACTTGATAAAGCAACCATAAATGAAAATCCAAAAAATAAGTTTAGTTTATTACCATACTAGCCTTCGATATAGCAATCAAAAAAAAAATTAAAAGAAGCAAATTCTTGATATAACAAAAATAATATATATTGACACTGTTTTATATGTAATTGCTTTAAAAAAATAAATACATAATATCTATGCAAAACATATAATTATATCTTATTAAATCGAAATACTTATGATTTACAATTTTTACCAAAAATTAAAGTGAAAATTGCAACTTGACTATTGTTTTTTAACAATTTAGTTGGGATCATTTTTTAACAATCGAAATACTTATGACATCTATAAGTTTTTCAAATAATTTGATCATGTTAAGAGTTTTAATTTTAACAGTTATACTCTAGGGCCCTTTTGCTTCATGCAATTCTTTGAAATTGGAATATTTTTTATTTGTAATCATGTTTCGTTGACATAAGATGAAAATGGAATTGGAATGTTTTCTTCCAAATTTCTTCATTCATAGGACTTCAACAGTCCTCCACTAATTTGATGAAATTTTAAACAGTCCAACTCTAATGGAATCTTACCCAACTATCCTCACATCTTTAAACAAGTCGTCTTCCCCACTTGAAAAATTCATACCCGACGGAAATCTTTATCCCCACTTGAACCAAAAAGCGACCCGAAACAAGACCAACCTGGACCAAATTTGTAAAACAAAATCAACAAACCTGAAATCCTCCAAAATTGGCCAACTTAAAAAAAAAAAAACAAGAAGAAGAAGAAGGATAATCGATGAACCAGAACAACCCATAACACAAAGATGAAACCTGATCAATTAAACCAAGACAAAGCAAATCGATGAAACCACAAACCTCATAGTAGCAAATCAATAAAACCATTGACGTGATTGGGTGTGCTTATAAAAAGATGGTTAATTTAGTTGTTTTATGCAGTAGTTCAGCTTTTAATATTTATAAAAACACGATAATGTAACACGCTAAAAATGTGTTTGTTAATTGAATCACGTTAATATCGAAGAGCGGGTAAAATACCGTTAGTGGTAAAAGCTAACCCGGTAAACATTAGGATTTAATGGAATAAACCTATTGCTAAATAAAAGATAAATAAATGCCTTTTTAGAATAAGGTTTATAAAAGGCCCGAGGCTGTCGGGACACGATCTAAGTCGGGTTGTAGTGTAACACCCCGAAAGTTAGTTAATATTTAATAATTAAATATTTACTCATGTACGTAGATATATCTAAACTAGTTGGTAAATATAGTTAAGACCTCAATTAAACCCAAGTAATAATCTCTTATTAATAAAAACCTCAAACTTGAGGGGCCAAAAGAAGAAAACCTAAAGTTTAGGTTTAATAAGGAATAAAACATACACACTGTGTGTGTGTGTGTCGACTACGGCTGGAGAACAAGGAGCAAACCCTTGTTCATCTTAAAATCATCAAATTGAAGGAGGAATCGAGCCTCAAATTCCTGCATGAATGTAGATTTTTGATCATTTAGACTAGGGGATCATAAAATATGTTAAAAATTGAGATTTGATAATATTATAAAAATTTATGAAATCCATGAACTTCCATTCTTGCATAAATTTTGGCAATTTTATGGAAGTTATTTGATGTGAATGAACTTAAGAACAACCCCTAAGTGAAAGATTGTGAATCAAATGCTAAATTGTGAGAGTTTGAATGAAATAAAATACATATGTAAGTGGGTTTTGTAGATATATAGAGTACATGAATTATGATGATGAGGATTATATATTTGATGTTTATACTTTGTGTTTCAGATGCTAATTGAGTATATCATCCATTTTGATGTTATAGAATATGTATACATGGTTAATTGTTGATTACTAAACTTAACAAGTTAGTATGAAAATCTTGCACACAAGGTGTTTGATGTAATGCCTAAGTGAACATGGATTGTTGAAAGTATGAAAGAATCATGTAATTGAGAATTTTGACAAGTTGCGTGTCAAAATTGTATTATATTGTATGGATAAAATATTTGAATAATTTTGTGAGTTAATTAAGTGTACATACATGCTATGAAATGGGTTTGACATGAAAGATGAACCCATGACTAATTGGTAGGAATATGAACATAACACTTGTACTTTGTGCAATTACATATGATAATTGGCAGTTGACTTTTAGAAGTCAAACTGACCCATAATGAAATCAAACGGTAATTTTGATATAAAATGTGTAAGGTGGAATAGTCATGATAGATAATGACTAATCTAACCATCTTGCGATTGATAAAATGATATTTTAATGCTTGACAAGCTAGGTGGAAGCTTGGAAAGAAGCGGGTCAAACGGATCCAGTACGCAAAAAAGCATAATCGGATACAAGGTAAGTAAAGCTTACATCTTTTAAATAGAACATCTACTTATGTATGATTAAAACAAAGTTATCTAGTATTTGAAATGAGTCTTTGAAATACGACGTTCCGACGCAAATCGATACAGGTCGGAACAAGTGAAAATGGTAAGAAACCATATTTGATGGTAAAAATGGTAATTTTGTCAAGTATTGAAGAACAAAGAGTTTTGAAAATACACTTTATGGTGTAAGCCATAATGGGTCAAATGAATAAAGAGACGATTTTTAAGTAATACGACCCTATGGTGCGAACCATAACAGGTCGAACGAAATAAATGGTAAGTAATATTTTTTTTACAATAAACAATGTTTGGTTATATCGATATGTAAAAAGGGCGAGCCAAGAATAAGTCAAACGGACAAACGGGTCAAATGGTAATGTTATTATCACCATTTGAAAATGATATTTAATATTTCGTTTGTTAAGTTTCATGCTTACATGTAAGTATGATTTGTGGGCATGCATTGCCATAAATTAGTATATAGAATCGCAAAGCATCGCTAACGGGTCAATACGTAGCCCGCGCCAGGTATGTGTAGTGGTCATGCTTTCGATAAGGGTTTACGGTATGACTAAAGTAAGTCGAGTTAGGGGTGGACACTGGATCACCTCAAGTGAGGTATATCTAGCGTGTGGGTAAGACGGCCATTAGAGTCCAAGACATGTTTATAGCGAAAAGTGCATTTGTGTAAGTTTATAACACTAAACAATGGGAAACTTGAACATAATCATTTTTAAATGGAATACGGGTTAAAGGTGTTCGCATGGTCAAAACAGGCTTTTAAAAGTCCTTCATCGTAAAAAGGACTAAAGTTAACCATAATGCCATCGAATTTATAAACCGGGCAAACATCCCTTAAGGATAGTTTAAAAATGAGTTTTATAATTAAGTAAACCCTTTTCGGTAGAGTAAATGTGAAAGACATATGCCTTTTTGGTTTAACGTCTCCTAATAGGTCTTTTTAGTAAAATATCAAACTGAAGGGTAGATTTCGGAATAGATGATTTAACTATATCAAATCTAATAAATATAGTTGTGGTGAAAAATAAATAGAAGGCTTAGCGTTGAATAATAGGAGATAAGGAAAGAAGGAGTGAGATTTAAGCTTAAGTGCTTAAATCCCTTAATTGGTCAAAATGAATATACGCATAAACCGGGTAATGGTTGCATAATTCATGAAAACTATGAATCCGGGTTAAGGAATTCAGGTTAAATACGTAGGCAAACGTTTTACGGACAATTAGAAACAAGTTTCAAGTAAAACGGATGAGAATCGAACAAGCAGATTGGAAAATTCTGCAGCAGCCCACTGTAAGCTACAGTGGCCTACCGTAGCTTACGGTAGGCAGATGCTACTCATAACAGAATCCACAGACTGTAAGCTACGGATATTGACAAAATCTTATTTTGTGGATGTTTTGTCATTTTTGGCATTCGGGCTTAATTAGACATGTTATAAACTGCGTATAACTAACGTATTTCATGTTTTATGATATATAGGTGATGGTTTGAAGTACCGGATAACGATCAAGATCAACGAAGAACCGAACACGATCAAAGTTAAAGTTTCCGCTTTATATCTAGGCGTTTAAGAAACTATTCATCGTTAATATGTTGAAATGTTTTTAATATTTATGAAGTTTTATGAAACTCGTAATTTTAACGAACTTGTAATTGTATAAATGCATTTATATGCAAATTTTTTATGAAATTTCAACTTATTAAGCAAGGGTCTTACAGATAAAATACTATCACACTACAACTAGCATTGGGCAAGTGCACCCATCGTTGGCGTAATATAGTGATAGTAAGTTACCGATGTCGTCCAAGGATACATGAGTTTTAGTGTCGAGTCTTTGTTAGTATCTAGTCAAATCCAAAATTAAAGGTTTTAAAAATGGCTCAAAAGAAGAATGGATGGGAAAATAAAAAAATAGTAATCAATAATAGAAAATGAGGTGTTTAGGATCGACATACATCTTGATGCTTTGTTAACTAGTTCTTACAGTCACACCCGACCCGCAGCGGAATAAAAGTCGGGGCATGATTGGGTTATCACCAAAGCTCATGATATTTACTAATAAGTTTCATATTTATTAAAGAGTTAAATGCTTGGTTGGTCCCTATGGTTTGCAAATCTTGCAGACTTGGTCCCAGTGGTTCACTAATTACACACTTGGTCCCAGTAGTTTCAAATTTTGCACTCGGGTGGTCCTTACCACTAACCTTTGTTAGATTTCTCAGTTAAGTATATGCAAAATTACTATTATACCCCTCGTCTTCTTCATCCTTTCTCTGCTACCACCTGCAACTACTCTGCTACCACCACCCTCACCCTCGCCGCCTTTCATTGCTATACCACTCAGCCATACCCTCGCCGCCTTTCACCGCCATCTTCCCCATTGCCACAACCATCCACCAGATTCTCATTCAAAGTATCCGACATGTTCCCAATACTCGCCGGCAGACACCCGTGAAACTTATTATTCGCCAAAACAATAACTGAAACCGGCGAGTTACCGAAGTTATCCGGTAACTCGAACTTAAACCGGTTGTGGTTAATAAAAATAGCATCCAAATCTTTAGAGTTAAATTCTTTAGGCACATTACCTTCAAAATCGTTAAACCGGAGATCTAAAAACTTTAATTTAGGTAATTTAAGCACAACGCGAGGGAATATTCCGGCAAACCTGTTGTTGCTGATGTCAAGCTCAAACAGAATCTTCAAATTCTTAAACTTTTTCGGAATTGTCCCGCAAAACCGGTTCGAGTTTATGTGAAACAACGCCAGATCGGTTAACAGACCGAGCTCCTCCGGTAGGTAACCAGCAATGTCGCCGTGGTTGAGGTCTATTCCGGCGAGTCAACGTGTCGCCGCTGGTCGGAGTAGACCCATCGGTTTGGTTTGTAACCGTAATGTGACGACAGTAATCCAACGGTTTTCTTCGTTCCGTTAACTGAGAATCTGGTGGATGGTTGTGGCAATGGGGAAGATGGCGGTGAAAGGCGGCGAGAGTATGGCTGAGTGGTATGGCGGTGAAAGGCGGCGAGGGTGAGGGTGGTGGTAGCAGAGTAGTTGCAGGTGGTAGCAGAGAAAGGATGAAGAAGACGAGGGGTATAATAGTAATTTTGCATATACTTAACTGAGAAATCTAACAAAGGTTAGTGGTAAGGACCACCCGAGTGCAAAATTTGAAACTACTGGGACCAAGTGTGTAATTAGTGAACCACTGGGACCAAGTCTGCAAGATTTGCAAACCACAGGGACCAACCAAGCATTTAACTCTTTATTAAATTGAAATTAACTTCAAATGTCCAACACAAGATTCATACAAACACAAACAATAAATCAAAGGATTGTTCCAACGAAATAAATTGTTTATTCTTCTAAGGCCATCCTATGTGTTTCGTTCCTCAGCTTGTTCACCTGTATCATGCGTAAAACAGAGAATTTGGGTCAATAAAAGTTGGCGAGTGAACCTTGATAAAACATTTAAGTAATTGAATTTTATGTTTGTTTAACTAAAATTGTGCATGAATCACATGTGAGCAAATGTATCCACATTGTATGAACATATGGCATAATGATGTATTTGAGATCAAGGCTCAATCAAACGGAGCCGATCTAATGAGGCACCTGATGCTCAACCCGTATCCCACGAGGAACTGATGGGCCTAATGAAATGATTGCACTTGTAATGATAAAATGTATCCACATATAAACGTAACAACAATACACATTTGATCACGAAATGATATTAGCACAAGCGTTAAAATAAAATAAAAGAAATGGTACGACACATGATACACCCCAAAACATGATTAAAACGGGGAATTTGTAGAGATTCACTTACCTTGGGTGCGTATTCTTGAGTGATAATGAGGGCGCACGAGTTGCGGATTTTACCGATGAAGGAGTACTAACCTAAAATTATAACGTGATAATTCGATAAATAAATAAATTAATATTTCGGTTAAAAACCTTTGTTTAGATTTTTAAGTTATTAATGTAATTTTTATTGATGGAAAAGAAACCTTGAAATTACACATTTTTAAGCATTTTATATAAATTTTCCCTTTTAATACAAACCAAAAATAAAATAAAAATTAAAATAATATATAAAAAAAATCTTGTCAGTCTGACAGCTTGTCAGACCGGTTCGATTGGGAGTTGGCATGCGTGTGTTGAGACTCGAACCCGTGACCTCTCGGTTGCGTGCACGCAGCTCTTCCAACTGAGCTACGTGTCTAATCCGAAAGAATCTGGATTTTAATTAATCTTATACACACATTTTAGGTCAATTCTAATTTATTTAAATTTACAAAAAGATTTAACTAATCCGACCGGTGCGAGCCAACGGATTCGAACCGCGATCTTGGTGATGTGATGCACCCAGCCCGACCAACTGGGCTGGGTGTCTAACCCAACAGGACTTATGGTTTAAATATATTTATACACTAAATGCGTTGTTTCAGAAATGATCAAATTAAAAAGGTTTGTAAAGTGGTCGGGCCGGTGGGTGAGCACGGATTCGAACTTGTGACATGTGGGTGTGTTTGCACACAGTCCACCACTGGACTGTGTGTCTAACCTGGTTGAAACTTATAATTTAAATATATAAAACACGTGTTTCACTTCATCTTCTTCATTTCGAATTTCACCCAGAACCATACCCGCCTAAATAAAACGGATTCAAACCGATTTTGATATCAATTGCCTGAACATACTACTAATTGAATTAAACTCAAAAGAAAAAGCAAAGAGATTCACCATATGACAGGGTCGGTCAGGGTCGGTCGGAGACACGATTTTCCGGCGACCTGTTGCTTCCGGCAAGGGAGTAATTGCGGCGGCTGAAAGGCTTAGGGGAGTGAACAGAGAAAGCTTTCGAGGGTGTGAGCGAGGTTATTAGTGAAATGGTATTCAGTATTTATAGGTGAATACGGAGGGAATTTCGATATTGATATTTGGAAATAAACAAGGAATTTGGAGGTGACAGCCCCACTAATTGAGTTTTGTCAAAAATAAATTTGAGCTAGCTGTCGGGGATTTCAAAAAAAAAGGAAGAGGGAAGGCGCGTTTTCTGACTGCGGCCGCTGATGCCGGTTCCATCTTATTTTCCATACAAGAGTTTTAAGATTGCATTATAAACACATCTGGTGTGTGTAGTCCAGTGGTGTTGTAGTGTGTGCGTGCCCGGGGGAACCCGGGTTCGATCCCGGTTCACCTTCTTTTTCTTTATTTTAATTATTTTAAGATAAAATCATTTACTAATTATAGATTTTTAACAATTAGTTGATTATTTATTACTCTAAACCTTTGTTACTATTATTATTATATACATATATATATAAATTCCAATGTTTAAAACAATGAACAAAAATGTAATATAATTAAGATCATTTGACATAAATAATTACATTGCGATCGATAAATTGGGGCGGGTTTTCGAAACCCAATTTACACGGATGTTACACTTACAATGGGGTAACAAGGGCTCGATTGTCAGAGGAGGAAATGTGTGTATAAATGTGTATTGTTGTGAAATATCTTGGTCCGAATCCTAACACACTCGATCATGTCGCTTTGAATCAACAAGGAAACGCCACTCGAGGCCGGAATATAGTATTAGTTAATTAGATAGTTTAAAGTGTTTAAATTATTACTCCCTATTAGTCCGTCGGTGAGTTGTTTTTCTAAGGTAGTTGTTTTTATATAAACTAAGTCCTTTACACTTTGGTGCTATCTCCGCGCAAAGGCAAGAGCTTACCCAACCCGTAATCCCATCTAAAACCTTTAACATCCGTTAAGAGTATCAACATGTTTTGACTCTACATAGACATAGAAAACATGTGCGACTCAAGTTATGGCGTCGCAAGATTATTGGTAGATTTTAAGAGTTAGGCCGAAACTCTAATAACCCAAGTTAATGGCGATACTATTATTTCACTCACTTTCAATGAATATTTAATTAAATAAAGTCATTAACACATACACACCTTGTTCACCTATGATATTTTTTTAATTAACTCAACATCAAGAGGGTACATTTACCCCAAACACCCTTAAGAATCTAGGCATGAAACTAGATGTTACCAAATTTGAAAAGATTTTATAAATCAAAAAAATCTTGATTATACTAATGATTCTTCAGTATTTCCTAATGATTACAATGATTAGAGGTAATTGGGTAGAAGAGAGTGTATAGTAGAAAAGAGGGGAGAAGATGAGCAAGTGAAAATGGTGGAAATGCCATCTATTTATAGGTTGTATGGGCGCCAGGCACGAGACGTGCCTGACTATTTGATTGGCTAATCCCGGTTCTTGAGGCACAGGGCGTGTCTACGAGGCACGACCCAGGTGAGATCCAATGTAGATCCAACTTTCGATTCACTTGTGGGATCCGGGCGGTCCGGGGGGGACCACCATGGCTCCTCTCTTCTCGAGAATCCGTGGTCAACTTTGTGGGTCTCCTGGGAGCTTCCAAATCTTCCAGAATGTATCTTTGTCTTGTACTATAGAGGCACGGGGCGTTCCTAGGCTTTTCTTCACTATTCTTCGCGCTGTGGTTTTCTATATATGTCTAGCAGTCTTCGGATTCGAGGCATGGGGCGTGTCTAAACATTTTCTTCCAGTTTTGTTTCTTTTATTATTCTTGGGTTAGTTTTGTCCTGAAAATCAAATATAAACCAATTCAAGCCTATTTTGAATATTTCTTTAACAAAACATAATAAAAAGTGGGTATGAACTCATACAAAAACATGTGCATTTTAACTCATATCAACCATCCACTAAAATGATCGACCAACCCAGAAGCTTCTAAAGATACGAAGACGGAAATAATAAAGCGGAACATGAATCTACGTCAGTGATGAAATTGAATTGAAGACGAGACGAATTTAAACAAAGATAGTTTGTTCCTGGTCAAATAAACGAAACTTGATTCTGTATATTCGAACCAAAATCAAACAAAAATCACTTCTGCATATTCAAACCAAAATCGAACAAAACTCATTTCTACGTATTCAAACCAAAGTTAAAAAAAAATCAAATAAGCATGACTAAATCATTGGTATTCATTTAGGTGGTAGTGGTTTGATAGTGTTCGTTTTGCCGGTGACAGTAGCAAATTTGGAGCATGTGACAGAAGGGCTTGGGTGGGAGTCAAAAGGATGCATGGAGAGGTTTTTAATATGAGTAGTTTTGTAAATTCAAATTTTCTTACATTCCATTTATGTCCAAAACTTTATAAACCAAACATAATATATATTTTCTTTGGATTTAATTCCAGCTCCCTTGTTTTCCACTTCTTTAGAAACATTCTAATTCGTATAACGCCACTCGGTGTGGGGGTCGTCCAGGCCCAGTCTGGTCCGGCGACGCCCCCCAACACCACCCCGGGTGGACCGGCGGCGTCAAGGGAGTCTCCACCGAGACGTTGGAGACGGGGCGAGTGGGACAAAAAACTAGCCGTTCAACGGCGTTGGCTTCGACAGATGGATACCGGAGCATGGAGACGAGTGGCGGTATGGCGTCGGAGAAGTAGCGGCGGAAGCGGTGGGATGTTCTGGTGAGGCGTCGGATCTCTTTGGCGGCTTTGATTTTGGAAGAAGGATCTTGGTTGTGGGTTTGAAGGGAGCGAGTGATGGACGGAGTGTGATCTCCGGTGACGGCCGCGGTGGTGTGTGAGTCCAGGAGGTGGTGGGAATTGCAGGTAGCTTTCTATTTTATTTCTAATATATTGCTAAAATTTAAAAAAAAATTAACTAGGTGGGGTTGAGTCGTCACCCATTTCTTGGTTCCATCCTTGAAGAGACGTCCTCCAAGGACTCTGACGTGGCAGATCGTCTTCCAGAGAGACCCGTCACCCACACCGAGTAACCTAAACACATTATGTGAACCAAACAACTCCTTAAATAATTCCTAAAGGTATTTGTTAGCCTTTCTTTTCTTTTGTACTCTTTCAAATCTGATATTTTATGTGTATATGTATATCAAACCTTTTAGTTTTTCTTTTTCTACTTCTTATTTGCAAAGACTGTGTGCACATGTAATCACCCATCGGTCATTAACGCACCTGAATCCATCAAAGCTTCAACCACCACTGTCGGAACCCCAAATCTACTTTGCCAGATTTTTGAGGCAGAAGCCTCCGCTACCCTTTGGCGCTTCGGCGGTAGTGTAAATTTTAGAAAAATTTGACCTTTTTTGACATTTTTTCGATTTCATTACCCTTTTTTATAAAACGTTACCCCTTTACAGATTTTCTAGATCCGCCACCGTAGATCCTTCCGCTTATTTCAGGTGACTCTTAATCTTTCGCCTTGATTTTGACTCTGTTGTGCATCAGTTTATCCCTCTATGTACAAGGTGCTATATGCTTCCTCAATGTACCACATCTGTTGCTTACGCTTTACACTGGTCTTTCAATGGAGTTTTTCTTATTAACTCAAAAGTGAGTATTTTTTAAAACAATTATAGCATGGTAATACTGTATTGGGGTGTTTATTATTTGGTCTGAAACCGTTTAACCAAACCGGACTAATTATTTCAGGTCTCTGTTCAACTAGGTTCTTTTTCTACGTTGATTCGCCATAATATTTATCCTATTTTTGTTAGATTCTATTCGTTTATAGGTTTTAATTTTTTTTTTTTTTTTTTGCCATTTTGTTACTTGCGAGTTGTGTATAAGTGAAGAGTATCCTTTCAGTAATCAAAGGAAACATAAATAATGAATCGTTGTCGTTTAAAGCGTCAACTGTTAGTTTGAAATGTTATAGTTGGTTTCTCTGATCCGGCTTATAGGTGATGTCAATCCAAAAGTTAAAATATTAAAGATAATATATATATATATATATATATATATATATATATATATATATATATATATATATATGTATATTGGAGAGTTCAAACGAGAAGAAAAATTTTGTAAGAATAAAAAAATAACTTTTAAACCACTATAAATTCTTCATTTACTTCATTTAATGTGTGTATTTAATATTATGAAAAATGACATATAGGTAAATCTATAATTGTCGTTAATTAGCTTAATTAAACTTGTAACTCATTTTTTTAATCTATTTTTTCAAGATAAAATAATTTATGGTGAAGGATAATTTTCGACATGTGTAGGATAAATTTTAGTATGTGTAGGATAAATTTTGAAATGTGTTGGGTAAATTTACATGTGTGTAGGGTAAATTTCGATAAGTATAAGATATATGTAGGATAAAATTTGAAATGTGTAGCAACATTATGCTCTTTCTTCTTTTTCTTCTCACATAAAATTTCTTCTTAAATAAACCTTCCTATATATATATCAATTACCATCCTTGGTTTGCGCTAGGGTTTTTTATGAGTTTTGGCTTTTCACCACTGAAGTTTGTTTCTGAAATTATAAGGGATGGAGTTCGTGTGTCGAGCACCGCAGCACCCTACTATCTAAAGAAAATAAAGCATTTGAATACATGCTTAATTATACGACTAAATATCTAAAATACCCTTTTTTTACTATTGCTTGGTGTCATTTGGGATTTTGAGGTTGGGTTAGAGCGTTGGGTGATACGGAGGAAAGAATGGAAATGGCAAGTTTGAACACGGTTCTAGGCTTCTAACACAGCAAGTCATAGCTAAAAAGAATGATGTGTGGTATTAAAAGGACAAGAAGAATGAAGAGATATCAGTGAAGTTGATAAGGCAAGAATTGTCGAACCGGTTAAGATCTGAACCTACCAGCAAGCAAGTTCACATGGAATAAAAGTGCCACTCCAAAAGTGAATATCTTTGCATAAAAAGCGATAGACAGGAAGATTCCTACTACAAAAGCTTTGGTCAGATGCACATTCAGACACATGGTCCGGCAGCAGCTATTCTGGTGGATGAAAGTCCCGACAGGCAGCAGGTTTCACGCGGTGGGTGAGTTGCTACAAAGTGTGAATGGGTTGGGTTTATCCTCACGCAAGAGGAAAGTTATACATGCGGTGTATCTATTAGCGCTTTGGAGGGTATTGTTTTGGAGAAATCAGAAGAATTTCGAGGACAAGAGTACATCAGTTTACAAGGTTGTTGTAGAAAAAAAAAAGCAAACATCGTTCGATTGGTGAAGGCATAGATCAAGCATAACATGGGAGGAATGGAGAAGATTTATATTATTCTATAGATTATATTGTGCAATGTAATATGTCATGATGTTGTTGTACAAGTTGGCTACTATAGCAACTTGTTGTAGTAGTCTTTTTTGGTTGTATTTGAATGAAAACTCCGTTGCCTTTAAAAAAAATATAGGCTTTCATCAGTGGCGGATCTAGAAAATATTCGTAAGGGTAACGTTTTATATAAAAAGGGGTAACGAAATCAAAAAACGTCAAAAAAAGTCAATTTTTTTCAAAATTTACACTACCGCCGGAATGCCAAGAGGTAGCGGAGGCTACCCCTTCCCCTAAGGTAGGCCCGTCCCTGGCTTTCATTTTACTTGTGTTGAGCTCTAACAATGGCAATTACAATTTCTAAGAGTTCCATCATTTATTTACCCTGTACGAGCTGAGAGTGTCATTAATAGATGCACTTAATTATATGTTTTTTTTCTTTGAATTTTTTAGTATTTCTATACTTCAAATTATATTTGATGTTATTCTTAAATACGGGTAAACCGGTACCGAACAAATGTCTGCCGTGAAGCACGGGGGCATCCACAAGTTTTAGAAAAAAAAAAAGAGTTAAATGTCATTTTGGTCCATGTGGTTTGGGTTATTTTACCAGTTTAGTCCAAAAGTTTTATTTTTCGTCTGTGGGAACAAAAATTCATTGTTGCCATTTTTGTCAACTAGGTTAACTTCATCCGTTTTTCTGTTAACAAGAAGGTAATTCGGTCATTTTATATGTAATTTTGTTAACTAAAAAGACAATTTGGCCATATAAAATAACCAAATTGCCCATCTTGTTAACTGAAAAAATGGATGAAGTTAACCCAGTGGACTAAAATGGCAACGGTGGAACCTTTTTGGACCCACATGTAACGCCCCGCGTTTCTATACTTTCTATATTTGGAAACCTTGTACTGTACTTCTATTTTCTGTAATCGTTGTATCTTGTATTCGTCTTTTGTTGTAAACGTTGTAAACCGAGACTTGGATCGTAATGAGAAACTCGTATTTTATTCATGTTATGTTAATCATAATCTTGTTACATTTATACTTATTCATACCTTAAACATATAAACATACTCGTGATACTCTTATTCGTAAACGTGTGATAACTCGCAAACTTGGTTTGTATTGCGTAAACGAGACTCAAACGTGAAACTTTTAATCATTAAACTTAATTCGTTGCAAAAAAAATACAATTACCTATTCATTTACTAAGTTAATTAATTCAAATTAATTAATTAATTAATTAAATTAATTAATTAAATTAGTTAATAAAATTAATTAATTTACTTTTTACAAAAATTAAAATGATATTTTTATATTAACATTTAGGACTATATATATATATATATATATATATATATATAAAAGTCCAAAGTCTAATGTGTAATTACTGAATTCTTGAACTACAGGGCCTTTCCTGCCAATTGTGAAACTAATTATTGAGTTTTTGATTAAAATAAAAAAATAATAATAATAAACAAAACAAACCGGGATCCGCCAGACTCGAACTCGGAATCCCCGGTTCAACAAACAACGACCCAACCACCCCGCCAACCGCCCCACATCTGAAGGAACCCGGACAATAATTCATTTAAACCCTATTTCCGGTCGAGCTGGGTGCGACGAGGGGGCGGGCAGCAGCTCGTTTTGGCCGGGTTTTATGTCTTTTTTTTTGTATTTTAAACATTTTTAACCATTAATTACCCACTTAAACTTCACCTAACTAACCATAATCCTTCTCCTATAAAACCCAAGTGTTTCCACACATTTTACACTTTCTAAACTCCATCTAATCTCTCTCAAATCACCTCAAGATCCTTGCAACATCATATTTTCGAGCAGAATTACCCATCTTCACAAAAGTGAGTGTAACTCACTCATTTCTTAAGGAAATCCTTCCATTCTTTTTCCCACTTGCTTGGATTAACTTAAGGATCATTTACATTGGTTTTCCATGGAAAACCAAGCTCTAGAATGACCAGAAAAAGGTTCCAAAGTGGACTGTTTTACTTTATGTTCTTATAAACTTGTTTAATCTCATGCTTTTCTCATTCATCCTAGTGTTCTTGAACTCCTAATCACATGTATGATTATGGGGACTAACCTAGGTTGTTAAACTTGTAAATAGGAGTGTTTAATCACTCCAAACTTTCTGTTTTTTAAGAGCATTGAGCTCACAAGTGATGCAAGTTCTTAAACTTGTTCATGTGTGTCCACCAAGGAAGCTTGGGCTATCCTAACTTGAGACCACATATCACTTGATGATTTTCATCAAGATCCCAAGATGTTTGCTGGACTTAAAGTGTCACAACCCCGCCTAGCCGTTGACGATTGTCCTCGTGTGCTCACCGGGTTGTTCTACACTTGGCTACTTGGTATCTAGATGTCACCTTATTATTCTTGTCATTTATATTCTTGTATATCATGTTCTTGAACCCTCCTTGTTACCAATGGTAACTTGTGTAGTGGTGAACACAATCCAAGGTTCAAAGTGGATGGTTTATCCTCCCACCTCCTACTTGACTTACATGATACTAAGAGGTTCCAAAGTGGATGGTTCATCCTCCCACCTCCTACATGATTATATAACTATATGGAACTATATTATAATCCTAAAACCGAAACCTTGATAATGACCTTACAATCAACTATCAAGTTATTAAGTTTAACACTAAAGTATGTAATTCCTTGTCACGATTCTAATAGGTCCCGAGCCTATGAAATCACATCCAACTCGTAAGAGTTACTATAGTGTCAAGAACGAGTGTTAAATCTTAGTGAATACTTTCGTATCATAATACTTTATCAAACTTATTTTAATCATGCTCGAATACTCCTAATCTCCCGTTGAAACTCTATACTCATACGCCTCGTTTCCTCTTGTAGGATAATTGGGCGTCATCCTCGAACCAACGTCTTCACGGATTGTCAAGTGTAGAAAAGACTTAGGAAAACCGTGAGTACACTCGACCCACTTTTGTTTATGACACTTTTCAGGTGTAACATGTTTCCATATACAAAATCACGAACACTTAAACTTTATGAAACACACAAACGATCCCATATACATGAAAACTTGAATCTTATACTTGATGCTTGTCTTGGATATTCGTTATGCTATGCTTTAGTCATTAACTATTTTTAGCCTTTGTTTGACATGCTTAGCGCTATAGGAATTCATGCATCCACCTCCATCGTGTTATTCGTGAGGTCATGTTAAAACATCGTAATTGCGTTAAGGGTTTGATTATTAGTATTGCATGCCTTGATATTGCTCTTATATAGATTTGGTTGCCATGAGGATTGTTTGCACTTATTCGTATACGTATGCTATGCCTAAACTTGTGTACTCGCCTTTGCTTTCACATTGACATTATTTTAAAACATGTTACAAGTTGAAAGAGATGATGCTATGAAAACAATATAGCAAGGACTAGATACACATAAATTAGACGTTAGGTTTAATGTCGATGTATCAATTTTGTTATGACTTTGCAAATGTTATGTTGTTTCTTTGTTTTGTTACATTGATGTATTTGACAATTCTTATGAAATGAAATATGGTTTAATTAATTATTGTCACTTATTAATGTTGTGAGCAATGAGCAATCTCGTTTTCGTCTCATCCCGATGTTTCCGCCATCGGTTGGGGTGTGACAGATTGGTATCAGCATAACTATAGGGAATTAGGTAGAATTGCCATGTTCGACCTAGTCTATAGTTCAAAGTACCCGTTGTGACCATTCTTGATTATGCTTAAAACTTTATGCTTCCTACTTTGCTTCTCTCTTTCCTTTTGGTCTTAATACATATACAATGTGTCTTCCTAAGACACTTTTACACAATACACATTTGGAAGCTTGAAGACACTCGTAATATAAATGAGACGACTTCACTAAAATAGGTGTGAAAACCGCAATTTGGTGAACGACTCTCAATCCGCTATACTTTTTCTTTTTGCACGCAATTATGCCATCAAGTTAGGAGTGAAATCCAAACCTTGATGGAAATTTTCCAACTCAAAACTCTAGTGGACCCTTACCAACAAATCGGAATTTGCTCTTCATTTGGTAAGTACCAACCACACTTAGGGCACGAAATCGTCAAGTTAGGGGTGAAACCCGCACCTTGTCAATTAAGTCTCATTCCTTGATTTTCGCCCTCGCCAAAGTCTCGATTTTCCGATCGGTTAGAGATGTGTAGTAATTGGAAGGGTAAAATGTCGTTAGTCGCTTCTCGATGAGAGCATTTTACCTATAGGCCAAAGCACGTTTCTCTAATTCGAAAAGATCTTCGATTCACTTTGGAATGTCGACAATTCTCTACCCGAATCATTCCCATGTTTTATGACCCTATTCTTTTTATGTGACTCAAATTTTATGTGTTTTAATACTTGTTACCTCGTTCATTTCAAACCGTTACACACTCGCACGTTTATCGCAATCAAAAACAATACTAATCCTCGTGAACTATACTCTTTATTTGTATTCATACGTGAGTATACGTGTTATACTTGTTGAACTCATGGAAACTATGTGAACCATACTTGATGAACACATGCTTCTTATGTGAAACTTATGTGAACTTTATTCTTACTCATGCATGCAAAACCTATTTTCTCTTATTACGATCAAGTCTCATGCTTTTTCTTGTTTACAACCTCTAGATGCCTCATTTCCATAAGTCGTTGAACCGTCCCAAAAAGTCCAAGAAGTCGGGTTCCAAGAAGGAATCCAACAACGAGGACTCGATATCGAAGCAAGAACTGATTGGGCTCGTTTCGGAGCAAATGGTCGGGTAAATGGCTAAGATCATACCCGACATTGTTAGCCAAATCCACACCATACACGCCGAAGCCACACCTAAATCATCCGCTGATTCCAAAGCCGATACCCCCAAACCATCTTACCAATTCAAGCATTTCATGGCTTGTAAACCAGTGGAATTCACTGGCATGGACGGTGTTACCGCCATGATCAATTGGTTTGATTCAATGGAGCTTATCTTCCTTCAGGGTGGCTGCCCTGAGGAACTCTGAACCCTTAATGCCACCGGGGTCTTTCGCAAAAGAGCCATCGAGTGGTGGACCACCGAATGAAACACGCGTGGCAATGAAGCAGGCCACGTGATGACTTGGGAAGAGCTTAAGGAGCTCATGAAGGAGCAATTATGTCCTCCCCATGAGACCCAGAAACTTGAAAACGAGTTCTGGAATCTCACACAACAGGGGAGCGATGCTAAAGGATTGATCGCGTGCTTCAAACAGTTAAGTATCATTTGCCCTGGGCAAGTCGATACTGTTCCCAAGTCAATCGCCAAGCTCATCTGTTACCTCTCACCGGTGATCATGAACCATGTAGCCGCAGCCAACCCGAAAACCCTCGAGGAAGCCTATGCCATAACCCTCCAACTCAACCATAACTGCATCCTTCAGGGGGCCTACGACAAGGTCCCTACGAAGCATGCGCACCAAGCCATTGCCAACACCACCGAATCACCTACCCCTCCAGCCAAAAAGCCCCACAACAAGAACAAGAAGCGGAAGGCTTCTTCTCAAAACAATGTGGTTGTCACTCCGCCTACCCCTGAACCACTAAACGCCGTCACCACTACCCAAAACACCAACCAACCTGGACAAGGTTACATTGGCTCTCACTCCAAGTGTACCACTTGCTACTACCATCACCCTGTTGGCACCTCATGCCGAAAATGTGCCAACTGTAATAGGTTGGGACACCTCTCCAACTACTGTCGCCTACCCCAGAACCAGCAAACCCAAGCCCTTTTATCCAAACCGCCAAACCCAAGCTACACCTAGTCGAACCTGCTACAATTGTGGCAATCCTAACCATTTCGCCAATGTTTGCCCGAAACGCACCAACAACCAGCAGCAACAACAAACCAAACCTGCGAAAGGACGAGCTTTCGTTCTCACCTCAGCTCAAGCCCAAAGTTCGAATGATGTCATCACTGGTACGTTCCTTGTGAACCATATCTATGCTACTTGTCTGTTTGATACTGGCGCGGATAGAAGTTTTGTATCCGTTGAATTTGAACCCTTGCTTAAGTGCAAACGAACTAAAATGCATAATCCTTTTGCTGTCGAAGTCGCTAATGGTAAGACCATCTACGTTGACTCTGTTCTTTCTGGTTGCTCCCTAATCTTAAGCGATCATAAGTTTTCCATCGACCTCATACCTATGCAAATGGGTAGCTTTGACGTCATAATAGGCATGGACTGGCTTTAGCGAGTTCGCGCTAAAGTCGTTTGTTCTGAGAAATTCATTCGTCTTCCCCTAACTCAAGGTGACTCTTTCCACGTCTATGGTGAGAAACCTTCTAATGGTCTCAAGCTTATGTCGTGCATCAAAGCGAACAAGTACTTGCGTAAGGAGTACTTTGCCTTTCTCGCCCACGTTGTGGAAAAGAAAGACAAAGGTCCTAGCATAAGTGATGTTCCTGTCGTTTGTGAGTTTCCTTTTGTTTTCCCCGAGGATCTCCCTGGTCCTCCACCTCCTCGAGCTGTTGATTTTCGTATTTATCTGATCCCTGGCGCAACTCTTGTTGCGAAAGCTCCCTATCGTTTAGCACCCTCGGAGATGCAAGAGCTATCAAGCCAAATTCAAGAGCTTCTTGATAAAGGCTTTATACGCCCTAGTACTTCCCCTTGGGGCGCTCCCGTGTTGTTCGTCAAGAAGAAAGATGGGTCTTTTCGGATGTACATTGATTATCGTGAGCTCAATAAACTTACAGTCAAAAACCGATACCCACTTCCTCGTATTGACGATCTCTTCGATCAATTTCAAGGTGCGAAGTGCTTTTCAAAGGTTGACCTCCGTTCTGGCTATCATCAACTTCGGGTTTCCGAGGAAGATGTACCCAAAACCGCATTTCGCACACGTTATGGACACTACGAGTTCGTGGTCATGCCTTTTGGTTTGACCAACGCTCCTCAGTGTTTATGGATATCATGAACCGTGTGTGTAAGCCTTTTCTCGATCATTTCGTCATTGTATTCATCGACGATATCCTAATCTACTCCAAGACGAAAGAAGAACATGGACGACATTTGTGTCTTATTCTTCAGCTTTTGCAAACCGAACGTCTTTATGCCAAATTCTCCAAGTGTGAATTTTGGCTAAAAGAGGTTCAATTCTTAGGTCACACCGTCAATGAACTTGGTATTCATGTTGACCCTGCAAAGATAGAAGTTGTGAAGAATTGGATTGCACCTAAGTCGCCCTCTGAAATTCGTTCGTTTCTTGGCCTAGCTGGGTATTATCGCCATTTCATCTCGAACTTCTCGAAGATTGCCATTCCTTTGACTTCGTTGACTCAAAAAGATAAACCTTTTGTTTGGGGTCCCGAACAAGAGGAATCTTTCCAAACGCTCAAGGACATGCTTTGTAATGCTCCTATCCTCACTCTCCCCGATGGGAACGACGATTTCGTCGTATATTGCGATGCCTCTAACCAGGGTCTTGGTTGCGTTCTCATGCCACGGGACAAAGTAATCGCTTACGCGTCGAGACAACTCAAAATTCATGAGAAAAACTATACTACTCACGACCTTGAACTTGGTGCAGTTGTTTTTGCATTAAAGATTTGGCGACACTACCTTTATGGTACAAAGTGTACGGTCTTTACCGACCATAAGAGCCTCCAACACATCTTTGATCAAAAGGAACTCAACATACGTCAACGTCGTTGGGTAGACTTGTTAAACGACTACGACTGTGATATCCACTACCACCCTGGTAAGGCGAATGTCGTGGCCGATGCACTTAGTTGTAAGACCCATGTCAAGAGTGCTCGTTGCTACCAAATCGTGGGAAAACTCAACGAGTTGATTCGACAAGCACAATTTGCCGTCATTAACGAGGGTAACCTCGATAACGAGTTGAATTGTGGAGTCGAAAACCCACTCGAAGCTAAGCCTGATGGTATTCTTTACTAGCATAGTCGCATTTGGATTCCCGATCGTCTCACTCTTCGGACTACTTTGATGGACGAAGCTCACAAATCCCGATACTCCGTTCATCCTGGAGCTGGTAAGATGTACCATGACTTGCGCGCATCCTATTGGTGGCCTAGAATGAAACGTGATATCGCTCTCTACGTCTCCAAATGCCTTACGTGTTCCAAAGTCAAGGCAGAACATCAGCGTCCCTCCGGTTTGCTCGAACAACCAGAAATTTCTGTCTGGAAATGGGAGAGCATAGCCATGGATTTCATCACGAAATTGCCTCGTACCTCGTCTGGTCACGACAGCATTTGGGTTATCATCGATCGTTTGACCAAATCCGCACACTTCCTCGCCATTCATGAAGATTACAAAGTCGAGAAATTCGCTTGTATCTACATGAGTGAAATCATTAGTCGTCACGGTACTCCTCTTGATATTATTTCTGATCGCGATGCTCGTTTCACTTCTCGCCTTTGGCAAACTTTCCAATCCGCCCTTGGCACTCGTTTGAATCTTAGCACCGTTTTTCATCCTTAATCTGACGGTCAGACCGAGCGTACTATTCAAACTCTAGAGGATATTCTTCGATCATGCGTAATCGATTTTGGCGGCAACTGGGATTTGCACTTACCCTTGGTAGAATTCTCGTACAACAACAGCTATCACGCAAGTATTCAAATGGCTCCATTTGAAGCACTGTATGGTCGCTAGTGTCGTTCGCCTATTTGTTGGCACGAGATCGGAGATGTACAATTCACCGGTCCCGAACTTATACAAGAGACGACGGACAAGATCCTACAGATTCGTGACAACTTGCTCAAAGCTCGAAGCCGACAAAAGAGCTATGCTGATAGAAGACGCAAACCTTTGGAATTCGACATAGGTGACCACGTACTTCTCAAGGTTGCACCTTGGAAAGGTGTTGTTCGTTTTGGTAAGAAAGGCAAACTCGCTCCTCGCTATGTCGGTCCTTTCAAGATTCTCGAAAGGATTGGCAAGGTAGCATATCGACTAGATCTACCTCAAGCGCTCAGCAACGTGCATCCTGTGGTTCATGTTTCAAATTTGAAAAAGTGTCTAGCTGAAGAAGGACTCCAAGTTCCACTCGAAGATCTTCAAATCAATGATACTTTGCACTTCATGGAGAAACCGGTCGAAATCATGGACCGAGGAACCAAGCAACTGAGACGCAGTCGTATTCCTATTGTCAAGGTTCGATGGGAAGGTAAACGTGGCGCCGAATTCACTTGGGAACTTGAAAGTGATATGAAGACTAAGTATCCATATATCTTCGTTACATCTTCCTAAATATTGGGACGAAATTTCATAAAGGAGGGGAGACTGTAACGCCCCGCGTTTCTATACTTTCTATATTTGGAAACCTTGTATCGTACTTCTATTTTCTGTAATAGTTGTATCTTGTATTCGTCTTTTGTTGTAAACGTTGTAAACCGAGACTTGGATCGTAATGAGAAACTCGTATTTTATTCATGTTGTGTTAATCATAATCTTGTTACACTTATACTTGTTCATACCTTAAACATATAAACATACTCGTGATACTCGTATTCGTAAACGTGTGATAACTCGCAAACTTGGTTTGTATTGCGTAAACGAGTCTCAAACGTGAAACTTTTAATCGTTAAACTTAATTCGTTGCAAAAAAAAAAATACAATTACCTATTCATTTATTAAGTTAATTAATTCAAATTAATTAATTAATTAATTTACTTTTTACAAAAATTAAAATGCTATTTTTATATTAAATTTAGGACTATATGTTAATACATATATATCTTTCTTTAAATAAGTCCAAGGTCTAATGTGTAATTACTGAATTCTTGAACTACAGGGCCTTTCCTGCCAATTGTGAAACTAATTATTGAGTTTTTGATTAAAATAAAAAATAATAATAATAAACAAAACAAACCGGGATCCGCGAGACTCGAACTCGGAATCCCCGGTTCAACAAATAACGACCCAACCACCCCGCCAACCGCCCCACATCTGAAGGAACCCGGACAATAATTCATTTAAACCATGTTTCTGGTCGAGCTGGG
The DNA here is from genome assembly GCA_947069175.1 of Scalesia atractyloides. NCBI lineage: Eukaryota > Viridiplantae > Streptophyta > Magnoliopsida > Asterales > Asteraceae > Scalesia > Scalesia atractyloides. The sequence continues at coordinate 96,483,575 of CAMTDV010000008.1, forward strand.
TGCGACGAGGGAGCGGGCAGCAGCTCGTTTTGGGCGGGTTTTATGTCTTTTTTTTGTATTTTAAACACTTTTAACCATTAATTACCCACTTAAACTTCACCTAACTAACCATAATCCTTCTCCTATAAAACCCAAGTGTTTCCACACATTTTACACTTTCTAAACTCCATCTAATCCCTCTCAAATCACCTCAAGATCCTTGCAACATCATATTTTCGAGCAGAATTACCCATCTTCACAAAAGTGAGTGTAACTCACTCATTTCTTAACGAAATCCTTCCATTCTTTTTCCCACTTGCTTGGATTAACTTAAGGATCATTTCCATTGGTTTTCCATGGAAAACCAAGCTCTAGAATGACCAGAAAAAGGTTCCAAAGTGGACTGTTTTACTTTATGTTCTTATAAACTTGTTTAATCTCATACTTTTCTCATTCATCCTAGTGTTCTTGAACTCCTAATCACATGTATGATTATGGGGACTAACCTAGGTTGTTAAACTTGTAAATAGGAGTGTTTAATCACTCCAAACTTTCTGTTTTTTAAGAGCATTGAGCTCACAAGTGATGCAAGTTCTTAAACTTGTTCATGTGTGTCCACCAAGGAAGCTTGGGCTATCCTAACTTGAGACCACACATCACTTGATGATTTTCATCAAGATCCCAAGATGTTTGCTGGACTTAAAGTGTCATAACCCCGCCTAGCCGTTGACGATTGTCCTCGTGTGCTCACCGGGTTGTTCTACACTTGGCTACTTGGTATCTAGATGTCACCTTATTATTCTTATCATTTATATTCTTGTATATCATGTTCTTGAACCCCCTTGTTACCAATGGTAACTTGTGTAGTGGTGAACACAATCCAAGGTTCAAAGTGGATGGTTTATCCTCCCACCTCCTACTTGACTTACATGATACTAAGAGGTTCCAAAGTGGATGGTTCATCCTCCCACCTCCTACATGATTATATAACTATATGGAACTATATTATAATCCTAAAACCGAAACCTTGATAATGACCTTACAATCAACTATCAAGTTATTAAGTTTAACACTAAAGTATGTAATTCCTTGTCACGATTCTAATAGGTCCCGAGCCTATGAAATCACATCCAACTCGTAAGAGTTACTATAGTGTCAAGAACGAGGTTTAATCTTAGTGAATACTTTCGTATCATAATACTTTATCAAACTTATTTTAATCATGCTCGAATACTCCTAATCTCCCGTTGAAACTCTATACTCATACGCCTCGTTTCCTCTTGTAGGATAATTGGGCGTCATCCTCGAACCAACGTATTCACGGATTGTCAAGTGTAGAAAAAACTTAGCAAAACCGTGAGTACACTCGACCCACTTTTGTTTATAACACTTTTCAGGTGTAACATGTTTCCATATACAAAATCACGAACACTTAAACTTTATGAAACACACAAACGATCCCATATACATGAAAACTTGAATCTTATACTTGATGCTTGTCTTGGATATTCGTTATGCTATACTTTAGTCATTAACTATTTTTAGCCTTTGTTTGACATGCTTAGCACTATAGGAATTCACGCATCCACCTCCATCGTGTTATTCGTGAGGTCATGTTAAAACATCGTAATTGCGTTAAGGGTTTGATTATTAGTATTGCATGCCTTGATATTGCTCTTGTATAGATTTGGTTGCCATGAGGATTGTTTACACTTATTCGTATACGTATGCTATGCCTAAACTTGTGTACTCGCCTTTGCTTTCGCATTGACATTATTTTAAAACATGTTACAGGTTGAAGGAGATGATGCTATGAAAACAATATAGCAAGGACTAGATACACACAAATTAGACGTTAGGTTTAATGTTGATGTATCAATTTTGTTATGACTTTGCAAATGTTATGTTGTTTCTTTGTTTTGTTACATTGATGTATTTGACAATTCTTATGAATGAAATATGGTTTAATTAATTATTGTCACTTATTAATGTTGTGAGCAATGAGCAATCTCGTTTTCGTCTCATCCCGATGTTTCCGCAATCGGTTGGGGTGTGACACCACATGCGAAAGATGAAACCTTTGAACTAAATTGGCAAAATGATCCAAACCACAGGGACTAAAATGGCATTTAACTTAAAAAAAAGCTGATAAAAGTGGGATGTACGTGGATGCACACAAATAAAAGGCTCGTGTTGGCTTGCGGGTCGACTCGAGTTCGATAAATGAAGATCAAACGCTTTTAATAAAATAATAAAGATAAATGGTTATGTAAAAGAAAAAAAAACCATCCACTTAATTTCTCATTGAAGGAGTCAAGGATACTTCTCGAAGAAAGATCCAGTCTCATTGGATTCAAAGTCATCATGAGAAGAAATCAACTGTTTAACTTTTCAAAATAATCATGGTTCACATTGGTTGATTGTATACGATTTTTGTTTTCTTCATGAGCCATTAAATCAAGATGTTCACTAACAACAATTATTATTATCAACACATTTCTTTAAACTTTAATTTTAATAAATTATTTTATCTGACATAAATATATATATATTATTGTTTAGATTTAGGAGCATAATTAGTGAGTTTCTGACTATAAGTTGGCCGTTCAATAAAAAAACCATATGAAGTTCGAGCATGGAGTATTTACGCTCGCTATTTTTTAAAACGGCATCTATTGTTCAGATTATTTTTATAACAATCTAATTTACTTTTAATTTTATATCATTATTTATCGGAGATAAAAGAAGGATGGATAAAAGAAGGAGATGACAACGTTTAAGATACCTCTAATTGTACAAATGGTTCTACATAACAACCTATTTCTTATATATACAAGCAACAGATCACGTGAAAATCACAAAGTTATTTAATTGGGAACTAAACGAACCACTATCAACCAAGCAAATTAAAAAAACTAATATACGTAACTCGCCAATTTACATTTTTTTTTTCCAGTGGCAACCGTTTAATGAAAAAAATTGCATATGGTTGATTATTGTTTTCTACAAGTTCATAAGTAACTTGTTGGTTCTCTCATGATCCGCATAATATATATAAAATTACAATACTAAATATTATTTATGATTATATAAATATATATTTAACGTCTTAAATAAAAACATATATAAATAAAAGGCCCGTTTAGGCGCGCGGGCCGACTCGAATTCGATAAATAAAGCTCGGACTCATATTCATTTACTAAACATTCTTATTGAAGGCTCGAGCTCGACCCTGTTTAAGCTCTACCAATTTCAAGCCAACCTCGAGTAGTTTTTTATCGACAAATTTCATTAAGCAAACTCTAACAAAGAGCAAGAAAAAACGACAAAGCAAACAATTTACAAGGGACATTTCACCCGATCCGACCAAAGTAAGTCCATAGGCGTCAATCTATAATTAAATCAGAAAAGCTCAATGATTTTATGTCCCTAAAAACTTTAGCAATACTCCTTTAAGAAAGAAAAAAACCTCCTAGTTTACACCCATATTCACGAATTAAACCAATGTCTAATTCTATTGAGCAAACAAATGATTTGTTATTAGGACTTTGTGACACATTGATATGGACATCAACCTAATGACATGACTGACTTGACTCCTTTGATTAGTATTGAACAAGTAACATTGTTTTTTTTTTAATTGGAAGAAAAGTGGATTATTTTAAGTTCATTGGACGGCAAGGCAAAGAAGGTAACCTCCAATGAGCCTTCTAATATATAAAATGCATATTGATCTCTACAAAAATATCTTGCAACAATACATAAATATAAAGTTTATTATATGTAAAGATTTGAACACCAAATCATTTGATAACCATTATTAAGAATGTGATATGAGGGTTGAGAAAATATTTTGTGTTTTCTTAATTCATCCTTTCTGTATATTTCTTAAACGATTCTCTATTTTGTTATTGTTGTAACAGTTATTGGATTTAGATAAGCTCAATTTTCATCAATTGACTGATAGCACTCCCAACTTTTAATATGTACCTTGTTACTTTCAACTTTCAACTCATTTTTTATGGCACTCCTAAAGTAATTGAACTCTAACTTAGTTAGTTTGTTTTTGGGTTGTTAGTGTGCCCAACATGTTTTTATGTATATGGTTTAGGTTATAGAGCATTGTGTATAGTGGTCGTATTGCTATTGTCCCCCTTGAAAGGGGTGTTGTCATTTTTGTGGGTTTGCCCAAAGTGTGTAGTTATCGAAATGCATATCTTATATTAAAAAAAGTGAGTGAAGTTGATGCACCAGCTGTCTAGAACCGGTGACTAGTTGCGTGAAGTCGTGTGAGGAAATGACGATCGATCTCAATCGTGTGGGGGACACCAACATGAAGTCTGGAAACAATGCTCAGTGTCAAGTATGTGGGGCTGAGAAATGACATCAGATAGAAATAAATGTAGTGTGGGGGCGGGGTGGTGTTGCCATTTGGTATATATATATTTTTTTTATTTTTTTTAAATGCAATGATTCCTTAATCATTTTACACTCATTTAACTCGTTTTTTTTTTTTTTTTTTTTTGACATCCTTGTTAAGTGAACAACTGAAACCAAAGATGTAATTTCTCAGTACATTACCTACCAAACCATTTGTTAACCAAATATCATAAAATATGACCAAGTTTTTCTAACTTAACATAGACATACACTTACACACACATCATGCATGTTGTTCATGCTAAAACATGAATATACATTTTAAATCCATGCAAAATCCAATGCAATGACCAAGTTACCACTATTGACTAGTTATTATTATTCGTACCATTTATAAATAGTAACTTACTACCAACCTCATTTGCTACTCATGGCATCACTTATAACTAACGATCTATAGTAACTACTTATAACCAGTTTACACTATGATTATTTTAATGAAAATTCAAAACAACTTCTAATAACATGCAACAAAAGTCACAAGGAAACTTTAATAGATTTAAAATTAAGTTTTAGGGCATCCTTATTAGGACCTATGTGACACCATTGTCGAGAAGAGAGGAAGGAACTGCATATGTCCTTAAGGGTTAGTTGGGATGAAGTAAGAAAGGGGAGAGAGGGTGGACATTTTTTGTTGTAGTCATCTCCTTCCCATTCATCCTTCAGTGTCTTCTCAACATAAATTGAGGGAGAGAGGAGCCCACGATCTCGACAAAGCTTGATTAGGAAAGGGAAGGGGACACCATGTTCCCGGCCCTCCTGACACCTCTCCGACTCTTCGTCCTCCTTTTCCGTTATCATAAAACTTTCTCATGGACGCTCTTGAAAAAGGTTTTAAATAAATAATCAATGCTTTTGAAAAAGGTTTTAAATAAATAATCAATGCTTTTGAAAAAGATTTTAGATGATAAATAATAAACAAAAAAAGATGCATGATTAGGTATTTTGGTAATTATCTTCTTTTATTTTTATATACTTTATTTATAGTGACCAAAATCTCAATCAGCAAAATGTCTGACGACCACCGTCATGAATTCAACCTCAGACCACACCACACATGAGCTGTTTATCTGACCAATCTCTCTGTATCTTACCCTTCTTCTTGAAAATCTCCCCTTTCTCTCTCACCAACAAAAACACACACTTATGATTATAAATGCAGGCTGCCGGTTGGTCCTTCCCCTGGGCCCCACCCCCCCACCTTCTCAGATCACCACACGTGTCCCTCATCCAACTTCTGTTTCTTCAAAAGCCCATTTTTAATTCATCTCACCAAAAACAGAAAAATTATTTGAAAATCTTGACACTCACATGTGCAAGTCTCATAATTGTATCAGATCTTTTGATTCCATAACAACCCATATAAAAAGTTTCAATCTTTATGCAAGATTGTAGAAAATCTTGAATGGGTTCCTCTGTTTGTACTCTGTTTCTTTTGTGCATTGTGTGGTTGTACATTTTGTTATTTGCAGAAGCTGCTAATAATGTGACTTATGATAGTAAGTCACTTATCATTGATGGTCAAAGAAAGCTGCTTATTTCAGCTGCAATTCACTACCCTAGAAGTGTTCCTGCTGTAAGATTGCTCATTGTTTAAAAAGTTTATATTTTTAGCCTGATTTTGATTAAAGATTTTGGATTTTGATGATGTGGGATTTGGGTTTGTTGGTTTTGTGTTTGATTGTTTGAGTTGGGAGTTTCTTGAAATGGGATTATGTTGAAATTGCTTTATTGGTGTGTTTTTAAAAGATTTAGATAGTAATTAAGGAATATTACCTTTTTTTATTATGTGGGTTAGGGTTTTTATTGGTTTTTTAGTAATTTAACAATGTGAGCAAAATGGGAAGTGATGTATAATTTTGGTTGATATGTTTTGTTATATGAAAGTGAAACATTTGACCTTAGTTATTAGCTAAAGTCTTTGCATTGATTGATTTTATTAAAATTTTAGGGGTTTTATGGATAATCTTTTTTATTTTCTTTATTCCTTTTTTTTGTGGAGAATGAGAGAAGTTTTTATTTGTTTGATTGAGTTAGAGGCATACTTGTCAATAGCGTAGCCATAGCAACGAAATAGTGCCTGCTATTTCATGCTTAGAGATAAAGTAGGGAAACATAAAACACATGTTATCTAGTAGTGGAGATGAGAAAAAAAAATGAAAAAAATGCCGTTATTTATCGCTATATACTTTATAGCGAGATACGACCTATATGCTACGTAGCGCACTATAGCAAGCGCTGTAGCCGCTATTGACAACTATGGTTGGAGAAACTTAGATTTGAGGGAAGCTGATAACATTGGTCTATTTTACACTCCTCCAAACTAGAATGACACACTTATGCTTCGTTATTGTTATATCGCGTTGATTCTAATGTACAAGATTCTTAGAATGTATTGATTCTAATCTACAAAAGATTCTTGTGTTTCCTAGTTATTGGAGGGCATTTATCATATGCCAATTGACTAGTATTGGCTAGTTTAATGTTTGATGTATTGCGTTATATTGATTTTCTTTAATATATCATAAGGAAAGTTAACATCTTTACTTGAAAGCTTTATTGTTTCCTCAATTTCATATGCTTTCTTGAATCAGATTATTGAAAAAGATCAAGTTTTTTTATGGTTCTCATTTTGATCTGCTAATATGAATCGGATTCTATAAAAAGATTTATGTTTTTTTTTTCGTGAAAAGGAGAAGCTTTACATGATTATATGCGATATGGATACATTTTAAGTACTAATTACATAACTATACAATCTTCTGTTGTTGATAGATGTGGCCTGGATTAGTAAAAACCGCAAAAGAAGTAGGCGTAGACGTGATTGAAACATACGTATTTTGGAATGGACATGAACCATCACCAGGCAATGTCAGTGGGCATTTTAGACTTTTTTCACACTGCAAAATGAGCTAACTTGACTTTTTCAAAAAGTCAAATCGCTCGTTTCAACTCTCTGAATGTTGACTGATTAATCGTTTTTTGCGGTTTCTTGATGTGGTTTTATTAGTACTACTTTGGTGGAAGGTATGATTTACCCAAATTTGTGAAGATAGTTCAGGATGCCGGTATGCTTTTGATTCTTCGGATCGGCCCATTCGTTGCTGCAGAATAGAACTTTGGGTACGTGTGTCCATAACTATTGTTTCTTAGTTTAATTTCGATATTTATTATTATTATTATTATTAGTATTTTTTGCTTAAAAGGTAATATATGTTTTAAAGATTTACCTTTAAATATTCAGCGGCATACCCGTTTGGTTACATTATGTACCTGGGACCGTCTTCAGAACCGACAACGAACCTTTCAAGGTGAGAAATCGGTTATGTTTCTTCTAAACTTCATAAGAATCCTGAATATTGTGTATATAAACGTGTGTTGTTGGTGGAAAATGCAGCATTACATGCAAAACTTCACAACTCTAATTGTGAATATGATGAAGAAAGATAAGTTTTTCGCATCACAGGGAGGCCCCATTATCTTAGCTCAGGCAAGTAAAGATCAAATCTCAAACTCTTGACACCATACAATGATACGACTATACGAATTCTTATTTATTCGGAAAGTAACTTTTTTATGTTTGACTTATTGTAGGTGGAAGATACTACGAAGCTGCATATGGTGAAGGTGGCAAACGTTACACTCAATGGGCGGCTAAAATGGCTCTTTCTCAAAATATAGGTGTACCATGGATAATGCGTCAGCAATGGGATGCTCCCGATCCGGTGGTAAGGGTCCCGCTGGCCGCCTTATGCATAATTGCGCATAACTCGATAATATTTTTGACCCAATTGACCATCATTGTATTATTTACAGATCAATACGTGTAATTCATTTTACTGTGATGATTTCAAGCCAAGCTATCCGACGATGCCCAAAATCTGGACCGAGAATTGGCCAGGATGGTATGTAATTCATAATTTTCTTACACTATCTAACGTTATTATTAGGGCTCTTAATGAACGGAAGTTCAACGAACAGTTCGTGAACTGAACTGTTCGGCCAGAAGTTCGTTTGTTTAGTAAATGAACGGACACGAACAAGAACTTTTGTTCATTTAGTTAAAAGAACGAACATGAATAGAGACCGTGTTCGTTCATTTATGTTCGTGTTTGGTAACGTGTTCGTTTGAATTTGATAGTTCATTAGGGTTTTTTACGTTTTGTATCTTATTTGTAATCTTCAAAATCCCCATTAATACAATATTTAATAAATATTAGTGTATTGTATATAACATACCTTTTTACATATATTTGTTTCTGTTCATGAATGCCCTTTGTTTTGGCTTATGTTCATTTGTGTACATGAACGTTCGTTTGTGTTCCTTACCTAAAATAAACGAACGAACACAAATGAACATGAACAAGTTTATTTCCTTAATGAACGAACACGAACATAGAATTTGGTTCAGTAAGTGTTATAAACAGTTCGTTAACACATTATTTTCTTAACAAATGAACACGAAAAAGGCCTTGTTCGTGTTCGTTCTGTTTGTTTGCGGCCTAGTTATTATCAGTATACGAACAAACTTATTTCACAATAAACTATATTTTTAATATAGAAGTTAAAGTGAATAATATAAATGAAACCGCGGTCTTTGTTATGGTGGCATAGGTTCAAGACGTTCGGAGGTAGAGATCCCCATCGGCCCGCAGAAGATGTTGCGTACGCCGTTGCTCGATTTTTCCAAAAAGGAGGAAGTGTATTATATGGTATTGTTTTTATGAGTTCTTAAATCTTAATTCATGAATGCATTTGTTAGTATTAATACCCTGCATAATTTCTATGCGTGTGACTTTGACTTTGTTTTTCTTATCGAGTTTAGTATCACGACGGAACAAACTTTGGACGTACGTCTGGCGGGCCGTTTATTACCACGAGTTATGATTATGATGCACCTGTTGACGAATATGGTTAGCTCATGAAACTCTTTAATATGGTCCTTTGACTTTAACTTTAACATTGAATGTCAAACTTCTAATGGGGTGTAGTGTTACCAAGGTTTCCAAAATGGGGACACCTTAAGGAGCTTCATCGAGGGCTATAAAGTTGTGTGAACGTGCGCTGTTGAACAACAACTCGACTCTGGTTCATCTTGGTCCTAAACAAGAGGTTCGTTTTTTTCAGGCGAAATTACCTATTTACCCATTATTGCTATGGCAACTTATTCATGCTAATGACTTTATTCAACAAGATTCCACTCTTTCTAAAAATTATTGCATTGCCCTTTTAGACATCTAACCAACCGTTAAACTATGGTTTTTTAGCGAGTTTTCATTATGAATGTACATATATGATTGTGTTTTTTTTTTAATTAGGCTGATGTCTATGATGATCAATCGGGAACATGTGCTGCCTTTATTGCCAACTTAGACGATAAAGATGAGAAAATGGTACAGTTTCGGAATGTTTCATATATACTGCCAGCATGGTCAGTGAGCATTCTTCCCGACTGCAAGAATGTCGTCTTCAATACCGCCAAGGTAACCACTCTTTCAATTCTCTTATTCTCATGTTCCTGTTTCATGTTTAACTTTTGAGCGCCAAACCTGCGATATATATAATGGAGGATTAGACATTCAAATTTGAGTTCAAGAGCTATAAATTTTTATTCATAGAAATTATATATTACTACGTTAAAGACCACTGGCTGTGCTCATTTTAGGATTTAAAAGTAGTTTGTTTGACCTTAAAAGTCAAAGTTAACATTATACATGTTTTTAAACAGGTTAAATCTCAAGCTTCTACTGTTGAAATGGTACCGGAGTTATTGCAGCCTTCAATGGTGTCACCGAATAAAGATCTGAACAAGTCGAGAAGGTCGGCATTTGGGGAAAACCCGACTTTACTATCAATGGTTTTGTCGATCACATCAACACCACAAAAGATACTACCGATTACCTTTGGCATACAACAAGGTTTGTTTGTACAAAAAGATGACTTTTTGTATTTTGAAAGCATTTAGAAACAATGTTTTGAAACCCGGACCGGGAACTGGGTCCTTAACCGGTCCGGGTTAGGGTGTTAGAACCTATTCAGTGCGAACAGGTAAACCGGCCGGTTGAACCGGGTTATTAAGCTAAGTAGCACCGGAACGGGTACGGGGACGATGCGGGAACGAGGAACGGCAAAACTCAAATAAAAGGTATAACAAAATAAAAATATATCAAACAAATTCCAAAAATACTACATCTTACAAAGGTAATTAATTATCAATAATCAAATCATTTTCAAATTCCGGTTCATCTAGTGAGAGATCGGCAACCGATAGGGAATTAGAGATGATGAGACTTGAGAGTTTAGAGAGAAGCCGAATATGATAGGTGTATTTATTTAATGCCTGGTTGTGGAATTTGAAAGGATTAAAACCCTAAAAATAATTGGAAACAGACTGGATACTTCTACCAGATACGTCCCCGACATTGGAAACGTTTGGGAAACGTCCCCGACGAGTACCCATGGTGTTTCCGTCCCCGACAAGTAGGGTACGGCCACATAAATGGAGTCCCCGTGCTACATAGTTTTTAAGTGGTCGAACCGGAAATTTAATAAATTTTTCCAATTTTTCCCTGATCTTTGTTATAAAATTACGACGCCATAAGGAGACCAGTTCGACGTCCGGTCTGTTCACATTGTTTAGAAAACTCTTTACCTATCTAAAAGAACTTTGGCTCACAAAAGTCAAAACTAATGGAGGTTACATTTTACTTGCAGTTTATTTGTTGACAAGAACGAAGAGTTTTAAAAGAAAGGAAACAAACCGACTCTCCTCATCGAATCAAAGGGACATGCCCTCCATCTTTTTGTCAATGGCATACTTCAAGGTTGTATGCTTACAAATTACAAGACATTATTTTATTAGTCAAGAAGTTTGACTTTTTGTTTTTCACTCATTTGCTCATTAGTTATACATACCCTTAAGTAACATTGTTTGTATGATTTACTTGGGTTTACTCAGCTAGCGCATCGGGAAATGGTACCGTTTCACCATTTAAATTTAAAGGGCCGGTTTCTTTGAAGGCGGGGAAGAACGACATTGCTATTTTGAGCATGACTGTGGGACTCCAAGTACGTTACTCGTTTTATTCTTTTAACATTTTTTTTTTGTTTTATGTCTTATTTATATCATGGTTGTAAAAATCCTCGCTAGTCAGAGGTTCACCGAGTAATTTTTATCTAATCGGCCAATTAATAAGTAGACGGTCAACAATGGTCTAATTGGCCAAAAAACGGAGGCAGTCTAGCGATTCCGGCCAGATTCTTGACTAGAACCTGTAAATTCCGACAATTAATCATATCTACTTGAAAAATGGGTCAAAGAAGGTGTTAAAACATGTCTACTTAAAAATTACATATAAAAATGTGTGTATGTACATATAAAACTGAAAATTACCATAAAATCCCAATCCGATTAATCGCTATTCGGTACCTCACCGGCCAACTAGCACCTAGCGATTCTTACAACATTGGTTCATATGATGTGAGATATGACAGTGATTGTGGGTCCCGTTTAATAGAATGCAGGATCCTTTTACGAATGGGTTGGAGCTGGTGTAACCAATGTTACACCTAAAGGATTAAAGAATACCGTAGACTTATCTAACGCCACATGGACCTACAAGGTACACTCCTTTGTCGTTAACATTTGACTTTTGATAGTCAAAGTTGAAGTATTAGGTTTGACTTTGACTCACTTCTTTCTGGCTTTTTTGCAGATCGGTTTAGAAGGAGAGCATCTAAGTCTATACGATGGAGACGCTTCAAAAAACGCGAACTGGGCTAAGGTTTCTGAGCCACCTAAACACCAGCCATTGACATGGTACAAGGTACGCGACAAACGCTTAGGTTCCATTAATTTTAGCTATTTCAGACCGTTTCTTGGTTCTGTGTTACGATTATTGAATCTTGTAGGCTGTTGTGGATGCGCCACCTGGAGATGAACCCGTTGCACTTGACATGGTTCACATGGGAAAGGGCTTGGCATGGCTAAACGGAGAGCAAATCGGAAGATATTGGCCCCGAAAGGCTCCAAGCGATAAGTGTGTTAAAACGTGTGATTACAGAGGCAAGTTTAACCCCGATAAATGTAATATGGGGTGCGGACAACCGACACAAAGATGGTAACTTACTAACGTCTCTCCTTTGTCCCATAAATACAAGAAAAAAAGCTTATAGTTATAGACGTTGTCATCATAGGTACCATGTTCCAAGATCTTGGTTCAAGCCATCGGGCAACGTTTTGGTGATGTTTGAAGAAAAAGGTGGAGACCCAACTCAGATTAGGTTTAAGACGGAAACTATCCACTCTTTGTGCTCATGTAGCCGAAGATCACCCCTCGTTTGTTACCAACAAGTTGCAAAAAAGCAAAGTAAACTTGGAGTTAAAATGCCCAATGAACACACAAATTTCTGCTTTCAAGTTTGCTAGCTATGGAACTCCTACCGGGACTTGCCAATCGTTTGCAGTTGGAGATTGCCATGATCCTAACTCCACCGCTATTCTTGAAAAGGTAATCAATCACTTTCCCAGTCCGTAAAGTAGCATTCGGCAATTGATATATCCAAGTTAGTGTTTAGAGTTTAGGGTTAAAGAATGTACGTAATGATACAAACCATAGTTATTGATAGCAAATACCAGATGATAGCGACAAGCTACCTATACGCTATGTGCGATAGCGATGAAATAGCCGGCGCTATTTTATGTTTAGCGACACACTAGGAGAAAATAAATCTTAGAAATATTTTATATGTATATTATATCCAAATAAGTTGTTTTATACATTGTTTTATCGCTTAACAAAAAAACATAAAATCCTGCTATTTTATACCCTATAAAATCCCGCTATTTATATTTAAGCAGAAAAAAAACCTAAAATCCCGCTATTTGCCAGCTATGGAATTGCCAAAATCAAATAGCGACACATGAGTGCTACGCTACGCTGTTCGCTATAGCGCTCAGTATGAGCGCATTAGTAACTATGATACAAACTGGTTTTGCTTTCACATGCATCTTTGTGCAAAAAAGGTTTTTGTTCCCATTCTTATTGTGGTTCATTTCTTATTGTCCATGCAGCTATGCTTGAACAAGAACGAGTGCACCGTAGAATTAACAAAAGAGAGTTTCAAGACGGAGCTCTGCCCTGGCATAATGAAGAAACTTGCGGTAGAAGTAACCTGTAGCTAAATCTTGCCATTTTGATATGTTGTAGGGCTTATGTTTTTTTGTATAACTACGAGTCATTTTTAGGTACGTTTGGCGTTTTTTGTTATCTTTGTTTTGAGGGTTATATCCGCTAATACCCATATTTGGTGGGTCTCGAGTACATGTAAGAGGGTGTCGAAACTAATGTTTTGACACTAAGATAGCATAACTTATGTGTACCAATATCACGTTTAAGCAATAGTTTTGAGTGTTTATGCGTTTCTCTTTTTAAAATTGGTTTTGTATCGAAGGTCTCTTTATAAATCTATATTATCGCACAATGTGGCTTGTACCATTAAACATTAAACAACATATAAATACTTTATAAATAGTAGACTTCTATTTTCAAATATAAAAATTACTACATTCCATTAAAAAATTGATAAAAAAATAAGCTCTTCCCTTACAAATGATCATTTCTAATTTCTTTTTCATAAATATGTAAATGTAATGCTAATCTAAACAAAAATTCCACTGCGGTCATCTCCATGATTTCGTGTGTTCTTCGCTTGTAATTTCTTGAGTACAAATCAACATCTCAAATTTTCAACGTTGGTCGGTTCCAAATTGCAGCGCGATTTTCACCACATTTCTTATGAACTTCTTTGATTCTATCTACGGATTTGCATATCCCACTGCAACTCCAATCGAATGATGCAATGCACACATTGCCTGTTTCTGCTTTCCACTCACATTCTACATAAAGTTGAAACTTTCATTGTCAAACTTTGACTTTGACTCATAAAAGTCAAACTTCAACTCTCTTCTAAGTTCTAACAAAATTAGTAGTACATACCAGGAGGGGTCCCACAGCACATGTTTCGATCATCAATGTGCTCAACGTCAAGACCAATAAACCAAGCGCCAAGTGATACATCTTCGTTCGCATACTTGTGTAGTATTTGCCTGCGTCACTCAGTTTCGGTTTACACTATTATTCTTTGTTTATCATACAAATATCATAAAACCAAGATTTATGCAATGAATATGTTAAACAGAAGATGACTACTAAATCAATATGGTTTTTTTTTTCGAGTTTGTATGAATGAACAAAATTTGTAAGCCGTTGACCAAACCTGGAAGACAAAAAAGTCAACGGATTCTTACTGATTGGTGGAGATGTATGCAGCAAGATCTTTTGAAATAGCATAAATCTGTCCGGTTGCATGCCAAAAATATTTGTTTCCTTCCTCTCCGAATTTCCAGTATTCAGGTTCATGATATTTGACATTCCTACATAACACCAAAAAAGTCAAGTGTTTTGACTATGACCATCAGTCAAAATTTTATGTAATTTCGTCTTTTAAATATTGCACTTTTGATGAGAAACAGAGATTAAAGATTTAAAGGAATTACTTTTGAGAAAGAACAGGTCCAGATTTCATGCATCCAATGTAGACCCGAGGCTTTGATTGATGCCTGTCAAGAGTTGAAGCTAACATGCCTACAAAATGACGATAATGAGCAGATAAGTCATTTTAGATTATATTTTTTTTAAGAGTAAAACGCCATTTTCATCCCTGAGGTTTGGCCACTTTTGCGACTTTTGTCCAATGGTTTGTTTTTCCGCATCTGGATCCAAAAGGTTTGTTCATCCAGCTCGTTAACTCCATCCATTTATCTCCGTTAAGTCAGAGGCTATTTCCGTCTCTTTTGCTAACTTAAAGGGCAATTTTGTCTTTTTCACTTTGTGTAAAAAGAGCGAATACCCCTGAAAAAGACCGAAGTGCTCTTTAGGTTAACAAAAAAGACAAAAATACCCCTGACTTAACGAAGAAAAATGGATGGAGTTAACGAGCCGGATGAAAATGGCAAGATTTCAAACCTTTTGGAATTAGATGCAGAAAAACAAACCTTTGGACGAAAGTCGCAAAACTGGCCAAACCTCAGATATTTTTTAATAAAAGCTGAAGAAGACATGAGAAATAATATTAAACTTGCAACTTTATATACCCAAATTGACATGAACATCATCGTCCACTTTGACATAGAATTTTGCATCCCAATTAGCATATGCAGTAGCGAAAAATGTTCTTGTTTTTGCGGTTAATCCATGATACCCTTCGACATGTTCCTGCAACGATGATAATATCAAATAACTGTAAGTGTGATCAATATGAAATCAAGTGTCTTTGATCTTACAAGCCACAAAAAGTCCTTATGTTGTGAATCCTCAGAGTCGATAGCTCGATCTAAAATGCTTTTAGACGTCACACTGCAAAATAACCAAAGACCATATTCTTTATTTTTTTTGTAAACAAATCATCGTTTCTTTTTTTCTGAAAACGAAAAGAGTTTTGCACCATTCATTTTAAAGAAATAAAAACGCGAATCACCTATGACCAATTATGAAACGGACGACAATGCCCTTTTCCTTCTCGAGCTGAATCAACTTATCGCCTAGTCAATGTTAAAACACTCAAATATTAGTAGAGCCTAAACCCAAAATATTGTTAGCAGTTATATAAATTGTGTTTCAAGACATGCACTTTGAACCACACAAAAAGTTGATCAACAGTCACCAAAATGCATTTTTTTAGAGTTAGTTACGTTTTTGGTCTCGGTCGTTTGTTAAAAATAACCATTACATTCCACTAGTTTAAAATTGCGAAAACAGTACCATTACTTTCACTTTTGTAACAATTACAGTCCACCCTCACCAACCCCATCCAATAATTCTGTTAGTTTATTTGAAATGACCATAATGTCCCTATGATTAAAACTAAAATATAAATAAATTATGAGTTAATTACGTTTTTCGTCCCTGTAGTTTATTGAAAGAAACCATTAGCAGGGTATTGGTGGGGCCCATGAGTTTTCCCTATCGAGTTCTCATGATTACCCAAAAAATGCATTCTTAGAGAGAAAAAATGAACTGTTGATTTAAGTTTTCTTTTTCGAGTACAAATGTTTAAGGACGAGAAGTACCCCTAGGCATCCATGTTTCTCTAACCGAATCACGCCTTCTCCTACTACTAAAAGCGGTGTTGATCCCGATAACCACAAACGCTTTTTTCCTTCTAGTGTGCTCGTAAACCGTCTTGTTTGTTTGTAGCTTGCTATTGTTAACCTTCTCGGGTACGCTTTGGACACCAGGAAGCTCCATTCGCAGCCTCGAAATCGAGTTTCCAAGTGACCTGATAGTACTCAAGTCATCCATCAAATGTGTAATGTGTTATATTTGTAAATAACATTCATATGTTTGATTTTAGACTCTTGAATAAGAATATGAATATTAGTTGCAATTTTTATAGGGGTTGGCTAAACGTACCCCTGTTACTGAATGCACCCCCTATTGATCTTACTGATTTTAATCTTGTTTTATAAAGATGAAAAAAAAAGCCTATACAGCCTCTTATATGTTCGCCGTTTTTATACAGTCAGGTACCGGTTAGAAGTTTAAACATCAAGGTTTTTATACAGTCAGGTAGCGGTTAGAACTTTAAACATCAAGTTGGTACAGATCGGTTATCGGATATCGGATACAATATATGCACAAAAACTCGAATTAACCTGACCCGAACTACCCAAAACCTGATCAACACCAACTAATTTAACGAGGGTACGTCTAGCACAACGCTTTGCATATTACGTAAAACAGTGGTGGATCTAGGAAATCTTCGTAGGGATAACGTTTTATAAAAAAGGGGTAACGAAATCGTAAAAACGTCAAAAAAGGTCAAATTTTTCCAAAATTTACACTATCGTCGGAGCGTCAAGGGGTAGCGGAGGCTACCCCTTCACCTAAGGTAGGTCCGCCCCTGTCGTAAAAAGTGCAACAATAACAAATTAATCACCGGATTGCTTCGTTAGATCTTTGAATTGCTCCCAATAAATCATTATCCTAAACCAAAATCACCAACATCACATCAACAATAACATCTTTCAACAAACAAATTGTATAAAAAAATAAAAAATAAAAATAAAAAAAGAACACATTTTCAAAATGCATGAACATGTTACCTTGTTTGTCAGGCAATCATGAGACACAATCTTGATCTCTTGTTCTCTCTACGCATAACTGTTCCATCTAGATCAAGTGGGGCCCACACCCTACATATTAAAATAATAAAAAAACAATAAAACTGTTATTTGTGTGGATCAATGGAGTGAGATTTTGAGTGATGGGTTGAGACCTATTGGTGAAAAAGATGATAAATGTGAAGGTGAAGATGCTGAAAATGAGTATCCATTTGGGTGATAATTTGCGTCCACTGGATCGGCTGTTGTTGTTGTTGTTGTTCATCTTGTTCAAAGTGAGATGATCAAATGTGAGAAGTTTTGTGATATTATTATTATTCTTCATGATTATGGGGCAAGTAATAAGACCAATGAGGTAACATTTTTATTTTTAAAGCCAAGTTAATCCACTGGATCGCTTAAATCCGAGCAAGTTGGTTGGTTTGGTCGGTTTATGATTCAAACGGTTTGATGCTCGTGGGTTTAGTGATTTAATGTTCCGGTCTGGTTTAAGACTTGGAACCGACCGTGTTACCTTTATCATTATGTACATTTTTCCCTTTTTTTTAGAATGTGTATTTATTTATACGTATAATAACGATGAAGGGGAGAGTTCAAATGAAAACTCATAGTTAAAGCGAGAACTCGAAATCTCCTTATTAATGGACGGAATGGGACTTTTATTGGAGGAGGGGCAAAATTAAAAGAATATATATATATATATATATATATATATATATATGAGTTAATTACGTTTTTCGTTTCTGTGGTTTGTCAAAAATCACTATTTCAGTCCATTAGTTTAAAAATTGCTATTTCAGTCTCTGTGATTTCACTTTCGTAACTATTACAGTCCACCTACTTAACACCGTCTAATTTACCGTTAAGTTTTTAATAAAATGTCTAAAATACCCTCTGTTAAAAACCTAACAAAACTCGTCTCAACCTCACCACCATACCACACCACCGCCCACCAAATAGCCACCCTCACGCAACAGCCATTGTCGTCTCCGGTCACGCACCCCGCCTCTGCAACAACCGGGCCTCCGGCTGCACACCGACGGACTAACTCCGGTTCGGTGGAGTTTCCTGTTGGGCTTCAATCCATTCTATATTCAAACCCATCCTCCACCCACATCCTAAAACAAGAAAACCCAGTTAGTGACCAAAACCAAAAACCCAGTTCATCCATCACCATCGTGCTTCCAATCGAACACCATTACCTTCGTGTATCACCAGCTCACCAACATCGTCCTCGTGTCGTTTAGATCAACTCGGTTTTGCCTCTTGTCTCTACTCCGTTTTCCAGCTACCCACTGCCATTAGATGTTCAGATCTGTAGTAACGATGACATGATTGTGTTGTTTGTAACCAGCGACGTGAAACAGAGTTACAGGTTTAATAACCGATTGAAAGGTAGTTGTTCTGAAATCAGAATAGCAGATTTCCGGTAAGAAATTAAACGATTTGGAACTGAGATAGGGCTATTTTGAAACCGGAGATGTGATTTGTGAAAGGTTGTTTGTTTACAAATCTGAAAAAGCAGCAGAAGGACTAAGAATTAGGGTTTGTTGTTTGTGTTTAGATGAAGAAGAAGAAGAGTGGCGGTTGATAACATATTAGGGTTTCTAGTGTTTACATGTAATAAATGAAATTGTAATTAAAAAAGGTTAATGTTAAATATGGGTAATTTGGTCATTCATCAATACTTAACAGAATAAATGGATGGAGTTAACAGAGGTGGACTGTAATCGTTACGAAACTGAAACCACAAGGGCTGAAATGGTAATTTTTAAACTAATGGACTGAAATATTGATTTTTGACAAACTACAAGGATGAAAACCGTAATTAACTCTATATATATTAAACATTTCTATCTTCTTCATATGTTATTATTTGTCTTTTTATATTGCACCATAAAATCACAAATTTTCTTATCTATCATTCGAGCACATTTTTTCTTATCTTTCATAGTTTAGGGTTTTGGGGGTGGGGGTGAGGTGGGGGTAGCGGGTTGATGGTTTTAGATTTTTCGTAGTGTTGGACATGTGTAATACTATTTTTATTTTATTTTGTACTTTTTTGAAAAAAAATAAAAGTTTCTTTTTTGTATTTTAAAAATGTTAGATTTACAGGCAAAAATGTTTAAGAAAAAATAAAAATTGATGTATTTTTTAGGAGTTTTGGAGTTCTCGCGTTAGAAAGAGTTTTTATTTGAACCCTCCCCTAACTAGGTAGTGGGTTGATGGTTTTAAGTTTTTTTTAGTGTTGGACATGTGTAATACTATTTTTATTTTTTTTTGTACTTTTTTTTTGAAAAAAAAAAAAGTTTCTTTTTGTATTTTAAAAATGTTAGATTTACACGCAGAAAATGTTTTAAAAAAAATAAAAATTGGTGTATTTTTTAGGAGTTTTTGAGTTCTCGCATTAAAAAGAGTTTTCATTTGAACCCTCCCCTAACTATGAATCATGTTTATCATTACCGAATTTTAACTCAAACCCAATGGTTTTGAGAAAAAAATTATTCGAACAACTAAAACTGAACCAATTTACAAACAAAACCTAGTTAGGGGGGATAGGTCCCTCACTAAATCCATCACTTGAACACACTCCGTCAACCAATCAAGTTATGCGACCTCATCTCCTAGAATTATGGGTGCACAAGATCAAAGAGGTTGCATGTTCTAGCTATCTCTTAAACTCACACCGCTTCCCAAGAAATTCACCCACATTACTTCTCCACTTTTCCTCCATCTGACCCGGTTGATGGTGAACCCACCCAGCGGTGTTTCACGCGAGCCCGGTTCATCACTGGCAGTGCCCCTAGTGGCATAAATTTTTCGTCAAAACCAGTGGAACCAAACAATAAACAGCCCCACTATAAATACTTCAATCACCAGCTTCTTGTATGATTCATTAATACAATCATATGGTAGCATGTAACACGAGTAAAAGAGATTATGTGGTATATAGTATCAAGAATAGTATTTTCAACATAATAACTTATTAATCGATTTTACATGCATGCAACATAGATCAATAATTAGATAGTCTAGCCACATGTGGTTCACTAATGCTATCAACTTAACCTCATTTGATAACACATAAAAATCGAGATTTGTAGTTTTCAAATACAGACGGATGTGCGAAGCTCCTCCATAGCGGACCTGCCTGAAAAAATCCAACGACCTCGCCCCTCTCTCCCCCCCTCCTTCATAGTCCGTCCGTTTACACGGACTTTGGCCATCTCTCTCTTCCACTTCAGTTCACGAACCTCTCAAACACCCGTGTTGTTGATGCTCTTATGCGGTATAAACGTGTGGATGTGGTGTGGTGGCTTAGTAGAAAATATTCAGAAGTAAAAAAGAATCACCTACCTGTTCATGAGGCCAAACTTTAACATCAAGTGGCAAGAAAATGTAATTAAAACAATAAGAATTGTGTCTAATGTTTATTGGTTTGACATGGAAACAGAATGAACAAGCTGAAGTCATCCAAATAGTAAGGGTGTTCATAAACCGTTGAAAAAACCGCAGCAAATAGGCCAGTTTGGCTGTTTAAGATCCAAAAGGTTCGGTTTGTGGTTTTAACGGTTCGGTTTGGAACGTGGAACTGCTTGTGTAAAACAAACACGTTCCAAAACGAACAGACCAGTTAATATGAACCATTTTTATTATTTTAAAAGTTTTATTACAAACTAATATTTCAAAAAAATAAAATATAAAATCGGCGAAAACCAGACAGTTTTAGAACCGTAGTTAGCAATTAACACAAAATTTTTGAATCAGCTGAATTTGACCGTGAACATCCCTACCAAAGAGCATGCAAAATTTTACAAAAGCCACTAACTAGTTATGTTCAAATATTATATTATCATTATATAAATAATACAACTTTTTAATAATAAGTTAAACATTAATCATCCTAAATTTAAACAAATGTATGCAAGAGCATTTAAAAGATATCTCAACAAGTACCATTTCTCTGCATGTATTTGACTTCTTCCAACTGCATCTGCACTAAAACTAAGAAAACGAAGTCATATTAGTATACAACCCTTGGTTTCAAAAGGCGCGAAACGCTCCGAAATGTCTTCATCACCGCCTCAGTCACTTCGTGCATATCACGTACTTGACACATGATTATCTAACTACTTTGAAGATCGAAAATCATGTCTTTTTACATTCAAGATCCCAAGCTGCGCTGATCATTTCATCTTTTATAAGGTTTAAGATGATAGTTTTCAAATTCCGAAGAAAACGATACAAATTCATCATCAAGCTTCTTCTTCAATCTCCTCCACGTTCTTAACATATCAACCTGTATCAACCCCCTGTATAACATTTCAAACGTCACCTTTTGCGGCAAAATCCCTTTCTCAATCATTTCAACAAAATATCCACACGCTTCTTGCCACTTTTGCTGTTCACACAAATGATGAACCAACAATGTATACGAATCTAAATCCGGACCCGACCCGCTACCCTTCATATCATCCCAAATCTCCTTAACAAGATCGAATCGGTCCAGCTTTATAAACATCCCCAAAAGTATATTATACGTGTGCGTATCGGATATTAAAACCGAATCCTTTTTCATCTGTTTATACATTGGCAAAGCACTGTCAACATCCTACCCCTATACTCTTTAAAAAAACAGTTATACGTAGTCGCAGACGGTGTAACCCCGTTCTGCACCATTTCATCGAGCAACTGGTATGCATGGTCAACTCGACCACACGAACATAAACACTTCACAACCGACGTATACGACGATAACGACGGATTCACGCCTCTATTCTTCATCAACTGTAATATCTCGAGGGTGCCATCGGGCTTATGCGCGCGACTATAAACATGCAACAAAATCGAATAACTAGTCACATCCGGCTGAACCCCTCGTTCAGCCATTTCATCAAACACCTTACGTGCACGTTCAACCGTCCGTTCAAACCTTTCCTCCGGATGCAAACTCACCCTCCTACACATCCCATTCAAAACCACATTATACGTAGCCACATTCGGCTCAATCCCACTCGCCACCATCTCGTTAAAAAGCCGCTCCGCCATCTTCCCGTTCTTAACCTTCCACCACCCGTTGATCAAAACCGTGTACATCTTCACAAAAGTAACTGATGTGTTACTTTTGTTGGTTTTTTTAACTTAAAATGTTTTATATAATACTTTGTGGTTGTATTTAAAATTCAAGTCTACTACTATGGTTGGCAAGACTCATTCTTAGAAAAATGGGTTGATTTGGTAGAAATAAATTGTATATGGGTTAACTTGGGTCATTTCAAATTAATCTAATGAGTGAATTTAAATTTACTCAAATTAGTCAACGAGTAAAAACGGGTTGTTATCATACAACTTGTCTATTTAAAAAAGAGTCCAAAATGGATTAGTACCACACATGGCCCTCAGTGGTGGTGTTTTGTAATGTGGTGGTGGTGACGACGAATGTGGATGTAGCGGAGGTCCTAGCGATAGTAGTTTCGACGATGATGGTGATCGCGAGGCTGGCCTACCCTTTGATGAGAGGAAACAATTTAAACGCATCCCCTTCTTCTTTGATCCATTAGTCCTTTGTGTATCCTTATCGATCTCCGTGTTGAATTCTCTCGCTTAGATTTTGAATTCAATGCTCACATACTTGTAATTTAACTAGAGTTTGGAGCCTTTTTAGTTGTTAATAGTAATTTACAATTTTTGAGTTAAAACCTGGATTTAATAGGTCTTGTGTGTTCAAAATGTGTATGCGACAATAGTTTTATATGACTAACATAAAACTTGTTACTTGGAAAATGGTTCAGAATGGGTTAGTACCACACTTGACCACCAGTGGTGGCATTAGCGGCATTTGTGAAGTAAGATAGCTTGCAACCAGTGGTGGCATTAGCAGCGTTTGTGAAGTGGTATCAATGCACATATGCAACCTTAACACATAGCCTTAATGTTACGTACAAAAAATTGTCAATCAAGCTTAACGAATGAGAAGGATTATAGAAGAAAAAGGGAGATAATTCTCAATTGATTCGTTAGTTTTATTAATGATGATCTCATCATTTATACACGATCAATACAAAGTGAATAATTACGCATACAACCCTCTCATTATGTTACTATGAAAATTGTAATTATGTTATTATGACAATTACAATTGACCCATCTACTATTCTAAACATAACATTTAATATTTTGCTTTCTTGCATCCTCCTTATTCTTATTATTTGGTTAAGAGTGGTTTTGTAATTAAAGTCCATCAAAGGCAAAATATTTTTTAAAAGGTATTTTCTCCATAATTTGATTTGATTTAATTTAACCTTTTACTTTTATTTATTTATTTAGTTTTAGAAAAAAGTTACTTTTGTAAGTTCTTATTTCTTTTATTTTAATAATATTTACATTTTATTATCTTATCTTTTAAAAATTTAAATGTATAAATTATAAATAACAGCTAAACTAAGCATATAAAGAAACATTTGATATAACTTAATATATCATATTGATTGACAAATTTTGATACATTGAAAACGGGTAATGATAGCAAATTGTTACAAATTGTTCCATCGACGCATCATAATGAAATTGTTCCACTGTTGAAAAACTAGCGTTCGTAAAGTAAAAAAAAAGCATCCGTATTTGATAAACCAATAATAGTAATTCTGGGCAAACTTGTTCACAAATAAATTATTTATGTCTTCGTCAAAAATAATATGAAACTCGCTAAACTTGCGGACATTACCACCTTCAATCCAATAGAATCGACAATTGTAAAGGGATTATAAAGGGTTGTCATCCTGAAATTCATAAGAAATTTCCAAGAAGTGAAATCTCCTGGTTTAAGTACTACATCTTCAGTTTCGAGATGTTGGTCCAGTGGTCAAAAGGTTTGTCCTCCTTATAGAAGACGTATGTTCGATTCTTGCTTGGGCCATTTTCGAGGGACATCTGGGTGAAGGGACGAATTGGGGGTTTAATCTCGGGTTCAAACCTGATGGCGGACGAGGGTTTACGGATTTCATCCGGTTCCCGCGCATCAGGGGGCACGATCTCATGGCGGTCGAGGAGTCGACCTTGGACATAGCCCCGAGCAGGGTGGGTTTACATATGAGATTTTTGTTGTTAAAGAAAGTACTATACCTTCACTTCACGATCATCACAACCATCAACATTAGTTAGAACATTAAGGGGTTGTTTGCAACTTCTGAATGGTTATGTGTTCAACAAGTAAGAGTCTGGATCATTAAGTGTTGAACCAAGAAGATGTTCGAACCATTAAGAGCCAGTATAACGCTTAACCGTTCAAAGGCAAATGTCTGACCAATTCAGATTAGATGTCTTATCCATTCAGACTCAGTAATAGGGCTGTTCAAATTGTTCGGCGCTCGACGCTCATTCGATGCTCCCTCGGAAAATGCTCGGAATTTGCTCGTTCGATTCAGCTCAATTGAAAAATGCTCGATTCGGTTTGTAAACGAACCGAGCACGAGCAAAGGTCCGCTCAGTTCAATTCGACTCGGTTAGCTCGATTTATTTTTTTAATATATATCATTTTTAATTAACAATGGTTGGTCCAAGATCCAAATACAGATCATTTAAGTAATTAGAACTGAAGTTTAATACCAATAGCCCACTGTCCAATGCTTAAATCTCCATTGAGCAATTGAGTCAAAATTTTCAAATAGTGAAATGTGAAGCGTCGATCAATACTCAAGTCTCAACCCACCATTCGATTCAGAAGTACAAGATTTTACTTAAAACCCACCATCGGCCATCATTATCCGATTTCTCCATTGCACCTCGCCAGGACGCCAACTCGCTATGGTTTTGCTTTAATCGGTTCATTCAATTTCAAACTTCCGATATAACGAGGATATGCTTCGTTCGGTCGACAATTTATCTTCCCGCTTAGTTAATCTCGATAGAACTAGTTGAGTGTTTTTGTATCCCTTGTTATTTGTTAAATTTTTACTTGTGTTCTAACTGGACAAAGAACGGAAACTGCACTTTATTCTAATAACTAGTGCCCACATTGTTGTAACATTTGTCATAAAATGGGTTCTAAACATGCTCTGTTTTGTAATGTAAATATACTCATGATGTTCGTTTCGTGTTTATGTTAAATGTTTAAAAGTTTGATATAATAATTTCATTATTAATAAATAAAGTAAAATAATAACTGTTAGTAAATAAAATATAATTCATAAAAAAATAAAATAACAAAAAGTGAAGACCACGGGTATGGAACCCGGGTCTCCACCAAACCAACACACCACACCACTACACACACATATATGAAATAAACTCAAATTAAATAAATCTTATATTGAAACAACCCCTGAAATCAATTTCAACACAACCGCCTGTAACGGCTGTAACCCCCAATCCATCTTCAAATCTCCGTTTAGATTACGATTTAAATCGGAGAAACCGTTTCATAATTGTGTGTTAAACACAATCATTGATTCAGCAATAATAAATATTCTGTTATAGAATCAATGTGGCAATTAAAGATTTGACTGAAACCAATAAAACCAAAATGTAACTCAATTTAGCACATTCGACTATAAATAGTGATCTTAGGAGTCATTCAGAACTCGCTCACACAGTCGCAAAACCTCTCTAAAATCTCCGAAGATTCTCTGTGTTCAAAACACATTTCTCCGGAAATTTGCTCGTCACCGGAACTTCACCGAAGATCACAGCGTTTCGGTATATTCACACTTGAATCCTTCTCGTTTTAATTATTTTATTATAAGTAGTAAATTAAATTAATCCAACAAGGAATTACCGGATTGACAACCGGGTATATCAAACTGTTGTTTTTAAACTGAAGAATATGAAGTTGGAGATGCGTATAAATATAATTGAAATCGATAAATACATCGGGTTGGACACACAGTCCAGTGGTGGACTGTGTGCATATTAAACAAACAAACACGGGTTCGAGCTTCACACACGGTTCCGATTTCATTAAATAAACCCAACCTTTTTATGACTAATTTATAAATCAATGCAGGTAGTGTATAAGAATAATAAAAATTCCATATCTTTCGGGTTAGTCACACAACTCAATAGGTCGGGCTGTGTGCAACACGAATCAAGGGGCGCAGGTTCGAGTCCGGGTATACGCATTGCACTGTTAAATAAAAAGAACTTTTTTAAATAAAATTAATTAAGTTTGACCATAGTATGTGTATATATAGAATTAAAAACGAATATATTCTGGGTTAGACATGTAGCTCAGTTGGTAGAGTTGTGTGCACGTAAACGAGAAGTCACGCGTTCGAGTCTCGCAGGTTGCCAAAAATCGTCGGTTCAACCCGCTGAAGGGTATATATTTTTAATTAACCTTTTTGTTCATTTTTTTTTCCAAAAACTATAAAAATATATATTAAAAATAAGTCCTTTTTAAATATAAAAATTAGTAATAAACGCTATAAAATTATCTAAAAAGTCTAATAAAATTCATTAAATAAAAATACTAGTTTTAAATAAAAGAAATATATTTACCGAATTATTACGTGAATATTTAAGTTAGCTTTCTCGTCGGTTGGAATCTTTAATCATGCGCGTTCGTTATCAACTCAAAAAACGCACCCACTTTGAGTGAATTTTTACAAACTTCCTCTTTTTATTCATGTTTTCGGGTGTATCATGTGTCATTTTATTCAAATATTTTATTCAAACACTTGTGCTATTACCATTATGTGAACTAACGTGCTATGTAATATTTTGTTTATTGTTATTTGTGGTTATGCTTTCTCATTTTAGTCAAGCTGTCCAATTAGGCCCATCAGCTCCCTGTATTGACGGGTAGAGCATCGCGTTGCCTAATTAGATCGGCTCCGTTTTATTGAGCTTTGATCTCATAGCTCATCATTTATTTTCTCATTTCAGTCAAGCATTCACAATAGGCTCATCAGTTCCCTGTATAGACCGGTAGACCATCGCGTATCGGCTTCGTTTGATTGAGCCTTGATCTCACAGTTCATCATTTATCATGCTCATGTGTACTTTGCTAGATGCCTCTGTGGTTTGTGAATAGTTTATATATACGTTTGCTCATATTTGGTTTATGCACATTTTTATTAAATTAATCAACATATCTTTTCTTTCAAATATTTAAACGGAATTCACTCGCCAACTTTTGTTGACCCAAACCTCTATTTTTACACATGATACAGGTGAACAAGTTGAAGCATGAAACACATAGGATTGGGCCTTAGAGGATAAATAAAACATTATTTGAATGTCTTGTTTAGAACATTTGGTGCTTGTATGGTTTATGTGTTTGTTGAAATTTTCCCTTTTAATTTGGAATAATAAATATGAAATTTTATAATAGTAAATGTCATGAGCTTTGATGAAAACCCAATCATGCCACGACTACAATTTCCACTGCAGGTCAGGGTGTGACAACCGTCACATTTCCTTTTTTGTTTTGCGGCGTTCGATACTCGCTCGACGTTCATTCGAAAATATGCCCGGATCGAAAGACGCTCGATCGACTTAGGATCAATTGAAAAAACACTTTGTTCGGTTCAGTTTGAAAACATACCGAGTACGAGCAAAGGCCTGATCAGTTCGGCTCGTGAAACAGCCCTACTTAGTACAATATTTAACCATTTAGAGGCAAATGACTGAAACATTCAGAGATTTGCTTGCGAAACAAACAATCTGAACCATTAAGTGTTGAACCAGTAAAATGTTTGAATCATTAAAAGTCCATTAAAAGGTAAACAAACAACCCCTCAGTAATGGTAATTCTGTACGAGTCAAACATTTTCCTTGAAAGTGAAGCATTAGCTTTCAGAACACTAGAGAGATGTAACAAAATAAAAATATAAAAACAAGATTTTCGTAAAAAAAAAACTAACAATTGAAAGTTCATTGTCCTCAACATTTACCTGTTCTATGGATTATAAAAAAACAAGCTTCTTTATATTATTTATATTTCAACGGCACATACTTTTATTTTAATTTTTTAGTTTTAATACCTAAATGTTTAAGAATCTATCTAGTTATCACAATTGTATTCACTTCTTTTAATTATGTTTAATTACTTAAATTATAGGTTAATTATTACCTAAATGTTTAAGAATCTATCTGGTTATCATAATTATATTCATATATTTTAATTATATTTAATTATTTCAATTATTGGTTAATTATTACAGTTATAATCATTTATTATAAATATATTTTCAATCATGTGAAATTATAAAAAAAATACATTAATTATAAAAACATTATGACTTTGAACAATAAAATTTAAGATGCGTTGATGATGTGGAAATGCAAATATTAGTTAGAATGTTTATAAGATTGGAGAGAAAATAAGTGTTTTTGATGTATATATGTAAATCTGATGTGGTGGCTCATTGTACATATTTATGGATGTATTTAGTACCTTGTAATGGTCATGGTCTAATTTAGTTACCATTAAAGTTATCACCAACCTAAAATAAATCATATCATGTATCAGTGTTGATTTGCGTTTGACTTTGAAATATTAGCATTAATTTACAATAATCTTTTAACTTATAGTTTGGACTAATTTATCATAAGTTATCACCAACCTAAAACAAATCATATTATGTATGAGTGTTAATTTGTATTTGACTTTGAAATATTAGCATTAATTTACAATAATCTTTTGGACTAATTTATCATAAGTTATCACCAACCTAAAACAAATCATATTATGTATAAGTGTTAATTTGCATTTGACTTTGAAATATTAGCATTAATTTACAATAATCTTTTGGACTAATTTATCATAAGTTATCACCAACCTAAAACAATTCATATTATGTATAAGTGTTTGCATTTGGCTTTGAAATATTAGCAATAATTTACAATAATCTCTAACTTATAGTTTGAACTAATTTATCATGTATTTATATGAATCTGATGTAACAACTCACTGTACATATTTATAAATATGTTTAGAACCTTGCATTGGTAATGGTCTAAGTTAATTATCAATAAAGTTATTGCCAACCTTAAAGTATAAGTGTTTTGACTTTGAAATATTTATATTTGTTGCATTAGTAGTTGTAACAAGTGATTTAAGAGTTTTATGTTTTTTTATGAGTGGACACATTTTAGTTCACCAGTTTGCTTTATAGTAGGTTATACAAAACCTTAGGCTGGTATTATGATGGTTGCATTAGTTCAAAACCTGACATTAATATTCAAATATGAAACCTTTTAACTCCTAACACATGAAATGACCTCGAACTTATGTTGATATTTATGTCAAATATATATATATATATATAGGTTCTCTCTATTAATCTCAAAGGGGATATTTAATTTAATTATTTTCAAAATCAAATATATGAAAATAAGCGTTCAAGTAGACAATTTACCAACAATTTTGTATTCAATTGTTTTAGGATAATTCTTATCGTTTGACGTTCCTCATCTTTCGTGCTTATTTTAAGGAATTACAATGTTGAAAATTATTATTCAAGTAGATGCAATGTTCAAGGTGTAATTATGTGATGTTGTGCTTGGTGATTATTTGTGCAAGTTCATTAGTGTGCATTTCAGATTTCGGATGGATTGCTACCATCGTCTGACTAGATTCTACAATGCCATAGGTTGTAGTCTAGTTAGCATTAATTTACAATAAATTTTAACTTATAGTTTGCAATAATTTATCAAATATTATCTTTTTATCATTATTTAAATTAATACATGTACACCATCATTAAATGGAAGCTAGGTGCAGGAATCTTAAGTTTATGTAACTTTAGGGTGAATAAATTTCTTTTTATATGATAATTTAACAGTTAATTATGTAATAAATATGTGTTTTGTGAGCTTAGGGGTGGACTGAATTAGAAGTTTAAGCTCAGTTTTATAATAATTATATTTTGGAGCTTCTTTTATACAAGGCTGTGATTAAAATTTGCATTTTAGTTTTGATTTGTAAATAGTTAATTGGAAGTCACCCCATAAGTTGATTGATTAATAGATTCTTTTTAGAAAGTCTTCTACTACGCTCTGTATTTTATACAAATTTGGACAAAATATCTGTATTAATATGTTTCTAGGTAAGACCATTCGGAGGGGAGGGGGGAGGAGAGGGGCGGTATGCGACATGTGATAGCTACGTTTGGTGCAAAAAGGGAGGAGTGGAACGGGACGTTAAAGGATGGCGTTATTCGACACGTGGCACACGTTTTTATTATTATTTTATATTTAAAAATTATATAAAACTATTAGATTTTAATAAAAAAACGTTAATGTTGCAAAAATAAAAAATAAAAAAAATACATAAAGTTAAAATAAAAGATAATTCTCAAGCAAAGACGACGACGACGAAGACGATGAAGATGACGAACTCGAGCTTTCCATTTTTAAAAAAATCATGTTAAAAAATGGAGTGAAACGTAGAGAGAAATGGTTGGATTGGTTATGTGTTTTTTTGTGAAAAAAATTGAGTAACATGATTGAATATATAGGTTTTTTTTGTCAAACTAGCCGTTCAACGGCTAGTTAGACCACACCCAATACAATTCGGCCATCTCACACCCACCATTGTCCTCAACGCCGGTCGAAAACTTCAAGCTCTCCACACCATGCCAAAGACAACGCCGTTTCCGGGGTGGTGTGCCCGGCGTAGACAGGCTTCCATGCCAGATTTCCTCACCCACGCCATATAGTCTAACTAGTAGTAACTTGTATAACATCTAAGATAATATTAGAAAGGAACACTTGATAGAACACCATGATCATTAACTATAACTTATAAAAGCTTAACAAATATAGCTACAATGCTAGATAGTCAAATATCGTTCCACCCATACACCATCCAATAGTCAGTTGGAAAAGCAGCATCCCTAATGGAAAAATAGAAACCATCTTGAGCAACATACCAATAATATATATTCATCGAAAACCCGTGTGGGTAGAAGTTGTAGATGTCCTTATCGAAAATAGGAAATTCGCTAAACTTACGAACGTTACCACCTTCAAACCAATAGACCCGACAACCATAACTGTTTGTCCCAAAAAAATTCATACGAAATTTCCAAGAAGTGAAATCTCCGGGTTTGAGTACTTCACTTCCACGATCGTCGCACCCCACCGCAACATTTGGAACATCTTTGTTAGTGATGGTAATTCTGAATGGTTCAAATGATTTGCTTGAAGGTGGGGTGTTGGCTTTTAGAATATTACTAAGATGGAACCAAAGGAAAATGCAAACATAAAGTTTTAGTAAGAAACCCATGGTTCAAAGTATATTATCTTTAACATGCTCTCATTATATATACATATATAGGGTAGGGTTCTATAGTAAACATTAGGTTGAGAGTGAACTGTGTGATTATATCATCTAGAGATTTTTAAAAAATGGCAAGATTGTAATTATAATGTTGTAACTTCCCTTTAAATTAATTGACATGAGGGTATTTGCGTCTTTTGTAAATTGCATTTATTAAACAATATAATCAAAATTTCTAAAATCTTGCTAGTTTCCGTATATACAAGATACACAGTTGTTAGTGTATACACATGTGTACAGTCTCGATAGTATCATTTTATACAAGATACACAGATTTTAGTTTAGATACACAGATGTTAGTTTATACACATGCGTACAGTCTCACTAACTATCAATTTATACAAGATACACCGCTGTTAGTTTATACACATGTGTACAGTCTCGCTAACTATCAGTTTATACAAGATACACAGTTGTTAGTTTATACACATGTGTACAGACTTTTGATACATCTGTGTATTTTGTAGTCCACGACCTAGTTCCGTTAGAAGTTTCATATACGGTTTGAATCTGGGAGGACAGTTTGTGTCCAGTACCTAGTTCTGTTAGGTGTTTCATATATATTATTAGCAACTGATTCTACACGAGTTTAAAATAATGGAGAAGTAATTAAAAATGCGTGTGAGAGAGAGAGAATTAATAGATGAGAAATTAAGGGATTTTAATTAAGAGAGAGAGAGAGAGAGCTAATGTCAATCTTACCATTTTAATCTAAAAAATAATCAATGGTCAAAATTAGTTCACTCAGTTCATTTTCAAAAAGGTGTTCACAAATGAACCCACTCATATATATATATATATATATATATATATATATATATATATATATATATATATATATGGTAGTTCTAATACAATACATGTAGGTGTAACTATTGTAACTATGTAATGGTAGAAACAACACAATCATTATGGTGAAATAACACAGGTTCCATACAATAAATTATATTTTTAAGAAAAATGTCATTTATGAATTACTTCAGCAGGCAAATTCTTGCCAAAAAAAATCCTATATGTATATACATATTAAATAAAAATATAGATTAAATTGTTGTTTTGCTCCTTGTGATTTATACTAAATTAATTGCTATAATTTACAAATCTGAAAAGTCTTGCTAAATACGCACTCAGGTTTTAATTTATTATAATTTTCGTCCACCTGAATAACACCCATCAACATCTTCTTTAAATGATGGTCACATGACAAACATGTGATGGGTAAAATGGTATTTTCAATCCCTTAATATAAAATATTTACAATTTTTTTCTTCAGATTTTGATCATTAACTAAATAATCAAATCGCATGTAAGAACCATCAAAATCGCACGAAGTATAATGAAATATCATAAACTATTACCTGAACTATATTGTTATCCAATTTTACTTGTTGTAAAATAATGTTCCAAACTTGAATAATCACGATACATTTAAAAATTTTATAAAAGGAATTGTAAACATTACTGTGAACCATCAATGGTAGTATAAATAAGAAAAATATCTACTATATCTTGAAGCTTTGGGTTAATTTGTGCACTCTAAATTGAATACAATAACATGTTAATCATGTTACAATAGTATGTTAATTTAGAGAAATTATTGTTATAACAGAAGATTGCATAATGTTATATTTTGCAAACACAAGACGCAGAGTGCAACAAAAAAGTTTGAGGTGCCGTCATCAAACCAAAGAGAGGCAAATTGCATATTACTTAAAAAAATTATAATAAAGTATATATAACTTATTTGATAACTTAAACAAATAGAAATTAAATTAGTTTGATCATCGCATAAAAAAAGCTCACAATTTGTGTGAAAATATAAATTTCAAATACTAATTTGTGTTGTAATAGAAAGAGACAATTAATTAATAGTAATTTAATGGCGAAAATGTACAATATAATTTTTTTCCCATTAGAGTTATTGCGATATTAGGGCTAATTATATATTTATGTTAAAGGTAAACCTTGTGAGGTTTATTGGGGAGTATTAAAAAGTGAGGAACCGAAAAACACTTTTAAAAATTTAACTTAACATTTTAAAAATCAATTTTTAAAAAAAAAATTCGGCGCTTTTCCTTATAAATACTTGTAGAAACATTTTTAATAAAAAAATCAAAAACTAAAAATATAAAAAAAAAGTTAAAAAAGGCTTTTTTTTTTACAAAAATGATTTTTGTTGAAATAGTTTCTACTCATTTTTATAAGGAAAAGCACTGAAAAAAAATATTTTTAACATGTTAAGTTGATTTTATAAGATATATCTTTTAACTGTTTTTAAACATTTTTTAATAATTTTTAGTTTTTGATTTTTTTATTAAAAATGTTTCCACAAGTACTTATAAGGAAAAAACGTTGAAAAAATTTAGAAAAAAATGATTTTTAACGTGTTAAGTTAAAATTTTAAAAGTATTCTCCGGTTCCCCACTTTTTTAATGTTCCACAATGAACCCTCTCCAAGGTAAACTTAAATTAAAAAAAAAGTAAATTATAAATTCCGTCCTCTATTTATATACGCCGTTGTATGTTACGTCCTTAATGTTTAATAGTTACGCTAGACATCCTTAATATAATCGGTTTATTACAAATCACATCCTTTACACTAATTGACGTTAAGTTTTTCACTTTCACAGTTTATACTATAAATAACATACGCCATTAACCAATTAGATCTTTTATTTAGTTTAATTTTTCTATAATTACTTGCAGTCATCACCTTTTTAATTGAAGTTGAATACACACTAGTATTCTCATATACATCTTAATGAAAAAAAAGTTTTATTTAAGTTTGGCATCATAAACTAATAAACTATAACGAAAAGCTCACACCATTTAATCCAGGAATAAACCACATTAATTGTTAGAGTGCCATACAAGATATTATGATCCGACGTATTGAATTATTTCACCTTTAACTAATTACTAAATTCTAAATAGATAAGCAACGTTCACATTCTTAAACCAATCAATCAATCAATCATATGTTTTGTTTTTATATATATTTTTGAACGACAATGGAAAAATATATACCGAAAAAGCTAGCAAGAGGCTAAACAAGCGGACACAACAGTTTAGTAGGGTACAACACCAACTATGAGAAGAGAAGGAACACCTAAAAACACATGGTCCACATTATCATTGGCGTTGTCGCAGAAAGGAAGGCCGGCAAGCAGTGTCAATATGCCATGCGAACGCAGATTAATAGCTAGTGGAATACGGTTACAAATCATTCTCCACACAACGCAATGAGGGCACCACATTGTTCCATTTAAAAGCGATATTTAAGTTATTACCCAAAATACCGATCATAATATTTCTCATCCCCTTGACCGAGAAAATGCCCGTAGAGTTTGGACCAAATCCAACCATCACTTTTGTTGTAGAAAGCGAATTGTTTATATAATGACACAATTCATCAGCGTAAATACTGGTTTTTGGAATTAATACGTTAGTATGTAAGGTAAAGACATTGAAGTTACGTAACATCCTGTTTTTTATACATCAAAAACGGGTTTGGGTAACGAGTTATCACTAACAAGCTTTCATGAAGAAAAAGTGTTCACCAAATTGCATAAAACACTTACTATTAATAGCTAAGGAAAAATCCTAGCCTCATAATCACCATCTTCACCAAATTTATATGGAGAGGAGGTAGAGAGAGAAAATGGGTGAACTTGTATCCAAAGTTTGGAAATTGTTTCTCCTTGATTCCTAATCACTCCAGCAACAAAGTCGTCATATTTCGGGTATGATTTGATTGTAGATATGCGTTTTTTGGATAAAGTTGGGTTTTTTGGCAAAAAGATTGGATTTTGAAGTGTTAATGTAGCTAAGAACCTTAGACATTGCTTCATGGGAGTTAAACAAACGTTTTGGACATAAGAAGTTGCGATTTAAATGAACCATAAACGAAAATGTTTTGAATGAAACGAAAGAACAGCTAACATGGGGAGGTATGTTAATAAGGTACAATTTTTAATACGAGTAACTTAAAGTAAATTTTTGAAAGGAAACAGTATAAAATCTTTAACTCGTATGAATGGTCTGTTTGAGGACAAGGAACTGGGGGTAGTGTCTTTGTGGCTTGCCCAAGGAACAGGGATTGTACCATCTAATTGGATGGTTACCATGGTAACGACTATGGTAAGGTAACGACGGTCATAGGATGGTTCCTTCGGGAACAATGAGTATGGTTAATACAGATGTTGGTTTGTAACAATCTGTATGTATAGTATGAGTTACGACTATTGTTTTATCTTTTTATAATTAAAAAGTATAATTCAGTTAAAAACAGTTTATATGAATGTTTTATCTGTGTTTATAAGTTAAGAGTGACATGTTAATGGTTCAAACCTAGGTGACATCGTCTTAAAAAAAACTAGTTTTGGGGTGTGCGTGTCTATAATGAAGTTTACCTTTAAAACTAACTTTATATTTATCGTGATAAATAAAACTAGCCATTAAAAAAATTACTTATATTTATTGATTAATTAATACATGCCATGTCTTTTTAAAACATTAACTTCAATAAATGAAGTTAAATTTTGCACATGATTTCAATACAGGAAGTTAATTTTTTTTTTTTATATTCATATTTTTCATATAACGAATAAAAGATATTGTTAGCTTTTACTTTGTCTCCCAATTTAATTCGCCTGTCTGCTAAAATACTAAAATAGTATTAATGGCAAACTGAGTTAAACTAAACATATAAACTATATTTCCTTATAATTAAACAAAATAAACGAGTTAAAATGAAAAAAAAAAGATTTTTTTATAAGAAAAGGCACACTACGTATATATATTTTCCAGAAAATTTTGGGTTTATTTTGGGAAATCAATCATCAATAATACTTTAATATTATAAAAACTGTTTTTAAATGTGAGTGCCATATACAAAGTAGTTTAAGTTAAACCAACTTTGCTCTAATGTCTATTTCAAGTAACCATTTTTTCCAAACAGAAACAAAGAGCTGAACGCTCAAATAATTTGATTAATTTTTTTCAAACGGTAAATTTGGATCACTGACGGACCACTAGGGTATCATCGTATCACCAGTAGATCTATCGATCGTATCCATCTCTACCAGACAATAATGCCTATACATCAATTCCGGAGGAAACCCAATATGGGAAAACCCCTTTTTGGGAATCGAACCCAAAAAGTAGTTTAATTTTAAGTAACCATTTTTTCCAAACAAAAACAAAGAGCTGAACGCTTAAATAATTTGATTAATTATTTTTGAACAGTAAATTTGGATCACTGACGGACCACTATGGTATCATCGTGCCACCAGCAGAACTATCGATCATATCCATCTCCACCAGACAACAATGCCTATATACCAATTCCGAAGAAACCGAGAAAAAACCCTTTTTGGAAATCGAACCCAGGACCTCATGGTCTTTAAGTCTTATATCACTCCTAAGATGGCAGTAGGCTATATTGCTTAAATGTAACGATAACGGGTTAAAATGATGACAAGGTGTGTATAATATCATATTTATGTTGTGAAATGAATATTTGTCCTGGTTGAATATTTTGAATTCTTAACATAATAATCAAATTAAAAAATCAGATATTTTAAACTTATTTGTATTTTTAGTTGTATATCCACTATATCGGTAATTGATATAATATGTTACATTGTATTTATTTTATTTATACATTCATAATTCATGATTTGTGTAATTTAAAATTTTCTAACTCGTAAAGTTCACAGATGATAACCCAGCAGGTTTATAAATAGCAACAAGTAAGTTATACGAGAACTAAGATAAATGGAACACAATAATCTTTATAATAGATTGATGAATTTTATTACAATGAAAAAAGAAGAATGACAACTAAATGGTCTACATATCTTTCCATTCATGCTTCAAACTCCATTGGGAACCTGGATAACTAACGTTGTAATTGGAATAGTAAAAACCATTTTGAGATACATACCAATAACATATATTCATTGAAAGCCCATCCATGCATAAATTGTAGATCTCCTCATCAAAAGCGTTAAACTCGCTAAACTTACGAATATTAGTACCTTCGACCCAGAAGAACCGACACCCATAACAATTTGAATCTAAAAAGTTCATACGAAATTTCCAAGAGGTCGAGTCTCGAGGTTTAAGTACTTCGCCTCCAAGATCATCACATCTCATCATAACACTTGGAACATCTATATTAGTGATGGTGATTCTAAATGGTTCAAATGTTTTGCTTGAAGGTGGGGTGTTGGCTTTCAAAATGTTACAAAGATGGAACAAAAGGAAAATGCAAACAAAAAGTTTTGGTAAGAAACTCATGGTTCAAAGTATGTTGTCTCAACAAGCTCTCCACTATATATAGGGGTGGTTCCTGTACAAAATAGGGTTTACCTACGAGGCAATGAGAATGTATGATGTGTGTGTGGATGGTTTAATAGACAAGGGGTATTTGTGTTTTTTTATACACATAAATACAACACAATATGTGGTATTTTTTTAACGGTAAATTGGATCACTGACAGATGACTAAAGTATCATCATGTCACCAGCAAAACCATCTGATCATATCTATCTCTACAATAGATGGTATTATGCCACCAGCAAAACCATCCGATCATATCTATCTCTACAATAGATGGTATAATTATGTTTGTTTATCATTTAACTATATGTTATATCTTATAACTATGTTATTATAATGGTATAACCACATAAATATAATAGCAAAATAATACGTATATTTGTAAACCAACATTATAACGTAAACACCATAAAAGATTATATTTTTCTAAACATGTCACTTAATATATATATATATAACTGGTCAAAAAATTCGCACAAAAAATACGATTTCTTATCAGAATTCTTAAATTTTCGCAACTCTAAGAATTTCTCATAAGAAACTAATCCTATGTAATAAAGTATATAAAACTTATTAAATTAAAAAAATGGTATAACTAACATTTAATGATAAAGATTCCAAAGAGCAAATTATCAATTTTACCCTCCCATCCATGCATTAATAACCATTAAAAATAAATTTTAGCTAGTTTTTTTTAATTAATGCGAAATATACTTTCTACGACAAAACTCACTTTTTGACATCCTCTCATAGTTTAAGAATAAAAAATGGGTTTTAACATAAAGGAACTTTTTTTTTTATTTTTTTTATCATCTACTTAAATATAATGTTTAATTATAAAATATAAAAAAATCGTGACTTTATACAAGTAGAATAATTATGTAATTTTTTTTTAACTTTTGCTTACCACTCACCGTTGATTTTATACTTTTGCTTTTCTTGCCTACCAAACAATACGCAATAATAATTCATTTAATTCTCACATGGTAACCAAACAAGACATGGAATGGTAATGATCCATAACATTCCCTCGTTCATTCCATTCCCTCATCCATTTCATTCCTCCGTCCATTCTATTACTCCATACCAAACAGACCCTAAAGGGTTAATAATGTGAATAAGTGCATGCATTTGTAAAGAGAAAATAAGATTTATAAGTAGTGAGATCTTAAATGAGAAAAGAGAAAAATGAAAGAGAGTGAACAAGGAAATAATGTGACAATTTTTTTACAAAAAATTTCATCTTACATTAGAAATAGTCTTAAGACCATTTGTAAATAAGTTAACCCATATGTGTATATACAACTTTATCAATTAATTGATTTGCTTATGGAAAAAAGGGGAGAGAAGGTATCAGATAATTAATGGTCATTTAATGGTGATGGTGTACATTAGACCATAAGTAATTGGTGTTATAAAAACATGAAAGGGTTTGTTAACGTTCATACCGTTCTGGAGGTTATAAGG
This sequence comes from Scalesia atractyloides, assembly GCA_947069175.1. Lineage (NCBI taxonomy): Eukaryota > Viridiplantae > Streptophyta > Magnoliopsida > Asterales > Asteraceae > Scalesia > Scalesia atractyloides. The sequence continues at coordinate 96,523,274 of CAMTDV010000008.1, forward strand.
GCGTGAAGAGGAATACCATATTTCGTTTAACGCTCTTTTTTCATGTCCTCTCATTTCGTATAGTTTTAAAATACATTAACCATTACAAATATGACTCACTATATATTTTGTTAATGTTAAAAATAAATTTAAAATGAACACACTAAATGCATATTTATTATATATTCTTAGTATTGTGTTACTTTGTATTCAACCAAACTTCAACTCATTTCTAATAGTAATAATATTATACGTATACTTTTTATTGTATTTTATTAAAATAATTCACAATATACCCGTTTTGCCTAGTTTTGTTTTCACAAATAAGCAATGGAACGTATTAATTTTGATTTATTTCATTAAAAATAATTTACTATATACCCGTTTGGCTAGTTTTTTTTTTCATAAACAAGCAATGGAAAATATAAAAATACTAATACATTGACCAAGCATATTACAACACCTACAGTACACATCATGGACTTAGTCTTAATCATTATTTGATTTAATACAATCACATTGTGATTCACCTTTCCAATCAACCTTAAAAGACCATATATCAAACTTCATAATCATTTGAATCTTCATAATTCATCCGTTTAATCAACTAAGACGAAATATCAATCACAAACCTATTGTGGTTCGACACTTTTATTACCACTAGCTATGTAGTTTAGGTAATTAAGAATATATTTTAATTCTAATTTTGGCCAAACCTCAACAGCCGATCACTTTTGTGCTACTAAGTGTTGAACTAGTAAGAAGCATGAAAAGGTAAGAGACTCTCAACCAAAAAGTGTTAAGCCATTAAGATTACGCAAATGTGGTGGTGGAGGAAGTGACAATGGGTCAAGGAGATGGTGCGTGAGTGGCCGTTAAGAGTTATGAACACACGTGAAGGTAAAAAGTAGTAAAATTGTCATTCAACTTAATTTGGAAACTTAGTCGTTTGGCCCTATATGATACATATATGACCAAGTTTATTTTTTTTAAAATTTCATAATCTTTTTGGAATTGTTATATAATTTTCAAAAACAATATATTAAATGTTATATATTTTTAAAAAAAGTTAATATAATAAATGTTATATATTTTATAAACATAAAGAATAAATGTTATATATTTTTAAATCGACATGGTTGATGAGGAGGCTGGACGGGGCCGGGGCTGAAACCGGGCGGAGGCGCGGGACAGAGTCGGGGACATGGTTGTAGGCGTGGTGCCCCTTAACCCGATGCCGTGTACCCGTATCTGGTGTTCGAGTTTGAGTCCGAGACTTTTCACCACTATGAAAAGTTTCGACGATTGGAGATCGTCGGCCATCCGGCGATCGATTGAGATGCACTAGTGAAGGTTTAGAAGGCGGTGAGAGCCTGGGTTATTATCAAACACGGATTAGGACCCCTTCAAGTTAGAGGCATGGTCGAGTCGACTAAATTGACACGCCAAACGCTGATCGGCATGCATATTACGTCTGACTTTCCAGGGGTCGGCTTTCGTTTTCGAGACCACAGCGACCACATATTTGTCCCCTGCCAGTTGTCGGAGGTTATACCTTCTATCAAGGAGCATGCCGAGGCAACTGCTGATCATGACGATGCTAATGATGCTTTGGTTGAGCCTCCGATCGCTCTAGTTAACCAAGAGCTCACACCACCACCACCACCGCCATCGCAGCCGCAACAGCAGGGGGTGCTTTAGTACCCCCAGCATGTCTGTACGATCAGTTGCCTCCTGGTGTCATGGACGTGTTAGAGCATATGAAGGAGTGTTTACAAGCTCGGATATATGCCCACCACGCCCGTACTGAGGCACTTTTGATGCGAGTGATTCAGGGAGATATCCACGCGACGTTGTATCGTAGTTGGACCCCCGTACCGATACTGACGATGCCGCCAGCCCCTGGTCGGGATCTCCAGCTGTCAGGCATTGGTCAGGATCCGCAGCCGTCAGGTATCCGTGAGGATCCGGAGGTTTAGGATACTTTGCTTTCCTATTATGTATTTTCAATTTTGATGTATTTATTGGATTATGTTATGTATGACTGTATGAACAAACTTATTATTTAGTTAAATTTTCAGTTTCAGTTTAGCTAAAATCTACGATGTTTATTTACAATGTTGGATTGGTTGATTAGTTACGTATAATGTTTAATAAGATACGAGACAGTATGATACAATCGATATAATACGCGATACTATGCGTCACGATATGATACACTATGATATAATACGATACCAAGGCACTTTTGATGCGGGTGATCCAGGGAGGTATCCAGCGCGACATTGGATCGTGGTCAGACCCCCATACTGATACTATGATGCCGTCAGCCCCTGATCGGGATCCCTAACTGTCAGGCGTTGGTTAGGCTCCGCAGCCATCAGGCATCACTGAGGATCCAAAGGTTTAGGATAGTTTGTTGACCTTTTCTGTATTTTCAGTTTTTGATGTATTTATTTGGATTATGTTATATGTGATTGGATGAACAAGTTTATTATCTAGTTAAATTTGCAATTTTAGTTTATCTATACCTGTGATGTTTATTTACAATGTTGGGTTGGTTGGTTAGTTACGTATAATGTATAATAAGATACGACACGATATGTTACAATACGATATAATACGATACAGTACGATACTATACGTAACGATATGATACGATATGACCATCACAATAAAATACGTAATGATACAATACAATATGATATAATAAGATACAGTACGTCACGATAAAATAGAAAACGAAATATATAATATTTAAAAACAAAAACCAACAGTAAACACCAACAATAGCACCTAAAACACCCAACTTTAAACTCCAAAAAATCATCTGATCCGTGTACGACTCGTATAGATCTATACGGGTCGTATACAACCAGCCACCGACATAGACTGACACTGTCAGCCTATCTTGTTTAAAGTTAACCCTATACGACTCGTATAGGTCTATACAAGTCGTATAAAAAAGGTTAGGTGTCAAAATAGATTCATGAGTGTCCAAATAGACTAAGCCTAAAATAAATACTATCTATACGTCTTATGGTTTGATCAAAAGTTCAAAACAATAACTAAACCACTAACCTTGATAACAATAACTAGCCCATGACATTATAACCCAACAGTATCTTGTGGTGTGATAAGGCTTAGGGATTAGGTCCTTTGTTCGATTTCCAGAAGGGGTTTTTTCCCTCTAAATTGGTGTATAGACATTATTACTAAGTGACGATAGATATGATTAGTTAGTTTTACTGATTACACGATAATACTTTAAAAGTCCGTCAGCGATCCAGATAAAAATAACGAGTTTGTTTTAATATTTTCCTTTCACGTGTAGATATATAAATACTCTAATCTCTTATACCAAACTTCCTTCACTTCGTTCAATCTCCTTACGTGTCCCCCGATTCTCTCTCTCTCTCATCAGAGCTTCACACAGGGGGCGATCCACAACTTTCGGTGGTGTTTTTCCGACCATTAACCACCGCCATGACTCCTGAGTAGTAAGTTCTTCTTATCGCACAAGACTTTCTTTAAAAATCATTTTTTTTTATCGGATCTTATGAGGGTGGGTATCACCGGAATTGCTGCTGTAATCTCACACATGTTATCATTAGTTAGTAGGTTTTGTATAATTGGATCTTGATTTGTTGATTTGATGATCTGATTTGGATGTTTGGATTTGGGATTTTTGTGTGATGGGTAAGTTAGGGTTTTGAATTTTTTTTATTTTTTGTTTATGTTTGATTGTTGTTGGATCAGGATATAGGGAGGGTAGATCACATAAGATTTAGAAATAAAGGCATGGTTTTTATCATAGTTATTGTTAGGTTTATGTGAAAATTTGTGAAATTGAATTGGGTGAAGAGGTTATAGAGTATGGGATTATTATGGTATTAGGTTTAATTAGCTGTTGCTCAATAAAGGATTATAATTATCATATCAGATGATGTGATCATGTGTTGGATCGAAAAGTTGACGATTTACCTTTTAAGTCTAGTTGGTTTTTTCGGTAAATCATACTAGCAGGCAGCAGCTGTTAGTGGTAAAAATTGAGAATTTATTGTGTACTTTAGGCTGTGGCATTTTTTATCGCCATGGGTTTTGGGGCTGTTTATCTATCAATGTGTTAAGCTTTGGATGCTAACTGCACTTGTGAATGCGGTTGAATTTTGCAGAATCAATGCATGTCGAACACTGAAACAGTAATCAAAGCCGTTTGGTTATTTAATATAGAGAGACATTTAAAGTCTAAACATGTGTATTTTATCCTTGTACCGTCTTTTTTGTCTAAAGAGAACAGACAGTTTAATTATTGGTTTAGCTTGTATAGGGTTACGTTTTGATAAGTTCGTTAGAAATTTTCATTCAGAAAGTCAACAAGAGAGAGAATATACAATAATGACAGTTCTTTATCTATTAGCATGATTTTGCATTGTTTTCTAATTGGGTGAAAAGGACAAAACTTTCAGTACACACGTAATTATTAAGTTATAACCTTCTCTTGTTGATGTTCTATTGGAATGAGAGTTTATAAGTGATGATTAGTTCAAGTGCTTATAATATTGTTTCACATGGTTCCAAGATCCGTATATATATTCATGATTACAATGTCGACTTGAAACCATGCCTTTGGATTTGTCGTTTATCTGTAATTACAATGTCTACTTTAATAATGTCTTTAAATTTGTCGTTTTGCTTTTCCATTGACTTGCTACACGTGGCTTCAATCATTTCGTTTATTTACTGCCATCATCATCTTTCGCAGTGACTACCTATTCAAGCTTTTGCTCATTGGAGATTCTGGTGTCGGAAAGTCATGTCTGCTTTTGCGGTTTGCTGTAAGTCCCGTGGATCCTATATAAATTATGCTCTTCACAACTAGATATTACTCTTTTAAGATATCATTCTTATTCGTATGAGTTTACGTACGCTTTCCGTTTAAAGTTCATGCTAATTTATGAGATGAAGTGTAACACCTAAATGGAGCACCTTTAGAATATTTTGATGATAGGGCAAGATGGCAGTAGTATTAATTACGGAAGTGAAAAGGAGGTCCATTATCTATTTCAATTTTCTATTATCATTGCTTCAAAATGTATGTATGTTGATGCAACATGATGTCCGAACGTTCAGCGAACAGTTCACGAACTGTTTGGCGGGAAGTTCGTTTACTAAACGGACGAACGCGAACAAGAAATTTCGTTTGTTTAGTTAAATGAAAGAACATGAATAGAGGTTGCGTTTGTTCATTTATGTTCGCGATCGTTCGGTAATGTGTCCGTTTATGTTCGTTAGTTCATTAGTGTTTTTAGTTTTTAATATTTATTTAAATTCTTCAAAATTCCGACAAATAAATATTTGATAAGTATTAGTGTATTATATATTATGTTCACGAACCCTTGTTTGTGTTTGTTTGTTTGCATTTGTGTTCATGAACATTAGGAAATAACTTTATGTTTTTTTACGTAAAGAAGTCCATTTTCAGCTTGCCTTTTATGATCGGGATCATAGAAAACTAATTTTCATAAATTATATGTTGACCATTAAGAACTTTTTGGTGCGCAAGTGAGTGAATGATAACAGATTTTATTTTTTAATTTTTATGCATATATTTTCTTTGTATGATATTGAAAAACTGTTAACAAATTTCTTTGGTTTTGTTTTTAACTTGTTATAGGATGACTCCTACTTGGATAGTTACATAAGCACCATCGGAGTTGATTTTGTAAGTAAATGTTTTTAGCATTGCCGTTATTCGATATCTTGAAATACACATCTTGAAGTTTGACTTTGACCTTTTACGCCCTTTTTTAGAAAATCCGTACGGTGGAGCAAGATGGCAAGACTATTAAGCTTCAAATAGTAAGTTTCCCTTTTTGTTTAATTCACAATGATATCGTTATCACGTATTAGATTCATTATCGATAGAATCTTGAATTTTATTCTAGATGATCCAAATTTGAGTGAATTGTTGCATTAACAAATATTTTTTTTAATGTGCGTTCATTTACAGTGGGACACTGCGGGGCAAGAACGTTTTAGGACAATCACAAGCAGCTACTACCGAGGGGCACATGGCATCATAGTAAGTGACCGACTTGCGTTTTTCTGTCGCTACAAATAGATTCTTGGTATCGAGTTAGGACTACAAGTTTCCGTTATTTACGGAAAACGTTGTGTTTTCAGGTGGTTTATGATGTGACGGACCAAGAGAGCTTTAACAATGTTAAGCAGTGGCTGAGTGAAATCGACCGATACGCAAGTGAGAATGTCAACAAGATTCTTGTTGGAAACAAGTGTGATCTTGTTGCGAACAAGATTGTTTCAACTGAAACCGCTAAGGTAAAAAAACCGAAACTCGATTACTTATGCTATAAAGAGTAAGATGTCGTTTTTCGTTCCTGAGGTTTGGCCAGTTTTGCAACTTTCGTCCAAAGGTTTGTTTTTCCACATTTGGACCCAAAAGGTTTGAAATCTTGCCAATTTTTTTCATCCAACTCGCTAACTTCATCCATCTTTCTCTGTTAAATGAGGGGCATTTCCGTCTTTTTAGACATTTTATTAAAATAAAAAAAAACACTACAAGAAATAATGATCGACCACTGTTGACTTTCTTCCCACCCAAACCGTTTAATCATCACAAAAATGTCATAAAAGACAAAAATACCCTTGACTTAACGTTAAAAAATGGATGGAGTTAAACGAGTTGGATTAACATGGCAAGGTTTTAAACCTTTTGGATCCAGATGCCGAAAAACAAACCTTTGGACGAAAGTCGCAAAAGTAGTCAAACCTCGGGGACGAAAATCACATATTACTCTACTATAATTGATGAACTTGGTTAAAAAGTAGTAAAGTAAATTATCTTTTTTTTACATATCAAACAGGCATTTGCTGATGAAATTGGAATTCCGTTTTTGGAAACAAGTGCGAAAGATGCCACCAATGTCGAACAGGCTTTCATGGCCATGACCGCATCCATCAAAGATAGGTAAGTACACGATATTAACATGTATAATTTAGTGCTTGTAAAATTAGACGGGTTTGTCAACGAATATATAGTGATTTGATTGTGTGAATGTAGGATGGCTAGTCAACCAGCTATGAACACGTCGAAGCCTCCAACGGTCAACATTCGTGGTCAACCCGTCTCACAGAACAGTGGATGCTGCTCTTAGTGGTTGTGTTTGATGGTGGCGGTGTACAAGTATTATCCTTGTGTTAGGGTTGGATTCTTTTACTTTCTTTGTTTCTGACTGTTTTGGACTGTATAAAGTTCAAGAATTGTTTAGTTAATGTTTCGACTATGTTATGTCAAAAAAACGTAGATATGTTGTCGTTTCAGTTTAAAAGATCATGTTTTTATTCATCGATTTGGCTTAAGACCTTTGGTCAAAGATTATATTCGGTCGGATTTGCCATACAAAGCAGCTAATCTTAAGACAAATTTTAATCACCACTTGTCAGGTGGGCGTCAACGTCTTTGTCTCATGCGAACAGACTTATCGCAAGTTGTTCACTTTAGTTCAACCGCAAGTTCACAAGTGTTCACAAGTTCATTAGCCGTTTCGTGAGATCTCGATTTTTTTAGTTTTGTCTCGAATTGGTTGTAAACAAGTGGTTTGATAATCAATAGAAGACAAGTCTTTGTGATAACGCGTATTTGGTTTCATATTCAGTTTACTTGTTTATTACGTTGCAATATCGGTTAAGAGGATTCCGCGTAGTTCGGTTAATCAATCTTGTTATGTCCAACTGTGAAAAAAATTGTTTTTTCGTTGTGTTTTCATTCGATATACTCTTTAACGTTAACGAGTAAGTAAAAGATTGATTAACAATCTCCATTTTGATAACATCCCAAATATAACACTAGCATTAAAAGCACTATTTGTGTTGATTCAAAATCTTGAAGAACATGTAATGGATCATGATCATGTATTGAATCTTTTAAGTACAACTTTTTGCATCACCGGTAAAGTTCGCTCACATTAAGATTACCTGCCAACGGTTAACCCGATTCAATTCTTGCATCTCTGACGAAAAGTTTCGCCTGCTTTGTACTATATTGCCAGATTGTGTATTAAAGTACAAATTCCAGCGAAAAATTCGCCTTAGTATGGCAAAAATGCTAGTTTGGTCCACGCGTCTTCATTTGATCAACTCTAAAGTTTATGCTTAGCATTTAAATGTTTAATAATTTTGATAAAAGGTTATAAAAATATTCATTTTGATAGATTATCCCATGTAAAGACCTAAGAAATGTCATTAACTCGGCCTCGAACCCAAAATCTTGACGCCAGATCTCAACTGCGTGTCTCATGCACCACGTATCCAGTGACTTCAGGTCCCAATCAATAATCATAAAAACGTTAAATTATGGCTAACTCCCACAATATTATTAGATCAAGAAAACTACTCGAAAACTTGATTACAAATCCCTAGCCAATGCGCGGTATATACAGCTAACCTAACGCGTTGGACTATATAACAGGGATTGTTCACATTATTATCCTAAACTTTAATTAACCAAGATGATCCAAATCTGAGTGAATTGTTGTATTAGCAAATCTTTCTTTCAATGTGATGTCTTTTTTTAGTGCGACACTCAGGGGCGGACCTACCTTAGGGGAAGGGGTAGCCTCCGCTACCCCTTGGCGCTCCGACGGTAGTGTAAAGTTTGGAAAAAATTTACCTTTTTTCGATTTCGTTACCACTTTTTAATAAAATGTTACCCCTACGAAGATTTTCTAGATCCGCCACTGGCGACACTGCAGGTTAAGAACGTTTTAGGACGATCACAAGCAGCTACTATCGAGGGGCTTCTGGCATCATAGTAAGTGACCTACCTGCAGTCTTTCGGTCGATACAAATAGATTTCTGGTATCAACTTGGACCTACAAGTTTCTATTATTGATGGGAATAGTCAACGGTCAACAGTCGTGGTGGATGCTGCTCTTAGTGATTGTATCTGATGATGGCAGTGTAAAAGTATTAACCTTGTTAGGGTTGGATTCTTTTACTTTGTATGTTTCTGATTGTATAAAGTTCAAGAATTCTTTCGTTAATGTTTTTACTATGCTATGTCAAGAACACACAGATATGATGTCGTTTCTGTTTAAAAAATTATATTTTTATTCATCGATTTAGCTTAAAACTTTTGATGAAAGACTAGATTCGGCATGTTACAGTTAAGGAACACGAATTATCATCACTTGTATAGAGGGCGTTGATATCTAGTAAAACACTCATCTTACCATGGATTTAGAAAATGAAAGTACGAAAAATTCGTATATTTTGTACTATTTTGCTGGATTGTGCATGCAGGTACACAATCTTGGCGTGTCACGATCCAGGAAAGTCTAATATCTCTTTTTATGGACTTTTGTACTATTTTGTTGGATTGGGCGTGAAAGTACATATTCTTGGTGTTCATGTTATAATCTAAGATTTTTTTTTAATTATTTTTTTGCTGATTAAGCATTAAAGTAAGAATCTTTCGCCTGTTTTGTAGTTTTTTCGTGAGGTTGGGCACTAAAGTACATAATTAGGCAAAATTTTCACCCTAAGTGTGTAGAAAATGCCAGTTTGGTCCATGCGTCCTCATTTGATCGACTCCTAGGGTTGATGTTTAGACCATGTGTTATACCAATGGGAGGAGTGCCGAGCGCTAAGGTGGTCTTGCGGGGCAGCGGGTACACAACGCCGCGTACTCACATCCCGCATGAATCACATTGCCCTCAATTTGAATTTTGGAAAATACTAACTTAAAAAAAAACAAAAAAAAGTAATTATTTTATTCTATAACTCCAATTACCTCAACTTTTACACACAATTATGAATTATCTCTACAATTTTTAAAGAAATGGATCCAAATAACCCCAACAGTCATTTTCACTCACAAGGGTATCACTCAAATTTTGATCCATCACTATTACCTCTAGTGGCGGATCTAGAAAACCTTCGTAGGGGTAACGTTTTATAAAAAAGGGTAACGAAATCGAATAAACGTCAAAATTTTCAAAAATTTACACTACCGCCAGAGCGTCTACCCCTTCCCCTAAGGTAGGTCCGCCTCTGATTTCCTCAATTATCATTTGTTGGATGGAACCAAAACTTGAATTCTTTTTAACAATTCCAACAAGGTCACAAGTACAACAATCGCGGTGGAAGCAAAAATTAAGAGAAGAAGCAGCCGAGATACAAACGGAGAAACTGCATTTGAGCGAGAATTTAAGCGAATAAGTGACCAAGAAGGAAGATTTTAAAGCCATGTTTACGAACACCAACATCTTACAGGAAAGAACTGAATTAATGTTGGAAGCATAATCTTGTTAAAAAAAATACGGTCTTTCGTGTTGTTTTTATATTATGTAATGTTCTATTCAAAATTGGTGAGAAGTTTTTATCTAATCTTGTATGTTTTTATTTATATTTTGCTACTAAGAGTTTATAAATTAAAAAGATTTATTTGTTTTAAGAGAAAAAGAGTGAATGAATGGTGAACAATCAATATAATAGATAGCCTTGGTATATAAATATTTATATTTGATAAAAGGTTATAAATAATGAGGTTAGTATCAGATAAGGATGGTATTAAACAAACTCTTATTAACCTCATTTAAGCCGCATTGAAACATCTCATGTAATTTTATATATAAGATTTTAAGTTCACTTTTGGATCTATAGCTTGTAATTTTAGAAATTTTGTTATGTATCATTATGTATTTTCTTGACATTTACGTAACTGTGCCTTTTTTCGACTCATTGTGTCTTTCTTCCTCGACATTGTGTTGTATTTTACTCGACATTATCTATATTTTGTGATCCATTAATTATGCTTTGTATATTTTGTGATCCATTAATTTTCTTTGTTCAATTTGAAAGATTTTTCTAAAATATAACCGAGAGTGAGCAACTCACGGGTCGAACGTGGGGTAACAAACCTTCGAAACCCATTTAACCAAACCGTAAACTTATATAGGGTCGGTTCTCAGTCCATTTTTATGCTAATCGATTTTCAGGTCGATTACAGTCCAGACACACCGACATTGGTGAAAACCGTAAAACCATCAGCCTTCTCTCAAGTTTATCTCACTGCAGTTTCTGTTAGCTCCAATCTAAAATCTTGACCCGACATCTCAACTCAATATCTTATGCATTGCTTTCGTTTTCAAACGAATAACTAACTCGCTAAAAAGCAAACAATCTCAACGATCTTAGTTTCAAGCATAAGCGTAGATCAAAAGAAGTAAAAATCATCGTTCGGTCATCTATTTCAAAACAAAATTGAAAAACAAGCGTCTCAAACGACAAATTAATCGGTCTCCATATGCTCCGAAATCTCTAAACTTTAGAAACATCATAAATAAAACCCTGACACAAGACAGACTAACAAAAAGACCGAAACAAAATAGTACAAAGAGCATATGAAAACACAAGAAACACTCATTTAAGCCGCAGTAGAGTTGACACATGAAACTTGCATTATTCTTGATTTTCGTAGTATTTCCGCCATTTCGATATATTTTTTTATGAAATACAGATGGCGGTATAAAATCAAGGGTCTCTCACTTACCACCTAAAGTGGGGAAGTGACTGGGATCCTCGATTTTCGGCGCTTCAGGTGCGTAGCTTGAACCACCACCTTGGTTGAAACGACCACCGCCTCGAGAACCGCCACGCCCACGCCCACGACCGCCAGTGTACTGGCGTTCACCTTCAGCAGGTTTCAAGAATTCATTGATGCTGAGTGACTGTAACAAAAAAGAAACAAGTGATTAATGCAATTAGAGATTTTTTTTGGAAAATTAAGAGATTGACGTGTCGTAAGAGCCGTATGACGGGTAAAAAATGGTCGTATGGGTCATATGCGAGTCCATAAGAAGTGATGTTCGACACATCATACGGCCAGTATGATGTATTTTGTGTTGGCTGACACAAAAATAAGTCACATGGCCCGTTTGATCATTTTTCGCCCCATCATACAGCCCGTATGATGAGACAGGCACGCTGGTGTGTAAATTTGAGGGTGATGTCTCCTTGGCATCACCCAAAATTTAATATGTTCATTTCAAAATCAAAACAAAAAGCCGATTTATTAATAGAAGTCAAATTAATGGCTACCTTCTTAGTACGCTCTTCTTTGTCGGCAATCTCTTTACGCTTATCTTTGTCAGAACCCTATAAAATACACAAATAATTCTTTAGTATGATTTACAGAGCTTTGAAAATATCACTTTTAAAAAATGATAAAGACGATAAAAAGAAAATAAAAAGAATCATCACCAGTTTGACAAAAATGTCATCATTGGTTTTCTTGTTTGACAGTTGCTGCATGGATGCAAGATCTTTGTCGACTTCCACTTTCCTTTCCTCAGACTTGAGTGCCGCAAGTGCTTTCCTCTTTTCATCCAAAACTATTTGATATTCTTCCAGGGTCATTTCCTGCAAATTTATTAAATGAGTCCGAACTTCATATTCTGAGCTAGAGTAGGCCTGGAAAACTAAACAAGCCTATTATTTATAAATATATATAGATATGTATATATATTACATAATACATATAAATAAGATAAAACCAACTGAATAACATACACTTAAAAATGAATATATATATATATAGATATATATATATATAAAGAGAGAATATTAAATATGTATATAAATAGAATATTAAACAGATAATCGATAACAAAATACAGATAGAAAAACTAAAAATATGTATATAAATAGAATATTAAACAGATAATAGATAACAAAATACAGATAGAAAAACTAAAAATGAATAAATTAAGATAAAATCAACTGAATAATATACATTAAAAAGTAGAGAAAGTTTAAAACACAAAACCACCTTATCGTGCGATGCGTACGCAAGCATCTCAACCGCATACCTTATCTAATCGAGACCTTCAATGGAAAACGGTGGCACAATAGTAATAAACTTTGCAAAATTATGCATGTTTTTGCATGATTACGCACGTTATAGTACATAAGTATGCCCGTTATTTGCATAATTACGCATCGGTTGGATTAAACCCTAATTACGCATGTTATTTGCAAAATTACGCATGGGTTGGGTTAACTCTAACTATGCACGTTGTTTGCATAATAACAAACGTTATACTAGTGGTCGCGTACGCATCGCACATGATAAGGTGGTCTTGTCCGTTAACGAGCCTTTTAAAAATAAATATATATAAAAATTATATATGTATATAAATAGAATATCAAACAGATAATAGATAACAAACGAACCAAGCCCGAACATTTTTCCATTTTCAGAAGTAACAGATTACGGAGGACAATTTTTACATGTTTATTTACGACTTTACGAGTGGATCAATTTAGGGTATGGTTTATCATTAACGAGTCAAACAGGTCAACTGGAATTAAACAATGTTCACCTTAACTTCAGGCTCCTCAACAGTTTCAGGTGCAGGATTCTCGTTTTTTCACACCGCTTGCTTCTTCCTCGGCGGGCTTATCAGCAGCCACAGTTTTCTCACCTTCAACCACAGCTTCCTGAATCTCACTGTGACAGAAATCATAGAGTTACTTACAAAAAAACATATATTTAATCACAACGATTAAAAGCTATATAGCAAGTAGAAATTAATACTGATTGATCTCATCAGCCTGAGTTCCCCAGTTTCCGCGACCAGCTCCCTCACGTTTGAATTCATTCCTGAATACATAACAAGAAACAAAAAGTTACACGAAGCAAAAGTGCCAATGCTAAGTTATATATAAAAAAAATACAAAAGAATATATTACAGAATGTATAGGGGAGGTTAACATACAATAGCCCCTTAACGTGCGATGGTACGCAACCACAACAATAGTGTGCGTAATTATGCAACGGTGTGAAGTGAGTTACAAATGTTCATTTATAATATATGGACGTTAAAAATACATAATTACGCATGTTATTTATATAATTATACATGAATAGGTTAATCCCTAATTACGCACGTTATTTGCATAATAACCACACGTTATTGTTGTGGTTGGTATCGTCACACGTTAAAAGCCTTCTGTATTTAAAACTTTCACTATATATATGTATATATACTCACACAAAACGATGCATAGATGTTGCAAGCATTTAATTAAACTTAAAGAGACTTTTTACCACTTAATGTGTTTTGCTTTAGCCAAGTTTTGTAGTGTTACAGAAATTAATCCATTAGAAATTAAAAAATATAACAAGATTTTACCCATGGCCGGTCCCGCTGTGGCGGTCATATGTGCGACGTGGACGTTCACCATCCTCAGCATCTCCATTACCAAAAGAACCTTGGCGACCACCGCGGAAACCACCACGAGGACCCCCATATCCACCACGTCTCTCAAAAGATCTACCATTAGACTCTTCAGTACCACCTTGACCACCAGAGATTGCACGGTTACCAAACAAACCATCGTTAGCGGAAACCCTATCGTAACCACGACCACCGCGGCCACCACGCCCGTATCCACGACCGCCACGGCCACCACGTCCGCCTTCGTTTCTAGCCTCTCTCACTGCTCAAAGAAAAACAAACAATGTATTGTAAATTTAATCAAAAAATGAAATCTACTTGACTATCTTGATCCTACATTCACATATAAAACTGAACAAACTACAAAATGTGTCACCTGTAAACAACATATAGGATCATTCTTGTTATAAAACAATCAAACTTGTATCTTACAAACAACCATAAAGCAACAATCTTTCTAACTTATTTAAATTTTTACAACTTGAAATCACAACACTCAGTTTCTAGTGCCTATACATATAGATCCTGTATAGGATTATCTGAATATTTAAAAATCAAAAAATTGATAGTGGATTATCAAAAAGAATAAGTAATAGTTTTAAGCCAACCCTAATTAGACAGTTTTACAACTTTTTAATCATTTTGTCTATTAACTCTATTAATATCAAAAATATTTGACACTCATCCAAACACCAACCTGCTACAAGTTTTCTCAAACTGATTATCTAATTCTGGATAACTAACAGAACACAATCACCCTTAATACACATACCCCCCCCCCCCCCACAACTATTTTCTGAAATCTACTTATCTTACTCTAAATAAAAATCATAACTTTATATCAATCACTCAAAAAAACTTGTTATAACTTTAAGTAACAATAATCAAATTATACCAATGTACAAACACTCCAAATTAAACCTTTAACTAGTTACATCATTGTTAAACAAACATCCAAATATTCCCAAACCATTATTAACATTCTAACATAAAATAAACTCAAATAACTTTCAATCAATCACTCAAATAACTTGTTATACATTAAGTAGTAATAATCAAAGTTAACAAATATAAAAACACTCCAAAGTTACATCATTATCAAACCAACATCCCAACACTCCCAAATCATTATTGATAACTCAACATCAAATAAAGTCAAAATATATGAGCTCACCAGCTTGAGCCGGAGGTAGCGGTTTAGACGGCAGCTTAGCCGGCTGCGCAGCGGCTTTACCGGCGGCGGCGGCCGGAGCTTTCTTCGGCGGCGCAGCAGCGATCTTTTCCACAAGCTGTGACACGTCATCGTTGTCATCATCTCCAAGCAAATCAAAAGGGTTCATGGTCGCCATTTTTCGGTTCTTTCTTGAAATCTTTAAGATACAAAGTTTCAATCTTTATAACAGATAGAACCCTAATTCCAATTCGTGGTTGTCATGTCGAATCAAGATCGAAACCCAGAAAAACCCTTGAAAATCTTGAAGATTGGAGTGAGATAGATGAGGGTTTGGTGAAACCCTAGCCGCAATGCAAGTGTTGATATAGAGTGGGTAAGAAGATAATGTCCGGGTTATTTTTGGAATAGGTGTTTTTTTTTGTAGTTTGATCCTTATGGTTTTGAAAATTTGTAGATTGACACTTGTACTTTCAAGTAATTATAGATTGAGGATTGTACCCAGTAGAGATGAGCAAATGGTATTGGATATCGGTATCGAATTTCCCAAAACGTGATATTTTCAGTATCGACTTTTGGTATTTTTGGTATCGGTAATTATTAGTTTTTGCCTTCAAATACCGATACCGTACCGTACCAGGTGTATTCTGTACCAATACTAGTACTTGTTTTTGGAGATTTTCGGTACCCGTTATAGGTACTGGTATCGGTAAATATTAGTTTTATATCCATGATATTTCTATTTTTTTAGTTTTGTTGGGTTAAGAATGAAAAACTAAAACTAAAGGGGTTAAAAAACTTAAAAATGAAAACTAAATAAGTCAAAACTAAAAAAATAGAAATAGCATGGATATAAAAACTCTCTGTATATATATTAAAATTTGTAAACCACTCATTTTAAATATGTAATTTTTAAAAACTAGTTATTAAGATCTGCACGTTGCAGCGGTGTTGAAAGCATCCGGCCAAGAAAAAATTGATGTCAAAATATTGATAAAATTAATTGAATCTTCATGCGTTGCAGCGTAGGATGTTAGTGATTTCAAAATTTATATAAAAAGCAAAATCTTTACGTAAACCTACGTGTTGTGTAATAAACAAAACATCAAAAATTCACTTCGAAACCTTAACAAATTTGATAATTTTAGTATTATTAACATGTTACTTAAAATAAAATACGATAATACTAAAATTTGATGTTTACGTCTACCAATAATCTCTCCGATATATATATATTGCGCACGATGGGAGAAACTACAGTTCTTGTTAAGATATAATAAAAAATAAATTCAAAGATTAAAAGATTTAACAAAATTCTTTATAATAATGAAAAGGGAACATAGGAAAATGAAAAACTTAGCAAAAAGAAAAATAGTATGCTTTTTTATCAAATTGTATAATTACTTGAGGGAGAAACAGTGGTTGCTTCCACATAGGAAAAGAAAATGGCTATTTGATAGTCTATAGGTGACTCAATAAACTTAAGTAAAATTGAACAATATAGTTGTGAGACAAAGTATATTTGTTAAATTATATAGGAGAAATATAATACAAATATGATAATTTAACCCATGAGGCAAAGTAAATTTATTAAATTATATAGGGGAATATAGCCCAAATATGGTAATTTATTAACCCATGTGTACATGTATATTATTTACTTTTATCAAAGCACTTGACAAATAATTATTTTTATCAAATATGCAATTAATTTTTAATAAAGAGTCAAGATTTCATGTCCCATCCCTCCTACACACATGAATCCATACGGGGAACAAGACAGCCTGATATACGGGATCATGGTCTTAGGATGGAAGGGACATCTTCGGTGACCTATATTTACTGTATGGAAAGGTGTCGCCGGCCTTCAATCGGTGAGCGGGAGGGGGTGAGTATTCACCGAATATGGGAAGAGAGGAGAGAGAGGGGTCAATGGTGGGCCCCAACCCATTCTAACCAATCACACATTTTTTTAATTATTTACCATTCTCCATGGATTGACATAACATGATATTATTGATTAAAAAAAATTTACCACTTCGCTTTTGAAGAGTGCCCATCCCACCTTAAAATGAGCCAATGTAATACTAAAGATAACTAAAAAGAAATAAATTGTATATATTTTTGTTAAATAATACTTACTCAATCCTAATTTACAACAAATTAAATCTTAATCTAATTTTACCTGAGAAAAATCAAATACCTTTCACTAAAAGATAACAGTCTCTACCAAGTATAAATGAGTAAATTATATTATAAACTTTTTGCTCAAACGGGCGGGTAAGATTAAGGAAGATAATATTGTTGAAATTGATGTATTACTAGTTGCTTAATTAATTGTAAATGAATCACTAAAATTATTACATATAAATTGTTGATCAAGGATTAATATTAAGAAGATACACATATTTTTTATTCCTTGTTTACTCAAGATACAAACGCATCTACCATGCGGTTGCAAAAAAAATTAAAAAAAAAATAGGTGTTAACTGATGAAAATAAATGTTATTTGTACCTTTTGTCTAATTAAAACATGACACATGCTAATTTTTAACTACTGTATTGGTTATTTAAATTATTTTTCTAATAGCAATATTGCATAAAGAATCTTATTTACTATCTTCGTAACTATTGTTTCATCACAAAAAAGTTTGGTTTCTTTCCTATAACGATAATTTTAGCTTGAGTTTTATCTATAAATATTAGGTTTATTTGATTAATTATCGATGATAGATGTTGAAAAGGTTTAGAGCACAAGTGACTATAAAATTTTTATTAGAGATTTCGCATTTAAAAATGCTGCAGAAGACCTAATACTCTATAGTAGTATGGTGTTTTGTCACTACAAAAGTTATTTTTTAGAATAACGATAAAAGTTATGTGAATTTAAATTCTTGCAATTATAAGATTTATAATTCAAGAACTGCATTCACCTGTCTTTGGAGACCTCAACAACCACCGGAAGCAATTTAGAACAAGTGATTTCTGACCCCATAACAGGTGCAAGTAGAGATATTGCACGAAGAACGGTTATATGTAGGTGTAAAACATATTGATAAAAACACTACTCTTATATTTTCTTGTAAAATTTGACACAAAATTTAATCGTTGACGAGTGATTTGTTAAATAAAAAGCTTTATTAAAAATGCAGTGAGGTAGTTGACGACTGTAACACCCTGTAAAATCGTGTCCAATGGTATAGTGATATGTGTTGTATTTTAAATATGGTCTATTAAAGACCAATAAGGACTAAAGGCGCCAACATGCTCAAACTGAGCCTCTGAGTGACGGTCCGATGTCAACATGCATAAATAACAGTCTCTGAGTGACTAATATGTCAACATGCTTAAATCATTAGCCTCAAGGTGACTGATACATCAACATGCTTGAAATTTGGCCTCTGAGTGACTGATATGTCAACATGCCCAGCCTCTGAGTGACATTGGAATCAACATGCTTATAATAAGCCGCTAAGTGATCCTTTGTGAAGTCCTAACTCTCATACGTGCCATTTGTTGAACGAGAGGGTTCAATTTTGTAAATATGTGAAAGTTGGATGATGGAGGGATTAAAAGTGTCAACATGTTAATTTATACCTCTGAGTGACCTTTTAAAGAAACAAGAGCTCGACAATGTCCGGACATAATCCCGGGTATGCCAAATATTGGCTACGGAGGGCTAAAATGCCAAAAAGGTGTTTAAAAAGGTTTTTAGAAGCTTTAATAAGTTAAGGGGTTAAAAGTGTCAAACTTTAAAACTGACCAAGGGGCAGTCGCGGGCCGCGAGAGACCAGACTTGGGTCTCTCGCGGGGCGCGAGAACAGGTCTGCTGCAGAAAGTTTTGGTTTGGCCTCCAAACAAAGCTCCAAAACCATTAATTCGAAACCATGGACTTGTAAACTGCTATGCCACATTTTGGGACACTTGTAAGCTTCCTCTTACACCCCTAAACACCTGGCTTCACCATCTTTGAGCTCTCCAACTATAAGTAGGTGATCAACTTCACCATTTGAACTTGCACCTTTCTAAATCATAAATCTTCTCCCTCCTCTAGAAGTTCCTAGCTGAAAGGAGCATCCAACTTAGTTCTCTTGCATTTTAGGAACCTCTTGTAAGTGTTCCTTGCTCTTGCATTTTTGTTTATAGGCTTTTATAGCCAAAAGTCAAGCGTTTTACAGAAAACGCTTTGACTTTCGGTTAAGACCATTTTGGTCCAACCATTGTTCGAAATGAACATGGCTAAGTGATCGTAAATAGGTAGGTGTTAGTCCCTATAAAGGGCATCTCCTGAAGATCACGTTTGCTAGACCAATTTACAGGTCAAAGTTATGATATTAAAAAGTCAAACAGGCCATTTTTCGGAAAAATCATAAATTGATCTTATATATGTCATGAAACCTGTTTTGACATTTAAACAAGTTGGTAATAATTATTAGAACATGTAAGAACATGTTCGGCTCGTCAATTTCTGTTCTAGGGTCGGTTCGCAACCGAAAGTCGTGAAGTTTGACTTCTACTTTGACTTTCGATTCTGACCCGATTTAGATTAGTTACCTACTGATCTAAAGTTGCATTATGATCATATAGCATAACCCTCTAAGGTTATATTACATTATCATAATCAGAATCCAAGTTTATGCGCAAGTTCCATAATTATGTCATCTTTGACCAAAATGACATTTTTACATAAATCAAGGTTTTAATGATAAGAACTTGAAAATGAGTTTCCTACTGATGTAGTATTATAAATAGGATTATTTGGGATGTTAAACCAAGTTGTAAACTGAGTTTTCAAGCAAGTCTTTAAACTATGTCGATAAATGACGATTTTAGCCCTTGTGGCTCATAAACTAGTTTTAAGCAAATCTTTTCAAGGTAAGTCTTTTACCTACTGATATGTTATATTAAATAACATATCTAAGGCATTTTAATCTCAACTTAACGTCATTTTTCGTAAAAATCGCATATATACGCCATTTTACGACATAAGCGCCGTTTGGCGCATAGTATGGTTTTAAACCATATTATTGACCAAGACTTGATACCTAATGATTTTAAAACTTATTTTAAACATACTTACAGTAGGTACATATTATAAATTCAAAATCCCAAATAATTTATAAACTATGTGTAAAATGACCAAAATGCCCCTTCGATACATAGTTTGGTTATAAAAGGTAAAATACACATATAATTGGTATCCTACTGATGTTATATCATAAATAAAATATTTTTCCAGAATACTTCTAATTATAACATTAAATTATATTCAAATTCCTTTTATATGGTATGAAATTTCCAAAATGCCCTTATAAGGCATACTTTCGTTTTAAAACCTTAATGGGCATACAAGTTGATATCCTACTGATATTTTAACTTATTTAAAGTATAGTGGCATATAGAACTTGTCCATGGCTAATCCGGTTACCCGATATCTCTACTATGCGCACGGGTACATATATGTAACTAGTTTATAGAAATTAACCGAAACGGGTTTACCTTGTCATTTAAGTCTCAAAATCCAGAATGTTTATAGTTTACCCATATTATACAAGTCAAGGTACTTGTTGGAATTAAACTACATTCTATCTAATCATCGTTTAATCTAGCGTCATACGTTTTGATCAAGTACGCTAGTTGGTCTAAGTCTATGACTTAAATAAGACGGTTCGTATTTAATTGATTAGTTTGTGCCATAATCCAGACTGGAGACTTGCCGGTAAATGTTATATGCACTTAGTCCTTTTGTGTACGGCTGAGATATTAAAAATTAAAAGAAGACTAGCTCAGGTAAATACTCTCGACTTATTTCCCCTATACGGGCTTGGGTTACGGTAATTATTACCGCTTGGTCGGAAATGGGATTCAATCGAGCGCCGGTTCGGAGATAATAAATCCACATATTCTGTTTTAATCAGTTTTGTTTGATAATTTAAATATCGGGGGTTAACTACCGTGTCCTGGATATCCTCGGCTCATTACAATAGAAATGGCCATGACCTTAGCGCGGGTGTAGGCATACACCCGATAGACGCTCAATTATTCATTCCCACAAGGTTGTGAGGAATTGACTCCTTCGTGAGTCCAAAGTGGTGTCTATGTTAATTGTGTCTCAGTCTCCGTACCGGGTCCCGTATGTATGGACAAACATGTAAATCTGTTAACAAGGTTGGACGGTCAATTAACCCAAGTTTTAAAAAGATTTTGTGCTGATACGCACTCAAAACATTTTTGAAATATTTTCAAAATGAGTAAGTAGGGTGTATTTACCAGCGAAAGCTGACGTATTTTCAAAAGACTAATTTGCAGGTACAATACGAAAATAGGACGGAAGTGCTCGGTAGTGATAGAGGATCTTGTAAATCCTAAATCTGCCCAAAGTCTGTTTTATATTCTTTCCATGTACAATTATGATCCACTTGTGGATCTTCTATTACAAGCTTGTATATTATTTTGTATTTTTGAACATTCGGTTTGTAATAGTAATTTTACTCTAAAAGTTCCGCTGTGCTGTGTTTAATTGACAATGATGTTATCAACTGACGTCACAATACTCCCCACCCGGGCTCATCGGTATATGGATTTCGAGTTGGAATCCGGGGTGTGATAACGACAAATATATAAAACAACATATAGAATTAATTAATTAAATACCCAACATTTTCAAAAACCTTTAGATTAAATTTAATTAAATAACATGCTATATTCAATGAAACATAATATTATTGCGTACAGAAACATAACAAAAAAATCAGTAGGGACTTAACTTAGACAATCCGAGCTCGAGTATAAGTTAAGTTTTGATTAAATAAAGAGACGAATATATAGTTATGTTTTGTTTCTGAAACATTTTATTAGTTAAACCAAGAAATGTTAGATTTAATTAATCATAATTTTCACCTATTGACTGATAGCATTTCTAATTTTTGATTTGTACCATAACACTCCTAACTTTCAATTTATTTTCATTTGCCACTATCAAACAAACTAAACCTTAACACAGTTAGCTGATTTCAGATGTCACGTCACCAATCAAGTGACACATCAATGCCACGTCAGCAAAAAAAGCCATGTCAGATGTCACGTCAACAAAAAAGTGTCATGTCAAATGCCACATCAACTAATTGGGTTAGGGTCCAGTTAGTTTGATAATGCCAAAGTAAATTAAGCTGAAAGTTGGGAGTGCTATAGTACAAATTGAAAGTTGTAAGTAATATCGGTCAAATGGTGAAAGTTGAGTTTATTTAAATCCAATATCCCCTAAAACAATGGTAGCGTTTCAGAAAAAAAAAAGTTAGATAATGAATTATGTAACAACAATAACAATCATCAAAGAAACTTATGATAATAAATCATAGTAATCGTTATAAATGATTGATAAACTTCTAATACATTGAAAAATGGATGAATGGTAGCTAAATTATCATCCATATGACCACACATGCATCGGTGGTGTTAGAAAAATAAAAACCAACTCTATCAATCATCCAATAGCATCTATTCATGCTAGCCAAATTTACACCACATAATTTTGGTAATTAAACATGTTTAAAAAAAAATAAACAACTATCATTCAATAACTCATCCTTCTTTCTCGCATAACTTCCCTCTTATCCTCTCCCACATTCAAAAAAATCCCTTAAAATCATGGATGAAGATGAAGATAAAATATTAGATTGTGCTTAAAAGCTAAAATATACTAAATTGGACTTCGTTTTTTGTTTTTTATCTAGAGATGAGAATTAGAGTTAAATTTTGTTTTTTTTATCAGTAGTAGCCAAATCACACATACTATATAAACACAATACCATACATGATGTAAAACACAATACCAACATGTTTAGGATAACACAAAAGCCACACACTCAATAAAACACAATACCCCTTATTTAGTAAACTACAATAAAGATTACAAAGCTGCATTAATGCAATGGAAAAAAAGTTTGTGGAACCAAAAAAACTGATAAATCACATTGTGATGCCTCAGGTAATAAAGTAACAAAGTAATTTATTAATCTGGTGACTTTTAAATGATTTTTTACACTTGTATTAAGAAGTATATTCACAAAAAAACAATCTTTTGTTTACACATATGGATTTTTAGACTTTATTATTAAGAAGTATATTCATATAAAACAATCTTTCATTTACTAATATGAATGTTTACACTTGATTATTAAAAAGTGTTGTAATTCTAACCGGAATAATGATACCCATAGGGTATACCTGATACCTGATACCTGACAAGACAAGTATAAAACACGTTCATACAATTGAAATTCCCAATACTCGCTAGCCGAAGGTCTTATAAACTTTACAATCCATGAAATTGGCTTTGATTAGTGGTTGCAGTACATCATTATAACCCCATATGTCAACGAATAGATCGAAAACCTCTACTTAGATGCCAAAATAAACCGATATGTAGGTAAAGTACGATGCAACTTGTGAAAAATGCTGAAATCACTACATCATAATTTGTACTCTTTCAGGGTGATGGATACAGGTAGCAAAGGGATCATATGGTCAAATCGACTGGCTGCCACTACCGATAGAACAAGATCAACGACGACATGGGGTTATCGATAGAAATCTAATACAAATCTAATAGTTTCTTTTAGTGTTATTACCTCAAAACATATTAAAAATTGTAAAACACATATGTTAAAGATGCAATTTAAGAAAAAGTAACCCAAATATGGTAAATATGTCACACCCCGACCCGCAGCGGAAAAGGTGATCGGGCATGATTGGGTTTTCATCAAAGCTTATGACATTTATTATAACGTTTCATATTTATTATCACAATTTTAAAGAAGATCATACAATCAAATCATACTAGTACAACATGTTCTATACGTCTTTCTATCCTTCATTATTTTTCTTCTAAGGCACTTTCCCTATGTTTTCCTTGCTTCATCCTGTTCACATGTATCATGTGTAAAAATGGTTTTTGGATCAACAAAAAGTTGGCGAGTGAATCATATTAAAACATTTAAACGTGTTTATTGAATTGATTATAAAATAAAGTGCATAACCACATATGAGTAAATGTAAATGTAAATTTATTCACAAAACGCTTAATATTAAATATTGCACACACATACAACAATAGCTTGTTTTGAGGCACGCGTTGTTCAACTCGTCTCCCACGAGGAACTGATGGGCCTAATGAATGAGTTTTGAGGCACGCGTTGTTCTACGAACTGATGGGCCTAATGAATGAGTTTTAAGGCACGCGTTGTTCAACTCGTCTCCCACGAGGAACTGATGGGCCTAACAAACAATTTGTATACAACTTGACAATATGTAATACATAATAACAAACAATATTTACATTTTAAGTTTAGATCATAATATGGTATAGCACGAGTTTGAATAAGCGAATTAGTTTAAGTGACACATGATACACCCCAAAACATGAATAAAAAGGGGAATTTGTAAGAATTCACTCACAGTGGTTGCGTTTCTTGGATTGATGATGAATGCGCACGAATTTGGATTTAACCACGAGAGAAACTAACCTAGATAATAACATAACGGTTCGGTAAGTAAGCGGATTTTATTAACCAATTTTAGTAGGATTTTTGGATATATTTTTGTGAGTTTAAGGCTGTTTTCTAACTTTAAAAACGTTTATTTTTAAGTATTTTTAATTGATTTTTAAATTAAATAAATAAATAAAAATATAAAAAAAATGTTGACTTTGACCGTTGACCGTTGACCATGATTGTTGACCGTTGACCGGTTCGGTCGGTTATATTGTTGCACTGAGTGAGATTCGAACCGGTGACCTCTCGTACGCGTGCACGCAGCTCTACCAACTGAGCTACGTGTCTAACCCGAAATATTTCTGTTTTTAATTATATTTATACACTATTTAAATTAATCCGAAAATCATTTATTTAAAAAGGATTTAATTGTATTGAACCGGTGATCTCAACAGGTCTCGAACCCGGGACCTGTGGTTTAGTTTGGCACACAGTCCACCGCTGGACTGTGTGTGTAACCTGGTTAATATTCTGATTTTTATTATACTTAACATCTTACTGCGTGTGGATCCGGTTCAGTTTAAAAAGGAACATTTTTATTACAGAGAATGTGATTGTGTCAAGGATCGAACTCGGGACGTATGTTCATTGTGTGCACACAGTCCACCGCTGGACTGTGTGTCTAACCCGTTTATTATTCTGATTTTAATTAATCTTATACACTAGTTGGAATTCATCTTCTTCGTTCAAAACCAGACAACGGTTAAACAACCGTTTCCTGTTAAATTCAATTAACGAACATTATAAGCGATTGTAATGCGATGAAATAGAGAGAGTTTTGGAACTGAATATACCGAACATGTGTCTTTCTCAGAACTCCGGCAAGGATTCGTCGGCTCTGTTTTGTGAACTCCGTCTGTTCGGATCAATTAAAAGTTTTGATTGATTAAATGTGAAATTGAACTACTGAGCAACGATTATCAGAAGGTTTAGATGACTATACCGATTCACAGCGTGATTCTGGAAATTCCAGAAGTTTTCCGGCGAAAGCTGGATATTCGGCAACGTCGTCTGGGATTGATTCTGGGTGATGGATTGAAGTTAGTAATAGTCTAACAACGGATTGAAACAGAAAGAGTCGAGGTATTTACCGTATTGATGTGAGTCTCGGTTTCCGGCGAAAGTCCGGTGATGGCAGAAAAGTTCCGGCGAGTGAAATTTCGTCGAGAATTGGTGTGATTTTGAGCGAAAAGATTACCAGAGGCTAGGGTGTGTATTTATAGGAAAGAATATCGATGAATTATGTCCGATTTCTGTCTTGATTCGTTGGTCAATTATTCTCCGACGGTTATGACTGATGTCGCGGAACTGGACATCGGTTATAATCGATGTAAGTGTTAATACGCACGTTAAGTCATAAGAAACCGACAATAATTGGCGAAATCGTCGGGATTTCCGGCGACTGCGAATTGGGCGCGTCGGTTGACTGATTTGAAATTGAGTTTTTGTTATTTGAATTAATTGTCTTGATATATCACTAAAGAACACAAGTGGCGGAGTGGTAGGATGTGTGTGAGTTAAGACTTTGAGAAACATCCGGCTGACCCGGGTTCGAAACCCGGCATCAGCAATGTATTTTTATTTCATTATTTTTTATAAATTTTCAATTATAAATTTTAAATTCTAATATATTTATCAATTATGTATCGTATAAAATTAATTTGAGTATTAAATACGCAACGAAAATTTTAACTGGATGCTCGGTTAATAAACGAAGCGGGTTTGGTTAACCCGGTTTTTGACGGATGTTACAGTATCCCATACTTTTAGAAATTTCGTCCCGAAATTTAAGTAGTGGCATGTTTGACTTAAAAGGATGGTGTTTTAGTTTGACAATTGCATACTTAGAAGGGGGTAAGAGTTTAAATTTTTGTTTGAGGCGGTAACGTTCCTTCTAAGGGTTGAATACCCTGCTAC
This sequence comes from Scalesia atractyloides, assembly GCA_947069175.1. NCBI lineage: Eukaryota > Viridiplantae > Streptophyta > Magnoliopsida > Asterales > Asteraceae > Scalesia > Scalesia atractyloides. The sequence continues at coordinate 96,550,156 of CAMTDV010000008.1, forward strand.
AGGAATCGCTTTTTGTTGTCTACGGTAAAGAATATTTAGAAACATAGTTGATTGACTAAGTATGATTTTATGCACAAGAGTTTTAATACGTTAGGAAAGATAAGGTTATATCTTAAAAACTTCTACTACTAAAACCTACGTGGAACTTCTCATAACCGCCTGACAATGCCTCTGATCCTTTGGCAAGAATACTTATATATAGGAAGTACCAGCGGCGTATCCACCATATTTTTGTCAAATTTTCATTGATTTTATCTTTAAGTTATGATTGGTTCTATGATGTGACTCTATAACATAAACAAACACAACAACCAAAGCCTGAGTCCTAATTCTGATAGTATACATGTTTGAGTGGTGACAGTACCTCTCTCGTTTGTTATGATGGAGAGGTTAGTCTATGTAGAAATGAAACACAATCCAATTTATTTAAATGATGAGATGATATGAATGCTAAATCAGTGAGTATAAAACAAACTTCAACCAAGACATTACTAAATCCTACATGGAACTTCCCATAACCGCCTGACAATGCCTCTGATCCTTTGACATGAATACTTATATATAGGAAGTACCAGCGGCGTATCCACCATATTCTTGTCAAATTTTCATTGGCTTTATCCGTAAGTTATGATTAGTTCTATGTGACTCTAAAACATAAACAAACACAATCAACCAAAGCTTGAGTCTTAATTCTGATAGTATACATGTTTGAATGATGACAGTACCTCTCTCGTTTGTTATGATGGAGAGGTTAGTCTATGTAGAAGTGAGACACAACCCAACTTCTTTAAATGATGAGACTGAGATATGTCGTGAAGTATGATGATATGAATGTTAAATCAACGAGTATAAAACAAACTGAAATAGTAATTTGCATCAAGATTCTTGGATAAATTTCCAATTTATAACTGAAATACGTGAAAATTGAGATAACATAAAGAAAAACATAAAAACTAAGCGGTTGGAGTTGAATCTTGATTTTTGGTGAAGGAGACTAGTTGGGTGGTTCGTTTGGGCCGTCATTATCTTCAACAGGATTGGCGTTGATGTTGTAAACTCCTCCTCTTGCTGGTGGCCTAGCTGGGTTTGCTTGATTTGCTTGTTTAACTGGGTTTGCTTGAGCTTGAGCGTTTATGATGTTAACCAATCGAGGGCACGTGTTCCTAAAATGGGTAGGATCGCCACAATTGAAACAAGCTCGAACGTATGAGAACATGGGGTATTGGGGTTGTTGATATGTTTGGATCATGTTTTGAGTAGGGGGTGAGGTTTGGTTTTGAGGGGTGCGGCAAACCTTGCTCAAATGACCATAGCGTCCACAATTCGCACATAATCGACAAGGTAAGGTAGATGGATGGTGATAAAAACAGGTGTTGCATTGAGGGTGAGGTCCAAGGTAAGGTTTCTTATTTGGGTAAGTTGAGTTGGGTGCTACTTGAGTGATTGGGATAGCTTGGAGGGGTACGGCTTGTGAGGCTGGTTGATTGCGTTGAGTGACAGCGAAAAGTTGCCCCTCTCGTTTTCTCTTAGAAATGGGTTGAGAAGGGGATTCGGTTTGGGTGGAGTTTGGGGTTTCGGTTGATGCTTAATCCTTCTTCTTCTCCTCCTTGAAGTCTTTATTCCGTTATGCGGTTTTCGGTGAGCTCTGTAGCTAACTCCATGGCTGCTTCCAAATGCTTGAAGGTGCATTTAGTGGTATTTGGGGGAGGGTTGATAACATTTTGATCTTCTTGATTGATTGGGTTGTCGGGATTAGCGGTAAGGGCTTGTTGAACTTGAACTACGATGCTGGGTATTACTGCCGCCATTTGTTGAGCGATTTGGGCAGCCATGCGCTCGCGGGATTTCCTGATTTCATTTTCCTACGAGCTAGACTAGAATCTACAAAGAATACGTACCAAGAGTATGAGTTGGATGTTTTAGGGATCATGTGTCGTATTTTAGGAATGAACATTCATAAAATAAATATAGAATAATAAATCTACTACATCCATAGGATGTCTTGGGCTTTGCTCGTAATTGGGCCTTGCATGCCGCCATACTTCACCTTCGTAATCATGTGGGCCCCCATGATTACCGGGTTTTTCATATGGTTCGCATGTGTTAGCCTGGTTACGTACACTAAAACCCGGAGAAAATCGAGAAATATGTATGCAACGTATGATATTCGGAATGTATCCAGGTGTGGACACGGTGACACCTCAAAGTGGGGTTAGTTCGAACCACGTTTGGTGTGGCATGCTTTGGCCTAATAGGTCCTTCGTACTCTCATCGTTAGTCCTCAGGTAGGCAAACTGGTCCGTTATATTGGATTTATACGAATGCCAACCTAGACAGGACGTTCCGACTACCGGTACTTGTACCCTTACAGTTACTACATGCCCGTTGCAGAACTCACTCTGATGAGATTTGAAAAATGAAAAATGCGACAAAATCTTGAATAACGGAAGTATGAAGATGATTTGAATATGTGAACATTGAAATATGTATGATGAATGTGTATGTAATTATGTATGTTTGACTGTAAGTATAATTCACTATGTATCACAAAATGTAGTATCGGAAGTGTTTGCATGCATTTGTGTATGTAATAAATATGAAACAAATAAATATCATAAGTTTGCATGCAACCACATAAACAATTAAAATCTAGTCAACTGTAGTATAGGCTCTAAGGGTCTAATAACCTATCCGATATCCCTATAGTCAAAAGCTCTGGTACCAATCTGTCATACCCCAACCCGCAGCGGAAAAGGTGATCGGGGCATGATTGGGTTTTCATCAAAGCTCATGACATTTATTATAACGTCTCATATTTATTATCACAATTTTAAAGAAGATCATACAATCAAATCATACTAGTACAACATGTTCTATACGTCTTTCTATCCTTCATTATTTTTCTTCTAAGGCAATTTCCCTATGTTTTCCTTGCTTCATCCTGTTCACCTGTATCATGTGTAAAAATGGTTTTTGGATCAACAAAAAGTTGGCGAGTGAATCCTATTAAAACATTTAAACGTGTTTATTGAATTGATTATAAAATAAAGTGCATAACCACATATGAGTAAATGTAAATTTATTCACAAAACACTTAATATTAAATATTGCACATACAAACAACAATAGCTTGTTTTGAGGCACGCGTTGTTCAACTCGTCTCCTACGAGGAACTGATGGGCCTAATGAATGAGTTTTGAGGAACGCGTTGTTCTACGAACTGATGGGCCTAATGAATGAGTTTTAAGGCACGCGGGTTGTTCAACTCGTCTCCCACGAGGAACTGATGGGCCTACAAATAATTTGCATACAACTTGACAATATGTAATACATAATAACAAACAATATTTACATTTTAAGTTTAGATCATAATATGGTATAGCACGAGTTTGAATAAGCGAATTAGTTTAAGTGACACATGATACACCCCAAAACATGAATAAAAAGGGGAATTTGTAAGAATTCACTCACAGTGGTTGTGTTTCTTGGATTGATGATGAATGCGCACGAATTTGGATTTAACCACGAGAGAAACTAACCTAGATAATAACATAACGGTTCGGTAAGTAAGCGGATTTTATTAACCAATTTTAATAGGATTTTTGGATATATTTTTGTGAGTTTAAGGCTATTTTCTAACTTTAAAAACGTTTATTTTTAAGTATTTTTAATTGATTTTTAAATTAAATAAATAAATAAAAATATTAAAAAAATGTTGACTTTGACCGTTGACCATGACTGTTGACCGTTGACCGGTTCGGTCGGTTATATTGTTGCACTGAGTGAGATTCGAACCGGTGACCTCTCGTACGCGTGCACGCAGCTCTACCAACTGAGCTACGTGTCTAACCCGAAATATTTCTGTTTTTAATTATATTTATACACTATTTAAGTTAATCCGAAAATCATTTATTTAAAAAGGATTTAATTGTATCGAACCGGTGATCTCAACAGGTCTCGAACCCGGGACCTGTGGTTTAGTTTGGCACACAGTCCACCGCTGGACTGTGTGTCTAACCTGGTTAATATTCTGATTTTTATTATACTTAACATCTTACTGCGTGTGGATCCGGATTCAGTTTAAAAAGGAACATTTTTATCACAGAGAATGTGATTGTGTCAAGGATCGAACTCGGGACGTATGTTCATTGTGTGCACACAGTCCACCGCTGGACTGTGTGTCTAACCCGTTTATTATTCTGATTTTAATTAATCTTATACACTAGTTGGAATTCATCTTCTTCGTTCAAAACCAGACAACGGTTAAACAACCGTTTCCTGTTAAATTCAATTAACGAACATTATAAGCGATTGTAATGCGATGAAATAGAGAGAGTTTTGGAACTGAATATACCAAACAGGTGTCTTTCTCAGAACTCCGGCAAGGATTCGTCGGCTCTGTTTTGTGAACTCCGTCTGTTCGGATCAATTAAAAGTTTTGATTGATTAAATGTGAAATTGAACTACTGAGCAACGATTATCAGAAGGTTTAGATGACTATACCGATTCACAGCGTGATTCTGGAAATTCCAGAAGTTTTCCGGCGAAAGCTGGATATTCGGCAACGTCGTCTGGGATTGATTCTGGGTGATGGATTGAAGTTAGTAATAGTCTAACAATGGATTGAAACAGAAAGAGTCGAGGTATTTACCGTGTTGATGTGAGTCTCGGTTTTCCGGCGAAAGTCCGGTGATGGCAGAAAAGTTCCGGCGAGTGAAATTTCGTCGAGAATTGGTGTGATTTTGAGCGAAAGATTACCAGATGCTAGGGTGTGTATTTATAGGAAAGAATATCGATGAATTGGGTCTGATTTCTGTCTTGATTCGTTGGTCAATTATTCTCCGACGGTTATGACTGATGTCGCGGAACTGGACATCGGTTATAACCGATGTAAGTGTTAATACGCACGTTAAGTCACAAGAAACCGACAATAATTGGCGAAATCGTCGGGATTTCCGGCGACTGCGAATTGGGCGCGTCGGTTGACTGATTTGAAATCGAGTTTTTGTTATTTGAATTAATTGTCTTGATATATCACTAAAGAACACAAGTGGCGGAGTGGTAGGATGTGTGTGAGTTAAGACTTTGAGAAACATCCGGCTGACCCGGGTTCGAAACCCGGCATCAGCAATGTATTTTTATTTCATTATTTTTTATAAATTTTCAATTATAAATTTTAAATTCTAATATATTTATCAATTATGTATTGTATAAAATTAATTTGAGTATTAAATACGCAACGAAAATTTTAACTGGATGTTCGGTTAATAAACGAAGCGGGTTTGGTTAACCCGGTTTTTGACAGATGTTACAAAATATGCTAATTTATTAACCCACGGGAACATGTATATTAGTTACTTTTATCAAAGCACTTGACCAGTAATTACTATTATTTTCTTTTATCAAATATGCAATTAATTAATTCTTAGTATGGGCCATGGCCTTAAAATTGACCCCATGTAGTATTAAATTAAAGAGAATTAAAAAAAATATCATCTAGATAGATAAAAATAAGTACTTATAACAGTATATTTAGAATTTTATAACGTGTTATATTATATTGTTTTGTTAGAATGATGAAGATGGTAAACATCGTCAAATTATATATAAAAACTGAATTATGCGATAACATTAATAATTAATAATATGTACGTTTGTGGTTTGATTACTTGTATGTTTCTATTCACAACTTAATTTCTAGTAAAATTTATATCAACACATATATAAAAACAAGCAAATCACAACGACATACTCGAAACTTTATAAAACATTGTATTTTAAAATCTATAAGACAAACAAAATATTCTTAAAATTAATTATATTATAATAATAATAATAAAATATAATAAAAAGAAAAAAAATGTTAGCCCCTCGTATCATGACTTTGCTAATTACTATAATATAATTTCAGTGTTGTACCAACATTCATTCAAGTAGGTTCACAACCTCTATTACTATGATTTAACTAAAATAAAAATTTTTCTTTAAACTTTATTTATCTTTTAATAACCTTTTACATCAGATTCTCTATCCCTATTTCTATTTTACTCATAAACACTTATTTTATTGTGTTTTATCTATTTTACTCATAAACAATTATGAATAGTGAGTCTCAATACTTAGCATAACTTCTCTAAAGCTTATATCTCTTTTAGAGATTCCTGATGGAAACTACAAATGCAAGAAAACCTTTTATTTTTCTCAATATTTTTGAGAAAGTACTATACAAAGAATCTGATGTGAATGCTCTAAGACTATACGATGTGTAGGGGAGTGCCTGCCAAGTCTACTCCATGGTCGTGAAACACCGTGACATGTGAGGTGCGAAGAGGACGGAGTCAATGACGACTCTCACTACTTACACAATTCCTATATGACGCCCCCATTTTTATTAAGTATTTATGTCACATGCTTTTTTTCATATTTCATGTTCACCAAAATATATGGTCTAAATTAGGGAAGAACATCTAGTATGGAGTATCAATACCGGTATTGAATCGTATCATACTAAGCCATTTTCGATATCAATCTGATACCCTTTTTAGGTTTTCAGAACAAATACTTTTGGTTCGATACCAAGGTTGCAAACGATCAAAACTTTCAGTGAACAGTTCATGAACCGTTCGGCGGGAAATTCGTTTGTGTTCATTCGTTTAATAAATGAACGAACATGGACAGATGTCACGTTCTTTCATTTATGTTTGTTTGTTTTTGCTTGTGTTCACTTGTGTGTGGGGTTTTTAACCATGTATGGATAAAGGTTAGAGTTAAGTGTCATTTTCGTCCTTATGATTTGTTCATTTATACCAGTTAAGGCCAAATTTCAAATTTGTACCACCATCGTCTCTAACATTCTTGGAACATGTCAATTCCATAAAAAAAAACTAAGGTTGAATTGAATAACTGGACAAACTAAAAGGACGAAAATGGTAGTTTATTCATTTATTTGGACCGAACTGGAAGGTTTCAAGAATGTCAGGGACAAAAATGGTACAAATTTAAAATTTGGCCTAAACTGACATAACTGGACAAGCTAGAGGGACGAAAATGACAGTTAACTCATTAGGTTAAGTGCTCAAGTACGTATGGATAATTAAGTTTGTATACTTTGAAGGGATCTACTTAATGTATGTGATGCCGATTTAGTTGATGTTTAATATATATTCATTTATGGTCCTTAGCGTTTGTTCGTGTTCATAAGTGTTCTTTGTGTTTATGAACGTTTTGTTTGTGTTCATTTATGTTTATGAACGTTTGTTTGTGTTCACTTGTATTCATTCATGTTAATGAAACTTGTTTATGTTCGTGTGCGTTCATGGACGTTCGTTTGTGTTCGGTACCTATAATTAACAAATGGTCCAGGGGCGGACCTACCTTGGCGCTCCGGCGGTAGTGTAAATTTTGGAAAAATTTGACCTTTTTTGACGTTTTTCCGATTTTGTTACCCCATTTTTTTGTAAAACGTTTCCCCTACGAGTATTTTCTAAATCCGCCACTGAAACGAACACAAACAAACACGAACAAACTCATTTCTTCAGTGAACGTACACGAACACAAAATCTCATTCCGTAAACATTCGTAAACATACGTATTTCATTTCATTAACAAACAAACATAAACAAAGTCCTGTCTGCGTCCGTTCGCAGCCCTATTCGATACCGAACCGAAATCAACCGACCAACAAGACTTGAAATACCCCCAATGACCACCGAGGAGTTAAAACCCCCGAGAAACCAGTGACGAATAATAAGAATGGCAGAAGAAGAGGAAGTACTGATCGAAGTGGAGGCTGCACAATCTGTGTACGGTGACGATTGTCTTGTTATCTCACAATACCCACCTCATCTCAACCTTCTAATCAAGCCCAGAACCGCCGATGTTTCCTCTCAACAGGTTTCCCCCTTTTCAAGATCCCCATCTTTCATTCCATCCCTTGATCATTAAAAAGATGACATTTTTATGCTCTGATTGCAAGAAAGTTTAGATTTTTAGTTATCTGTTGTGTTGGTTTTGTGTTTTTAATAGATGGGTAATTAGTTTATTTGAAGTTGGGTTTTTTTTTTTAATCTTTTTGTGGAGTTAGTTGTGTATGTTGTTGAAATGTTGGTTATTGATGATGAATGTGTGATTGAGGATACTGGGTTAGGGTTTTGGTAGTTTAAGTTTGGTGGGTTGGTTTTGAATTATTTGAATTGATTGGGTTATTTGGAGTTGGGTTCGGGTTGCTGGATAATCCGATTCGATTCTGATTTGAGTTAGGGATTGTTATGTACAAGACTGTTCTATAACAATAAGTTTGGCCAAAATTCAAAATTAAACCTCATGTGAAAAAAAAGTTAAATAAAAATGGTTCCAAGTGTCTTTGAAATTTGAATTTGGAACTCCCTTGGCCTTAAAAAGCGCGGACCAGACGTTTCATAGCGCTTCGCATCTTTTAAAGTAAGGGAACGTCTTCTGGTTTCCTATTAGTTACTCTATGTAAACACGCTTGTGTGGATCTAACAGGGGTTCCCCCCTTGTGGGCTTGGACGGTGGGTCAAGCTGCTTCGGGCAAAGTGGCCAAACACGAGAAAGCGTGCCTTGACAACCAACACGTGTTTATCCCATTTGCATTTGACACTTTTGGTTTCCTTGCGCCAGAGGCTGTGGACCTGCTTAGTTGAGTCCAAAGGGTCATGCATAGTAATGTCATGACCCGGAGATCTATGAACGTGGTTTTTAAAAGACTTGGTTTTGCTATACAAAAAGGGATAGCGGCGCAGCTTGTTGCCCGTTTACCTTCTATTTCGATGTTAAAAAAAAATATGATTATTTGCTGTCATTTGCACAAATATATGAATCAAAATTTGTCTTGACGGTTATAAGATCTCAAACTCTGATGTCGTGCCTTTTTGCAGTTTGTGGAAGCAGTTATAGGGATACGAGCAAGTTCCAAGGTATTCAAGGCATCTAAACATAGCCTTAAATTTGCAGATTATCTAAAACCAAATCACATGATCATGAGCTTGGTTTAAAAAGCACACGAGCGCGTGAGGCAATTGGAAAAACACTTTAGGGTCTGGGGCAACGCTTTTTAGACATGTGGGTCAAAATCGTGGTTTGGAGGAGACTGATATGTAAATTGGGTCAAAAGGATAGAGAGATTATGAGCGGTTTACTTGATGAGGAAGGCTGATATGTAAATGAGACGAGAGAAATGCATCTTTTGGCTGTACGTAGAGCATTGCTCACATACGTGAAGTTCTCGCCCCGTACCCTGGATTTTATGACCTAAACGCCCCTGAGCACTCGCTTCAGATTTATGATAGATTTTTTATACACCTTTAAGTTATTTTTATTCAAGTTGTTTATCTCAGATACTGGTATCAACTTTTTACTGCAGTATCCTGATGAACCACCAGACATCATGATTACAGATTCCAAGGGTCTAGATCAACAAAGACAAAAAAATCTCATAGCCGGTATCCATAACAAGGCTCGTGAACTCTCTTCGACTTCAATGCTTGTAGCACTTTGCGAGGTATATTTACTAACTCTAGATAACTTAAGTATTTTTGTAAATAATTTTCATGAGCTTGCTGAAGTATTTTTGTAATTCGTTTTATGGTGATTTTGTGTTTTCAAATAATCAGAATCAAATAATGAGCTGTAATTAAACGCGTTGTGGAAGATAGTGTTTAAACGCACTTTTGTTGTTTCAAGTTTTAATATTAGATAATGCTTAATTTTTTAATTAGGAAGCAGTAGAGAGGCTTACGAGCATGAATCACCCTGATGGAGATTGTCCTCTGTGTTTATCTCCTTTGCTTGAAGAGGGCGCATCGAATAACGCTTTACCGTTTATGAAACTAATGTCGTGTTTCCACTGCTTCCATCGGTAATTACCTTAGTTTCGGTGCTCTTGCGCTTAGATGTTGGTAATAAATTTTACCTTTTTTTTAATTAATTGTTAATTGAATGCAGTGAATGTATAATAAGGTGGTGGAATTGGCTCCAGGTCCATAAAGAAACCAATCATGCTAATTCATCTGGTCTACACGAGATTAAAACTCAACCAGGTGATATCATTGATCCAAGGGTTAAACGTTCCAAAAGCTTGCACGTATTTAATAAGGGTTAATGCTATAAAAAACCAAAATGCGTTCTTACTTCACACAAAAAAGTTCTTCAACTCTGTTTTGGTATATTAAAGGTCCATAACTCGTTAAAAAGACATGTACTTGTGACAATATTCACGTAAGTCGGGACTTGTTACCCCTTAAAGTGGTCAAATTTTGATGAAGTGACGTTCCATGATCATATAAGATAGTATAAATGTTTAACTAAAGTAGTCAAAAAAAGTTGATGTGAAAGTTTTAAAAGATAGTATAAAGCAGTCAAAAGTTGATGAGAAAGTTTTAAATACAATTGGATTTTAACGTGCGACAGTACGAAGTGACCAAAATAACGTGCGTAATTAGGGTTAAACCATTAAACCAACCTATGTGTAATTTGAGATTTAACCATGCGTAATGTTCGTGTTTGATGACATGTGAGATTTGAATTTTATAACGTGCGCAAGTATGTATATAACATGCGTAATTTCGAAATGTGGACTTCGTACGCTTCGCACGTTAAGGGGCTATTGTACGATAACCCATCCCAAAGTTGATAAGTTTGTGTTACACCTCAGCAAAGGAGCCTACATTACATCCACATCAAAAAAAAAATTATACATAGCCTTTACATATGCAATGATTGTGCTAGCAAATGACCGTTTTCGTTAATTTTACATATTCGTGCATTTTAAACAAGTTTAGGGGTTTAATATATTAAAAATGGTTTTGGTTTTGGTTTGAGGGCCTTTTTCATTTTAAATGAGAAAGCGTGTTTGGTTACATGGGTTTCTCTTTTTTTTTTTATTCGTTAGCTGGTTAATTTAGACATCTGACTTTGTTAAAAACATTTTTATCGAATATACATGAATAAAGAGAATAAAGACTCTGAAGACGGGATGGGTACTTGCCCAGTGTGCCGTAAGGTGTTCCATGCTAAAGACATTGAACACGTGCTCGACTTGGTGGAGGGTTATTCTCAGTTGGTATGTCTACAAAATTATTATTTGTCCACAATTAAGTTTCTTGATGATATCATGTGGTGGTTCTTGTACTTTAAATTGTATAAATGTAGTATTTGATCGTTGGAATAGTGGTGGCAAAGTGAGCGGGTTGGTTAATGGGTCAAAAACATACATTTTTGTACTTGTCAAAATGGGTCGGGTCAACCCACGGCACTTTTTGCTCGAATGTGTTGGATTTTTATAAATAGTAGATGTCAAGTATTATTACAAAGTTATCTTCTTGCTATATTAGTCAAATATTTTTATTAAAATCATTTAGGATGATTTATACATTAGACATACATTGTGTCCTACTTCCGACCTGTTTGACGCGTTTGAGATAAAACATAATAATCAACTATTCATAAATAGATAGGTCAAAATGACACCCTTCGTTTGCAACAATTTACGTTCAGTAATAATCATTTATCATTAATTTTACTTTCAGAATCTTGAGAATGCCGACGATACAGAAAACGACACGCTTCTTCACTCGGATTCAGAAAACACAAGGAGGCAGAAATTCGAGGCCATTCTGAAGCTACAGCAGGAGAACAATGGCTTGATCGAGCCAAAAAAGACCGAAGTTTTGATGCCCGGAATGTTCCTTCCCCGCCCCACCCCCGCCACATCAATCGCCACCTCAGATAAAGAAGCCACCGACGGGGAACAGGTAACCGAAGCTAAAACGAACAGTGGTGTTTCTAAGCCGAGTAGTAGTAACCATAGAAGATCGAGACCAAGAAGCAACCGCCCCACCGCCACCTCAGATAAAGAAGCCGCTAACAGTGAACATGCGACAGAATCTAGAACGGATGGTGGTGTTTCTAAGGCGAGTAGCAGTAACCGTAGAGGCTCGAGGTCAAGAAGCAATTACAGAGGGAATAATTCAAGAGGTCAAGTTAATAGACAATGGGTTGCTAACGAAAATGGAAATACCAAGTGAAGATTTATGTTATACTGCAATTTTGTCCACATTACTACACTTTTGATCTCTATTTACCCCCTTCTGACAAGGGTGTGTTGCTCTTTTTGTAATCAAAAGACCATTTATGAAGTTAAGAAGCTGGTTTTGTTTGCTACCCTTGGATGGGGGAGCTATCACATGGACATATCACCCGTACCAGTCGCGCCAACGGGCAACAGATTGTCCAACGTAGCGATGGGAAATGTGACGTAAAGCAGCACAATGAATAAATGACAGGTAAAAAGAGGGTGGATAAACGTGCCACGTACTCTAAATCTTGAAACTTGAAAACTGATGAAATAGTAGTTAAAATCGAAGCACGGATTTATGAAATCTATGATTCACATGCTTCAGAGCTTTAGATGAAGAAACTTGGGTTTGTGAGTTGGTCTTAGCGGTTGGTCCGTTAAGATGTTTCATTCCATATCTCATGGACCCGAAACAGAACTCAAAAGTCATGTTTGTTTTTAACATTGTAATTTCAGATTGAACTTGAACTGGGTGGCCGCAGGTCGGCTTGTGAGACTGACCCCGGTTCGAGAACCCACGGGTTTCTCCATAAAGGGCATAACACGGGCCCAAACCGCGTTCTTGGAGAAACCATAACCCCTAATACCACTTGATATCAGTTGTGCCACTACAAGAGTTGAAACTCTCTGGCATAACGAAGATTGGACAAAACCCCTATATAAGCCATTTAATCATGTTCTATGCTTTTATTGGTAAAACATGTATATGCAGCTTTCAAACAGAATCAAATGAAACATATTTCATTGGATAATCTTATAATCCAGTGTGCACAAATGTTTTAGTCTACAATGAAATCTTATTAATCAAGGTCTATAGAGCATGGTCAAAAGGAGTACAATTACACAAACAACAATTTCTTTGTTTTCTGGGGACCAAAGAGTAAAGTTATATCATCATTCCTTTTTACCAGTCATACCTGCAACCACCTGCAATGATCCATTATTAGCAAAAACAAGCTAAAGCCTCAAGTGGAAAATAAGTGTTGATAAAAAATTAATTTAAATAAGATAACAAAATGTGTGACTCACATCACTTAATGCAGGCTGAGGAGCTTGCTTGGTTGATTCAAAGGAATCCAGCATAGGCCTCACAAATGCAGGAAGAGCGAGCCCTAAGATTTACAGTAATAATCAGGTTAATAACAAGATTATTATAACAAATTGCTGACAAAGATTACATTTACAACAAGCTTATGTTTACTTCTATGGTGACGACCTAATATACTTCATCTTTTTCATGAAACTAAAACAGTAACGCGAGACCTTCAAGGGGTGGTGCATAGGTACGCGCTTAAGTTCAAATGTTTTACGAGTTCTCACAATAGTGGTGGGTTTCGTGAGTTTACTGGTATAACATGTTCTCATGGTCACAAAAAATGAAACAAAGAAACTAACGTGAAAAAAGCGAAAATGTAGTAAACGAACAAGTAACGTGAAAAAAGATGAAATCAAAGCTGACTTCCAAAATTGAGGGCTGTAAGTGAGTCTATAGATTAGCTTCACTTACATAGCCAGAAAGGCATACAAAGCACAACGACCAACTCAAATGGTTCAAAAGCTCTTTAATTTGATCATCTAATATCCCCACATGATAGCAATACGATGTTTGACTGCATTTTTAAGTCTATTACTTTTATATTTGTGAAAAGTTAGCATATACTGGTACATGATGCTAAAAGCTCTCATGCTTTATTACATAACCAAAATATTATTCGGTAGCTATATCATTCAGAGAACAAACTAAAACTAACGGAGACTTGTATCACTGAACAAGGAGAATGAAGTGTTACAAGTCATCACATCATATATATGAAGAGTTATAACACTTCACTTAGGTTCTCGTGTTTACTGATTACATCAGCAAGGGCACATATTGATTTCATCACTGTGGCTTCTGCAATCTATGTGAGTAAGGTGAAGCAGGAAAAATCTCATGCTTGTGTAAAATGTTCACCCCCTTCGGGGGGTGCGGTTTGATTAGTATTGTAACAAATGTTATGGTCTGTTTTTCCAAAAGCATTCCCTTTCTGAATTCAAAACCCTAAGTACAATATATTTCCAACGTAAGGATGAGATCAAAAACCACTAACCAGAAAATAGAACACTACATTCATAAGAAGTTCAACAAAACATGTTTCTAATGATCTAATCACAAAACTTAAAGTTCAAAAAAATGACATCCTAGAACTCCAGAGCAGGATTAAGATCCAGATAAATCATATACTGTAACCTAGCTGGTGAATTGTGCATACGTTGAATCATATAGGAAGTTAGGAACACAAAGGTTTATCAATTATCATTTCACCTTCACCTAATCCCCTTCCTAAATTCAAAACCCTAAGTCCAATTCAAGCTAATACTTTTCTACAAGATATTACTCGAGATCGGCTCGATAAAAACACGTATCGAGCCGTACTTAAACGAGTCCGAGCTCGAGCTTTTATCGAGGCTCATAGCGCCTTAAGGATGAGATCAAAAACCACAAACTGGCAAATAGAACACAGTACTCATACAAAGTTCAACAGAGCATGTGTCTAATCAGGAAACTTCAAGTTCATATAATCGATATCAGATCTAGATGAGTCATGTACATACTGTACAACCCTAGCTGGTGAATTATGCATAAAACGAAGTAGATCGGGAGAAAAAAATAGGGAAATTAGGGTTTGAGAAGTGGAAAAGGGGGAATACTGAAGCCGCCGATGAGGCAGGAAGCAGCAACAATAGGCTCTTGAACGACGAACATCCTGAGCTTCTGCATAACCGCCATTGTTGCTCTTTGATCTTCTCGACACTGTTGACTCAGGTGTCTGTTGTTGAAACTCTTCACATACAAATTACACCTCTTTTTATCTTTTGGCTATGAATGTATATAGTTTTTTTTATGTTTTCTGATGCGGGTAAGTACGTTCGTTTCGGTTCGATTTTGTTATTAGCTTCAATCGAAACCGAAGTCATCGATTAATCTATTTTATTAATCAATCGATTTTCGGTTAATCGGTTCGGTTATTTGGCTAGATTGTCGATTCCGTAAGGTTCGATTAAAACCCTAAAACCAAACTTCGGCTAAATTTTTGCTTAGAAACTCTCGCATATAAATTAGACCTCTTTTTTGTCTTTCGGCTATGAATGAATGTATGTATGCTAGTTCTATTTTTATTTTTTCTGACAGCGGTAAGTACGTTCGCTTCGGTTCGATTTTGTTATTAGCTTCAATCGAAACCGAAGTCATCGATTAATCTATTTTATTAATCAATCGATTTTTGGTTAATCGGTTCGGTTTATTCGGCTAGATTGTCGATTCCGTTAGGTTCGATTAAAACCCTAAAACCCAAAACCAAACTTCAGCTAAATTTTTGCTTAGAAGCACATGAAATGGAGATATAAATACATGAAACGGAGATAAAAACTAGAAATATATGAAAATATAAAATAGTTCGGTTCAATTAATTTCGGTTGACTGTTGATACCAAAAAAAAGGTTGAGTTCGATTCGGTTTCTATTTGTTTCTGGGTTGGTTATTGATGAGTGGTAACATATTAGCTTTTATTTTAATCATCATAAACTAATCTTTTTTTAATGTTTGCATGTCTGGTAGAACTAACAACTGGTCACAACATGTAAATAGAGTCATGTGACCCATGATAGTCTTAATGTAATAACTTGTTTTCAATGTTGTAACATTCATTTTTTGTTTTAACTCAAGATTCTATATGATATGAAAGAAACAAATAAATTCACAAACATTATTATTAGTTTTACTATTAATATCTCAAAAATATAAGAACTTACAATGGTCCACAATTCACCATAGAGTTCAATTGTGTACTCAAAACAATCTAGGTGTGTAGTAGCGGATATAGAAAATCTTCGTACGGGTAACGTTTTATAAAAAAAGGTAACGAAATCGAAAAAACGTCAAAAAAATGTCAATTTTTTTCCAAAATTTACACTACCGCTGAGGCCCCAAGGGGTAGCGCAGGCTACCCTAAGGTAGGTCCGCCCCTGTAGGTGAGTACAACGTTTCATTTGTACGAGGGTTCCCACAAATGTAGAACTCTTCTAAGCTTGTAGTCCTACGCTAGACCGCCTTTTAGAGCATGTGATGTCAAGGAGTGATAATGAATAGAGTAAACTTCCGTTTTATTCCTTCTGGTTTGGTCATTTTAACGGTTTTGCCCCAATCCTTTAAAAATAACTATTTTCCTCCAATAGTTTACTATGTTTTTTCCATTTTGCTCCCCGACACTAACTCAGTTAAATCACTGAATTAAAGGTAGGGGTATTTTGGGAATTTTATATATAAGTATTAGTTATTTATAAATTCCTTAAATATGTTTGATATTAAATTAAATAATATATAAAACCACTGTTATCTCTCTAGTTCTATCTACCAATATAACCACCTTCTCCAGCAGCCACCACCGCACCATCTGGCCACCGCCACTGCACCATTCGGCGACCACCACCTGCCATCACCATCCTCCACACTTCTCCCGTTCAACCTGTTCTAGCCTTCAATCACTACCACTCTCTTTCTCCCTTTCTTACCGTTACAAACCCTCAACCCTAGCCCTGCCACCGTCAAAATCACACCACAACCACCTGCAAAATTGTAACCACCGACAAACAAACCTGTCTTAACCCTAGCCACCGCAATTTGGCTTGAACCTTAACCACACCTGCCATCACAGCTTGCCACCACCACACTTTGTTTCTCCTTTTCTTGCCGACACAAACCCCAATCCCACCACAACTCGCTGCCACCTGCAAAATCGAAAACACCCAAATACCCCTACCAACATCATCGTTGTGCCCCCTTTTTGGATCACTCGTCGATTCTAGGGTTTTGGATCAATCCGCGTTCAGATCAGATTATTAGGGTTTTTATGTGAGAAATTATGGAGAAGAAGAAGGTCGATGTTCCTCCAGTGGTTTTTGCAGGTGGTTCCGACGATGCTGATTCCGGAAACGATGATTCTGGCGATTTTGGATGTGACGGTGGAGCTGGAGAAGGTAGCGGAGAAGGTGAAGGTTTCGGTGGTGGAGATGAGAGAGAAAGTTGTGGTGGTAGTTGGTGGTGGTGACGGCGTCGGGTGGTGGTGGTGGTGGTGACGGCTGCAGATGGTGGTGGCGGCGGATGTGGTTGAGGGTGAGAGATGAGAGAGTGCATATGTATGTATGTATGTATGGGTTAGAGGTTGAGAGATGTTGATGTTGTATGCATATATTCTATATAAAATATTTATAAATTAAAAAATATTTTTATAAGTAAAATTATCAAAATATCCTTACTTTTATGTGGCAAGTTATCAAAATACCCTTTCAGTTAACAAACAATTTGGATGGAGTTAGTGTCGGGAAGCAAAATGGAAAAAATATAGTAAACTATTGGAGGAAAATGACTATTTTTAAAGGATTGAGGCAAAACCGTTAAAGTGATCAAACCACAGAGAGCAAAACGGAAGTTTACTCTGATGAATATAAGGAGGCCACATCTGCGAAGGCTACAAATGATGTACATTCCATCTATTAAACTCAATGAGGATACGATGACTTCATCTTTCATAATCCTAAAAACACTATTCACCGAATATATGGCACCTACACGATATAGGTGGATGGTCCCCACATAAAGTAAAAGTTTTCTGTGCTTCTGGCACACCTTTTATTATCCAAACATATCTTCGATGAATAGTGTTTCTGGCCACATAGAGGTTTCTTACTACGTATCTTGAAAAAAAAAATACTAGTTTTGTGAATTTTTTTATAATTTTTGCAGTATCTTTTTTATAACAGTGAGCTTCTTGATATAGCTTAAGAATTTATTTATCTAAAGACCATTTGTCAAAAAACCTTTAACTATACATGCAACCACATGTTTTATACATTTTTTAAACAGACAAATAGAATTCTTTTAAATTTTGGGGTTGTATGTTAAGAGGATCCCTTTTTAAACTTTCTGTTGGTGGTTAAGTCGTCAGCGCTGCTGAAGGCGGCTTCCACGTTTGCCGCCGTTAACCAACATTGTTTTGGAGGCTGCAGGCTCGCTTATGAGACGACAATATCAACCGCGTAACTAAGTCCCAAAATCAAATACAGGGACCAAAAATTTTCAACAACTTAATAGAGTATGATTCAAATCAAAACCAAACAAAAAGAATCTACTCATACAAACATTTATGTAAAAGTTAAACTAGAAATAACAAGTAGCAAACAAACATAAGTAACATATAAATCAACTTCCTTTAACTGGTTTCAGCAACATTTCCGAATTGCCAGGGGTTGAATTCGGTCGTGCTGATGTTAACTTCTTTAACTGTGCTGGAACTATCGGCGGCAGCTCGATGTTCAGTATACTTTCCGTTGAACTCGTAAATCTCCAAATCACCCCATGGTGTGGGAGCAATTTGATCAGTCTGGTTAAACCATTTTGGGACGAATTCTTGACCCTTTGACTCTCGCATCCGTTTCTCAGCTCTCTGTTTCTCTTCAAGACTGTTAAAAAAACGACATTATGTTCAATTGTTCAATGAAATGATTTAAGAGGTTTTATGCATAAAATATATACACGGTGGGCAACTTTCAAGCCGTTTTAAGTTAGTTTTTAGATTCCTTTTTTTCATTTTATGTGTTTGACCGTCAGGGATAAAGTCAATCAATACGATAAACACATATACATGAAAAGGAACTAAGGAAGCAATCGAAGAAGAAAAAACAATGAACAAACCATTAACCATCTTCCATATTAGATTACTATTATTAAATTAGGGTAATAGTCCTATAATTATCCTTAGATTATGATAACTTGGAGCCCAAGTAACACATAGCCTATTAATTTACTCCCACATAAGTCACAACCTACTATTACAAATCAATAAACTTTCTGATTTATATCTAGGGGTGCAAACGAGCTGAGCGGCTCCCAAGCTGCTCGAGATGGGCTCGAGAAAAAGCTGGAAACGAGTCGAGGGTTATCAAGCCCAATCCTAGCTTGAGCCTAAAATAAAGCTAGTTTATTTATCAAGTCAAAGCTCCAGCCTGGCATGTGAAGCTCGTCCGGCTCGTCGAGCCTTAGTGTAATATTAGTTTTTATTAATAGTTAACAACATATACCCCTTGTTTAAAGTTGTCTAGTAAACGAGCTGAACCGAGCCGAGCTACTTTAAGCTTGTTTACGAGCCGAACCTGAACCTAAAAATAAGCTTGTTTAGTAAACGAGCCCGAGCCCGAGCCCAAGCTTCACTTATCGAGCTCGCGAGCCTAAACGAGTCTATTATTTATATTATTTTTATTTAATACATTAATTAATAGATAATAAACAAGCCGAACCGAGCCCGAGCCAAACTCGAGCTTAAAAAACAAAGCTCGAACCGAGTCAAGCTCTCATAAGTTAATCCAGCTCTGGTCGAGCTAGGGCTTGGCTAGACTCGTTTGCATCCTATTCCCATGATCTATTATGTGTGTGCGAGAGAGAGAACGAGGGAAAGAGAGACGTACATGCTCTTTTCTGAACCAGCTTTAGATAAGTCACCGGCCTCAAGTGCGTATCTATCTGGGCGTAAGCGAGAATCTGATGGCAATAAATTCTTCGGTGCGGTTGTAAAGCTGTTTACTTTATGTGCAAAATGTGTGTACTGAAATTTGTCATCTGCAGGGGCCTCGGCAACTCTCCAAACCTTCAAATTTCAGAAAATAAACAATTAATGAATTAAGTCGTCTTCAAACTCATACTGTTTCTTTCAGTCATTTAGCCTATATAAACAGAAGAGTAAAGTACATGGTTGGTCCCTGCGGTTAACCAATGTTTTGGATTTAGTCACTAGCTTTTTTAGAGTACAAGAATGGTCCCTGTGGTTTGCACTTAGTAACACATTTGGTCACCAACTGTTGCCAAAAGTACATGGATGGTCCCTGTGGTATGCACTTTGTAACACATTTGGTCACTAAATATTGGGGACCAAATGCGATACAAAATGCAAACCACAAGGACTATCTGTGTACTTTTGACAAAAGATGGGGACTAAATACGTTACAAAGTGCAAACCACAAGGACTTTCGGTGTAAATTAAAAAAACTGGGGACTAAATGCAAAATTTTGGTTAACCAGTCCAGTACAGGGACCATCCGTGTACTTTACTCTAAACATAATGATTAAGTGTAGCTACAAAACTAGCACAAGTGAAGCAGAACATGCAATCTAACACCCTAAACCTGTTCTTTGTGGCCATCAACTTCAACTTTTGTTTTATGTTGAGTTATTAAACATACTATGTTAATTAGTTAATATTGTAAAGCTTACTTCTTTGAGTTCAGTGTTTGGAAGGGGTTCTCCTTCTAAATCACAAGGTTGGTAACTCATAGCTTCATTCCACTTTCCTGTCATTAATATTTTAGGTTCTTCATCAGAGTTATATACATATCCATCCACTTCATATCGACCAGCACTGCAAAAAGTTTCAAGTACATAAATCAGATATCATTTTGACATTAAAAGCAGGAACCTTTTTCATGGTTAGGCCTGTAAATGAACCGAAAAAACACGGACAGAGGCATGTTCATGTTCGTTCATTTAACCAAACCGAACACAAACACGAACGTATAATCGAACACGTTTTTTTTTGTTCATGTTCGTTTATTAAGAAAATGAGCATGTTCGTTAATGTTTATGTTCGTTCGTTTAAAACCTAAACGACCAGGTCATGAACGTAAACGAACATAAATAAACAAACTCAAACAAACATCATTTAACAAATAATAAACAACACAAATGAACATAATTGAAGATAACTGAACAAACCTAAATGAACACAATTGACCAAACATAAAGTAATTTTCTATATAAGTTAGTTATTAGTTAGGATAAATTCAATTGGAAAACCTATTTTTTATTGCTAGAAAACTCAACTACCAATTAGTTATATTTATTATATGAGTAGTTAGAAAGTTCTTTTTATGTTTAATACTTATAGGAATATAACTACTTATGTATTTAAATTGAAACGATCATAAACAAACAAACAAACATAAATGAACAAACATATACAAATGTAAATAAACGAACATAAATGAACAAGTAACACGTATGCTCATGTTCGTTCGTTTAATTAAATGAACAAAAAAATGTGTTCATGTTCGTTCATTATAAAAATAACGAACATAAAGGACTTCCCGCCGAACAAGTTCACGAACAGTTCATGAATGTTCAGTTCGTTTACAGGCATATTCATGGATGTAAAAATAAGGAAAGACGTAAAAATGTTAGTTACGCACCCAAACCAACCACAGGGTTGAAAATACAGGACAACTTTGTCTCCGGTGGTCAAATTGGTCAAAACCATCTCCCCTGGGGAATCGATCCATGTTCTTCCGAATATCAAATTGTTAACTTTTGTGGGTGGGGGCACTAACTCTAGAATTACTCCGTCTTTCTTCAGCTTCAAACGAGTTCTGCAAACAACACAGTAAAAGTAATAAGCTAGGAACTGTTAAAAAGTTAAATTGACAAGATCACTTTATATTTATATATGTCTAGATATACACGAGAAACTGTAGTAGAGATGGTTACCTTCCGAGAGGATAAACATCGAGAGAGTTACCAAGAAACTTGGTCTTCACCTTTGAAGTTATATCGTATACAAAATGCTCATTTTCAGCATGTGCAGCACTTATGGGAGGGTGATGACTAACCTGATTCATATTAGTTATTTTTGTGTTTGTCAATTCTTGACATTATACAATAACACCATGCAATTATTCAGCATACAATTCATTAAGAGAAACAGAAAAGGTTTCTAAGTAATAATCTGTTTGGAAACAAATGTCACTAGTTTAATCATGTAAAAGTTTATGCCTGTAGTTGCCCCTTGCCTAAGAAAAATATGTAGAAGAGTAAAATGTCAATTTTATCCCATGTGGTTTGGCCAGTTTTTCAACTTTCGTCCAAAGGTTTGTTTTTTCGCATCTGGATCCAAAAGGTTTGACATCTTGCCATTTTTATCCAGCTCGTTAACTCCATCCATTTTTCTCCGTTAAGCCGTGGGAATTTTCGTCTTTTTTTCTTAACTTAAAGGGCAATTCGGTCTTTTGAATACTTTTACATTATGCTAAATGCTTGTACATAAAGTGAAAAGATCAAATTGCCATTTGAGTTAACAAAAAAGAAGAAAATACCCATGACTTAACGGAGAAAAATGGATGGAGTTAACGAGCCGGATGAAAATGGCAAGATTTTAAACCTTTTGCATCCAGATGTGGAAAAACAAACCTTTAGATGAAAGTCGCAAAACTGGCCAAACCTCAAGAACGAAAATGGCATTTTACTCTATGTAGAATGTATATATAACTTTAAGTTTTACCTGTTCTGCAATAAATGTAATGCCACAATGATTAACCATTTCATAGGTTTCACCGAGAATAGGATTAAACGGCTTCCAGGTTCGTTGCAAAGCATAATATACTGATATAAACCAGGATGCTGTAATAAAATAAAAATCATTAACTTCAGATATGTCATGTTTTCGCAAGTATTATGGCGCGCACATATATACCAATTACCAATATGCATTAGATGAATAATAAAAAAAGTAGACCTGTATATACTAATCTCATGTATGGATCCTCACATTCATCTGCTAGCTCCAAAAGATGGGAATATTCCATCAACTACAAAACAAAAATAAGTGTCTTAATATTAATATTAACATTAAACAAGCAACGTATATCAAGCATATTGGTGAAGTTGGGCAAACCTCTGCCATTTTTTGTAGCATTGTCATGGGCTCGAATATGAGTACCGGTAGAGTCACCATTGATGTGATATCAGCTCCCACATACTTTTGCATCGACCTCCAGTAACTGTCACGCTCCTGTATAGAATTTAAAAAAAAGATGATGAGATTAAGACAAATATATATTTAAGATGCAGTTTCTCTTCTATAGAAAACAAAAACTGAATCCTTTTATCTTCATTCATGTAAATCGAGGCATGAGATTAAGACAAATATATATTTAAGATGCAGTTTCTCTTCTATAGAAAACAAAAACTGAATCCTTTTATCTTCATTCATGTAAATCGAGGCTTGTGCATTAGCCAAAAGTAGCCAAAATGAGGTAAAATGTAAAATAGTGAGCTGAGAGAAATCATTTACTTTACCTCTTGCTTCCATCTGCCTCTTTGTGCTTCAACCTCAGCATCATCTGTTCCTCCCTCAGGGTTGATGACTTCAAGCCCCTCATAACCAAGCAAACTAAAGAAGAAAATAATCATGATGAAACCGTTGTTATACCGGAAAGTGAAAAAAAAACAAACCAAAAGAAATTAACAATTCCGGAGATGTGACCACCCTGTAGTTAACAATTACATATTATCTTGTATTTCTCACATCTCAATGGATAATGCAAACTAGATATTATTAAACAGAAACAGTTACCAACATAGCATGCACTCTATAGTTATAAAGTGTTGTAAGAATCGCTAGGCGCTAGTCGGTTGGTGGGGTATCGACTAGCGATTAATCGGGTTAATAGAGATTAATCAGATCGGGATTTTTTTATGTAATTTTTAGTTATATATATACACATTTTTATATGTAGTTTTTTAAAGTAGACATGTTTTAGCCCCTTGTTGACCCATTTTTTTAAGTAATTGACGGGAATTTATAAGGTTTGGTACTTTGGTTGAAATTTGGCTGGGATCTAGCCAAAAATTGGCCAGAATAGGACCGCCATTGACCGCCTAGTGATTAATCGGACATTAATCGGTGAACCTCGGATTAGTGATTAAATGGAGACTAGTCGGGATTTATACAACCATTTGTAACAGCAAAAAAAGGAATTGAGCTACTACACATAAATCAAGGTCACAACATAGCTGCTGAATAAGTTGGATTGAATAATGACTTAATGGGAAATCAACAATCTTTCGCAACTACATTTTCTGCTCATAACAAGTTTGAGCTCCAAAACAACATAAACCAGGGATTAAAAGCGTGTAACTTTACTGAAGAAACAACAATTTAACTCAGATTAGTGCAAATGACTTCTCTCCATTTGATTCTTCACAGTGATAAACGCAATATACTAATATATATACACAACGACATGTAGATGCAATATCAATGTAATTTAGCTTGTTTGTGCCTTCAGAATTCTAGAAAATTAAGTTACTGCTTTACGCACACACAAAATGATAACACCAGAGAGCCATCACACAGATATGCTAGAAATCAAAATTCCATAAGCAGTGAATGTAGCTCTTGAAACAGTAATGTAATAAAATTTACTTCAAGAAAGTATAATCCAGTCCATAAAGCTCATTAAATATAAAAGAAAAAAAATTGTCTTGCTGTTTTTGCTTAACAAACCAAACACCATTGTTACTCAAACAAGACTCGGGGGCGAAAAATTTCTTCTAGGTCAAAATTTTGATCTACATAGCAACCCAAGGCTGGAAGTCACTTTTGATTTTGTTATCAAATGCGTCTACTTTAGATACATGACTACTATAACTAATTTTGAGCTTGAAACAAGATCAAAGAAATGCAAGATTTATAAAATCCCAACGACAGCTAGGTTTCGAATCTTCAAAATAATAATAAAACCATGTCAATTTCGAATCTCAGTAATGATGCATTTGACCACAAATCAACGAGTTTAAACTCTTTAAAACAACAATAAAATCATGTCAATGCAGGATTCCAATGATTTGACCACAAGGTCAAGATTCATGGATGTGAACTATGTTATCATCAATTAATACCTAAGCATGTCTCACAACATCTCACACAACCAGTCTCATTTAATAAGCTCATAACTTTAGTTGCAAAAACAAACAATTTCACTTCTAATAAGCAATGACAACCTAAACTATCAATCATGAACATAATCCACAAACTATTTAAACCTAAAACTTAATCAGACAATCAACAATAAGCTCATAACTTTAGCTGCAGAAACCAAACAATTTCACTTCTTCTAACAATTCAAAAACCTAAACTATCAATCATGAACAAAAATCACAACCTAACTAAACCTTAAACTTATCAACCAAGTGACAATCAACAATAAGCTCATAACTTTAGCTGTCTCACAACATCTCACACAACCAGTCTCATTTAATAAGCTCATAACTTTAGTTGCAAAAACAAACAATTTCACTTCTAATAAGCAATCACAACCTAAACTATCAATCATGAACATAATCCACAAACTAACTAAACCTAAAACTTAATCAGACAAGCAACAATAAGCTCATAACTTTAGCTGCAGAAACCAAACAATTTCACTTCTTCTAACAATTCAAAAACCTAAACTATCAATCATGAACAAAAATCACAACCTAACTAAACCTTAAACTTATCAACCAAGTGACAATCAACAATAAGCTCATAACTTTAGCTGTCTCACAACATCTCACACAACCAGTCTCATTTAATAAGCTCATAACTTTAGTTGCAAAAACAAACAATTTCACTTCTAATAAGCAATCACAACCTAAACTATCAATCATGAACATAATCCACAAACTAACTAAACCTAAAACTTAATCAGACAAGCAACAATAAGCTCATAACTTTAGCTGCAGAAACCAAACAATTTCACTTCTTCTAACAATTCAAAAACCTAAACTATCAATCATGAACAAAAATCACAACCTGACTAAACCTTAAACTTATTCAACCAAGTGACAATCAACAATAAGCTCATAACCAAACAATTTCACTTTTAATAACCATTCAAAACCTAAACTATCAATCATGAAACTTAACATCAGAACTTAAGCTTGCAAAAACCAAACAGTTCCACTTCTAATAAGCATTCACAGCCTAAACTATCAATCATCAACAAAATCCACAACCTACCTACACCTAAAACCTAATCAATAAAGCAGCAAACAACAATAACCTAAACAAATTCAAGCATATCCAATCAATCAATCAAAATTAATCATAATCGAAGTAAAAACACTCAAAAACAGATCATAAATCGACCTCAATTAGGTCAATATATCATTACTACGGTACATACAGAAGGATCTAGAAGGATTACCCGTTAACTTGATTCTTAAAACTGGAGAAACTAGAAGCGATCGATGAAAAGAATCCACCACCACCACCACCACCACTACTACTACCTTGATTATGTGCCATATTAGAAACCCTAGAACTCGAACAACTTTCCCCTTTTTCAACGGATTCTCCGTCAAATGTAACAAATAACGAATCTGGTGATAGTAAGAAGATGAAATTGAATCCAGATCTTGTGAATTTGAAGAGATACGATGCGATGTGAGATTAATAATGATGATGATGATGATAATATTATATTGGTAGTGCGACAAGAGGCTTCGCGTTGGCGGGTTCTTCATTCAAGTCAACAACGATCACTCCACGATATTTCTTTTTAGTATGAACCCGGGTCCGTATTTACCCGGGTCCGTATGGTCTAATACGGACCCGGTTGTTACATCCGGTGTTTTAAAAACCGGTTTATATTGTTCGATTGAACTGGTTGTTAGAAGTTTGATTAGCACGAATTATATCAGTATACTGTGGGAACGGCAAAGAAGTTGTATCGTCGGTAAATTGATTATACCGGTTTAAATCGGTATACCGGTACCGGATCAAACGTTAAATTTTGGACTTTTGGTTTTTTATGGGCCTAAAAAGGTGACAATTTACCAAATTCTTTTTAGAAGTCTTGAAATATTAACGCCTTTCCCTTGGTCAACTGTAGCTGCCCCCGTGAAGACCTGAAGATGGTCCTCAGAGTCTTCCTAGCCATCATATGTCTTAACGTTTGATGACATCTTTATCTTGGTTTGGAAGACATAATTAGCTATTTCCTCAGAGATGAAGATAATGAGGTTGGATTGTAAGGCATGCAGGGTATATCAAGTGTTTTTTACTTAGTAAAACCTAGCGCCCAAAAATGTATCATTAATGAATTTTTGAATTTTTTATAATGGATTAACTTTTGGAATATTTTTTATTATGGAATGATGTAGTTTTGTATTATTTTTTGAGTGAAACTTGTATTTTATGGATTTATATGATTAATTAGTCAACCCGTTTGAACCATTTAGTATAACCCGATTGAACCGGTTAAAACAATACTAAGCCAAACCCTATACGATTTAAAAACCGCTTTTAAAACATTGGTTACATCAAATAGTTTGTAAATGGTGGGTTACACCCGCTTTTCGTGGCGGGCGTATGCAACTTTTAACAATTTTTAAATAGAAATGAAGACACAAGGATAAAAACGTTGTTTGATTGGTATCGGTCTGGTTAGGGATGGTGTAGGCCGGGTATGGCTAATCTCATACCCATACCTGGTTGTAAAATCTTGTTCCATACCCGGCCTATTATCCGTCGGGTATTTACCCGTCAGGTATGGGGTATACTCGTTGCGATTTTTATGTGTATATATTTTTTACTTTTCTTTATAATTTCATGTTTTAAAAATCTATAAAATATATTAAATTATGATAGATAACATACATATCATCATCACAATAATAATTGATTATTTAAAAATGTAAATATATTACGATATTAATTTTAAAAAATAATTTTTATATTTTATAGCATATAAATATGAATAATTTCATCAACATATATATTTAAAATGAAAAGTTTATTTTTCAATTAATAAAGCAATAAAAATATGAAACATTACTAAACTATAGTTAAAGGGAAGGAATAAGAATATCAAACATTACTAAACTATAGTTAAAGGGAAATAAATATAAAACTTAAAAGTTTCGGGCAATCGGGTTGTGTATCATCTAATCTCATACTCGTCACATACCCGCGAAATATTTTTTTTCCATACCCATAGTCATCCCAATACCCGTCGGGTATTGGGTATACCCATCCCAAATGCTTCGGGTTTCGGGTATACCCGTCGCACTCGGGTATTTTTGTCTAATCTTGGTCCGGTTTGTTCCGTTACTTATACAATACCGATAATCAGTATAGTTAATGAACGTAATTTATTTAAAGTATATAAGGGTGTGATTGAAATTAAACAAAAAAAAACATAAAGACAAAAACCTAAAAGAATATATATATATAGGATTAGGATCATTTGTGAACATATTTCTAAGAATGAACTGTGTGAACTGATCTGGATCGTTGATCTATTTATTAGTTGTCAAGGGCAGGATGGTAATTAAACATTATTATTTTAATTTTCAATTTCTTTTTAACAAAATTTATATTAGGTGGTTACATTATTTCCTAATATATAGAGTTAATTAATTCAAAACATATATTTATAATATATAATCTACGATTTTATCAGTTAACAATGAACAAATTTTCGAAATATGGGGTGAAGATCAAGATTGAATTGTTGCTTGTTCTAACCGATTATTAATCCAAAATTATATCAGTTCAAATTTCTAAAACTGGTAGAGAGGCAGATTTAATCGAAAACGTTCGAACAGATTCGTAATCCAAATTTATATGTAATCAAATCAGAACAAATATTATATAATCTAGGCTTTATTGTTATTCAGTTTCAGAATCAAAAAAGTTTCGAGATATTTTCAGATCTGATTCAATTTATTCGAAACGTTTGTTTAATCCATTATTCGTATATCAATTCGTTACTGATCCTACTCGTTTCTTATTATTCAACGGTTTTTCAGCGGTTACACCTTTTTGTTTCTTATTGTTTTTGTAATATCGTCGAACGTATAACAAATACAGAAAAGACAATGGTGAACGATGATGAAATTAACATTGATAATGTCGGTAATGTGGGTAATACATAAGTGTACTATACATGTCTAGCATTCCAACTGCCAGCACCCTGATTCTGCACTCTTTTACAATTACAAATACACAGGTAATACATATGTGTACTAAACATTTACTGCATTCACACATCCAGCACGCTGTTAATACATAAGTGTACTATACATGTCCAACATTCCAACTGCCAGCACCCTGCTTCTGCACTCTTTAACAATTACAAATATACAGGTAATACATACGTGTACTAAACATTTACTGTATTATCGTGAATTTTGCAAACCCTAATCAACCAATGCTTGTTCAAAAACACAGCAAGGAAGAAAACATAAAAATTTCAAACGCCCCAATCAATATTGTTCACGAGTATGAAAACCTTAAACATCTACAATAAATTTTGATTCCTCGTACTAACGAATCCAAATACTAACATACACACAAAAACCCAAAAACCGTCAAAAATACATTACTTGAACAACTACGATTACTTTTGATTCGGCGATTGATTTAACCACAGTCTCTTTTCGTCCGTCTTCCCTAATTTTAGGTTTCCTTGTGCACGATATCGCTTAAAACATGCGGCGACAATGTGGTTTTAATCGATTCGGATGAGAGGATGCTATTCTTGACTCTAATTTTCTTCAAATCGTATGTTGTTCGCGATTTTGGGGGAGGAATGTGACTGAATATGAGGGAAGAATATATGGAAACGGTTGTGTTTCCTTTATTCAAATAGATTTGCAATAATGTTCATTTACCAGTATACCCTTTTCATTTAAATTTTAATTAAAAAACATTACGTATTAATTACAATCATGCCCCTATTAAAATGTTCAAGATGATAGGAATTAACGGTCTGGATCAGTTTGCACAGTTCACTCTTAGAGAGTTGTTCACTCATGATCCCTACCCTATATTATATATATATATATATATACACTTACTTGGTTATATCATCGAATGATCCCACATTCTTCAACTCGGTTTCATTCTTGGTTTCCTAATTAGCATCACTACTTAATTAGATTGTCTATTTGTTTCGTTCGGATTCCAAATGAGAAATCAAACCATAACTAAATTATGTTGAATCTTTAATCAGGATCTTGAATAATTTTTTACGTTTAACAGTGGCGGATCCAGAAACTTTTTTCAGTGGGTTCGTTTTGGTAGATTCTAACTAACTTTTTTCAAATCATACAAGGTTCTCATTATTTTTCCCATTTTTTTCCAATCCGAATGAGTTTATATGAACCCACAAAACAGTGCTGGATCCGTCACTAACGTTTAATAAGCTCCACGTTATTGCAAAGAGACCTTAAATTTTCATAACTTATAATTCTTAAGGCGTGTTAAAAATACTCGGCCCATAAAAGGTAGCCCACTTTGAAAGCTAGTAAAGCCATGAACAACCCTCAAATTTATTGTAAATTTAATTTTGTAACCCAACTATAAATTCAACTATCTCGGCTTGTCATCGGCCCAAGTGTGAAATGCTGGCCCATTTAGTTCAAAGGAACACAAATTGTGTTGACTTATCTTTCAACTAAAGAGCACACAAAAAAAAAAAAAAAAATCTACCTTCAACCAAGAATACAAAGTCTACTCTTTCCGATACAACTCATAATAGACAACAAGCAAATCTATATACAACTTAGAGAGGAGTCAGCTTTTCACTAAACAAAATGTCTTCAACATAACAAAGGAGAAAGCAGTTGTCTAAGGCACATGTGCCTCGCCTTAAATAGAAAAGGGAATCCGCTCTAGATAACCTTGAGGGGATACAATCAAGTCTTGTAAGTAGAATGATTTGCCAAAGGTAAATCTCACTCATCTCCTCATTTCTTCTCATTTACTTCATCTTGTTAATAAATTCTCACTAATTCTCATGTTGGAAGCTCATTGCAAGAGGCCTCCTACTGCGGTGAGACTAACATTTTGCTCATTCTTAAGATTAGGATGGCGTTCCGTTTGAATATTTGATCCATGTTGTTTGCATTAACCTGATTTGCTTTTAGTTGAACTTTTGTTTCCACTATAGCAATAGTATGTATCTAGAGTTTTTTTAATGGCTAAACTTGCACACTATGAAGATTGAATCTCTGATCTATCCTGTCAAAACTTTATCTAATTCACCAACACCATTAGGATATTCACAAGTGGATATGTAAATAGAGCTTTATATGCTATTATAATTATAATTATAATAATCACAATATTTTAAAATCTAATAGGACTTTATTAGTATTTGGAACAAATTATGGGAGTTTTTTTTCCCAAAAAGGTTTTGTTGAAAAAACTTATTTACCACAATAAATAAATTTCAAAAATATTTACCATAATGGATTTTTTTTTGTTTTCTTACTTTTTATTAACCTTTAATTTTCAGCTAATTTAGCATATTGCTTTTCTCATTAATCTAGTACAATGTACTCTTTAGTTCCGTTGATCAAACAATTTTGGAACACAACACTTGTGGACCGTGCGGGATCGATCCGTTTGTGTGCGGATATCGTGTTGTTCTCGCCCTCTGGATTGAGCTGACGTGAACAAACCAGGATGGTGCAGTCTTGGAAGATGGAACCGGCAACTCCTTCGCACTTGATAATTATTTCTTAAAATACCGGTTTTTAGTAAATATTTTTTTTTCTCGAAAAGCGTTTTTGAAAGAAAAAAATAATCAGATTTTGGTGTTATAAATTATTTTTTGTTTTCTGTAATAAATTAATTGATGTCGAGTTCTATTACGTGACCACCAAAAATTTTGAAAGTTTAAATATTAAAAACAATTGTACGATTAAAATTTTTATTATTGGGCTTGTAGTATCATAGCAGGCCCAATAGCTTACTACTCATGTTAAAGATGCAAAATAAGTTAAAAGACTTAAGATCGTAATACACAATCTCATTTTTTTTTCTAATTCATAGTGTTATCATTTAAGATTGATTATAAAAGTTATGACTAAATTACTAAGGTAACTTCATTTGTTTGAAATAATTAAATTTGGTTCACAAAAATATATACATGAAAGTCTAAAATGGTATATATTGTTTTGGTAGACAATATTGATTGTTAAAACAAATATAGAAAGTATTTGGTTTCTATATCTTAGTGTCTGTTTGGTAGTCTTTTAGTGATTTTATTAAGAGACTACTTATGAATCAGTAAGAGGTAAGGGTGTTTGATTCACAAAAATAACACATCGTAATGGTTTGGTTTGGTTTACTTTACCTTTTAATAATTAAGTGATAAGATGATGATGAATAGTTAAGAGGCAAATTTACCTTTTCCCTAATAAACTTTCTTAAGTCTAAAACTTCAGCCACCACCACCACCTGCCGCAACCCACCACCAACGTTGCCAACCACCACCTGCCACCACCGTTAACTACCCATTGCCATCGTCAACCACCACCACCATTCGTCACCGCCAACAACAACCGTCAACACCCACCAACCACTGGATACATTACATTAAACACAAGACAGTTGAAAAAGGTAAAATAGTCATTTTGCACCGTTATTCAAACCTTTAGTCTAACAACATTTACTGGTTCAGAGGCTTTATCCAGTCAAACCTCTTACTGGTTCAGTACTTACTAGTTCAAAGGTTGCCAAACTAGCCCTTGTTTTTGTTATACGATTATGTATTTATACCAGTTTGTTTAGAACATTATAAATTATAAATTGTTTAATAGGTTACTAATGGAATTGTACAACTGCTAAAATGTGTCGTGTTGTATTAAACGGGTCAAACACAACACGACCATTTAACATGACTAGTGAACTTGAACACGACACATTTAACTAAACTTGTTATTTTCATAAAAACTAATATGAGCATGTGTAATAAGCGGGTTACACAATATGTCATATTTAACTAGTGAAAGGTAATTAATTCAATAACATGAATGACATGACACATTTAACACAATAAAATATAAACAATTTAATAACACAAATAATATAACACGTTTAACACGAAAAAAATAATAATAATAATTAAAACTATACAATACACCTTACTAAAACTCACAATCTATATTTAGTTATAACATAAATTTAACTATTTGTAAAACTATAAAGGTACGGCACATTGATAAACATGTCATAAACGTGTTGTAAACAGGTCAAACAAGTTAAAACAATTTAGACATACTTTTAATCGTGTCATTAAAGTGTCGACCTGTTTATGACTCGGACCGACCTATTAACCCATAACACTAACCCCTTCTGTTTTGTAACTCATATCACATTAAAAAGTCGTGTCATAAATGGTTAGTCTCTAAAACTGAATTTAAATTTTCCCTGAACCAAAAAAGTTTTTGATTTTCAACATATTTTTTTTTTAAATTTATGTTATTTTTATAATTTTTTCCCTAAAAAAGTGTACTGGATACAAACAATCAATGTGGATGGAATCATGAGGAAGGTACGCCACATTGATAAACATGTCATAAACGTTTGTAAACAGGTCAAACAAGTTAAAACAATTTAGACATACTTTTAATCGTGTCATTAAAGTGTCGACCTGTTTATGACTCGGACCGACCTATCAACCCATAACACTAATCCCTTCCGTTTTATAAATCATGTCGTGTTAAAAAGTCGTGATAAATGGCTAGTCTCTAAAACTGAATTTAAATTTTCCCTGAACCAAAAAAGTTTTTGATTTTCAACATATATTTTTTTAAAATTTATGTTATTTTTATAATTTTTCCCTAAAAAAGTGCATTTGATACACAAAATGAATGTGGATGGAATCATGAGGAAGGTAACCCTTGGAGCAAACGTATCCCCTTTTTGTTGGTTTCAATACTCTCACTTTCACACCTTCTGGTTTTGCCTTCAATAAAGCTGTTAATGGTCCCAACTAATTAAATAATAATTACTCTCTTTTTTTGCCCATTCAATAATTGCCAACACATTGGTCATGTAAATAAGGTTGTTTTTTTATATGATAAAAATAACTTTAAAAATATAAAAACATTCCTTAAATGTTTTCTTCTTTCTAATCACCAACAAAGGAACTTTCATGGGGATGACGACCCACGTGACAAAGTTCATATAGGATCATGGACCTTCAATGGTCAAAGATACTTATCATTAGTTTTACAATATTTTCTTATATTTTTTGTAAAATTCTTTGTATGATAGGTAAAATGTTATCAACCAGTGGAGGATCTAAAAATATTCGTAGGGATAACGTCTTATAAAAAAAGGGGTAACGAAATCGAAAAACATCAAAAAATGTCAATTTTTTTTTTAAATTTACACTACCGCCGGAGCGCCAAGGGAGGTAGGTCCGCCCCTGTTATCAACTAAAGAATTATTAATGCAAAGAGCCCTTTATAATAAATTGATAATTTTTTTCTTTAAGTAAGTGGTAAGGATATAAATCTTACGGTAGTTATTTAGGTGGTGTAAAATTAAGGAAGTTGTGTCGTCATTCTAGAAAAAACTAAAGAATTATTATAATAATGTGTTTAAGGTTTGATTGTAATGACTTTTGACAAAGAGAAAAAGCTAGAGAAAACTTACGTTTTACAAGTTGAAATTACTATTGTAATTGGTATAAATTGTTGCGCTTTGATCATAAAACAGAAATTACTGTTGTAATTGGTATAAATGATCATAAAACAGAAATTACTATTGTAATTGGTATAAATTGTCGCGCTTTGATCATAAAACTAAAAACGACTTTAGGTTTATAGACCTAGGTCACTACTCATGTGAAGTGACTCCTAATCAATAAGGGATCACCCATAAATACATAACTACGGGATCACCCATAAATACATAACTACTAATGAGGGTGAGAATCTGAACAAACTATTTCTTATTTTAGAACTTGAGAAAACACTATCAACCAAATATATTAAAAAAATTTCTAACTTTTTTTTATTGAAATGTTATTATTGTAAAAATATAGAAAAACAAAAAAAAATGTAGATTGACATATATGTGTAGCATGCGAATGTACACATATGTAGATAAATATATGTAGTTTACGATGTACCTAGATGTGATCCGTCAATCTACAATTTTTTTCATTTTTTTTCTGTTTGAGTAAATATAAATAACATATAATAAAAGTAAAAAAAATAAAAAAATTACTTGGTTGATAGCAGTTTTCGTAAATTCACAAATAATGAATAACAAGTGGTCCATATTTGATCCTAATCGTTACTAATGCTACCATGAAACCTACATCATTATCCTCTTTTGTGGCATAACAAAAAACGTTCATTCGTAATCAGTGCTTCCTTCACTAAAGATAAACACCAAGTCATATTGCAAATATGCAAGAGAATACACACATAATTAAATTGTTTAGGGTAAACTCGAGTCCAACTTAATATCTCGATGACCTCCATGATGCAAACTTAAGATCTATTTTTAAATGAAGTTATATTAAGCATAGATAGATATTTTATTTGATAAAACACACATACATATAAGAGTTTGTTCCAAAAAAAAAACCTAAAAATGATTAAAAATAATTAAAATAATATCACCTATAAATTCTAATATATGCACCACGGTTATAAAAATCCTGACTAGCTTCTTATTAGTTGCTAATTAATTGTCAGTTCTAGGTCCACCGAGCAATTTTTATATAATCGGCTAATTAATCAGTAGTGTCACACCCGACCCGCAGCGGAATAAAAGTCGGGGCATAATTGGGTTATCACCAAAGCTCATGATGTTTACTAAAATGTTTCATATTTATTAAATTCAAATTACAACTTACGTATCCAAAACAAAATCCATACAATTACAAGAAAATGAAACTATATAATTATTCCAAAGCTTAAATTTGTTTATTCTTCTAGGCCTTCCTATGTGTTTCTTGTCTCAGCTGGATCACCTATATCATGTGTAAAACGGGGGATATTTTGGGTCAACAAAAGTTGGCGAGTGAACCTTGATAAAACATTGTTACTAATTTCTTGTTTTATTTAATAAGGAAAATTTGTGCAATAATCACATGTGAGCAAACATATATAAATAAACAAATACAAACCACTTTGGATGAGTATATGATATGAATGATGATGAATGTGAGATCAAGGCTCAATCAAACGGAGCCGATCTTATGAGGCACCTGATGCTCAACCCGTCTCCCACGGGGAACTGATGGGCCTAATGAAATGCGTGCACTGAAAATGATAAAACTAATCTACATATAATCCACACAACAATTGATACACATTTGATCACGGATATGATGTATGCACAAGTGTTTATATATATAATAAAAGAATTATACGACATATGATACACCCAAAAACATGATTAAAACGAGGAATTGGTAGAGATTCACTCACTTTGGGTGCGTTCTTTGATGACGTTGGATGCGCACGAATTTTAGGATTCGATCGTCGAGGGAAAAACTAACCTAAAATAATAACGAAATGATTCGGTAAATAAATGGATTTTATTTGAGATTAACATTTTTAATTAGTGCTCGTACTGGGATTTTTAGATTTATTTTTGTGAGTTTAAGGAAATTTTCTAACTTCAAAAATTTTATTTTTGAGTATTTTTAAATGATTTTTCAATTAAATAAATAAAAAAGAAAATAAAAAGAAGTTGACTTTTGACCGTTGACCGTTGACCGGGTCTTGACCGGTCAGACTGTGTTTTCTTATGCGCTGAGTGAGGTTCGAACTCGGGACCTCTCGTATACGTGCACGCAGCTCTACCAACTGAGCTACGTGTCTAACCCGAAATATTCTCTGTTTTAATTATATTTATATACTAATTAATTAAACTTATTTGGTTTTTTATTAAAAATGATTTATATGGCCGAACCGGTTGCAGAGACCCGGAGTCGAACTCGGGTCCTTCGGTTCGAGTGCGCACAACCCAACCAGTTGGGCTGTGTGTCTAATCTGTTTAACTAATGGATTATATTACTCTTATAAACATTCTGTGACTTGATCTGATTAAGTTCTAAAAATGTTGGTTTTATTTCTGAAAGTCGGTAACGTGTGCGATTCGAACCCGGGACGTGTGTATTGTTTGTGCACACAGTCCACCACTGGACTGTGTGTCTAACCCGTTCGAATATCCAGTTTTAATTATATTTATACATATACTCGACTTCATCTTCTTCGTTTACAAGAACACAGAACAGTGAAATCCGACTGTTCTGTTTAAATCGATCATCAAAACTTATAATTGGTTGGAATGAAATAGATACAGAAATTAAGGAATAAAATGTACCAGAACAGAGCGTTTACTTCAGATTTCCGACAAGAGTCGTCGGCTCTGATTTGTGACTCTCGGCTGAGTGAATTGTTTAACAGTTTAGATTATTGGTTTGAACGATTAAAGTATAAATTAAAAGATAGCAGAGAAGTTTAGACAGTTTTACCGACCGAGGAATGAATACGGTTTTCTGACTAGTGATTCCGGCAGGATTCCGGCGAAAATGAAAATCTCCGGCGACGTGCTCTGGAAGAATTAAAGCTTCGAAAAAGTGTGCGGTTCTGAGCGAAAGGATTTCCAGAAGATTGAGTGGGTATTTATAGGGAAGAACTGGATGAATTGTGTCCGATTTTGAGTCTTGATTCGCGGTTAAAGGTTTTCCGGCGGTTATGACCGAAATTGACGGTTAGACATCGGTTATAACTGATGTCGGAATCAGTTTACGCATTCCAGTCAAAGAGGATAGCCAAAATCGCGGAATCGTCGGTTTTTCCGGTGAGTGCGAGTTCTGGGCGCGCTGATTGCAGATTGGACTTTTGGTTTTATTATAAGTCTTATTTGTTTCCGTGTTTATCACAAAAGCAGTGTATGGCGGAGCGGTCTGTTGTGTGTTTGGGTTTGTGGGTGACCCGGGTTCGAAACCCGGCGTCTCCATTATTTTTTTAATTCACTATTTTTTTGTTATTTAATAATTATGGTTTAAAATTCTAATATATATATTAATTACGTGTTGTTTAAAATTTATCTGAGCAATAAATACGCAACGAAAAATTATAACTGAGTATTTGATTAATAAACGAAGTGGGTTTTGAAACCCATTTTTCGACGAATGTTACAGTATCCCCTACTTTTAGAAATTTCGTGCCGAAATTTAAGTAGTAGTGGTAACAGGAAAAATATGCGGGTATTTTTCGCGCATTGAGTCTTCACGTTCCCAAGTAAACTCAGGTCCTCGTTTTGACTCCCAACGTACCCTGACAATTGGAATACGAGTTCGTCTTAAACGCTTCTCTCCGAAGTCCATGATTTCTACTGGTCTTTCAATGAAGTGCATAGATTCATCGATCTGAATGTCTTCTAGAGGAATATGGAGGTTTTCATCGGCGAGGCACTTCTTCAAGTTTGATACGTGGAATGTGGGATGAATTCTGTTGAGCTCTTCTGGTAGGTCAAGCTTGTATGCTACAGGACCTACTCTTTCGAGTATCTTGAAAAGGTCCTACGTAGCGTGGTGCTAGCTTGTCCTTCTGGCCAAAACGAACCACTCCCTTCCACGGTGATACTTTTAAAAGTACTTGATCACCAATGTCAAACTCCAAGGGCTTTCGTCGTTTGTCTGCATAACTCTTTTGACGACTTTGAGCCGCTAGAAGATTGTTTCGAATTTGAGTGATCTTGTCGGTTGTTTCTTGAATTAATTCTGGTCCGGTGATTTGCGCTTCCCCAATTTCGTGCCAACATACTGGAGATCGGCACTTACGACCATATAAAGCTTCGAAAGGAGCCATGCCGATACTTGAATGATAGCTATTGTTGTACGAAAATTCAACTAATGATAGATGAGCGTCCCAGTTCCCTTTGAAGTCTATGACACATGCTCGCAGCATGTCTTCCAGGGTTTGGATGGTGCGTTCAGATTGACCATCAGTTTGAGGATGAAAGGCAGTACTGAGGTCTAATCGTGTACCCAAGGCGGTTTGTACGGCTCGCCATGTTCGTGAAGTGAAACGACCATCACGGTCTGAAATGATGCTTAAAGGTACACCATGACGGCTTACGATCTCGTTGATGTAGATACGAGCTAACTTCTCGTTCTTGAAGTCCTCGCGAATCGGAATGAAATGAGATGACTTTGTAAGACGATCGATTATTACCCATATGGTGTCATACCCACTGGAGGTGCGAGGTAACCCGGTAATGAAATCCATGGTTATGTTTTCCCACTTCCATACAGGTATTTCGGGTTTGACTAGAAGTCCTGAAGGTCTTTGATGTTCAGCTTTTACTTTGGAACATGTAAGGCACTTGGAAACAAAAACAGCGATATACTTTTTCATGCCAGGCCACCAGTAGGTGTATCGTAGGTCTTGATACATCTTGTCAGCTCCTGGGTGTACAGAGTACCGTGTTTTGTGCGCCTCATTCATGAGGAAATCACGAAGGTTATCGTGATCAGGAATCCATATGCGATTTAAATAGTATAGAATACCGTCGGATTTGGTTTCGATTTTGAGTTCAGCTCCACATGACAGCTCATCGCGTACGTCATTTTCTGTTACAGAAACATGTTGAGCTGCTCGGATTCGATCTTTGATGTCGGTTATGATTTGCGAACAGAGAAGACGAATGGAGTTCGCATAACCTTTTCAACTGAGCGCATCGGCCACTACGTTTGCCTTGCCAGGATGATACCGAATTTCACAGTCGTAGTCGTTGAGAAGTTCGACCCATCTTCGTTGTCTCATATTTAACTCCTTTTGGTTGAAGATATGTTGGAGACTTTTATGGTCAGTGTATATTTCACACATGGTACCATAGAGGTAATGTCTCCATATCTTGAGAGCGAACACAACGGCTCCAAGTTCCAGGTCGTGGGTGGTGCAATGAACCTTGAGTTGCCTAGAAGCATAGGCTATCACTTTTCCTCTTTGCATCAATACACAGCCTAGTCCTTGCCCTGATGCGTCGCAATATACTACAAAGTCATCGCAACCTTCAGGGAGTGTGAGGATAGGTGCGTCACAAAGTTTTTGCTTTAGAGTTTGGAAGGCTTCTTCTTGTTTAGGTCCCCATATGAAGGGTTTTCCTTTATGAGTCAAAGCCGTGAGTGGTACAGCAATACGGGAAAAATTGGCAATGAAGCGGCGATAGTAACCAGCCAAACCAAGAAATGACCTTACTTCGGTAGGGGTACGTGGCGCTTGCCATTCCTGCACTGCCTTGATTTTCGAAGGATCAACATGAATTCCCTTGTCGTTGACAACATGTCCAAGGAATTGTACTTCTCCTAACCAGAATTCGCATTTTGAGAACTTAGCGTAGAGCTTTTCGGTCCTTAAGAGTGTAAGGATGAGTCGAAGGTGTCGTTCATGATCGGATTTAGACTTGGAGTAGATAAGGATGTCGTCGATGAAGACTATGACGAAACGGTCGAGGTAGGGTTTGCATACCCTATTCATTAGATCCATGAATACAGCAGGGGCGTTGGTTAAACCGAATGGCATGACCATGAATTCGTAATGACCATAACGAGTCCGGAAGGCGGTCTTTGGGATATCTTCTTCGTGCACTCTGAGCTGATGATAACCAGAACGAAGGTCGATTTTTGAAAAGCAGGTGGCGCCTTGAAGTTGGTCTAGGAGGTCATCGATACGAGGTAGTGGATAGCGATTTTTAACCGTTAACTTGTTGAGTTCTCTATAATCAATGTACATGCGAAACGTTCCATCTTTCTTTTTCACAAAGAGGACAGGTGCACCCCAAGGCGATGAGCTAGGACGTATGAATCCTTTGTCAGTCAGCTCTTGCATTTCGGATGGGGCTAACCTATAAGGGGATTTTACGACTGGTGTAGCGCCAGGTACAAGATCGATGCGGAATTCGACTTCTCTCACAGGAGGGAGTCCTGAAATGTCGTCGGGAAAGACTTGTGGGAATTCTTTCACAACTGGGATATCTTCGAGTTTCTTCTCCTTGTTTCCCTTTTTGACGACGTGAGTTAGGAATGCAACATAGTTCTTGCGGAGATATTTTCGGGCTTGAAGGCAGGACATTAATTTGAGTCCTTTCGAAGGGGTTTCCCCAAAAATACGTAGGGTCTGACCGTCTGCAAGAGGAATGCGAATAAACTTTTCGCGGCACACTACTTCAGCGTGATGCTGGCTGAGCCAGTCCATACCGATTATAACATCGAAACTTCCCAACTTCATAGGAATGAGGTCAACTGGAAAATCGTGATCGTTTAGAGTGAGGGTACAATTGCGTATAATAGAATTTAATGAAACGGGTTTTCCGTCAGCAACTTCCACCGTTAGAGATTCCATGAGATTAACACGAGTTTGGTTGAGGATATGTTCAAATTCTAAGGACACAAAGCTCTTATCCGCACCAGTATCGAATAATATGGATGCATAACTACCATTGATGAGAAACGTACCGTTGACCACGTTGTTGTCAGCCCTAGCTTGGTTGGCATTGATGTTAAAAGCTCTTCCTCTGGCAGGTGGAGGAGCTTGGTTGGCTTGGTTTACTGGGTTCGCTTGGGCTTGAGCATGGATGATGTTCATTAAGCGTGGACAAGTGTTTCTGAAGTGGTTTGGGTCCCCACAGTTGTAACAAGCTCGCATGGGTTGCATCATGGGGTAGTCGGGTTGGTAGTAAGTTTGGCTGCGTGTGGTGCAGGTGGTAGAAGTAAGGGTTGTTGGGCTTGACCCACTATCTGATGGTGGGTTAGGGTTGGGGGTTGATTGCGGTTCATTCGTTGAAGAGTACGACAGGTTTGAATGGTGTGACCTGCGCGGCCACAGCTTGTGCAATGTTGGCAAAGAGTTTCGGGAGGATGATGGTATTGACAACGGTTGCATTTTGGGTGTGGGCCGGTGTATGGCTTTTTAAATGGTGCAGCTGAGGGATCGATTTGGGTGATTGGTGCAGCAGTGATAGGAGGGTTGGTTTGAGTGACAGCAAAATTCTTGCCATTACGTTTCCTCTTACCAGCAAACCTTGAGGATGAGACTGAGTGGTTTGTAGTTGAGGTCTCTATGGGTGCTTTCTTCTTTTCATCTTTAAACTTGCCGTTGCGAATGCGATTTTCAGTGAGTTCTGTAGCTAACTCCATCGCGGATTCAAGTGTTGCAGGCGAAGTGCTTAAAACCGGGTCTTGAATTTTCGAGGGAAGACCTCGAATGTAATGTTCAACCAAGCGGTACACGGGGGTGAACAAATTTGGGATCATCTGGTTCAGCTCGAGAAATCTCTTGTTATAGGAAGTGTGATCTCATTCCTTTTGTTTTAGTGAGTGGAATTCGTCTTCCAGCGTTTTGATTTCGTTTCTTGGACAGAAGCGTCTTGTCATGAGTTCCCTTAACTCTTCCCATGTTAAGGCCATGGCATCTTCAACTCCTCGTTTACCCTTTTCCGTGTTCCACCAGGTAAGGGCTACCCCGAACAGTCTTCCAGTTGCATAACGTACCTTGCGATCCTCGGGACAATCGCAATTGAGGAAAGTGTTTTCCATTTCTTCAAACCAGTGAAGGAGGGCGGTAACACCTTCGGTCCCTTCATACTTTGGTGGATCGCAAGATTTGAAGTGTTTGTAGGAGCACTTTTTGGAAGGAGGGTTGGCGACGCTCTGGTCTTCTTGATTGGGAGGGTTGATGGGATTTGCGGTGAGAGCTTGTTGAACTTGAATTACGATGTCAGGAAGCACTGCGGCCATTTGATTAGCAATCTGTGTGGCCAAGCGTTCATTTGATCTTCCTGACTTTCTACCTCCACGTAGTTGCCTAGCCGACATCTACAGGAACATACATAGGAAGATTGTGAGTTTAAGAAGTTTCTAGGTGTCATGTGTCATAAAAAGAATGGAAAATAACATAACTGACAATAATTCAACTACATCCATAGGATGTCTTGGGTTTGCTCATGTTTGGGCCTCCAATGCCCCCCATACCATCGCCTGTGTAGTCATGTGGGCCCCCATGACTATTGGGCTTGGTAGGATTCACATTGGTGTTGCGGATTAACACTCGCACCACCCGAATGAAAACCGTAAAATATGATTTGCGAGATGTATGGTAGGAGGGTGTCCAGGTGTAGACACAATGACAACTCAAAGTGGGGTTAGCTCACACGACGTTTGGTATAGCATGCTTTGGCCTAATAGGTCCCTCGTACTCTCATCGTTAGTCCCCAGGTAGGCAAACTGGTCCTTTATTTTGGATTTATACAAATGCCAAGCCTAGACAGGACGTTCCGACTACCGGTACTCGTACCCTTCCAGTTACTACATGCCCGTCATGAGAACTCACTTTGATGTGATTTGAAAAATACAAAAATCATTGCAAAATTCATGGGAATCGTGAGGTGTGTGCTCTCATGGATATGATATGCTATGAGGATATGATTCATGATGAGCATTGTATAATAACATGTATTTGTGAGCATGCTTGCATAACATTGAGTGTAAAAATAAACATAAAGCATATAAACATCATGAATTTTGTATGTAACGCATAAACAATTTAAAATTTTAATCAACTATAGTATAGGCTCTAAGGGTCTAATAACCTATCCTATATCCCTATAGTCATAAGCTCTGATACCAATCTGTCACATCCCGACCGCAGCGGAATAAAAGTCGGGGCATAATTGGGTTATCACCAAAGCTCATGATGTTTACTAAAATGTTTCATAATTGGGTTATCACCAAAGCTCATGATGTTTACTAAAAGTCGGGGCATATTGTGTTGATGAGAATTATTTGCAAATTGCATTATAAAAACTTTATTTTGGCCATACGTTGTTTAAATATTGTAGAGAGTCTTCGAGCAGTCTTGTAAGTATTAAGAACCTTCATGGTGGGCGTAATTGTAGTAGAGGACCTTATGGCGACATCGTATGCAGTGGGGGACCTCGGGTAGTCTCGTTATAGCACTATCGTTATAAAGGATCTTTGAGTAGCATTGTACGTGACGTAGGACCTTCAAGGAGCCTCATAAGTGGTATCGGGACTTTTGGGTGGCCACATGTGTGATGAAGGGAACTTCGAGTGGTCGTGTGTGAGACAGAGGACCTTCGAAGAATCTCACATGTGTAATAACCTTCGTGTTAGTATTTTGAATTGAGATTTTTGAAATGAGATGATATTTATCAAGCATGTGTTGTGAAATACTAAATGTTAGTGCTCTTTTCTTTTAGCATGTATGCTTTAGGAGTGCTTGACCCTTTTAGTAGTAATAGTAAAACTACACTGTGTGATAGGGTGTGTGGAGTGCACACGTTAGCAAATCTGGTTTTGCCCTCAAAGCCCAAAGGGTGAAGGGGGCGTGGAGTGCTACACGTTAGCAGATTTGGCTTTGCCCTCAAAGCCCCAAAACCACGGGTGGTTGCGGGCGCGTTTTGTCCCCACCTTTTTTTATTTTAAAAAACTAAAAAATTAAATAAAAATGACATTTATCTTAAATAAATCAATAACATTACATAATCGTCGCTTAAGTTTAGAACAATCTCGTTACAAGCATCCAAACAAGTAGAGGAGCTTGTTTTCGTCCTTTTTGACAATTTGCTCGCAAACGGTACTTTCGCCCATTTGCTATGGTACACCGTCACTTCCCAACAATGAATATATTTGAATGGGTGTTGCTTTTTTTTTATCTTGATAAGTAGTAAACACTCTTGTTGCGAACTCGACCCCAGTTTCACCGCTTTTTGGGTTATTCTTGATGTTGTGGTAGTAACCATTAAAGGCCGTGACAACGATACTTATTTCACGCCACTATATGAGAGATTATCATTCTTCAGTTAAAAGTCTTGTTTCAATGTTTCGTGATAGAGATCATTATTATATCCCAAAGTTCGTTTTGGTGTTTGATTAGTAGCTATTTAAAAAACAACATATTAGAAAAATATATACGACACTAAAAAAAAAAAAAACAATATATATATATACACACACTTCAAAATAAAAAAAAAGTACTGATTACCGGATTCTCAGATACGTGGATCCAAGATTTGGTTAAATTACTTCTTCCTCGGTTGTCCGTTTTACCGCAACTCGATCAACACCTTGGGCCTTCTCCTCCGCGGTTGTCTTCTTATGGCTTATCTTTTTTACCTTTCGACCAG
This sequence comes from Scalesia atractyloides, assembly GCA_947069175.1. Taxonomy (NCBI): domain Eukaryota; kingdom Viridiplantae; phylum Streptophyta; class Magnoliopsida; order Asterales; family Asteraceae; genus Scalesia; species Scalesia atractyloides. The sequence continues at coordinate 96,595,072 of CAMTDV010000008.1, forward strand.
ATGGCTCACCAATATCTTGCGGTTGGGTTTCCGGAAGGAAGTCGGGTGTAGGGTCCGTTGGGGATATAGATACGGGTTGTTGGTCAGAGATGTTTGGTAGTGAATATTGAGACAGGGATATAGGAACGGGTTGTTAGTAAAAAGGGTATCGCAGATAAAATATGCCGATAGAAATATGTGTATACGCCGGTATGTCGGGTGAATTACCTATAATTTGTAGATTACGGTTTTGAGGTGGACTAGGATTTGGGATTTCGGGTTAGCCGTATAGGTTGTTTGGGTCAAAGGAACGGTGTGGGTTCATTTTTTTTAAAGTTGAAGTTTTATAAAGTTTGCAGTGGATAGAGATTTGAAAAAAAGTTGTGACTCTAGGTTGATTTATATAGTAAGTGGGTAAATTTAATTTTAAATTAAAAAAATTGATAAAAAACTAGTCATTCAACGACTTTATTCTCATCACCCAACCATCACTTGCCACGTCACCATCACCATTGCCCACCACGGCCAACTTCTCCTCCATCCTCCCCTTCCACGCGCACGCGCGGCCGGTTCTACGCCGCACCTCAGGGTGGTGTTAGGTGCGTGGAAGGCCTTCACCCACCCTCTCCACACCACCACACTGTTGGATCTAAGGGAATTGTGGGTTAAAAAGGATATCTTACTGCTATTAGAGATAAAGTTTGACAGTTACTATTCATGTTTAGTGTCTCTAAAAGCTTTTAAGAAACATTTTGAGTTAGTGGTTGCTTTTATATTGTAAGAGATCATTTGAGACTTTTGTTGCAATAAATACTTTGATTGAACCTTTATGTGTAAATCCAACCAAAGTACATTGGAAAAGTAGAGTGTGTCAAAAGTCATAAAATACATACACATTTTGATTACCCAATTGTCATTCATGTATCTACTTTTTAAAAAGTTAAAACAATGGGGTGATGATTCATTAACAAAAATAAAATATTTAAACATCTAAGTTTGAGAATTGGAGGTCTTAAATACAAATCCTACAGACGATAACAACTAAAAGAAATTTACCGTTAAAAAAACAAATATGCGGAAAAAGGTAGATGCTCCAAAAAATATCAAGTCTAAATATAAGGAAATAAAAAAGTAAGATGAGTTTATACATCGTAAGAAATTTATGACGATACGAAAACAAAAGGTGAATATTCAAAATTTACTTATTTTAATGGGATAAAAGTAAAAACTTATATGACATAAAAACATATAAGTACACTTAAAAACTATTTTTTTAATACTGAACTTCATGTATAGGGTTACTATACTCTCCAAATCGGAGAGCCTCATATTACTTCACTTTGGCCAAACTATGTTTCTTAACCGGTCCCACGCTGGCTTCAAAGTTTGGCTTTTTTGGGCGTTCCTCGGAAACCATACCGTCGGCTGCCACTTGACAGTCGTTATGCCACCACAAGAGGAGAATTTTATGGCGTAACAATGGTGGGAGGAAAACCCGGTTGGGCTCGGGAATCGAACTGACAACCTCAAACAAGGCCTAGTCCAAATCCTTTATACCTATATCCATCCCAATATGACACAAGTGGGGACTGAACTTAAATCATGATGCTTTTAAAATTCATACGTTAAATTTGTAACTAATTATCATTTTGATTAAACTTTCGTTTTACTCCCTGTGGTTTGGTCACTTTAACGGTTTTACCCAAATCCTTTAAAAATAATCATTTTCCTCCAATAGTTTACTATGTTTTTTCTATTTTGCTCATCGCCTCTAACTCCATCCAAATTGTTTGTTAATTGAAATGGTATTTTGGTAACTTCAAGTATATAACTAAGGGTATTTAAGTAATTTTATATATAATGATTTAATAACTTATTAATATTTCAAAGAAACACACACAATCTATTTCCTCTATTCTCTCCCTCTCTGCATATGCTCTCACTCTCTCTCTTCTTCATAACCCACCACCAGCCATCACCACCATCAACCACCACCCCACCCAATTCCCATCACTAACCTGAACACACTCAGTCACTCCTCACACACCACTAACCACCTACAGACACCATCACCCACCAACCACCACCTACCGACACCACCCACCACCACCATCACTTGTCGATCGCCACCACCACTATCACATGTCGATCACCACCACCACCATCTCCATTCAGTATTGCGTCACACAACCATCACATATCTAATTCCCCACTACCACAATCGCAGATCTAAACACACATTCCTCTCCACCACCACACCTTCACTTTTTCCTTAGATCTGAACACACTTTCACTGTCTTAACACACCTTCATCTCTATAACTTAGATTTAGGGCTTCTTCAATAAAACAGATCTTCGTCGGTGGTTAATGGCGCAATACCGAAATGGCAACGACATCCATGACTCAGATTTTAGTCTTCCATTTGAGTAAGGTGTCCACGGCGGAGGTAGCAGCGACATCGATGGATGGTGATTCGACATTGATGATTGATGAAGAACAGAGGAATTTTAGGGTTTTGCAGCGAGTTATAGTGGAAACGTTGAAGGAGAGAATGGATAGAGTGGTGGTGGTGGTTGCAGGTGGCTGATGGTAGTTAAAGGTGGTGGCGGTGGTAGATGTTGATGGTAGGCGGTGGTAGATGTTGGTAGTGGCGGTGATAGTCTGCTTGTTTAGAACTGGTCCAACCCTTGAATTAATAATATAATGAAAATGATAAAAAGTTGAAATTGGAAATGACTGAAATGCCCCTCATGTGAGGGGCACATGACAAGAAATTAACGGTGGAAGTGGATGACGTTTGAGACGCGGAGCAAAATGGTGATAAGTTAGAAAGATCAGGGAGAAAAATGGCTATTTTTAAAGGATTCAGACAAAATCGTTAAAGCGACCAAACTACAGGGAGCAAAACGGAAGTTTACTCTATTATTTTTAAGCAAATTTAACATAATCACCAAATTTAGAGCTTATGCTAAAAAAAATAAAAATAAAATAATTTAGAGCTATGCTACATATGTTTTCGTATAAGATTTATGTGTCACAACATATGAAGTGTCATATTGTCATGAGACGATTTGACATCCTTCATATGTGATTTATTTTTTAAAATTGGTTAAACCTAGCCAATGATGTATTTATGTGGGAGTAAAATAAATTTCATGGAGGTAGGTATTTTCATGTCTTACAACATTCGTTCAATAAAGTAATTATTCATATTTTGGGTGGTTCAATGAGGTAAATAATACTTCATATTTTTAGGTGGTCTCAAGTATTTTCAAGCATATCAAAGACGTTTTGATTGGTTATAATTACTTAGATTCATTTTCAAGAAAGTTACTGAAACGATTAGTGACGGTCTCAACAATTATTTATTGGGGGTGTGTACATTGGGTTTAACTATATTTTCAAAGGGTGCGGCCGAATTTTTGCATAAAAAAAATTAACTTTTTTTATAAGGGTGCGTCTGCCCACCCACCAAGACACATAGATCCGCCCGTAGATCTTTCCTATTAGTAGAGGGATCACAATTTACATACTCAAACTGAGTATTGTGGTTACATAATTCAAACGGATATGCGAGTGACTCATACACGTCTCTTTCATTTATCAGCTGTTCCAAAAATTAATGACGTTATGTATAATTTGTCGAACGCTAAACGCCTCATATTGAAACAATGCATATTGTATCGCAAAAGTCCTCTTTTCATAAAATACCTGCCTATATTCTTTAGTGACTTGGAGTTACATATCGTTTTACATTTCATCAATAAATACGTTAGGTGTATCAAAAAATACACAAAATAACTTCTTAACTTACTCAACTATTACAAAATTAAAGATTGTCCACCTAACTTTCAAAAGAATTTCATATAGTATCATATCGATTAAACCGACTTCAAATGGCTAAAAACCCCAACTTAAAAATCTCTTATCGACAAAACACGGGCTTATATGCTTTTGTTGGACATGTAGCTTTGAAACTTGGAATGAAGAACATTAGTCGTTTAGGGGTGGGGGTGGGTTGTGGATAGATGGAGCACGAATGGAAGATCATTAAAGAGGGAACGTTGCATGGGTTGTAACGCCTCGTATTTCCGCACTCCACTACTTTTAAGAAATACGTGTCGTACGACTAAATTATTTATTTGTCCATTTTTATTATCATTGTTATTATTATTTATTTATTCTTTTTATAAATAATAATAATAATAATAAACAAAATAAATTCGACAGTTTTATGAAACTCGTATTTAAAAACGAATCTCGTAAATACGTCTGGGCCACTCAAAAACCTAGTAACAAGCTAACGGGCTTTGAACCCAACACCTAAAGCTATGTAAACCCTAACCTAAATAAAACCTAAATATATTTAACTATACACACACTACACTACACACACTCACACCACATATACATCAGCCTCAAGCACACACCCTATACTCTCTCACTTCCGGCCACCGGAGCCGACCTCCGGCGACACTCCGGCGCCAAGATTCCGACCGGAAACAACCTAAACCGCCACCACTATCCTTCTCCTCACTGTTCCGCACACTCACTCACCTCCCTGCTCGCTTCCATCCCTCTCCCCTCACCCCCTCGTCTCTCCTCCTCCGGTAAACAGATGGCCGGCCACCACCATTTGGTGGCGGCAGGCGACAGCAACGACAATGACACCACCACAGGCGGCGGCGCTGTGGTGGCGTGCTCAACAAACGAGGCAGCGGCGACATCTAGCGGCGGCGCAGCCATGTTTCTTGCGGGTTGTGGTTCAGGTCCCACCTCGGTTCAGGTTCACCCCGGTTCTGCTCCACCTCGGTTCAGGCCTCACTTCGGTTCCAGTTTAGCTCTGGTAGGTCCGAGCTAGATAACGGGTTTTGTTGGATGATTATTCGGGTCAGATCTGGTCGACTGTAGTTCAGGTCAAGGACTCGAGTTCGGGTCCGGGTTCAGTTGAGTCTCGACTCAAGTTCTGTTCGGTTCGAGTTGGGCTATGATACAACCAGGTTCGGTTCAGTGTTTGATCGGGTTATGTCTCGTTTTCAGATCGAGTCAAGTTTCGGTCAGTTCTATTTCAATCACGTTCGAGGTTTGGCTCCAAGTCCAGTTTCGGTTCAGCATATCAAGTGATAGCTTGGTTCCACTCGTCTCGACCCGGTCAACTGCTGGTCAACTCAGGCAGGCTTGGTCAACTCAGCTAGTGGATTGGTAAAGAAATGTTATTTATATTGCTTACATATATATTTCTAGTTAATGCGAACCGACACCTTGGTTAGTTTTCACTAACTTTACAACATATATAGATATACTAGTTTATCGACACATCGTTTAGTATTCATTAACTTTACGTCATGAACATATTTATGTACCTTTTGCCTATGTATAAATATATATACTTATTCAAAAACCGAAGCGATTCACCGTTACATGATATATGTAAATTATATATATACGCTAGACTTACACGCTACAATATACTACGTTTTGATCTCATAATGGAAATTTTGGTAAGTTGTTACATTGAAATTGTTGAGTTTTGAAACTTTTATCGACAAACTTTTATTTCGGGTTATCCGAAAAACAGAGGAAACTCTGCCCGTTTTTCGTAAAAATCCGCAAGACTGAAAAGTGTTAATTTATAAAACGAAACACTTCAAATTTATTTTTTATTATTATTAGCGTTATTGTTAAATAGGTATAAGTGTATATTCATTTTAAATAATACTTCGGCAACCCCTAATATTATACTTACGTTTACCATGTACGAGGACCTCGGCGTCAGCCGTCAACTCTTCAACTCCTCGCGGGATTTCCAAGGGAAGCGTGGCAAGAATGAATACTGATGATGCAAGGAATCTAGTAGGATTGCCTAGAAACACATTTAAAACTCTATATACTTGTTGTATCGTATCTTATTTCAAACATTATAGTATGTTGTTTTCAAAGCTTTGTATGTGGATCTTTAGTCATTAATGAAATTCGATTTAAACATATTGTCGCAAATAGTGTTATGATGCTTTTGAACGATTTGTTCGTCTCATACCGATGTTTCCGCCATCGGTTGGGGTGTGACATGGGTAAGGTAGGGGCCATATATGGATCACCATTCCTCAGCGGGTAGTGTGGGGGTCGATGTATGCTATACGTTAGTGTGGTGTTGATGGTGTCTCCTAATGGGGTCGTTGGTTGTGACTTGTGTTGAAAATTATACAATTATAATATTTGTGTGTGGAATTTAAATTCAAAGTTCGTTAGCTTTCTGTATTTTGCTATATAACCATAAACTTTGGATCACATTGTGAAATTTGAAATTTTGAAAGGGAACTAATTGATTCTTATTATGACAAGGTTATGTGCTTCTTAGGAATAAATTACACCATTTAAATTTTATATGTAAAACAAATATGTTCTATGATATTTTTATTGTTGAGTGAAGTTATGTAAACCTAAGAAAAAACAATGGGTTTTCTTATACAACATATTCATTTGTAATTAGTAAGTATGTTTACATAATAATCATATTACATGTATACATTTTAAAGGGACATAGTTAAATTGATATTTCCAATAAGGGGCCATCCTGACTTCTTGGATACTAATGACCATGTTACCTAATGAATGTAACAAGCTTTTATTATTTACTTATATAGTTGTAAGAGGAACATATCTATAAATATTTGTTGACATCATATTGTAAGTCATTATTTTTAGTGATGTATTGGTGCATTACTATTAAATGAGACTTAATTGGTTATCTATGCATAAAATCACACATCTTGTTAATACTCATACCAAAGTCCAACATTGATAAGGAGCTATGAAATTAGTTCAAAGGATAAAAAATGACAAATTGGATTTAAAAAAATCCGAACTGGCTATTTTTTGCCAATAATAATCCCAGCTGAGTTTATTCCCGACAATGGTCCCAACTTTTTCATTTTGTTTGTATAATGGTCCGCCTTTAAAAATAATTTAATGAAGTTAAGTTTTTTTCCGAATTACAAATTGATTTTTAGTGTTTTTGATCAAAAGAAGAATACGAGTCGATTAATGTAAAACTTACCTCAAAATGGTGCTCAAAATGGTTTATTTTTGTTAACTTTAGTCAACTAGTGGGTTACATCCGTGCTCTGCGGCGGGGCTACCCATTTTTTAATGGAAACGTAGATGCAATAGTAAAAATAACGTCAATGGCAGGACTTCGTTTGATATTAGTTCGATTCATTAAGATACCGACACTTACCGAAAGAGAAACAAGAAAAGGTAATGATACGACCAAAAAAATATCGAGATGTGTTTATATCGATCGGAACAATAAAAACAAATATCAATTTCGATACTGACGTTGTTCGGTCAGTAATAGATCATTCGTTGTGTTACATGTACAACATCAGGTTCGACTAAAACTGGAAAAAGAAAAAGAAAAATCAATAAATAAAAAAGATGAAAAAAATTTATAAAAGACAAAAATCATAAAATGATAAAAATTATTGTAGATAAGAAGTTTATAAATTATATATATAATAATTAGTTTAAAAGAGTTTTGGTGTAAGAGGATAAAGTTGAACAGTGTAACATTAATGAGGATATACTAATATAACATTTACTATGTATACTTGTAATAACTTTGAAGGAGCTTGTATATTAATTTTGTTTCATTTATATTAATTCCAAAAGAACATCTATTAAAAAAATATAAAAATATAAACCAATGAAAAAAAGACTCATAATGACTGAGTGTAATTTTTTATTTTTATTATAGTATGTCAAAACAGATTTGAGTTGAGGCTATTTATTAACATTATAAATTTTCTTAACGTGACGAAGGTTTTAATACAAAGATTCTTGCTATTTTATAAATTTTTGACAAAATGGGGCATGACTAATCAAATGTTGTGTGGTTCTCCCATTCTTAAATGTAATGTTTCTATTTTTTATGATGAGTAGCTTTTATACCCTTAAATATAATTAGGTAGATAAAAATTCATATACAATATCTTTCCATCAAGAGATAACTTGGAATTGATATATTTTATTCACAAAGTGTAATAAATACATTACATTGATATACGTCTCTAACATCGGCCCACATATCAATTAATTATGTCTATTTTTGTTTATTAGTAGCTCACGAATTTGTTATTAGCTAAACAGTGAAGTCTACTAAGAAAGTCATCCACTCATCTCATTCACAACCAATGTGCCTAAAACGCATTAATGATATTTGAGGAGGTGCGTTTATGACTCGATATCTATCTTGTGTTGACATAACGAAACACAACAATGTAAGATTCACATTCGCCTAAGGTGTTACAAAATCATATAACCAAAACGAATTAAACTATAAACCTTATTAGAATCAAATTCCCAAACCAAACTATGGTCGAGGTTACACATGGTGTTTGGAGTTAGATAACCGGAAGTGCGTATTTAGTAAATGATCCCACATTATTAAAGTTATAACATTTATTTGCCACTTTATCACCAATCACTTTCGATCATTAATACATAGAATAATAAGTTTTAAAAGTTTGTTACATCTAAACTAATTATTTACAATTAACTACAAGTACAACATATATCAAGAATTTACCTAGAATCAAAATAATATTAAGTCAAAGTGAGATAGAGGACAGTGACAGATCTAGAAAATATTCGTAGGAGTAACGTTTTATAAAAAAAATGGTAACGAAATCGAAAAACGTCAAAAAAAATCAAATTTTTCCAAAAATTTACACTATCGTTGGAGCGCTAAAGAGTAACAGAGACTATCCTACGTCTAAGATATGTCCGCCCCTAATTGAGGATCAAAATCCACCACGATCATCACCATTTACAACCAAAATAAAAAAAACAAATAAAGATATACTACAGAAAAATGTAGTGGAAAAGAGGGACATAAATGGGCCACCATCTAATGGTGACAAATCAATTGCACACCCCCACCCTATGCCTTATTTCTGCCCACCCACTTTAACTTCGACCATTATGTCCTTTTCTTTCTTAATTCTTGGCGAGAGACATGTGACAATAACATAAATCAATAAATTGATACTTACTAATTTTTCCTTATTTTCAAATAAAAATGTAAAAATTGATAAATCCATACTTAAGATTCATTCAAATGTACCCTTGAGAACTAGGATGCATAGTGAGCCACCTATGCATCATGTGGTAAAGACAAAGATGTGAGAATTTATTATGGATGTACGAGAATCAAACTTTAACTCCATCTGATATTCTCTGAGACACATGATTCACCTCTGTAATGTTGGTCGTGAAACTGGTCGGTAAGGGATGTCTAGTTGTGGCATACGTCGTTTTCATAGTGAGCCACCTAAGACCATCTCCATTATTAAGAAGATTTTGGTTGCTTTTAGCGTTGAGAAAGATGACGTGGATGATAAAGGTAGTGCTGAAGGTGGGGGGGGGGGGGGGTCTTGGTGAAAACCGGCCAAATCATGCATGTGAAGGGAATTTGATGAAAGATAGGAGATAAGATAAAGATAGTTGACTGAAATGGTTGCTCCTTTATCGACTTATAATAAGAAGATATGTAAGTTTTCGATCACGGACATATGTAATCTGTTAAAGCACTTATGTTGTAGTAGTGATTGCCAATCGAGTGTCAAATTCCATGATGGCACAAAACCAATAATGGCAAGTCACCATAGTGCACACATAATGCACTGCTTCAAACTCTACATGGGTTATATGTTGAAATAAAACTTACCACACACATGTAGAAGAGAGCGGAAACATCATGAACCACAATACCTAAAACAACTCTAGAGACGACACACGTTTTTATCTTTATTAGAAAGTTAAAAGGGAATCCACAGTGAAGAAGCAGAGATATGACATTATCATGTTTAGGTTTTATTATTTGTTTTCTTAAAATGGTAAATATTTGTTATTGAGCGGGTTTTCAAGCTAATTATACAATTAACAAATCTTCCACCGAATATATGATCTTCAAATATGTTACGTTTACTAGAACAACAAACAACCCTAAGTATTATTTGGGCATTATTATCACATAAGAAAACAAAAAAAGCAACATATTTTTTTTTCTGAAACTAACTCCAACACACACGTTATAAATGTTTTCAAATCATATATTACTTACGTATTCATCGTCTACTTCCTCACTACATATCATCTATGCAAAAAAATGATTCGACTTCAAAAGAGGATTTATCAGTGATGATAAAAGAGTTATTTTTAGGACAAGTTTGGTATTCTAAATCTCAACCCAGATTATAAAACCGTATCTTACACCCGTCACGATACTCAATTCCTCGTTACGTATCAGGTTCACATGTTTCTTGACCTATAATGATAAGATATGCAAGTTTTACGCCCATGAAGATATGACATCTATCAAACCACTTGTGTCATATTAGTGATTAGCAATGGAGTGTCGAATCCTATGATTGCACGAATCCATTAATGACAAGTCACCATAGTGCACACAAAATGCACTGCTTTAAACTTTGCATGGAGGGGTTATACGGTCAAAACTTACCACACATATGTATGAGAGAGCAGACGAATCATAGACCACAATACCTAAAACATCTCTAGAGTTATTGACGACAATACATTTACTTTATTAGAAAGTTAAGAGGGAATCCACAATGAAGAGGTAGAGTTAGATCATATGATGTTTAAATTCTATTAAACTTGAAATGGTAAATATTTGTTCTTGAGTGGATTTTAAAACTCATTATACAATTAACAAATCAACTACGAACTATATGACCTTCAAATATGTATTCATTTACCAAAACAACAAAAAACCCTAAGTATTACATATTAAATTATTATCACTCAAGAAAACGAAAAAAAACAACATATTTCTCTAAAGTAAGCTTCAACACACATGTATAAATTTATCGAATCATAGATTACTTAAATGTTCATCGTTACTTTCTCATTGCATACCGTTTGGCATTTTTACACACAAATAAATGATTCGAATTCAAGAAAGGATTCACTAAGAATGACAATAAATATTGTTATGGTCTTCGGTATTCTGGACAAGTTTGGTATTCTATATCTTTACCTAGATTATTAAACCGTATGTTACACCCACCACGATACTTAATTACTCATTACTTATCAGGTTAGCAAGTTTCCTTATAGGATATTGTCCCAAAAACAAACATGAAATATTATCGTATATCTAATACAATCAAATAACTATAATAAATAATCTAATTAAATAATAAATAATCTAATACAATCATATAACAATAATAATAATAATTAAAATTTAAATTTTTTACAAATAAGAATAAAAGATAATCTAATAGAATCAAATAACAATAATATAATAATTAAAATTTTTCACAACATAAATAGAGAGAGAAATAAAACAAAAAGCAAGAAAAAGCAAACCAAATAGTCATCAGCTGTCATCTTCATAGCATCAGTTGCCATTCTGCATTCACAGTTCACCTTTATGCAGTGAACCAACAAGTTCACACACAAATCTCACTGCATTCTCCACTAAAACACACTCACACACACACACACACACTCTTACTCCTCAAACCCTAACAATCAACCACTCGAGTAGCAACACGCAGCTCAAATCTCACCGCAAGTTACACCTGTTTGTTTATCTCAGATCTGTTCGGTGAGTCTATGCAATAGAGTGTACACTGTTTAATTTGTTTACACTGTGTTTCGTTTTTGATTTGTTTTGTGATCGATTATGTGTTTTTTGTTCGATTAGGTTTAAGTTTGTAATCGATGATGAGAATTTTGTAATCTGTAACTGTTTTTGTCTGATTATTGTTTACAATTAGGCATGTTATTGATTTTTGTTTGTGTGATTTGCTTTTGATTTGATTTCCTTTTTTTATTAGATGATGTGATGTTTTTTGTTTTGATTAGGTATGGATTTGATCCGTGAGCTAGGGATGACAAATACTGTGCCTAACAATGTTTATTGTTACGGTACCGACCGAACATATACGTTACGGTATTAGGTTTTGAATTTTGGTTAGTTTTGGTATCGGTACTGCGGGTACGGTATTCAGGATTTTCAACAGTATTTCGATTTTGAATTTAGCTCAAATTCTACCATACGGTATTGGATTTAATGGTACCGACTGAACATAGGTATCCGGTTTTGAATTTAGCTCAATTTCGGTATTGAACTGTGTGGTACGGAACTGGTTTGAGACTTTTAACAGTACCGACCGAAGATATACGGTACGGTATCTGGTTTTAGTTTAAGCTAGATTTCGGTATTGGTACTGTGCAGTACGGTCCCGGTGTGAGACTTTTAACGGTACTGACCGAAGATATATGGTACGGTATCTGGGTTTAGTTTAAGCTAAATTTCGGTATCGGTATTGTAAGTATGGTACGAGTACTGATCTCACCCCCAACATGAACACTTTTGGTTTTATTAGTTGAAATTTGGAACAAAATATTGTCATTGATGATGTTTAAAGGTTTGATTGAAAAGTTAATGTAGCACTAGGTCAAATAGCTAAGCTAAAACCTAAACATACCTATTTGGCTATTTGCCACCCGGACTGACCATTGTGCTTGCTGCAAGTTTTATTATATTGAACAAAAGCTAGCTATGATAAGCTATTGATGCTTTGAATATATTTTGGTTCATAAGATTCCCATTTTATTCTGGTATACAAGGGTGTTTCATCGTTTTAATTCATATTCTTGATATCAAACACTTTTTTTTTACTATACTTTTCATCAATAGGTAGACATAGTTGCATCCATTGTGGTAGTTAGAGCTGTTCTTTATTATTAAGGTGTTAATTGCTTTTGTGACCCTTTAAAATTGCAGCATTTTCTCATAAGCAAACTACGTACCAAAGAAAATGTTGGAGTAAAATGCCATTTTCGTCCCAAAGGTTTAGCCAGTTTTGCGAATTTCGTCCAAAGGTTTGTTTTTCCGCATCTGGATCCAAAAGTTGCCATTTTCATCCAGCTCGTTAACTCCATCCATTTTCCCCGTTATATCATGGGTATTTCCGTCTTTTTTGTTAACTTAAAGGGCGATTCGGTCTTTTTCACTTTATGTACAAGAATTTAGCATAATGTACAAGTATTCAAAAGACCGAATTGCACTTTAAGTTAACAAAAAAGACGAAAATACCTCAGACTTAACGGAGAAAAATGGATGGAGTTAACGAGTCGGATGAAAATGGCAAGATTTCAAACCTTTTGGATCCAGATGCGAAAAAACAACCTTTGGACGAAAGTCGCAAAATTGGCCAAACCTCAGGGACGGAAATGTTATTTTACTCTAAAAGTTGTTACTTCTATTAAATTGCTTAAATCTTTTGCAGAACAGTGACAAGAAGAGAATGCTGATTAATGTCATACCATAAGCAGAAATGAGGAGAGTTCATGATTCACAAAAGCTTCCGGTTTCAGGGGACATGCCCGATATCGTTAAAGTATCAAGTTCACATTTTGGTTCGGTTAAAGAAGACATTAATTGTTTAAACGCGCAAAAAGTTCACGATTCTAGTTTCCCCGTATCCGTAAGGAAGTGTAAAGGGAAAGAATCGTTACGGGACGATGATTCTTGCGATGATGTCGGTTCCACCTCTTTCTCGGGAGCTACTCACCCTCCTGAACCCGTTGACATGGATCTAATGACGCCCGTTTGCGTACCCATCGGTCAAAAAAGTTCCATGAACGGCTTGTTTATCGAAGATCTTTCTATATCACAAAATACCGTAAGTTCTCCTGTATGTCGAGATTCCGATGCAAAAGAGTGTGTTTGGGATGTTTCTTTACCCCAAGTGGTAATGTAAGCCCGCATAGTAGCATCGGTAGTACAGGCTTCTTTACGTCAATGAGCACAGGCACAAGCACATACCGTATGAGTGATGGAACGCTTAGTATTGACCGTGTTGACCGTAATTCCGCAGTTACAAAACTACCCCTCCGAGGGGAATCTATTGAAAGTGGGAAGACGAGTATCAGTCGCGCTAGCGATAGTAGCGGTCTCAGTGACGAGAGTAACTGGAGTAGTTTCACAGGTGGCACCAACAAGCCGCACAAAGGTAACGATCCTAGGTGGAAAGCGATTCTTGCGATTAGGTCACGCGATGGGCTTTTGGGTATGAGTCATTTTCGGTTGCTTAGACTACTCGGATGTGGTGACATTGGTAGCGTTTATCAGTCGGAGTTGAGTGGGACCCGATGCTATTTTGCAATGAAGGTGATGGATAAGGCTTCACTTGCTAGTAGAAAGAAGTTGTCGAGAGCTCAGACCGAAAGAGATATATTACAATTGCTTGATCACCCGTTCTTGCCGACTTTATACACTCATTTTGAAACCGATAGGTTCTCGTGTTTGGTCATGGAGTATTGTCCAGGTGGCGATTTGCATACATTGAGACAACGTCAACCTGGCAAACATTTCTCGGAATATGCAGCAAGGTATGTATTTATGTTATTTGTTCTACAACATTGTTGTTAGGCCTGTAAATGTACCGAATGACGTGTTCGTTCGTTTAACTTTAACCGAACACGAACATATAATCGAACACATTTTTTTGATCATGTTCGTTTATTAAGAAAATGGGCATTTTCGTATTCGTTTATGTTCGTTCGTTTAAAATCTGAACGAACAGTTCACGAACAAAAGACAAACAAACTTAAACGAACGTAATTTAATACACAACAAACAGCACAAATGAACATAATTGAAGAAACATAAATGAACGAAAACGAACATAAATAGGTCTAAATAAACGAACATAAATGAACGAACAAAACTTGTGTTCATGTTCGTTCGTTTAAACTAAATGAACCAAAAATTGTGTTCTTATTCGTTTGTTTATTGAAAACGAACTTCCCGCACTTCATGAATGTTTGGTTCGTTGACAGGCCTAATTTATTGTAATAAGTATATTACAAGCAACATTGTTGTAATCTATATGTTTCGATGTTTTGAGCAGGTTTTATGCTGCCGAAGTTTTATTAGCTCTCGAGTATCTCCATATGCTTGGAGTTGTATACCGAGACCTAAAACCCGAAAACGTTTTGGTACGTGATGACGGTCACATAATGTTGTCAGACTTTGACCTCTCTTTAAGATGCGCCGTGTCACCCACCCTCGTTAAATCATCCTCGATGAATTCCGGTCCAACCAAACGCGGCCCGAGCAGTGACTTCTGTGTGCAGCCTGCTTGTATGGAGCCCACATCCGTTTGCATTCAACCTGCGTGCTTCCTCCCGCGTTTTTTCCCTCAAAAAAGCAAGAAAAAACGAAGCCCGAAACCCAGACTCGACCCAACCCCTCTCTTTGGTCAGCTTCCTGAACTTGTTGCAGAACCAACCGCAGCCCGGTCGATGTCGTTCGTCGGGACCCACGAATACCTAGCGCCCGAAATCATCAAAGGAGAGGGGCACGGAAGTGCGGTTGATTGGTGGACGTTCGGGGTATTCTTGCACGAGTTGTTATACGGTCGAACGCCTTTCAAGGGTGCGGGAAACCGAGCCACTTTGTTCAATGTGGTTGGTCAACAGCTACGGTTTCCCGATTCACCAGCTACTAGCTACGCGAGCCGTGATCTGATCAGGGGTTTGCTTGTGAAGGAACCACAACACCGGCTTGGTGTTAAACGGGGAGCTACTGAGATTAAACAACACCCGTTTTTCGAAGGTGTGAATTGGGCTCTGATTCGGTGCAGTACGCCTCCGGAAGTGCCTAGACCCGTGGAGCCTGAACCGCCCATGAAGTTCGGGCCGGTTGACCCAGTTGGGGTGGGTAATAATAGTAAACGAATGGCGGGACCGGGTGTTAAGCCTGGAGGTAAATATCTTGATTTCGAGTTCTTTTAGCTATAGCCCATTCTGTAATATTTAGAATTGTTATAGTTATTCTGTTTGAAGAGTTGTAATCGTTATCGCTATTCAATCTATATGTGCAACCCGTTATGCTTTGTTTTGTTTTCACTAATGTTTCGCAAAAATGGACTGCTAATCGAACTGGTTGCCTTATTGGTTCACTCGGAGGTCGGGAACCTTCATGTGTTTGGAAGCTTCAAAGTTCATGTTACATTTTATAAATTTTTTTTTGATAAAATAGTTTTCAGAAGTTGAAAGAGTAGTTAATTAAGATATTCAAAATTGTAACATTGATCTTTCCCTGTTAGGTAGAAAACACTTAGGTCTCATGTTCAGTTTACAAATATAATATATTTATAAAATCCGTTTCATTAAACCCGGTCGAATCATTAACCAAGTCACCGGTTCACCCGTTACTCGTCAAAACCCTATCGGTCCATATGAAGACAATCCAACCCTATTGAAGTCAACCAACCTTGTGTTTGGTTTCCTATCCGACTAGCTGATCCAGTCCGATCACGAAAACACTGGTTATCACCTATAAACTCTTTAAAGATGTTTTCAAAATGTGGTTCAAATTTTAGTGATTTACAACCAACAAAAGTTGTCTAAAATGGTTAGATTGGAATACATGGCGTAAATTTAATGTAATTAGCAAGCTCTAGACGTACTTTCTGGTACGATCTAGCTTCTTGCTAGTGTGTTTTCTTTCGACGTTAAAAAATCAAAAAATTGTTTAAACCGGTCAAACAGGCTATGTGGACCACTATGGGTATGTTTGCCATGGAGCTTTTAGAAGCTTCAAACTTTAAGCTTTTAAGAAAAATGTCCAACTTAATAAAAAGTTTTGTTTGGTTGAAGGAGCTAGAAGCTTTTAGGTTAGGAGCTTGAAGCTTTTGGTTAAACGCTCCTACTAGTAGCGTGTAGAAGGAGCTACAAGCTTTTAGGAAAAAAATGACTATTTTAACCTCTAAAAATAATGAACTTTCTAATGTACCAACTTTTTAATGTCCATTTTGGTCATTTTATACATTTTATTAAAAGCTCCAGCCACTCTGCCAAACATCTAAATATATCTAAAAAGCTACAATTACAGCTACCAGCTACCAACAACAGCTACTTTTGACAAACATACCCTATCTTTTTTGGTCTCACCTTTACTACATGATGAATGATCAAGATTAATTATTGATGCATCTCTTATTTTTTGAGTGGTAAAACATGACACCTATTGTTTGACTAGTCAACGAGTAGGTTATCCAGATTCCATTGTAATGCTTTGTGGGCCCTCTTTCATAGTGGCAACTATTGAAGAAAATGTTGATATTTTCAGTCAATCATTTTGTTTTGATGGAGGTGACCACCAAAATTGTTGGTGAGATTTTAAAGATTGAATCTTTTTGTTTCTATTTCAAGTTTTCTAGTTGCATAATTGGCTATCAATCACAATGTTGTCATGATATGATGATATCCCTCTTTATATTAGAAAATACTATAAAATTATATACATTATATATAATACTAATATAGAATTCAAAGGACCAAAAGGTTGATATATAAAGTCATATTTACCCCTACAAAACAAAAGGGATCCACCACAAAAGTGGACAATTGAGGCAACACATAGTGGTGCATTTGGTAGCCTAAAAGAAAAGCAAAACAATCATTTCTTGAGATGATCAAAATTCAAAACAACCAGCATTATCCACAAGATTCAATCAACCACACAAATATAAACTAATAAAGCTTTTCCCATTTTGGGGACTTTGGTAGTTAGTTATTGGGTACCATGTGCCAGTCACATGACATGTGTAATGTAAGTTATCATTTCTCCAATCTTGATATAACATTAGCACAACTTATGGCTTCTCATGGGGATGATGTTGTAGAGGCACCAGTCACAGGTTGGTCTTTAGGGAAACCAAAATTCTCAAACATGCCCTGAATTAAAAAATAATAATAATAAAAGTAAAGTACACGGATGGTCCCTGCGATTTACCAAAAAGTTTGGATTTGGTCCCTACCTTTTCAAAAGTACAAAAATGGTCTCAGTGATCCCTAGATTTTTCCAAAAGTACATGGATGGTCCCTATGGTTTGTACTTTTTAACACATTTAGTCCCTGACTTGGACATGCTAAAACCTTTATATTTGTTGGCCGGGAACTAAATGTGTTACAAAATGCAAACCACAGGGATCATCTGTGTACTTTTGAAAAACTAGGGACCAAATCTAAAATTTTGGTAAAGCATAGAGACCAGCCGTGTACTTTATTCTAATAATAATATAAAATTAGATAACCAAACTGAATATGAATGGTTTAAGCAATGTTAATGTTAGGGTATAGGGATAGTTAGGTGATTTCGCATTTTTTTATCGCATAAGTGATTGCTCATTGCAGCGTTTGACAGACCGTATTCTGATTTTAAGGCTAAATGATCAGATTTACAGGTGAAAAAACTGAGAAACAAAACTGTCTTTCCAGAATAAACAAGTTATTTAACCAGCCGCGCGCTGCGGCGGTGCCGTACGCAACGTGATAAATTATAGACTACAATTAACCTAACTCGTTTCCGAAACAAATTTATGTTGAAACGTAGAGTCCGAATTCATACTGTTGAATGAAAATGTATTATATTTGACCCGACTTGTTTCCAAACAAAACTTACGTTAAAGCGTACATAAAATAAACACGTGCAGTGGCGTCGTACGTGGCGTTATAAAGTATAGACTACAATCGACCCAATTCGTTTCCGAACTAAATTTACGTAGAAACGTATAGTAACTCAAATTTATACCGTCAAATGAAAACGTATTATACTTGACCAGATTTGTTTCCAAACAAATTTTACGTCAAACGTGGTCCAACTCAAAACGTACATAAAAATAAAACAGTTTATGACCCGAGTTATTTCAAACAAAAATTACGTTAACTCGTAGACAAACTCGAATTTATACAGACACGCACATAAAAATAAAAACGTAAGAAATTAGTTTTAGGGTAAACTCGAAACTTTAAAACCTTGTAAGGGTCAAAGTGACATTTACAAAGCTGGGTTACTTTTAACATTATAGCAAACTTTGGGGGTAGAATGGGTAGGGGACCTTTGTTTTTAAGGTTATATAAATGTCAGATATACCTAACTACCACTAGCATTTAGTAGTTGTTGAACCTAGTTATGTGATAGTGATTCTTTAATAGCAAAATAATCACTTAAGGAAATGCAAAACGTACCATTGCATCGTTGATTGCACACGCCACACAGTAGTGCTCCTGAAAATCGACATTAGAGGGACGACATCAATTAGTATTATGGTTCCTTTTTTAAAGTGTTTTATGATTCATTAATCTTTTCAGAAAGCTATACTGATTTCTTCTTGAAGCTGGTTTGACTTTTAGGGTCAAATACAAACTCTTTTTTTCTTAATTAAATATACAGGGCTGTCACTGTGAGATATATATATACAAGACATTAACTTGCCTGCATCATGTACCATTCTTCAAATTCATCGAACAATTCCAGTCGTTCAGTCCTGATCAACCAAACATGGATAAAAATCTTATAAAAGAACATTCTATAAGCAACTTAACGAGAGTAAATAAGGAAACTCGTGAAACCGATAACAAAAGCTTTTAAAAAATGCTCAACATTTTTACTATACGGGATTCATATGTTTCTATGAAATAGCCTTTCCTAATAAGAAACTTTTTGTTAGTTTTACAGATAAAAAAGGCCCTAACTTCTTCATATAATATAAAGAGTAAAATGCCTTTTGCGTCCCTGAAGTTTGGTCACTTCTGCGACTTTCGTCCAAAGGTTTGTTTTTTCGCATCTAGATCCAAAAGGTTTGAAATCTTGCCATTTTCATCCAACTCGTTAACTCCATCCATTTTTCTCTGTAAAATGAGGGGCATTTCTGTCTTTTTATACATTTTTGTTAAAATAAAAAACACTATAAGAAATAAAGATCCACCTCTATTGACTTTCTCCTCACCCAAACCCTTTAATCATCACAAAAAATGTCTAAACGACGAATATACCCTGACTTAATGTGAAAAAATTGATGGGAGTTAACAAGCCAGATGAAAATGGCAAGATTTCAAACCTTTTGGATCCATATGTGGAAAAACAAACCTTTGGACAAAAGTTGCAAAAGTAGCGGACGAAAATGGCATTTTACACTAAAATAAATATCCAGAAAACGAATACCTTTGTCGTTCTTGAGGTTCAATGAAGCTAGTATATATCTTCAGCATATCCCACGCAACAGCTCTCTGAAACACATCATTATTACTATTGCTTAATATACAAGATTTTTAATTTTTTCAGGATTCCACATTTAAACCATACCTGCCAACCTCGGTCAAGGAAAAGTTTTTCCTTTGCATGCAATGTTGGTGTAGCGTAAATGCCTAACAATCCACAGCCTCGACTCTAAGAAAAATGAAAACATAAATTCACATAAAGAGTGTCTTGTCTTTCACAAAGCGTTGCAATTATTGTAAAACTTAACGGAGTTGATAATTTTTTCTTGGAAATTTAAAGAACCCATATAGTATATTACCTCCAAATTTCTGATCATTTGCTGCCCAAAAGCATCATGCGGATTAATCTGTTGTTGCAGGAAAATAGATTATGATGACATATTTGAAGCATATAGACATATTATATAAAAATATTAATACCAATTTCTTAAATATGTATATATATTGGTATTCATATAATGTTATAGAAAATTAGAAATAAATAGTATTAACCGTGCCAAGTAGCACCAATGGCACATTACTGTCAACGAGCATCGACACTGAAAAAGCTTGCATTAAAAAAGAAATAAAAAACGAAAAAAAAAAGAAAACTGAACGGAAATTAGACGTAAAAACATTGAACCACGCAAGCGAAACGTAAAACATAGAAAACAATAACTAAGTCGATCTAGAACCACCACGTTGCGACGAGGCCGTTAAATGTGAAAATAATAGGCGTAAAGATGTTGAACCACATGTGCATACTTTGGCGTGTTAACTCGCAAAATTTAGACCGGAACGTAAAACTAAAAATGTAAAAGTATAGGGAACTAAAGTTGAAAGTGAAAGTTTTGGGGTTAAGTTGTAAAAGATGCAAAAGCATTGGTTAAAAGTATATAATAACAAAAACAAAAGGTGGGTACAACCCACTAAAGGCCATGGTACAACCCATGATGCATACGTAAGTTGCAAATTCGTATATATATAAATATATACTAGTTTTTACCTTTAGGGTATGATTTCATTTTTGAAGCTAATTTACGTATTTCGTAGTCAATTCAACATTGCAAGTTTCATGGGGCAGATGATGATTAAAAAAATCGGTACCTGCTCGTATAGAAAGAATACTGATGTAGAAAACGTCCTAGAAGCCCATTCAACGATAGCATTGCTTGAGTCGGGATCCAAGTATATTAACACGCATTCTGCGACTATAAATGTTGGCAAGCTGATAGTAACATTAGTAAGAAGCAGCTTTATAGCTCCACACTATCATCGTTTTTATAAAAATTACAACATAATAATAGTCCTTCACTAAAAACTTAAGACGGTTTCCTTTTTCGGGGCATCGCTTTTGCCAAATTCTTGAACAAAAATATATATTTAATAATGGTAATCGGAAAAAAAATGTTATCATTTCATGTTAATACTGTGACAAGTAGATAGTGCAAAAATGTTGCTTGTTTGATATTGTCAATAGAAGATCGAATAAGCTTTAAAAAGAAACGTCCATCACCTAATTTTTAAAAGAGTAGTACACGGATGGTCCCTCTAGTTTACCAAATTTTTGAATTTGGTCCTTAGCTTTCCAGAAGTACAGAGATGGTCCCTGTGGTTTGCACTTACGCATTTAGTCCGCATCTTTTTCCAAAAGTGCACGGATGGTCCCACAAGGTCTATCCGTGTACTTTTGGAAAGCTCGGGACCAAATCCAAAATTTTCGTAAACCACAGGGACCATCCGTGTATACTTTACTTGAAGATTGAATAAGCTTTAGAAGGAAACATCCACCACCCGATATCTTAAAAGTGAACGTTAATTTTCTAAACTAAGGAAACTAGAATATTAACATGAAAAACTAACTGATGCACATACCTTGGATCCATATGAGTTAAAATGAGGTCATTTAAACTTTGTATATCTCTCAAATCAATTGGAAGAAGTTTGTAATGATCGCTGATTATTTCTCCTTTCTCTGCAAAAAGATATTTACACAACAATCAAAATTGAATAAAGAAAGAAGATGGTAAGTTGATGAAGATTACCTTGACAAATTGTTGCGGGCTCACTGATTTTTCCTCTTAATTGTGGAGAATTTTCGATAATGGTTGCCTTTTTACAAGTCACCTAAATCATTTGCAAGTTCTATCACTAATCCAAAAACAATTTAAAAAAAAAAGGAAATACAAGGGATGTTGGTGTGAGAAGAACCGTAAACCGTTTAGCTCAAATCCTCACCTCCTTAAAATCCAGTTCAACGTACAAATGTGGGGCCCTCCCTTCATCCTGCCCGTAAATTAAAATTTAGAACAATAAGTATGATAATAACAATTGTTTAAGCATACTTAAACCAAAAATGAATATTCCGTATTTGCAATTCTTGTGGAAGAACTTCGGCCATTACAAAAACACAACCCTTAGCAACAGTAGCTAAGGGTTTCGTCTTTTGGTGAGTTTTCTAATTGCACCCCCTGCTCTTTACTATATTTATTATACAACCCCTCAACTTTAACTTTCCTAATATACATGTTTAGCCCCTCTACAATAAAGTTTGTTCCTTCATAAGTTTACTTTGCTTATATACATGTTTAGATCCTCAACCTTAACTTTGCTAATATACATGTTGAGTCCCTCTACTTTTTGTTCCTTTTCATATTTTGCCTTTTAGTGTTTTTCCTCCGCTAACGTGACGAACAAAACCGGCTCTATTGTTACCGGAATCCGTATATTATCAGAACTGGTATTTTTTGTTGCTTTTATTGTTTCATCTTTTAGTGATTTTTCTGAGTACATACATTGACATTTCGGTGTTCCTTTCCCCATGGTTTTACATTACCTCTTTCGGTTGCTACACCCAGTGTCAGCACTGTACTGGTAATCAAATTCCCGCCGCAATGTGCGTGGTAAAATTTCATCCATTTAACATTTTCAATTTGTGGTTCGTTTGTTAATTTTAGGCAACGAACGCAAACAAACGTTTATGAACACAAATTGAAACAAATCACTACAAACAAGCATCATAAAAGGAATATAATACACATATACTTATTAAATAATTTTTTTGTTGGAATTTTGAAGTATTTAAATAAATTATAAAAACTAAAAACACTAATGAACTATCAAACAAAAACAAACACGTTATCGAATGTTCACGAACATAAATGAACGAACGCGACCTCTGTTCATGTTCGTTCATTTAACTAAATGAACAAATTTCTTGTTTGTGTTCGTTCATTTATTAAAAGAACGGACACAAATGAACTTCCCGCTGAATGGTTCACAAACTGTTCACTGAACATTCAGTTCATTTGCAGCCCTAGCACTTTGATTACTATTTATAAGATGTAGGAAGATATAAAGCTTTGACTGTGTGTTTACTTAATGTGAGCAGAAATAACATATGATGTAAAAGAAATGACAAACCTGCAACTGAAAATATGTTGTATCAAACCCCGCTCCCAGTGATAAAATCTGCTTTTTGACGGGACCTTCGCTTGATTTTGCTTCACTATCCAGAAATTGATGCAGAAACTTTCGGAAAGTAGCCCAACGGGCAAAATAACCTTAAGAAGACAAAAAGAAGTATGCAAAACAAGAATCAACTAAAAAGTCATATAACCTCAAGTTTCTGGTAGCAAATAAAACATACCACGATTTATTATCGGAGATCTCCTCACGGGCCTCCGTACAAACAAATGTACATAATCGTCTTTGATATATCCTTTCTTGACACAAGACCTTTCATCCATATATAGAAGACAATTAACATTACCGTCCAAAAACTTGATAATATGATTTAGTTCAGTCTATGTGATATATCATCATGTTTACAAGTCACAACAAAGATATTTGTTTACAAGTATATGTCTGACAATTAATCAATGCTATAACCAATATGATTCGGTTCAGTCTATGTGACATATTTTTCAATTATTTTAAGAAGCGAGTATTCACATTTTGCACAAACAGTTGCTTTTATGGATAGTTGGATACCTTATCAAATGTTACTTATACATAAAGCTTATTTCTTTAAGTGTTTGAATCATATGATACCAATAACACAATCGGAGGAAGAATGGAAGATTTTGGGTAAAAAGTTGCACACTTTTTTCTTACCCACAACAAAGATGTTCGTTTACAACACACACACACATACATAGATATGTTTGTGTATATTCATGTATGTATATATACAATATATTGTTGGTCCTGAAAAGTACGTGTTTGTGTATCTATATATGTATACGTGTGTATGTATGCATGTCTTAGAAAAATTCATCAATGTTGAAACCAATATGATTCAGTTCAGTCTATGTGATAAAATTTTCAACTATTTCAAGAAGCAAATATTCACATTTTGCACAAAAATCATCTAGGTTTTGCAACTAATTTCCATTTAGGTTTTGCAGCTAATTTCAATACACACATATATGTGTGTATGTACATATATTGTTGGTTCTGAAAAGAACGCGTCCCTGTATCACTGTATGTATATATGTATATGTATAGGGCCGTAAACGAACCGAACGTTCAGCGAACAGTTCATGAACCGTTCGGCGGGAAGTTTGTTTATGTCCGTTCGTTTAATAAATGGACAAACACGAACAAGAAATTTCGTTCGATAAGTTAAACAAACGAACATGAACAGAGGCTGCGTTTGTTCGTTTATATTCGTGAACGTTCAGTAATGTGTTCATTTATGTTCAATCATTTATGTCCATTTGTGTTCATTCATTCAAGGGTTTCTAGTGTTATATTTTTACTTTATTGGCTTTAGTTTTAAAAGTTTGAAACCATAGTTATACTATACACCTCCATTGACATCCCCCATTTGATCATTTCAATTTCAGTTTGTGTTAAAGCATGACAAACTTCTTAATTTTTGTGTTTATTACGTTACGTACTTATCTATTTTTGGTGGATTCTTCATAATCTTTCTGATGAAAAGTGCATATTGTATTTTTAAATGAATATATATAACGTTCGTCTGTGTTCATTTACGTTCATGAACATTCGTTTGTGTTCGTTTCCGTTCGTCTGTGTTCGGTAACTGTTCATGAACATGTTCATCTCCTTAATGAACGGACACAAACAAGAAATCTCGTTCGTGAACCATTCATGAACATGTTCCTTCCTTAATGTACTTCGCTCGGTTCGTTTACAACCCTATATATGTATGTCTTAGAAAAGTTTATCAATGTTGTAACCAATATGAATATATGATTAACTTCACTCTATGTAACACATTTTCAAATCATTTTAACAAGTAAGTATACACATTTTGCACATAACACATCTACCTTTTGCAATACACAACAATTAACCACATCTATGATCTCAAATTTCCAATCAGCACAGGACATTATACAACAAAACCTAACAAAGAATCAACCTCAGTGCCCCAATTACCCAACTTTCACTTCGGAAACCCTAAAAGACAATAATCTGAAGAACAAATGAACGAAAAGTGATGAAATTTGGGGGAAAAGATTGGGATTAGGTCACATACAACTTGCTAGCGGAAGCATCGTCATTAGTTGCTTGAACAGCAGCTCTGTTGCTCCGTGAATCTGCCGTTGATTTCTCCATCTTCTTCGCTTGTGAATTTGAAAGAAGATGGTTGTAATCGGATGCTTGTAAGGAGTTGTTTGATTTGGTTCGGTTGTTTGATATCGACAGTTAAGAAAAAAAGTCATCCTGACTGAAAAAATAACGAAAAAATAACCAGATGTGTTTACATTGATCGAAATAATAAAACGAATATCAATTTTGATATTGATGTTGTTCGGTTAGTATTAGACCGTTCGTTTTGTTACATATACTACACCAGGTTCGATTGAAACATAAAAAAGAAAAACAAAAACTAGAAAAGAAAAAGGGGAAATGAAAAAAATTCATAAAAAATAAAAATTACAAAAAAAAGGTTATTGTAGCTAAGGAATTCATAAATTATATATATAATAATACTAAAGGTAAAAAAGGTAAATAAAAAAAACGATAGAAAATTGGCTAGTTTTGATCCACTTGTTAAAAAAAACTAAACTAAAAGCAAAAAATAGGTGCAAGTTAGCAAAGCCCATGGCTCACATTAGCATAAGCTCACTATTAAAGTTCTCTTCTTTTATAACGAGATGTGTTTACATTGATCGAAATAATAAAACGAATATCAATTTTGATATTGATGTTGTTCGGTTAGTATTAGACCGTTCGTTTTGTTACATATACTACACCAGGTTCGATTGAAACATAAAAAAGAAAAACAAAAACTAGAAAAGAAAAAGGGGAAATGAAAAAAATTCATAAAAAATAAAAATTACAAAAAAGGTTATTGTAGCTAAGGAATTCATAAATTATATATATAATAATACTAAAGGTAAAAAAGGTAAATAAAAAAAACGATAGAAAATTGGCTAGTTTTGATCCACTTGTTAAAAAAAACTAAACTAAAAGCAAAAAATAGGTGCAAGTTAGCAAAGCCCATGGCTCACATTAGCATAAGCTCACTATTAAAGTTCTCTTCTTTTATAACGAGATGTGTTTACATTGATCGAAATAATAAAACGAATATCAATTTTGATATTGATGTTGTTCGGTTAGTATTAGACCGTTCGTTTTGTTACATATACTACACCAGGTTCGATTGAAACATAAAAAAGAAAAACAAAAACTAGAAAAGAAAAAGGGGAAATGAAAAAAATTCATAAAAAATAAAAATTACAAAAAAAAGGTTATTGTAGCTAAGGAATTCATAAATTATATATATAATAATACTAAAGGTAAAAAAGGTAAATAAAAAAAACGATAGAAAATTGGCTAGTTTTGATCCACTTGTTAAAAAAAAACTAAACTAAAAGCAAAAAATAGGTGCAAGTTAGCAAAGCCCATGGCTCACATTAGCATAAGCTCACTATTAAAGTTCTCTTCTTTTATAACGAGATGTGTTTACATTGATCGAAATAATAAAACGAATATCAATTTTGATATTGATGTTGTTCGGTTAGTATTAGACCGTTCGTTTTGTTACATATACTACACCAGGTTCGATTGAAACATAAAAAAAAAAACAAAAACTAGAAAAGAAAAAGGGGAAATGAAAAAAATTCATAAAAAATAAAAATTACAAAAAAAGGTTATTGTAGCTAAGGAATTCATAAATTATATATATAATAATAATAAAGGTAAAAAAGGTAAATAAAAAAAAACGATAGAAAATTGGCTAGTTTTGATCCACTTGTTAAAAAAAACTAAACTAAAAGCAAAAAATAGGTGCAAGTTAGCAAAGCCCATGGCTCACATTAGCATAAGCTCACTATTAAAGTTCTCTTCTTTTATAACGAGATGTGTTTACATTGATCGAAATAATAAAACGAATATCAATTTTGATATTGATGTTGTTCGGTTAGTATTAGACCGTTCGTTTTGTTACATATACTACACCAGGTTCGATTAAAACATAAAAAAGAAAAACAAAAACTAGAAAAGAAAAAGGGGAAATGAAAAAAATTCATAAAAAATAAAAATTACAAAAAAAAGGTTATTGTAGCTAAGGAATTCATAAATTATATATATAATAATACTAAAGGTAAAAAAGGTAAATAAAAAAAACGATAGAAAATTGGCTAGTTTTGATCCACTTGTTAAAAAAAACTAAACTAAAAGCAAAAAATAGGTGCAAGTTAGCAAAGCCCATGGCTCACATTAGCATAAGCTCACTATTAAAGTTCTCTTCTTTTATAACGAGATGTGTTTACATTGATCGAAATAATAAAACGAATATCAATTTTGATATTGATGTTGTTCGGTTAGTATTAGACCGTTCGTTTTGTTACATATACTACACCAGGTTCGATTGAAACATAAAAAAGAAAAACAAAAACTAGAAAAGAAAAAGGGGAAATGAAAAAAATTCATAAAAAATAAAAATTACAAAAAAAAGGTTATTGTAGCTAAGGAATTCATAAATTATATATATAATAATACTAAAGGTAAAAAAGGTAAATAAAAAAAACGATAGAAAATTGGCTAGTTTTGATCCACTTGTTAAAAAAAACTAAACTAAAAGCAAAAAATAGGTGCAAGTTAGCAAAGCCCATGGCTCACATTAGCATAAGCTCACTATTAAAGTTCTCTTCTTTTATAACGAGATGTGTTTACATTGATCGAAATAATAAAACGAATATCAATTTTGATATTGATGTTGTTCGGTTAGTATTAGACCGTTCGTTTTGTTACATATACTACACCAGGTTCGATTGAAACATAAAAAAGAAAAACAAAAACTAGAAAAGAAAAAGGGGAAATGAAAAAAATTCATAAAAAATAAAAATTACAAAAAAAAGGTTATTGTAGCTAAGGAATTCATAAATTATATATATAATAATACTAAAGGTAAAAAAGGTAAATAAAAAAAAAACGATAGAAAATTGGCTAGTTTTGATCCACTTGTTAAAAAAAACTAAACTAAAAGCAAAAAATAGGTGCAAGTTAGCAAAGCCCATGGCTCACATTAGCATAAGCTCACTATTAAAGTTCTCTTCTTTTATATATAGATAATGTTTTGAGGATAAAATAGGTTGGGGTAAAAGTATACGAACCCTATTCAAATCGGTTTGAGTTTGGTTGAAACCTGTTTGGGTTGTAAACCGATGCCCAAAACCGGTATATATTGAATTATATTTATCAGGTTAGGTTGAAACAGGTTTGAGTGATGAGAAGGGGAACCGTATACAAATTGGTGGTTTAGGTCGGGTCAAAATCGGTTGGACTCAAACCGGTTTTTTTCCATTTATACATTAGACTAGAACCTAGATATTGTCGCCAGGCCGCGTGCCCTTTGATTTTTATGAGTATGTAAGAAATCCTTTAGGGGATATACAACTAGCATATGAAGTGATGTACATTTAGTAAAAACGACTCTTTTAGAATAAGAATAGAGACTGCCTAATTCTACACCATATAAAGTCCACCTTGATATCCATAATGAGAATTCATCAATGCCACTGAACCATACGTGTTTCAACATTAGAAACGACTTTTGAAGGGTGTCCTACCCTTGTTTTATTAAGCAAATTAAACAAAATTTAATGTTAAATAAGCAAACTTCGTAAACAAGTAAACCAACCCAGTTAAGATTTTGTTGATGTAATTGAATAAATAAACTAATAAAAACACATAAAACCACATTACTTTATATTCATTTTCATTAGTTAAATAAATGTGTTTGTTAACTGTTAATACGGTAAATGAACATTAACATTGCGCGCGCACATGCATTCATAAATAATAGCGAGCAAATATAAACAAACCGATAACAAGGGTGATTAGTAGTAAAGCTACATAAATTATATCGTAATCACAACCCTAACTAATAAGGTTTATCAAGAGTGAAATGATTTATAAATTGCTTATAATATAAAATTCTAATGATCCCTAACTAATATAGTTTTTATCTAACAGTGAATGATTTATAAATGAAAATATAATGAACCCTAATTGATATGTTTTAACTAACAGTTTATGATTAATAAACTATTTATTAAGCCTTCAGTTTATTTAAGCCTCTTGAAATATATAATCATTTTACAATATTAGCATATTATAGTCATGTTTGTTTTCTTATTATTTGGAACATTCAAGTTTTAAAAGGCCCATCCAGGGTAAATGTCTCATTCTCTAAATGGGCCCAATCCAATCCATTATCGACAATTGGGCTAGACATAGCTAGTTTTTCGTATCAAAAGTCCTCAATTTAAAGTTCAATTAAACAATAAAATACATAATTTTTTAGACGCCGAACACACACCCCTATTGAATCTACTTCTAAGAAGTAAAATTCATTTAATGTTTGTTAGTGGCGTACTTAAGAATTTTTTTTAGGTGTGAAATATTTTTAAAGATTTTAGGCATTTAGCTATTTGAAAAAAAATTGGTTTGTAGAGGGTCAGGTCGGGTCGGTCAAGTAAAACAAACAAACAAACATCAAAATAAAATTTAAATATTCATCAAAAGCACTTTAAGTGTCAAACGTCATTACAAACATATTTAAAATTAGGCCCTACAGATTTTCGTTTTTTAAAATCTATCCAAAACATTATCTATAGAGACATTCCTAAGTAAGTCTTTCTCTACATAAATTGCCCCATAAGTCCATAAAACAACACTAAACAAATAAACAATCATCAACCACAGTCCATAATTTTAATTTGAAGTTTCAAACATTCAAGCCCTAGTTCTAAATGTTGATTACTTGTAGCTAATCATTTAAACAAACAAAGCTTTAAATAAAACAACAAAATCATTAACTATAAGTCTAGAACAACAAAAAAAACATCAAAAAACATAAAAAAAGATCAAACCCTTACACATCTGTATTTCTCCTAATCATCACATAAAACAACAACAAAACAATCAATAAAGAAACCATACCGTTCTATATGAGAATTTCGGTGAAATATGGGTCGGTTCCTACTGCAATTTTGGTTTTTCCGGCAAAAATATGGGCTTGGTCGAGCACAATATATTGCTGGGGATTTGTGGGGTGGATATTGAGAGGAATGGAATTGGAATGGTTAGATGGGTTTGGGTTTGATTTATTTTATTTAATTTAAATTTCTTTGGGTTGGGTTAATAAAAATGGATTGTAGATTGGGCTTTGATAGTTTGATTGGGTTAAGTGAATTAGTGGTTAAAAACTAATTATATAAATTGTGTTATATACTTATATATTAATAAAACCGGTGTTTACAATTTTTTAATAAACTCATAATATTTTTTCAAAGAGGCGGTTGAAAATTTTCAAGGGGTGTGGATGAAAATTTCCAAGAGGTGTGGTCAGAATTTCAGCAAAAAAATAATACTAATTTTTTTCAAAGAGTACGTTCGCCCACCCACGACTTAGGATGGATACACCCCTAATGTCCACTTTATGGGACTTAAACCCATCGATTTAATAGGATAAACACATGATGCTATTAGCCTATTATGCCAAGAAGCTACACTGATTTTGTTTATTAGATTTAATTAAATTTAAAAATAACTTATTGAACTTTTTTTTTGTTATCAGACTACTTATCATTACTATCGCTATGAGTCATTATGATTTATGTTGGGCTTTGAAAGTGGCCCATAATCCCATATTCTACTGTAGCATTTAGGCTTTTTGGTCTTTGGATTTTGGACATGCCTTTTTTTTTTCATCAATGTATTTGCAGGCTAAAATAAAATTATATAAGGAGACATGATTTAAACATGATGCACAAATCCGGTATTGGGTCGGAACTGAAACCGGGTAAGGCCCGATCGGGTATAAATGGAACTGGGTTTCCAAGGAACCGGGCCCGTGTTCTATATGTTAGATGGATACCCAATTTACCCGATTAGGGTCAGGTCGGGTCTGGTTCCCAACTGAAAACCAGGTACAACCGGCTATATAGCCGTTACAAAAGTCTATAATCGGTTCCAACAACTTTAATGGTAGTAATCGACTAGGGTCCGCAGTGGCATAATAGTAACTAAATTTTTGCATAATTACGCATATTATACTTGTGGTCGCGTACCATCATATGTAAAGAGCCTTTTGTATTTAAACCTTTTCGATGTGTGTGTTAGAATCTTTAACATCACATGTCACCCACAAATGTAAATACAAAGATATATATTATTATAAAAATTACATTTTTTTTAACAAACAACACATTTATATTTTTCAGAAATTTAACCATTCTCACTATAGAAGTCTCAAGTGTCTTTGAATCATAACTTATTAAGTTATCAAAGTTGACATGCAAAGTCAAACAACACCATTGATCAATTTTCAGTATAATTATGAAGTTTGTAAAATTATAGAAAACTTGGTAGAATGCGATATTTAAAAACCAAGATAACAAAGTGGTTTTGAGTCTTTTGACCTCACAAATCAAATTAAAGTACATCATGAATTTAGGGATTACAAACGCCTCTCGGAATGTAAAAAACGCCATTTTCAAGACATAATCCATGTCTACACTATATTTTTTGAACGACGAATGTTACTCAACTGTTATTGCTAATTCTACTCCTAAATTACACTAAGTATATTCCTAAATTTACTCATGTCAGGAATTGAACTATGGTCTTCTCTCCAAGAAGCAAGAGCCTTTACCAACAGCCAAAGCTAAGACGACACCTCCACAGTCCACACTAGCACTTGGCTAGCAATATCATTTGTACTCGAAATCACCTTAGTAAAAAAATTCATCCGTTTCTTACCTCGAACAAGAAGCTTCTCTTATGAAATTAATAAAAACGCCAGAGCAGGAGTAGTCAACTTAGCAAGGCAAAGAAAAAGACTTAAAATGGGGATAACTTTGGCAACAATTCCCAAAAAAACTGTCGTCTTATAACTAGTCGCCATAACAACACTATTATCGTGAAGGCAATAATTGTTACGGTTCGTGTTACATCAATTGTTTATAGGTATTATTATCCAAAATATACAGTGTCACTCGAATTTCATATATATATATATATATATATATATATATATATATATATATAGTAAGATACAATTATTTAGTAGTGACAGTGACACTCGTAACACTATTTTACCAAAGTGGTATCGCCTTTCTTTGTTGACTAACGAAAAGCTCAAGTGAGTCACTTAATAATCTAAAATATTTCTCATTAAGCACGTTTGACTTGGATGTATTTTATTTCAAATGCAACATAAAAAATTACCTAAGCTAGTACTATACTTTATTTCGAAATGAACTATTTCAATAATTAAATGAAAAGGCATTGATATTTAAAAGAGGTAGTGTGAAATCTTTTTATAAAAAAACTGCAAAATCATCTAGTTTTTAATTATTTTTTAGAGTAAAATGCTAAAAACATCTTTGAGGTTTTGGTATTTTTGCCTATTCAATCCAAAATAAGAATTTTTGGTAATTGGACCTGAGCTTTCATTTTTGTTGTTGTTTCCATCGAAATCATTAACTCAGTTAAAATGTATTGTTAACTCATAGACGATTTTGACATTTCCTAGACCTCAAGGACGATTTTTGCAATTATTCTTTTGTTTTTATTTTTTTAATCTTTAAATAAAAAACAAAAAAAAATTATTCTAAATATAATATGTATACATATATTCGCACATTTATATATACACACTTATCTTTTTTATTTTTTATCTTTAGATAAAAATAATAATAAATTAATTATAATATATATACATATACATACATCTCCAAATTATATAAATACTAGAATACCTTATAAATCCACTAAAAATATTATTATCATATTTAGATATCTTTAGTCAATTATTTATAAACTAAACTAGGATTTTTACACGTCCTCGATGCGGTGCGACTCCCACGACTATAAATAAACAAGTTTGCAAATGTCACTCATAAATGAAAAAAAAAAAGAGAAACAATAATGTGTTAAACTTATTTGACCAAATATCAACATATACTATACTCGATGATGATATATGAAAGTAGCATCTATAAGTATTCATTAGGATAGTAGCTTAGGTTTATAAATATGCAAGGTTTAGTTTTTAATAAGAAAAAAGGTTTGTTTCCTTTTGGTGCTATAACGTTAATTGGAGTTGTGCATTCTTGGTTCACTTGTGTAAACGACCTCAGGTTTAATAATCATATCCATCAAAATTCTACATTCTTTTAACCCACCATTGAAAACCTTCAAGAGTTACAAGGTTAGTAATTTTGTAGTTATATTAATGTCCTATTTAATTTTAGAATCATAGTTACATGTTTTTGCTTGCTTCTAATTGTTATAATCTAACTTTTTTTTGCATTTAATTATGCTTTAACATCAAATTTTGTTTTATATATGAACAACTAGGTTAAAATCCCGTGTATTACACGGGTTAAATAAATATAATTTCATATACTAAGTAATAAAAAAAACTACTTATTTAAAAAACCCAATTATTGCACAGGTTGATAAACACGTATATTTAACGGGTTGAATAAATATAGTTTAATAAGTTAATATATACAATCGTCACTATATGTTTTTGAAAAAAAGATTTTTGAACATTTAGTTATTATAACATTACTTTGTTTTTATTTATTTTTACCTTAGAAACTGTGTATTACACAGTTATAATAATTTACTTTGTTTTATTTTTCTTGTTATTAGTTTAAAAACTTGTATATTACACACGATTGGATCATTAAAAATTAAATAATTACTAATAAGCAGAAAATTAAAAGTGTTAAATAACCGTATTTATCTCTATTACACCTATATTAAATATTAAAAATTACACAAAGTATAAGATTAATAAAACATACAACGTGACTCTAAAACCGTATAAATTAATATTAATGTAAACGTTATATATTATTAAAATAATATATTAATAAAACATTATTTTATTAATATTAATAAACCGTGGTTTCCATGTGTATAAAATATTTGTATTTATTTTTAATATTATTGATAAGTATATAAATGGATATTGATAGATGAGAAACAAACCTACTTTTTAGGTCGTTATTATCTATCGATATGAAGTATATATCATAAGCGAAAGTAGAAGCCCGGATGAAATCATAAATTATAATGTGTTTAATATCATAAACTAACAATAATTTAATGTTCAACATTATCTAGTAATACCTGTTAATTATCTCTAGCCCTTTAACTTTGTCATTATCTTAATTTTCATCTTTTCTTATCATTAATTAATGATTATCTTTAATTATAAAAGAAATAAATATTTATAATTAAATAGGAGATATAGACAGAAAATAAAAAAAATAGATAGGTTCAGTGAATGACATTAATATCTCATAGATTTACTTTATTGTGTACTATGGATGTGTGTTGAAGTTAGGAATGACAAAAATACTCGAGCCCGGTGGGTATACCCGAAACATTCGGGACGGGTATGAAACCGAGTATGGCATTAGTTTTAAAAAAATTACGGGTATACGATTAGGTGATACTCTACCCGATTACCCGAAATCACATACCTATTTACCCGGATCATATACCCTAAAATTTTATATTTATATTTTCACGTTTAACACTTTTCCATTAGTTGTTTATTTGTATATATGTGTTTGTTTTTATATTTTGGACGGACACATGTTTTACAAAGTAGCCCCAACTAAAATTTTAATTGTCGAACTAAAATCATTTAGTTACTGCTACTTTAAATAAAAAATTAAAACTAAAAGTGGTTGAAACAAAGTCAGCTATTCGATTTATTTGTTAATTTTGATTCAGATGGATCGTGACGATTGGATGTATAAACAGAGTCCTGTTGGTGCAAAATATATAATGGGTGTTCAAAGTTTTCTTAAGGTCGTCGAAGCTCATCGGGTTCGGCCGAACACCGAAGATCAGCTCATTTTTTGTCCTTGTGCAGCGTGTCAAAATTTCCAGAAACATGATATTAAAGACAAAGTTTCATTTGTTGAGAGATGGTTTAGTGCCTTGATATACTTGTTGGTGAAAGCATGGGGAATCGCTTTCAAATTGTGGCACGTCATCGTTCAATGAAGACAATGATCAAGCATATAACAACGAACAAGATACTGATCACGAAAATGACACTTTAAACGAAGACAATGACAACTTCAATGAAATGAATAATGATTTAGAGACTAATATTGGTGTAATGGACAAGAAAAACTAAGGAAATTACTTGAAGATGAGTTAAAACCATTATATGCGAGTTGTAATAAATATACAAAACTTCGTGCGGTTTTAAGGTTGTCTGCCTTGAAGTCAACACATTGATGGAGTGATAAGAGTTTCACAGATCTATTAGTGCTATTACATGACATGCTTCCGGAAGGTAACGAGTTACCACTTTCGTTATACCAAGCAAAAAAATGATATGCGCAATGGGATTGGAAGTTGAAAAAATACATGCATGTCCAAATGATTGTATGTTGTATAGAAACTAGTAAAATCATCATAAATGTTATAAGTGTAACGCATCTAGGTATAAGCGTAAAAGCGAAAGATATGAAGTTGACGTGATGTGACGAAAAATGGACCACCGGCTAAAATGTTGTGGTATCTCCTGATTAACCGAGACTGAAACGATTATTTGCAAACGAAAAGGAAACAAAATTGTTACGTTGGCATTGAGATGACCGCATAAATGATGGAAAATTTAGACATGTGACAGATACACCCCAATGGAGAACTATTAATAATAGATATCCATAATTTGACAACGAGATTAGAAACATACGGTTTGGACTTAGCTCGGACAGGATCAACCCTTTCGGAAATATCAGCAATCGCCACAGTACATGGCCGGTTCTTCTTTGTATCTATAACCTTCCACCATGGTTATGCATGAAAAAAAATACATAATGATGTCGCTGTTGATTCAGGGTCCGAAATAACCATGTATGATCTTTATAAGAAAGAATATTTTGATAAATGACCTTAAAACCCTATGGAGTCAAGGTACATGTATGATCTTTATAAGAAAGAATATTTTGATTTACGTGCCATATTTTTTGCACCATAAGTGATTTTCTAGCATACGGTAATTTGTCAGGATATAGTACCAAAGGTAAACTTGCTTGTCCTGTTTGTGAAGATGACACGAATTCAATGTGCTTAAATAATTGTAGAAAAATCGTATACATGGGACATCGAAGATTCCTTCCAATCAATCACGATTATCGGAAAAAAAAATATAGAGTTTGATGGAAAACCTGAGCACGGAAAAGTAAGGAAACAATTTGATGCGTTCTCAGAAGTCAGAAATTTAAACGTCGATTTGGGGAAAAATCTCGTCCGGAGCCAGGCATTTGGAAAAAAAATAGTCTATCTTTTGGGATTTGCTTTACTGGAAGCATTTACAAGTTAGACATTGCTTAGATGTTATGCATATCGAGGAAAATGTATGTGAGAGCTTGCTTGGCTTGTTTTTAAACATTCCCGGGAAAACTAAAGACGAGATTAATGTTCGTAAAGATATGCAAGAAATGAGAATACGTGAAGGGCTCCATCCTGTTGCGCAACCTAAGGGTTTTTTTTTCTGCCACCGGCGTGCTATACAATGTCAACAAAGGGAAAAAAATATTTTGTGAACGTTTACACGATATTAAAGTTCCATCTAACTATTCTGCAAACATAAAAGGTTGGTGCCATTGAAAGACTATAAATTTCTTGGTATGAAGTCTCATGATTGTCATGTTTTGATGACACATATGATTCCTATTGCAACCTGTGGATCGTTACCGGAAAAGATCCGACATACAATCACAAAACTTTGTCTGTTCTTCAACACGATTCATTCGAAAATAATAAATCCATGGTCACTAGAAAGTTCGCAAACAGAAATTATTATCACACTCTTTGAACTTGAGATGTATTTTCCACCATCCTTTTTTGATGTCATGGTTCACCTGGTGATCCATATTGTAAGAGAATTAAGGCTTGCGGTCCTGTATTTCTACGCTACATGTACCATTTTGAAAGATACATGGGTTTCTTAAAAGGTTATGTAAAAGATCGTAATCGGCCTGAGGGTAGTATTGTTTAAGGATATACTTCTGAAGAAGTGAATGAGTTCTGCACAGGTATGATATCATAATGTTTATAATATTTTAGTTTTGTTAAATTTAATTAATAATGCAATGCTTAACTTATTCACATGTTATTTGCATGGTGTCAAAAGTATCAGTGTTCCTCAATCTCATCACTCGGGTAGACTTCTAGGGAAAGGGGTTATTGATATGAAAACAATATTCCCAAGTTACGATTCTTTACAACTTGCACATTTTGTTGTCTTACAACACATGACATGTATTGCTCCTTACGTTAATGAACACAAGGAAATATTACGATCGACATATCGGGGTAGGATAACATACTGGTATGATAAAAAGCATAACGAAGAGTTTGCTAGCTGGTTGAAGAGTAAGTTAACGGAAAATGGCCAGGATAATCTTGATATAACTGTGAAGAAGTTGGGCAAGGGTCCAAATTTTAAAGTAACATCTTATCAAGGGTACGACATTAACGGTTATACGTTTTATACCAAAGATCAAGATGAGAAAAGTACAATGCAGAATAGTGGAGTTACAGTAGTAGCCACATCGACCCAATATGAAAGGACGAATCGTGACACATTCATAAATATCGCTAAACACTTTTATTACGGTGTCATACAAGAAATTTGGGAATTGGATTATGGTTTCACTGCCGAGACCATGCCTTTGTTCAAATGTAAGTGGGTGAATAACCAAAGAGGCGTCACAGAGTACAAATATGGTTTTACACTTGTGGACCGTAACACAAATGGCTATGCATCTGAACCATTTGCTCTAGCAAAACTAGTAACACAAGTTTTTTTTGTCAACGATCCGAGCAAACCAAAATGGGATATCGTACTGCAGGGTAAATGACGTATACTAGGTGTAAATAATGTCGTCAACGAGGAAGAATACAACCAGTTTGACGACCTACCATCATTTTCTGTCGGTATTCAACCGGTAAATGATGCAGTTATTGATTTTGCTACATACAAAAGAACAGACCAGTACGAAGGATGTATGTTGACGAACCACACTTAACCAAAAGAAAAAGGTTGATTTAAATTATTATATATTTTCTAATTTAAACTTTTGATATATATCAAGTTATTAATAATTTTTTTTCAGGAATAATCGATCACGATAATTATTCGGTTGTGGAAACTATGTTCGTATTTCCTTTTTATTTAATGTATTTTTGTTTTGTTTAATTCAGTAACATGTAAGTTTCTTTTAATACAATTTTAAAGTTAATGAGAATTATGTTTTGTCTATCCGTATCCTAAATTTATAGTATGATAGATTAGCCTTTTGTGTATTACATATTGGGGCGTAAACGAGTCGGGCCGAGCTCGGCTCGCTTCAATAACATTAACGCGCCAAAGCTTGCCTCGAGCCTGGCTTGCTAATGTTATAATCATTATTATCATATAATATAAAGAATAAATAAATTTTTGTTTAGGCTCGAGTTCGGGCTCGATAACTAAACGAGCTCTAATTCAGGCTCGGGTTCGGACTTATTAAAGCTCGACCCGTTCAAGCTTTTAACCAAGCGGATAACGAGTAGATCTTGAACCTCTGGGCTTGTTTACACCCCTAAATTTACTCACAACACAATCATTCGTATTAAATTAGAGATAACTAAAACTAGAGATAACTAAAAAGATTATAATCGATCACGACCTACCTCCTTCGATCCTCCATATTGCATATGGCGTATAATTGTATACATATATCCTTTCATTAAACTCATATAATTGCACATATGATTCTTAGAAAAATAGCATCAAGGCATAACTGGCACATCGTATCGGCGTATTGTGAACCAAGTGACTGACTATCCTTATTATTGTAATATAGTTTTAAATATTGATAATATAGCTTGTTGATTTATTTATAGGAAGGCAAGAAAAAGTGCAAAATGTAACAAATTCCCACATCGAACCAGACGCGCTTTCTCTCTCTCTCTATATAGTGGAGAATTCAAATGAGAAGAAAAATTTTGTAAGAATAAAAAGAAAAACTTTTAAACCAATAAAAATTCTCTATTTACTTCATTTAATGTGTGTATTTAATATTATGGAAAAGGGCATATAGGTAAATTTATAATTGTCATTAATTAGCTAATTAATTAAACTTGTAACTCACTTTTAATATACTTTTTCAATATAAAATAATTTATGGTGAAAGACATTTTCGACATGTGAAGGATAAATTTTAGTATGTGTAGGATAAATTTTGAAATGTGTAGGGTATTTTACATGTGTGTAGGGTAAATTCCGATAAGTATAAGATATATGTAGGATAAATTTTGAAATGTGTAGGATATAATGTTTTTGTTTTATTAATGAGAGATAACATAATTAATGAGAGGAGATATAAACTATTTAATGTTTTACCATTATGTCCTTTCTTCTTTTTCTTCTCACATTAAATTTTTTTCTCAAATGAACATTCCCCTATATATATATTTTTGTTTTATTAATGAGAGATAAAAATTTAATGTGAGAAGAAAAAGAAGAAATGGCATAATGGTAAAACATTAAATAGTTTATATCTCCTCTCTTTAGTTATGTTATCTCTCATTAATAAAGCAAAAACATTTTATCCTACACATTTCAAAATTTATCCTACATATGTCTTACATTTACCGGAATTTACCCTACACACATGTAAATTTACCCTACACATTTCAAAATTTATCCTATACATACTAAAATTTATCCTACACATGTCGAAAATTGTCATACACCATGAATTATTTTAACTTGAAAGAGTATATAAAAAATTGAGTTACAAGTTTAATTAATTAGCTAATTAATGACAATTATAGATTTACCTATATGCCTTTTTCATAATATTAAATACACACATGAAATGAAGTAAATGAAGAATTTCTATTGGTTTAAAAGTTATTCTTTTTATTCTTACAAAATTTTTCTTCTCATTTCAACTCTCCACTATATATATATATATAGGATTAGGTACATTTGTGAACAACCCCCTTGAAAGTGAACTGTGTGAACTAATCCTAGCCCTTGATTATTAATATACGTGTGTAAATCAATGGTCAGTATTTGATGATAAAATACACTAGTGTATTTTACGATTTGATGATGAAATCTTAGCCATACACGTGTGTGAATCAATGGTCAGGATTTGTCCACTCAGTTCGCAAGTACACTAGTGTTCACTCTGGAACCCACCCAATATGTGTGTGTATTATATGTCGAATGCTTTATTATTTATAATTTGGTTATATACTTATTTTTTGATATATGGATCGATACTGAGAAAAAAATGATACTTGATGGAACTTATGGAAAAGGGTCAGAATTTTTGGACGTGAGCATGGCGGTCGAACACGAAGTGTTTCAAGTGCTATGTATGTATGTATGTGATGTAATATTTGATGTTGAGTTTGTAGGGCATTCAAAAGTTAAGGGTCCATATTTCAAAGGTGCTACAGAAAGGGTGGAAGTGAGCACGAGGGTGAACATGAGCCAACCGAGACAACCTATAGACGCGAGCCCGGGTTTGCGTGGATCTAGTTGCGGTTCGGGTCATCACATGTGATATATCCGGATATTTAGGTACATATACTAGTTTATTAAAACGTTATATGGTTTTGTAGATGGTATCCCAATGTGAATTGTTATATTCATTCAGTAAGAGGAGTGGTGATACACCTATAGCCATCGATCAAGCATATCCTAGTTCCGATAAAGACTTAGGAAATGACATTTCAATGCACGAACATTGCGTGAAGGTACATGTCGATGAAGTCTATCCACGACATTTGGGAATTCCGGTCCTTGATGAGACTTTTGTAGAAGGTAAAATAATAGAGATGGAGGATACAATTTTGCAATTTATTAATGGCCAAGGAAGTGAATAAAAGTACAGATAAATGTGTGTGCGTGAGT
Source organism: Scalesia atractyloides (assembly GCA_947069175.1). Lineage (NCBI taxonomy): Eukaryota > Viridiplantae > Streptophyta > Magnoliopsida > Asterales > Asteraceae > Scalesia > Scalesia atractyloides. Next base: position 96,636,591 of record CAMTDV010000008.1, read on the forward strand.
GTTTACATATATATACACACACACATTAGATTGTTTGATATTTTAGGCTACGCCGGTTGTAGTTCATAAGCCCAAAAGGAAACAATAAAACCGAAACAACCAAAAGGAAAACAAAGGAAGGCCAAAGGCAATGAAAAACAGGCCCAACCTAAAGTGACAGATCAAGACAAGCAAGCCGAAAAAGTTGAGCTAGGCTTGCAATTAATCCAAGTAAGACCCAAATGGTTCAGGGATATGGTTCGTCGACTAAAGAACACATCAAGGACGATTGTAAGACTCCATTGACCTTTAGTGTAGATGAAACTATGTTTCCTATGGAGTTGGGTCCAATATATGTTGAAGCTGAATCATTGTTAGCACTAAATATCAACGGGTGGGTTGATATCACTACTATATTTTGGTTTGCATCATAAGTTGTTTAACACTATAATATTTTTTAAATATAACTGAATTTATTAAGTTTTTCCTAGTTTTTTGTTTTTTGTTTAAGCTATTTGCATAGAGTGTTGAAGGCTAAAAAAGACAACTGATGTGCCTTCTTAAACGTGAACACAATCAATGGTCAAATGTGTAGAGAAATGAAAGCAGAAGTTGAATAACACATTAGGACTATGGTGCGTTATCACGACGATAAAGAATTCATCCTTGCACCATATTGGGGGTCGAGTAAGTCTAGTCTAATTAACTTCTTTTGTTTTATTTATACAACTCATTAACTATGTTGTAACTTTACTTGTTGTAGTGGACATTGGACTTTGTTCATTATTGTCATAAAAGTACGATGAGTATATACTTTAGATTCACTATTCAAAGAGGGCAACAAGAATCCTAGCCACTATCGTCTTACGAGTGTGCTTGAAAGCGCCTCGCTGCCAATAAAACCCACATTTGATATGGTTAATGTAAGTTTGTTTTCTATAGTTTGATTTTCAAAAATTTTGAATAAATAATAACTGTTAATTTATTATAGAACAATCAACAAGCGAGACATGGGAATGCGGCTATATACTTCTTCAATCTATGTTCGACTTTGTCAATGTGTATCAAAAACAATTTCCGAAAGTAAGTCTATTTCTTAATTATTTTTTAGATGTGCATAAGTATATACAAGATAACATCGCACAAATATTCACACACACATACGGGTAGTTATGTGTTTGTAACAATTTGTTCGTTGATGTTAACTAATTTCTAATATTTGTAACATTTTCTATTTTTTAGATGTGAAATGACACGAAAGAGGCTACGGAAGAAGATATAGAAAAGACGTTGAAGGAATTGAGGCCAATTTTATTTGACAGGTTGGGTATTTCTTAGTTTAAATATAGTTTTGAATAGATTAAGTAATGAATTGTTATTTTACCAATTAATATTGTAGACTTTCGGGTTGAATGTATGTTGGGTCGCGGTTTACTTGTTCGGATTTGAGGATGTTGAATATATAAAAAGATTGATTGGATTTGACGTCTATGTTGGAGTGCATATTATTTTATTACTGCATAATTATTTTATTTTTACATATATCTTATTAATACTGGAGATTTTTCTTTGAAATTGACAACATAATTTTTCGTTTTTACATCATTGGTTATAAATCGCGGTTCATCCAACACCGACTAAAACCTTTTCCTAAAACTGTAAAACGATTTAAGCCCCGGTTCATTCAACACCGACTAAAACCTTTTCTTAAAATTGTAAAACAATTTTAGTCGCGGTTCATAATGCTGACTAAAAAACATTTTTAAAGTAGTATCAACATCTTTTTAGTCGCGGTGGTTTATTTTAAGACGGGGTTCAGCAAACCGCGTCTTATAAACAACACATTTTAAGTCGCTGTTTGAAACCGTGACTAACAACTGTTTTAACAACGTCTAATGCTCACTTATGTACTAGTAATCAACAATTTACAAGTGAAAATGTGTATTTTTTTTTTCAAATTGGATGAATATATAATTTTTTTCGAACATGTTTGTTATATTTATATATTAGTTATATATAAAAATAATGAATAATTTATTGTTTTCGGTCATTCTCTATTGTTAATGTTAATTTCTATTGTTTTTGTTTGTCATTCTCTCAATAAAATACGGTAAATAGGTGTTAAGCAAGCTTAGCCAAATGATTTTTCTAATAATGATTATTAAGAATGATCTAGTATTATATTGGTAAAGATTATTCCCATATCTGTTGAAATCTACTAAAAAGATACAAAGTAATATAATATTTGCTTCTAATGCTTTTGTAAAGTACATATTTAACATGTCGTATTTACAACTAAAATAAAGAGCATGGGTTTTATGATAATATTAATACTAAATAGTGTTTTTATTCTTTTTTTTTTTTATAAATGGGATGGTTTAAATGAGAACGCTAAATATCGCGAGAACCGTGAGAACGAATGAAAAAACTACTAGAACTTGATAAAAAACAAGTGAAATTCAAAATATCTTTTTACACTTGTCATTATTATTCGAATACAATTCTAAAAATTTAATTTACACATTTAAATTTATGCGAAAATAAATAAAATTTACACATGTGTAAGTTTTTCATTTACACATGTGTAAAAAAAATCTAATAAGAGTGATTTTGAGAGGAGAAATGAATTATTTGATGTTGTAATTTCTTTTTTTAATGTTGTATTTTAATTAAAATGATGATTGTATTAAAAAAATGGTTTTGATTGGTTTTCTCATTCCTTCTCACGGTTCTCGTAACATTTAACATTCTCAAGATAACTCTCCCCTATATATATATATAATGAATATTATGGTTAATATCGGACATGTAAGGTTAGTGAACGAAAAATGGGGTAAAGACATAGATACTACACACTAAGAGTAGACCTAAATAGACAAACCAAACACTATTAGGCATCTACGACTAAAAAATAGTCACAAATTTAGTGACTGATTTGCAACCGAAATCAAAACGGTTGCATAACTTTGTGACCACCGCTGATACGAGTAATCACAAATTTTAAAACTTGATTGAAAATCAAGCGAAAATTTTTTGATCACTTAACTTAAATTATAGGTCAGTTACAAAGCTCATAGCAATGACATGGGTGCATTTAAAAATGCCAGGCCAAATACCGAGCAATATCATTGCGTTCAAATCCAGACACCGTTTTCTTTTATATAGCTCACAAACAACCATTAATAAGCTAAAATAAGTGTAAAACGAAGTTATACACCCTACGAATGTACATACCAACAATGCATGTGTACAATTCAAACATGCAAACAATATTTAAATAACCAGCGATACAAATACCAACTGCATCATTATGTTGTAAATTGATAATACATAAATAAACAACAGGCAACTTTTAAGTCCGAATTATAAGAAATTTTGAACTTCAAATAGGCGATAACAATTGATCATCAAACATACAATCAACACGTACCATCTTCAAAGCCTTGCGCGTATATAAAACTCCAAGAAATTTAGGCTCAGAGTCTTATTATGGCTGCAAATTTTGCCTCGCCTGACAATAAGCATAGTCATTGCCAACGGACACAGATAACCGATCAAAAGAATAAGTTTAACACATGCACATCAACACTAAGCACCATACAACTACTAATTGAGTATACGTATACAAAGAGGCATGTCTTGTCAATGGCGGATCCAGAAACTTCTTTCGGTGGGTTCGTTTTGATAGATTCTCATTATTTTTTTTTCAAATCATACAAAGTTCTCACTAATTTTTTCCATTTTTTTCCAAACCGAATGAGTTCTTATGAACCCACAAAACAGGGCTGGAGCCGCCTCTATGTGCTATAAGCCAACATCATAAAGAAAAATAAAAGCAACAGATTATCATATGCATTTAGCAAATCATAGCCAAAACTCTCCGATGTTATAAATTGTTTGTTATAGAGGGATAGTGATTGTACCTTTTAGTTTTATTTTTATTTATTCGGAATATATATCTCCCTAACATATACATTTTTAAACCGATAATGTAATTTTCTGTTTGGCCAAAATAAACCAAGGTTCAAACATTTTGATACCGATATTCTACGCAGGGGCGGACCTACCTTATTGGTAGAGGTAGCTTTTGTTACCCTATGACGCTTCGACGGTAGTGTAAATTTTTGAAAAATTTGATATTTTTTTGATTTCGTTACCCCTTTTCTATAAAACGTTACCCCTACAAAGATTTTCTGGATTCGTACGTAACTTTAATTTTGAAACAAGCATTCAAAAGTGTAATAACTTCATTGGCCCCACATATACTTTAGAGTTTTCTACCATGAAGTTTATTGAAGATGGTGAAAGTTTCTTAAGATTCTAGAACTGGTTTGTTTTTCAAACTAAACAAACTAATATTGTGCCCCTTTAATTTATGTTCATCTTTTAATATAATAACTTTATTTATTTTTATTTTCATTGTAGACTTTATTAGTTATGTTGAGGAATGATTTCAACCTCAGGATACAACAACAATACATGGAAAACCATTTTAATATCCAGGGAAAATATTGGTACACGCATATTTATTCCACGAATTAATTTGATACCAGTGACGAGAAATCCCATTCCATTATCTGTACGTTTCACGATGATAATACACAAGAGTTGGTTTGCATTCAAAATACCTAATTTTCACTCACAATCAATTGTATGTCGCATTATCAAGAGTAAAAATCAAAGCAAAGCTAATGTTAATTTACTAATACTAGATAAGGATGACACTATTACAAATATAAATGCGAATATTGTATACAAGGAGATATTTTGAATTTTATGAATTATTTGTATATTTTTTTTTGTGATTTCTAATATATTTTGTGCATATCTAATGTTAGTTACTTATAGCTTTAAACTTTATCTAAATTTTATTTGTTACACCCGTATGTCACACGAGGAAATAACCTGGTAGTATATAAATTATTAATGGAAACCTACTTTTATATATATTTTTTAGTTTTCAATAAAATTCTTTTATCCAAAGAAATTAAATCCCCTGTATTTAATGGAATTAAAGAAAACCTGATTATTTTCTCATGAAATAAAGTTCAAATTAAAATGTCACAATATTCAAACAATCCCATGATTAACAATAAATACGACTGAGATATGTTTTCAAGGTATTATTTAGTCTAGTCTATTAGTCATCATCCACCGTTGAAGTATCACCCGTACCTGTTCTAGACCGCTTTAAACCACCATCCGACGACGTCAACGACGGTGGAGACACGGCTTCCTTTGTCCTCCGGCGTGGAGTCACCCTCACTGGCTCTGCCACGTTGATTCCAACAAGATGCGGGAAATTTAGCATCGCTCGAGACCCACGAATCTTATAAGCCGCTTTATCGTAAGCGAAAGCTGCATCCTCTGGCGACTCGTAAGTCCCTAGCCATACCCGAGCACCACGCTTCGTTGGATCTCTTATCTCGGCCGCAAACTTCCCCCACGGCCGCCTCCTAATTTTGAGAATAATGAAAACCCATAAGATGTTATGTACCGTTGATTTTCTATCTATGGAAATACAATAGAAATAATTACACAAGAAAGCTAATCAAAAATATATCCTAAGATTGATTTGACTGCAGTGAGCTTTCGGGCGTGCGGGTTTTCCTCGCTCAGGTATGCATCCAACTCGGACTGTTATGGAGGAGGGGATGCATTTGCTAGATTAAGGACATCCCATATACTTATCCGCAGCGGCGGATGTAGCCTTTTAAAAGGGGTAGCCTCCGCTACCCCTTAACGCTCCGGCAGTAGTGTAAATTTTGGAAAAATTTGACGTTTTTTTCGATTTTGTTGCCCATATAGGATAGAAACGTTGTCCCTTGACATTTTTGCTAGATCCGCCACTGCTTATCCGGTAATCTAGTTGGCCGTTAAAAAAATCTTTTTTAAAATTTGAATAGCCTAAAAATCAGTTTTATCTGAAAAAGTGTAAAAAAGAATATATTTTAACTTTTTAGGCATGATGTTATTACTAAAAATTTCAAAATACGGTATGTTAACTTTCTTTTTATAATTTTCAGGCAAAATTTTCTTTTTAGCTTAATTCAAGCCTATCTCCTAATCATGATAAGTGTTTATTACAATAAATGTAACAAATATATATTATCTCAACTTTAAGAGTAATGAAAACCCATAAGATGTTATCTATCACTGATTTTTATACACAAAAATAGAATAAAAATAAGAATACTGAAAACTCATAAGATGTTATCTATCATTGACTTCTCTCTACAAACAAATATAATATAAATAAGAACAATGAAAACCCATAAGATGTTATCTATCATTGATTTTTCTCTACACAAAAATACAATAAAAATAATTAAAGAAAAAGCTGATCAAAATATCAAATAATATCTAGTAATACTAAAATCGGCTAAAATATGAGTTTTGCCTGAGAAGTGTAAGAAATAATTTAACGCATAGTGTTTAAATTGTTAGCATAATTCAACCCCGTCTTCTAATTATGGCAAAAGATTATTACAATAACTCTAACTAATATATTATCTCTACTACCTGACACCGCGAAACTTCCTCCACTCGGAGGGTGCGTTATTGCCTTCCGCCACCTGGTCCGGTTCTTGCTTCTTCATCTTTTCCGAAGTGCCCTCCAACGGCACCGCCGGTGAAGTGCTCGTAGCCGGAAAAAGCTCAGAGGTGTCGGAATCATGGAGAATATGGGTTTGAATTAGATCAATAAAAGGGAGATCGGAACCTGACGTCATAGATTGGCTCTTGGTGCAAATTGTGTAGTGTTTTTAACAAACGAGGTGATTAAATATAGGTTTTTGAGAAGTTATATGAGTGTAGAAGATGCATAGATATAAGTTTTGTGTATGTGTATATATGGTTATTGGTTAAAGTATTTTGAAGTGAAGTGTTAACTTTTAAAGTCATAGAATGGGGCCAATAATTAAATAGGTATTTTTAATTAAATATAATCGATTTCTTAACGTGTTTTTTTAACATTTTTTAATAATTAACTAACCATGTTTTAGTTATATTGTAGATTTATAAACACTTCTCCTATTTCAAATAATTTTTAAGGGGTACTTTTTAAAGGAATAATGGATTTTAATAATCTTAACTATTAGTCGTTGGCTGGCAACGGACCCAACTTAAAGAATAACCAGTTGTGGTCCCATATTTCCACATGTTGTAAATCAATGGACTTTTACTAGGGTTATGTTAGTAAAGTTTTATTGGTTTACAATACCTGAAAAGGTGTGACCATACTGATTATTTTTTAAGTTGAGACTGTTTCCGGTCAACAACTAATAGTTGGGATTATTAAAATTCATTATTTCATTTTTAAACAATACCCACAATACCTTAAAAAATATGGGTTAGAATATATAAAGTGCAAAATAATAAGAACATGGGAATATATTTTATCCATCGATCTAAGATACACAGGGTTGAAATTAGTTTTAGAGAAAAAAAAGTTGTGAAGGGCATAAAGGAAATATCTTAATTGTTAATTTTATCTCACATGTAAGACATGTCAATTCCTTCATCATTTTAAAACTTTGATACCTATTTCATACGATATTATTTATACAAAAGAAAATCACTATAAAAACAAATATTTTTTATCTTTAATATGAGTTTGATACTGTTATATAAAAATAAACTAAAAGCTAACAATTTTACTAGGCTTTTATGCATTGTGCAAAAAGTTATGGTCATTGTGTTTTGATCATTACGTTCTTTTACTAGGATTTCTATACCATTGTGTTATTGTCGTAACTTGTAAAACAATGTTATTTAAGGTTCTTTTCATTGTGTTTTCATTATTAGAAACTATAACATGATGTATGACACATTTAGGAATGGCAATGGACCGGGTTTAGGCCGGGTATTAGTAATCCTAGGCCGTACCCGGTTGTAATTCTTTGTCCCATACCTGGTTTATTACCCGTCAGGTATTTATCGGGTAATTACTCGTCGGGTTTCGGGCATACTTGATGGTATCGGGTATACTCGTTAATTTCTTAAAAATACCCGTAGGGACAAATGTGCAATTTTTACTTTGATGTTTATATAATTTACTATTTTCAATGGCTATAACAAATGAAATTATGATTAATAACTTACATATCATATTCAGACAACATATACAAACTAAATCAAAACGATTACTTAATTAAGTAATTATATCATGACCACCTAATTGCATAAACATCCACATAATAAAGGGTGATAGCTTCCATATCCAGTATGCATGCTCAAAAATAAGTTATTTGTTCACTAAGCACCTGCCAATTACATATTCACATATGATGGCTAGTAAGGAGAAAACTAAACCCTAGTACTATAAAGAAGGTAATAAGTACATGTACTAAGTTTATATATATGTAAATTTATAATATGATACTTTCGGGTATTATTCGGGTAAATTGGCAGGCTATCGGGTGGGTATCACTAAATCCCATACCCATACTCGAATCTTTTCCCTTTTTAAGCCTATACCCGGCCCATACCCATTGGGCTTCGGGTTTACCCGACCCGTATGTTTCGGGTTTCGAGTATACCTGTCGAGCTTAGGCTTTTTTGCCATCCCTAGACACAATGAAGATGAGTTTTCTTTGCAATGTATTAAAGATTACAGTTTATGCTTTTCAACTGGATTTGGTCATTACGTTTTTTTTACTAGGGTACCTATATATTGTGTTATTATCAGAGCCTGTAACACAATGTTATATGGGGTTATGTCCAGTGTGTTTTTATTATCAGAACATATAACACAATGTATGACATAATGAATATGGGTTTTTTTATACATTGTGTTTAATTTTCCGATCATTGTGTTTTTCAACTAGGTTTTGGTCATCACGTTTTTACTAGGGTTTCTACATGTTGTTTCTTACCAGAACTTATAGCACAATGTTATTTTAGGTTTTGTCCATTGTGTATTTATTATTAAAACATATAACACAATGTACGCCATAATGAAGATGGTGTTATATTTGGGTTTTTATACATTGTATTATTAGCTTTGATTATTGTGCTTTTCAACTGGGTGGTTTTTTTATACATTGTGTTATAGGTTCTGATTATTTTTTATCTTTTATCTATTATGTTTTATTCTGTTTGTCCATTGTGTTTTTTTTTGTTATGATGTCTATTTTATTTAATATACTATCTATGGTGTCTTAGTTTGTTGTTCATTGTGTTTTTAGTTTGTTGTCCATTGTGTTTTAGTTTGTTATCTATTGTATTTTAGTCTGTTGTCCATTGTGTTTTTTATTTGATGTTAGTTGTATTTTTAGTCTAATTTCCATTGTGTTATTAGTCTACTTTCCATTATGATATTAGTTTATTTTCCATTGTGTTTTTAGCTTAATACTCATTGTGTTATATGTAACTGGGTTTTCAAATTTTTTAAAGTATAACAATAGGGTATTCAATAAAAAAACGCTCGATTTTATGATATTTTTTTAAATGATGTAAAAATTACAGATGTTTAAAAAAGGAGGGGGATAGCATGTGAATATTTTTTTTTCTTGGACAAAAGTTCCCTTCTCATTAAATCTCTCCTTAAACACTTGTTACTCTATGGTGGTTTCTTTATTTTAAGTTTTATAGAATATATTTACGCTTAAAAGTATCATAGCATCAACAAGTGTGTGGTGTGTGTGTTTTTTTTATTAAAAGATAGAGCTGATACGAAAATTCAAGCTAAGCAATTAATAAAAACACATGATTATCAACACAGTTGGATTTGGGAATAATTACATAATGATGCCGTTTCATTCAATGTTTACAATACAATCATAGTACAAAATATACCTCCCCCTCACCAGGTGAACTCTCTTTCACTTAGTTCTTCCTTTTGGCTCCAAGCGTTGACAAATACAATTACATACATGAACTATATATATATATATATATATGAGGAGAAAATCGTTGGTGACGTCACCATGAAAGCGACCCTAAACAACCTAATTAATGGTGTAACAGCCAACACTTAACAAAGTTGCTGGTAGTTACAAAAAAGACTATTACATTAAACTATTGCAAATAAAGAGAAAACAACTGGATTCTCAAACTGCTGAAAGGATTCCAACACTTTTGGAATCCAGTACTTCTAGTTTTGTTTTACTTGTCGACTTAGTCTTTTAGTCTTCAGATTTGACTTCTCTTGACTTGGTTGTTGACAAGTTGACTATTACTTTGACAATCCAACACTTGTACTTTGTTATTCTATTCTTTGATCCAGCAGTTTTGTTCCAACACTTTTGGTGGTTGTTTGTGATGCTTTCAAATAAGGAAACTTCTGGACTTAGATTGTACTTCAACTTATTCCATCAGGTAGGGAAGATGGCACACTTGGGGTTTGGCTTTCATCATCAGCATATCTTACATAATCTGATACTTAATGTCAGGTTTCGACAAAAACTCCATAAAAATAAAAAATTGTGGATGCACCTGTCTTCTAGCTATCCTCTAAGGATGGTCCGTATGCAAGGACTTTTGCCTTGAAAACTTGCAATACTCTTTACGTGTCATTTATGTCGACGTTGTAAAGTGAAATTCATCGATTGTCGATTGTAGACGGTCTAATGACGCTTCTCTATAATGCACGATTCAAGTAAATTAATTTTTCCTAATAATTTGTAATATTTAAGTTTAATATAAATAAATAGTTTAGTATTGTATTTTTATGGTATAAACTTTATTATAAAACTAGGTTAAAATCCTTCGTATAACGAATTGAATAAATGTAATTTTATATACTAAAAATAAAACAATGTATCTTTAGAAACTTTGTTTACTACATGGGTTGAATAAATGTAATTTTATATATTAAATAATAAAAAATATATTTAAGAACCCCGTGTATTGTACGGGTTAAATAAATATAAATTTTAATAGCAAATAATAAAAAAGTTATATCTTTTAAAACAATGTGTATTACACGCGTTGAATAAATGTTTTTTGTATACTAAATAATAAAAAATGTATCTTTAAAAAAACCCCATGTATTGTACGAGTTGAATAAATCTAATTTTATATACCGAACAATAAAAAAATGTCTTTAAAACCTCGTGTATCACACGGTTGAAAAAAATATAATTTTGTATAGTAAATAATATTTTTTTAAACATGTGTATTACACTGGTTAAATAAATCTAATTTTATATACCAAATAATAAAAAAAGTTATATCTTTAAAAAACAAACGAATATACTCGATACTCGATGGATAGAGTGATTAAAAATATGGTTCTTGAAAAGAAGATACGTTATTCAAGAAGCAAATCGGTCGTCATTTGAGTGATAAAATGTTGGTACCAATTTCGGTAATTTAATTTGTAGATTATGTAATAAAATCGGTAGCAATTTCGATAATTTGATTTATAAATTATGTAATAAAATCGATATAATATTTTTTTTTAAATGATGAAAAAATAAAAGTATGGTTTTCGTGATAAATAATTTATTTATCTAATATAATATCTCAAATTAAGAATTCGAATTCGAGGAAAATATTTTATTAGAAAATGGAAGGATTCTATTCGAAATATTGTAGGATAAGATTTAATATATTTTATTATTTATTTAACTAATATAAGATAAGTAGGAAAAAGAGGCAGGGAAATAATAAATTGATAATAATTTTTTTAATAATTGAAAATAAAAATAAATAATATAAAGTTTGGTCTTTGTGTTGTTTTAACTAAAAATATCTTAAATTAATAATTTAAATTTGAGGATAATATTTTATTATAAATAGAAGGATTTTATTTGAAATTCAAAGTAGAATAAAATTTAATAAAATTCATTATTTATTTAATTAATATAAGATAAGTAGTAAAAAGAGGTTTAAAAAAATAAACAACATGTGTGATGCATTGATTTATCTTATTATATGATAAAGTATAGATAGATAAGATGACGTTGTAATATAAAAAGAACTATATATGATAAAACTAATATACCGAAAACATCTATATTTTCAATAAAATACATACTAAAATGTAACATATTTAATGAACGAGAATTCTTCTTACTTTTTTTATGACTTAACCACCATTAAATCTCATAATTTTCATGTCGAGCTATATGCTAGCTTCATTGACAAAATTTAGTATCTATGGGTGGAAGGGACACTTACGGGTATTATCCTAGCTCCGTTTAATCATGTGCCGCCATGTTAATCATACACCCAAGTACCCTAGAACCATCACAATACTGGCGGCACCTACCTACAAGTACCTCTAGAACCATGGATCCCACCATTTTACTCCAACTACTAAACACACACACACACACTATAAAAAGATGGACCCCGCCTCCTCACACACACCCTTAAGCGGCAAAGGTTTGCCATGTGAACTACCCTGCCTCAACCCTAGGGGGTGGTGGCAGTGTTGCGTAGCAGCAAACTACCCTAGGGGGCGCTTACCTGCATGGTGCCCCGTCCCCCTAAGTGGCAACTTGCATGCCTAGACTATCACATCCGCATTATACCTTGTTTTACACGGCGAAGGTTGGGTGTTAAATTATAGTCTTTGCTACACATGTTAAATTGATGATTTGAAGTTGGGTGTTAGATGTTTACAACGATGGAAAAATATAGAAATTCGTGTGAGAAAACATACATGTAAGAATCAAAGAAATGAGAGAGATAAAGAGGAGTAAATGTAACAAATATATATGGGGACAGGTTAAGGTGCATTTAAGTCCATCTTTTAGAGTGGTAGGAGGCTTGGAGTGTCACACCCCGACCCGCAGCGGAAATGGTGATCGGGGCATGATTGGGTTTTCATCAAAGCTCATGACATTTACTATAAAGTTTCATATTTATTATTTCTCTTTAAAGAAGAAGTTACAATAAACATACAAATACATCATGCTCAAATACATTTTCATTCAAATTACAAACTAGAGTACAATTACAAAGGAAAACAAAACTAAACATTTATTCCGAGTCAATTAACTTTTTATTCTTCTAGACCATCCTATGTGTTTCTTTTCTCAACTGGATCACCTGTATCATGTGTAAAATAGGGTTTTGGGTCAACAAAAGTTGGCAAGTGAATCTTATTTAAATATTTGAAAGGATTAGTTATATTGGTTATTTGAATAAAATTGTGCATAACCAAATATGAATAAACGTAAATGTAAACTTAATCACAAAACACATAATATCAATAAATGCACAAGCACACACACCAAATGAATGAACAATGAGATCAATGCTCAATCAAACGGAGCCGATCGAATGAGGCACGCGTTGTTCAACTCGTCTCCCACGAGAAACTGATGGGCCTAACGAATGTTTTGCATGCAACTTGACAAAATGTAAACACGTATTACAACAAAAAATATTTACATCATAAGTTTAGGTCATATAATGGTAATAGCACAACTTTGAATAAATGTAATAATTATAGCGACACATGATACACCCCAAAACATGAATAAAAAGGGGAATTTGTAAGAATTCACTCACAGTGGGTGCGTTCCTTGATGACGATGAATGCGTACGAATTTTTGGATTTGATCGACGAGGAAAACTAACCTAAAATAATAACGAAATGGTTCGGTAAATAAATGGATTTTATTTGGGATTAATATTTTTAATTCATAATCTTAATAGGAGTTTTAGATTTATTTTTGCGAGTTTAAAGGACGTTTTCTAACTTTAAAAATATTATTTTTAAGTATTTTTAATTGATTTTTAAATTAAATAAATAAATAAAAAGAAATAAAATTTTTGACTTTTTTGACCGTTGACCGGACCGTTGACCGGTCGGACTGTGGTTAAGTGTGCGCTGAGTGAGGTTCGAACTCGTGACCTCCCGTATACGTGCACGCAGCTCTACCAACTGAGCTACGTGTCTAACCCGAAATATTCTTGATTTTTATTATACTTATATACTGATTAGAATATTTCAGAAATTAATTTATTTAAAAATGGTTTTAACTGATCGAACCGGTGCGAAGGATGTGTTCGAACTCGTGACATGGGGTTTAACTTTGCACACAGTCCACCGCTGGACTGTGTGTCTAGCCTGGTTAAAATACTAATTTTAATTATATTTATGTATTATATGTTTTTTTTATATTATCGTTATAAAAATGCTCGGTTAATATAAAGGATTCAGCATTATGTATGGGACTCGAACTCGGTATCTTTGCGTTTCAAATGCACACAGTCCACCACTGGACTGTGTGTCTAACCCGATACAAATCCTATTTTTAATTATACTTATAAACTTTTTGAACTTCATCTCTTTCCTTGAATCAAACATAGAATGAATCTGACTGTTATCTAAATTTTAAACAATTTTGATTACTGGTTTACCACTAACGGAATTAAACATGAACATATAAAGGTTTTAAAGATTCATACCCACTGGAAGATAGAACCTTGATGATCCCGGTGACCAACTCCGGCGAGTTTCAATTTTTTCCGGCGACAACAGACAAATTCCGGCGAACAGAAAAGTTGATCAGAGAGTTTTAGAGTGAGTGTGGTGACTTCTGTCTGAGCTCTAGAAGTCCTATCTTAGAGTAGGGCAATAAGGGAATGGATTCTTCGGTTTTCTGGCGATTTGCAGAACTCCGGCGAGTTTTAATTTCAAGCAAAGAACTTTCTGATCGATTAGAGAGTTTGTTTGAGAAAAGTGAACGAGTTCTAATCGTGTGAACCATTACTATTTATATTGAAAGGTGGTCAATCATAAATTTTCGGTTTCAAAGAAAAATCCTCAAATCATGGTACTGAATGATTGAAAACGGTTTGCGATTGAAGGAAACAGTTATGAAATTATGATCCGCGTTTACAGTTAACGAAAAACGTATCTCCATTGATTCAGCGGTTTCAGAGGGTGATGATTTGAAGATGCGAATTTTAGCCGTGGGTCTTAAATAAAAGTTGATGGTTTCGGATTTATTAGCACATAAGTGTGTGTAGAGCAGTGGTGTGTTAGCGTGTGTATAAGTGTTTGGTTAGGGGTGAGACCCGGGTTCGATTCCCGCGGTCTACCCCTTTTTATTATTTTTATTTTTTTTATTTTGTATATCTGTTATATATATATATATATATATATATATATATATATATTATCATTATTATTGTTATTTTCACTTTAATTAATACAATTAAATATGCGACGAACTTCGAATAAATATTTGGGTTTTAAACGGAGCGGGTTTTGAAACCCGTTTTTCGACAAATGTTACATGGAGCACATGAGTTATCTAGACGAAAACACCACCCACCCACGCGATACCATAAGTTTTGAAGGATGCGGATGATAGTGGTGCCGTGCGTGGTGAAAGAAACCGTGAGATGAAGATTTGGCATGTCACCATGGGAAGCCAGAATAACAAAACACCACCCACCCACGCGATACCATAAGTTATGAGTAATATGTACAAGTAATCGAAACACAGACATATATTTTACGAGAGAGAAATATTCGATATAGTACCCCGAACGCAGACGATGCAAAAAGTAATACAAGAAGAGAAAGTACCCTATCCCTATACACAACTCGATATTTAATAAAACTTACCCCGAAATAAAGACAAAAAGGACTAAACAAAAATGTATAGTATGATATAGGGTTTTATATAAAAAACAAAATTATATTTTATGTAAAAAAACAACAAAACTTGTCACATCTTAGGGTTCAAATTCCGGTTACTATAGTTTTAAGGAATATTGATTTAAAAAGCCTAACTTTCAACAATTGGCTAATAATACTCGCAACTTTTTATTTGTATTACATCATTTTAAACTTTCAACTTATTGGCCGATAACACTCATAAACTAACCCAACACTAACCCAGTTTGCTAACATCAGCTGACACATCACCAAACCAATGACAAGTTAGATGTCACGCCAGCCGTCACATCAGCGAAAAGCCAACTCGGATGCTACGTCATCAAAAAGATCCACATCAGATGTTACATCACCACACAAGTGCCACATCAGCATAAATCTAACTAGCTTAGGGTTTAGTTAGTTTGGTAGTGCTACCGGTCAATAAGTTGTAAGTTTTGAGTAGTGTGGTACAAATCGGAAGTTTAAGTGTTATCGGACAATCGGCGAAAGTTGAGATTATTTAAATCCATCCTTATTTTTAATAACCAATAGAAAAACTCTATGCATGTTAGTTTTGAAAAATCTATGTGAACCTACTGTAGTTTTGAAAAAAGATTTGAAGAAAATCTTTGTTCATGTTCGATATGGATTAAAAATACCTATTATACATAGGATTTGTATTTGAGTAAATTGTACTTTACGGATGTAAATTAAAAACGAGACACATGTTCGTGCTCTTTTATTTAAAATCGTATTCATGTTTTGGTGTTATATAAATAAATAAACTTAAAAAACTTTTCATGCTGTTTTTTTGTATTTTTTTGTTGAAGCTTATGTTAAAAAGCATATAATTTATTTATTATTTATATTTTTGTACACACATGGATTAAAGTCGTAAAAAGTTAAAATGTAAGATCATGTAAATTTAGACAATTATTAATTAATTATATGTAGCAAAAGTAAGAGTTTAGAAGCTTATTTTAAAAAGGATATAATTTATTTATTTATTTATATTTTTGTACACACATGGATTAAAGTCGTAAAAAGTTAAAATGTAAGATCATGTAAATTTAGACAATTATTAATTAATTATATGTAGCAAAAGTAAGAGTTTATAACAAAATAATGTCTCAAATTCGAATAATAATATGTAAGATCGTTACTTAATAAACTGAAATTTTATAAAAATTTTGTATTTGTCTATATATAAATGCATATACACGTCCGTACATATTTCCTAGTTTCATAAAACTTTATAAATATTTAATTATTTCAACATGTTATCGTTGTTTAGTTTCAAAACGACTAAACAAAGTGCGGAAGCTTAAGCTTTAATCGTGTTCGGTTCTTCGTTAAGCTTGATCACCATCCAGTACTTCAAACCATGACCTACATTTCATAAATCATGAAATGTGTTATTTAGATGAAGTTTATAACTAATCTAGCTAAGCCCGAAGGCTCAAAACAATGAAAAAAACGTTCTTCCTAATTACCCCGTCGTAAGCTACGGCTCTGTACCGTAGCTTATGGTACATGGATTCTATTGTTACAGCAGCTACCTACCGTAAGCTATGATAGGCTACTGTAGCTTACGGTGGGCTGCTGCAGCCCTTGTCAAATTTACCGTTTTTATTACTAAAACATTACGTAACTTATTCAATTTTCATTTGTTTCACTCGAAACTTGTTTCTATATGTCCGTAAAATGTTTGCCTACATATGTAACTAGAAATCATAACCCAGATTCATAACTTTTATGATGTACGCAACCATTACCCGGTTTATGCGCATATTCATTTTTAACCTGTTAAGGGATTTAAGCACTTAAGCTTAAATCTCGCTCCTTCTTTCCTTACCTTCTATTTACACACTAAGACTTCTATTTATTTGCCACCGTAACTTTATTTGTGGTGGATTTGTTATAGTAAATCATATATTCCCGAATTCTACCCCTCGGTTTGACAATTTACCAAAAAGACCCGTTAAGAGGTATTAAACCAAAAATAGCTTATGCCTTTTGCTTTTACTTTATCGAAAGAGTTTACTTCATTATAAAACTCATGTTTAAACTACCCTTAAGGTTCGTTTGCCCGGTTTGATCTTTCGAGGTTGTTTTGGTCATCATTAGTTATTTTTTCGACGAAGGACTTTAAAAGGCATACTTTGACCAAGTGAGCACTTTTAACCCATGTTCTATTTAAAGTCATTATGTTCCTAAAAACATAATGTCTACAATTTAATTTATTAGATATACCTCACTTTAAGTAATCCAATGATTCACCAATGACTCATTTAACTCTCGTCGGACCTTAAGTACTCATTAAAAGTCTGACTCATTACACATACATGGCTCAGATCAAAGCATTGACCCGTTTTAAATACCTTGCAATATTAGTTGATAATTAAAAGCAATGCAAGCCATACGCTATTCTTTCCTGTGAGTACAAGACTCGACAAGCAAACATTAATCATTATTGTAAAATGGCGATAACATCAACATTTGACCCGTTTGGATTAAATGACCATTTTATCATTGTGAGATGGTATTTATTTGCCATCTCATCCATGTAGCCCGTTTCGGTTTATACCCTACGACCATGTTACTTAAAAATCATTTTTTAATTTGTTTGATCCATCACGGCTTATGCCTTAAGGTGTCTTTTTCACAATTCCTTGTTTGTTCGTCAACACATGACCATATTACCGTATTACCCTTTTTACCCATTAGCATCTACACCATATGGTTACTTTTCAAACCTTCGTTTATTCATCATCACATGACCGAATTATCGTTTTACCCTTTTTTACCATCAAATACGGTTTCTCACCAATTTTCACTTAATCCCCGACCAGTATCATTACGCGTCGGAACGTCATATTTCAAATACTAAATTACCTTGTACTTAACCAATACAAAAAGTAGGTTTCTACTTAAAGATGTAAGCTTTACTTACCTTGCACCCGATTATGCTTTTCCGCGTACTTGATCCGTTTGAGCGCTTATTCCCAAGCTTCCACCTAGCTTGCTAAGCGTCAAACTATCATTTATTACTCGCAAGATGATTAGATTAGTCATTATTTATCACGATTATTCCACCTTACATATTTTATATCAAAATTACTATTTGATCTTGTTATAGATCAATTTGACTTTTAAAAGTCAACTGCCTATTAACATATGCAAATGCACAATTAAGTTCAACAACTCATTTGGGCATTCCATCAATTATTCGGTTATTTTTAGGCCACCGTTTTAACTATATTTCTCAACTAAGTTCATACAATTGTTAACATGAATTTAACATAAATTTCAATCATTGTATGCTAATCTATCAATCTTATGTAAGAACTTGGGATTGTTTCATCACTATTAAACAACCCGTTGCATCATAATTATGGAATTTACCCAAACATCCAACTTAGCCAAATACTTTAAACACTCATAAACACATGATGATTTCAAACATCATTTAATATGCATATAACATCAATTTCATCATATCGTACAAAAATTCATTTCATGATAAGTACGAACATGTACTTAAACATATAAATTGTTCAAGTATCTTCCGATTACTACCATGTATGATGATTCTAAACACAAGTTTATCATCAACTTCATCATATAATGAAAACCCACTTCATAAACTAGTTGATAATCACTTATAAGTAATCTTACATCAATTATCTCATAATTTCATTATGTCTAACGAAATTAAGCATACATAAACACTCAATTTCATCTTTGGATCATAATCCAACAATCTAATTGCAAGTATTCTACTTGTATCAAGTTATGACTTTCATCAATCTACTTTTTAGACATACCTTATGATCCCCTAGTCTAGGTGATCGATTATTCATGCTCATGCGCGGATTTGGTGTCCAATTTCCTTTCAATTTGATGAATTAGATGAACAAGGGTTTTGCTCCCCTTGTTCTCCTTTTGATCGTTACACGCACGACACACACACACACACACACACTTAGTGTGTGTTGTGTCTTGTTTATTAAGTTATAGCTTTCCCCTTTTGGTCCCTCATGTTTGAGATTTTAATTATAGATGAATATCATCCAACATTTATCACTAACAATACTAATAATCAACTAGGTTAATTATTCCTAGTTATTTTGTTCACGGGTTACTTTAACCATCACGGTATTTTACCCGCTCATCCTTATTTAATTTGGTTTAGTTACAAAACTCGTTTTCGAGGTGTTACATAATGATAATATAGTAAAATCCCCAAAAAATATATATAACTTTGTATTTTTTAGTGTTATCATAATTTATGTTGATAACAGTACGTTATTTCTTTTTTAACGATAAATTTGGATACTGATGCACAACTAAAGTATAATCGTGTCACCAGCAGAATTACCTGATTATATCCATCTCCAATAAGCAATAATGTCTATAAACAAATTCAGGAGAAAACCTATAAATTTAAAAAATGAACCTTAAAATTTATATCACTTTGAAGATGTCAGTGTCCTGTAAATCTATGGATACCAATACATTATTTCTAATTTAATAATTCTACTACTTCTAGAAACACGTGGAGTGAATATAAAAATGTAGATGATTTTTTTGGGGGTCCGTCTTTTCTTTTCCTTCTTGAGGGTGGGGCTCGGGTGATGTTTAAAACTTTAAATACTTATATCAAATAAAACAAATATCTTTAATAATATAGTTTAGGGTTTAAATATAAAGAAATCTTTTATAAAAAAAATAATAAGAAATATTAACCAATAAAAAATCTTTATTTTACTTGATAAATTTTTGTATTTAATATTAGTGTAAGGGTATATTAGTAAACTTAGATAGATTATTAATTGGTAGTCTTCCTTTTTAATAGCTAACTAAATTATGTTCGTTCTAAACTAGTGTAAGGGTATGTCAGTAAACTTAGATAGATTATCAATTAGCAGTCTTCCTTTTTAATTAGTAGTTTGAACCAATGAAACTGGATTTTCCGCCGGTACATAAGACATACTGTATTCTTAGTTTTATCGGCTTTTATCGTACTGAACTAGTGTCCAGTATTCGATATTATTGACCTGTTCATACCGGTATTTAAAACATTGGTAGAAACTTATATATCTATATAAGTATGTTTGACTTTGTGCTACATGGGGTTGAGAACAAATTATTTAGTTAAAAAACATTAATAATAAGTAATTACATCTTACTTGAAGATTTCATGTAATAATAAAAAAATATAAATTAATATTACATTTACAATTACAGATATCTAAAAACTTCATTGTAAATAACATTGGACATCTTACTCGGATAATTATCATATTTATCAACAATTATATTTAAAATAAGAAGACCATATGAAAACACTGATTATTTTAAAATAAGCAGACTTTAAATAGCGATTGTCCTTGAATTTGATTTATCATCATCGCAAAATATACAACGAAAGAGAATTGTCTTCTTTAGATATTTGTTTTTATTATAAATCGATTTTAAGTTAGACATTTTTATATAATCCAAACTTATTATCAAATTTAACAATAAACTTGTTATTAAAGAAGAATTATACGCGGATAATTTTAAATCATATAATTAAAATTATAAATAATAACGAAAATTAGTTTAGGTATGAATTTAAAATTAAAAGTATATCAATTATCATAAAATGCATAAAATCGATTTACCAAAATATTCGATATCACTTATTAAAGGGATATATTAAAGTAAAATATAAGTAAATTTTTTTGAGGTTGAAGAAGAGATTCGTAAATGATATTAATTAGAATATTTTACTAAAAGTTGAATACATGAAATTGTGTAACCAAGAGATACCTTTCCACTGCGCATTTATCGAACCAAAAAGACGACTTTTTGGGATCGAATTTCCTTTCCATTGTAAACAGTCTCATTCCTTCTGCCTGGAATCTAAAGTCAAATCAAAACAAAAATAATTAACAATAATATAATAATTATCAGCTAAAATTAACCCTACTGATAACTTTGCTATTTGTGAGATTTGCTGAGTATGATTGTTGTTGTTGATTATAAACTAAAAGAGAAAATTAAATTAGATTTAAATAACTTCAACTTTTACTAATTGATCGATAGCACTCTCAACTTTCAATTTGTACTACACCACTCCCAACTTTCAATTTGTTTTTCTCTGGTACTCCCAAACTTACTAAACCTCAACTGATTTAGCTGACGTTAGATGTCACGTTGCTAAACAAGCGTCATATCAGGTGCCACGTCATACAAAATATCACGTCACCTACCACATCAGATGTCACGTCACCAAACAAAGTGTCACACCAGCAAAAAACTAAATGAGTAATGGTTTAGTTACTTTGAAAGTGTCAAAGGAAAATAAGTTA
The DNA here is from genome assembly GCA_947069175.1 of Scalesia atractyloides. Taxonomy (NCBI): domain Eukaryota; kingdom Viridiplantae; phylum Streptophyta; class Magnoliopsida; order Asterales; family Asteraceae; genus Scalesia; species Scalesia atractyloides. The sequence continues at coordinate 96,658,500 of CAMTDV010000008.1, forward strand.
AAATGTTAGGAGTGGTGTAGTACAAGTCGAAAGTTGGGAGTACTAGTGGTCAATTGGTGAAAATAGAGGTTATTTATATGAAAATATTAAAAGTAAAAATATTTAATTTAATTTTTATAAAGTAACCAATAGTTTTTTTGAAAGGATAAAGTAACCAATAGTAAAGTGCTAAATATCACAAGCGTATCAAATTATTTTCTGAAATTTGTGACGAAGATGTGTATGTGAGTTAGTGTATGGTGATTTGTTGAAACAGACAAAAACAAGCAACAATTCTCAAAAGATTTGTTCATCAGATTACAGAAATATGATTTAATATAAAAACAGTTAAAACTAGTGGGATTTTTCGTGATTCGCGACGGAAGTTCGGTCGGTAAGAGTTTAGTTTGTTATGGTATAAATATTTGCTATAATTAATATGCAAAAAGGATATTGACATGTGTTTAATATGATAGTATTTGGAAAAAAAGCTAGTCAATTGCAAATAGGTATCGCCGGGCTGAAACTCAGTCAATTTAGTACAGTCACTATATAACAAACGAAAGTAAAAATCCAAAAAATATATCAAAACGTAAACAAATTTAAGCACCTAGTATAACTACATAACTTGAAGAAATAAATTATTTAGTTAAAAAGGGTTAAAAGACAGAGTGATGCCACAATAAGTAAGATGTGTTTTAATAAAGGACGAGCTAAACCATACATGTTTGAAAAGTTGAGTGGTCAAATCAAAAGTTCGAAAATATCACTGTTTCTCAATATGTTATGAATTAATATATATCAAATCATCGAAACCATCACTGATTCTCAACGTGATAAGACAGTGTTACTTTACAAAGGAACCAAATAGGTTAGGCCGTTAGTTCACTTAGTAAAAGTAAATGTTTTTTCAAAGGAAACGTCCCAGATTTAAACCTAGACGATAAAAATTATTTAATTAATTAGTATAAAGGTGAAAGTCTAAGCTTTGCTCTTAAAAAAACCAATATAGATATTTTATCTAATTAAATTTCCTGGCAATGATTAACTACATCTTGAAAGAAAGTACAATATACACTTTTTTTTTATTTTTTATTTTATTTTAAATATGGTACTTTGGTTTGGGTTAATTGTTCTGTTGGAAAGTATATCAGGTGAATTTCAGGTTTAATTTCTTTATCGATTTCTTGTAGCAATAAACAACTACCATTATCTATTTCATGTGCAAATTAAACTTTCAAAAATCCCAAAAGTCAAAGAATTTCTAAACGAGTACAAAACCCTTCAACTAACGCTAAACAATCCAATTTCGAAGTCACTGTTGACACATGAATGACACTAAAATCTACACATATTAAGGTTATATCCAGGATTCTAGAACTATTTACTTTTCACTAGTGAAAAATACTAAACACTATGATTAATTCATGGTGCGTCACACGTTTCTGGGTTCATGACGCAGACCTCCGATGCCTTACTGAAAAAAAAAAGAAAACAAGTCTACATAGTGCTTAAATGTAAAAAACAAGTTTACTGATTGTCACAAATCAAAACCATAATCATTAAAAAAGTTAAATTCTATTTTAGTGTCCCTATGGTTTGGGCTATTTTAACAGTTTAGTCTAAAGGTTTCATTTTTTGTCTGTGGGTCTAAAAATGTTTCATTGTTGCCATTTTAGTCCACTGAGGTAACTTCACCTATTTTTTAACAAGGGCATTTCGGTCATTTTATATGGCTGAATTGACGTTCTGGTTAACAGAATTACATATAAAATGACTGAATTGCCCTTCTCGTTAACATATTAAATGGATAAAGTTAACACAGCGGACCAAAATGGCAACGACGAAACCATTTTAGACCCATATGCAAAAAATAAAACCTTTAAACTAAACTGCCAAAATGACACAAACCACGTAAACTAAAATGAAATTTAACTAAAAAAACTTAATGGGCCAAAAGTGGCCCAAAACATAAAGGGCTAAATCCCAATCATCTCGAGTAGAACACGAACACATAGAAAGAAAGAACGACGGTTGATCATTTCTCCAGAGTTTCTGAAGATTTTGCTTCGATCAAACAATCTTTATTAATCGGATCCACATCGACCCGACCCGAGAGACTGTCTTCTGGTCAAGCTGGTTTGGTAATAATCGATTTTTCGGTTTATTTTTAGTTATATGTGTTTAGGGCTTATTCAATATTCGTTTATGGAGTTTTGCTTCAGTCTGTTACCAATACCATTATTGATTTGTACTAATTGTGATTGATTTAAATAATTTAATAACCAATTAGAGAAAAATTGACATTTTTAAGTCATCTGTTACTAATTTTTATTATCATTGATAGATTAGGGTTTTAAAAGTTGATCATGTGAGGGTTGGTGTTCAAATTAGTAAACTTTATGGAAATTATATGGTAATCTTGGAAGCACATTGAAGAATTATTAGCGTTCGTATAGTTTTAAGTACCCGATTAACCCGCCCGACCCGGATACTCGAAAGCTGATTAAACATTAAAAGCCCGAATAACCCGAATTACGTCGGTCCAACTTTTGGCTTGTTATCTAGAATTCGTGAATACACGTTAACGTTCCAAAGAGTACGAGGGTTATGTTGTCTTGAACTACGTAGTTAATATCCCGATATATTGGTTATCGGTCCCCTGCTGAGATATCGGTGAAAAATATCGGTACCGATAATATCGGCGATGTTGGACTGATATTTGACCGATATAACCGATTTTTCAAGTATCAGTACCTTTCTTCTTAGTTCTACCATTCGTCTTTCTTCTTATTGCTGTTGTTAGTGTTTTAAGTCTTAATTGTTAATTGTTCGTGTTAAATGTTAGTGTTTTAAGTCTTAGTCAGTTCCTACTTGCTACAATTGTTAGTGTTTTGCAAGTTGCAAAAGGTCGATTTGTTAATGGTAGGAGAGTATACTGAATTGTTAGTGTTAAATTACTATATATAAATTTAGCATGATATTAAAATTACCGATATCCCACCGCGATAACCGATATCCGATATTTTACCGTATTAACTACTTAGGTCTTGAATTATATTAACTTTCCAAACATCATGAAGGTGGAGCCTTTTGGACCAAAAGTGTATTATGTAAAATAAAAAACAAAAAATAAGTATGTCCAAACCCGAGCTACCGACCCGACTAACCTGATGAACGAAGAAATCGAACCCGATTGTGATACGGATTGGGGTTATTGGATCCAATATCATACACCAAAAACCAGACCCGAACTACCCGAAACCCAAATAATAAACCCGATCAACACCCCTAGACTTCAAGAACATTATACTCTCTGGTTCATATATTGATTTATCTTTTGTTATAATTGCGAATTGAGGGATAATAATATTATCTTGCAGGTCAAGAAATCATGGGCCGTTGGAGCGGAATATTAAAGGTTCCTTTGTTTCCTGGTAGCAGAAGTCATTACAGAGTTGCAACGTCTCTTTGTATATCGACGTCTTCCCAAACGCCAATTGTAAGTTATTCTAGACCCCCCCCCCCCCTCCCCCCCTATGCTACATGCTAACTTATATACTTTTATAAACCAAGTTTGGAGCATTCAAAAGGTAAGTGATGTGATGTTGCACCGAAATCTGAGTTGGGCTTGCTGCTCTCGAGTTTAGAAGGTGACCTTAAATTATACCTTAAATCGAGCATTTTTAATTTCTTAAATTTACATATACTTTGTTATACTTTTATAAAAATCTACCTAAAATCAAGCATTATATTCTCTTAAATTCAAGTATAGTATTGCCTATACTTTAAAAAAGCAATTTTTTTAAAACTTTTTTGTGTTGCATCTTGTACGTAAAGGTTGCGTTATTGGTAAATGTGGTTGCATGGTTACATTTATAGGCTGTATTTTTTGCATAATTATGTCAATAAGGTTTTGTGATTAGCCCACCACTTCATAGTTCATACATTTCGCACGTAAAACAAATTTCCTATGGGAATCGGCCCCTACATATATGTGTGTGTGTGTGCGCGCGTGCGTGCGTGCATGTGTACATGTACGTGTGTGCGTGTGCGTGTGTACGCGTGCGCCGCGTTGCGTGCGTACTCGGTGTGTGTGTCGGTGTGTCGGTCTGTCTGTATGTACGTGTGTATACGTACGTACGTGTGTATACGTACGTACGGATGTACGTATGTATGTATGTATGTAAAGGGGGTGAGAGAATGTAGTAGAGAGATAGAGCTGCCAATCATCCATCAAACAGAATGTACTAAAGTGGGTAACGCTGATGGGCCAGTTCAGGCCCAATGGGCCCAACAGTATACTTACCAGGCCAATATATTTAAACCCAAATTATAACATATGCAATCAATGGTATGCAGGTACCTTCTATGAATGCTATATTCTTCAATGGTGACAGAGTCAGAGGAACAGGGAATCCAGTGATTGAAAAACTATCAGATCTTGAAGCGATTGCCGAAATTATTGTTTCAAAACTTAGTGAAAATTGAAACGTTTGGGTTATCGAAGCTTCTAAGTTTAATGGACCTTTTGCCGTTTATAAGGACTTCATCCCGTCAGTAAACAAGTGGGGTGAACCCAATTCATACGACCCGACTGGAGATCCGGCTTGTACATCCACCGTTTCGCTGTTGTCGAGCTGTCTCAAAGAGGTAATAGTAACATCAAAAGTTTTAATATTCTAATTTTCTGTATCTGATTATATGTGGTAGTTTCAGCCATTTACTTATGAATGGGTCGATATGGGTTATGCTTTATCTCAAACGGGTCAATAAAAGAAAACATAGCTAAAAGGAGAACAGGTTAATTTAGAAAAAATAAGCTAAAAGCGGAACGGGTCAAAAAGGTTGAAAATCGTGTGCAGTTAGGCCTGTAAATGAACCCTACAAAGGCATGTTCGTGTTATTGTTCGTTAAACTTAACCGAACACGAACACGAACATATAATCGGACACATTTTTTTGTTCATGTTCGTTTATTAAGAAAAGGGGCATGTTCATGTTCGTTCGTTTTAAAGCCTAACCGAACAGTTTACGAACCAAACGAATATAAACAAACTTAAAGAACATAATTTTAGAAACAATAAACAACACAAATGAACATAATTGAAGAAACATAAACAAACACAAATGAACATAATTTACTAAACATAAAGTAATTTTTTATATAATTTAGTGATTAATTACGATAACCCATTTTTATTACTAGGAAACCAATTACCAATTAATTATATTTATATTTATACAAGTAGTTAGAAAGTTACTTTTGTGTTTAATATTTGTATAAATATAACTACTTATGTATTTAAACTAAAACGAACATTAACGAACAAACACAAATGAACGAACATAAACGAACGAACAAAACATGTGTTCATGTTTGTCCGTTTAATTAAATGAACAAAATCTCCGTTTGTTTATTAAATAAACGAACTTCCCGCCGAACAAGTCCACAAACAGTTCATGAACATTCGGTTCGTTTACAGGCCTATGTGCAGTGTAATACTTAATTGTATACAGCCTCGTGAATCGTTTTGTTCAAAGATTTTGGATAATTATTCTAACTATATTGCTTTTGTAATTTACTTATAGAATTTTTTTAAAAGGCCCGTTTCTACAGGTTACTCAATTCAACGATTCACCCATTTTACCACCTTTACGTCTGATTGCGTGATCTAATTATTTTCAGGTTAATAATACCCTTTCGAGTAGAAATGCGAAACCATGTGGCGATGAAGCCCTCGGGTCATGTTTATCTCAACCGAAAACATTACTCTTTGGATTCAGCAAGGGTGGAACAGTAATTAACCAGCTAGTCACCGAGCTCGCCTTCTCTGACGTAAAGTCAAACACACTTTCCTCCGACATCATACCGACTTCAAAGGAAAGCCTTTTAAACAGCATAACCGAAATCCATTATGTGGATGTTGGTTTAAACTCTAGTGGAGCATACATCACCGACCAAGATGTTATGGAAAGAGTCTCTAAACGTATTTCAGAATGCGCGTTGGGGATGCGTTTCGTGCTTCATGGAACACCGAGACAGTGGCGGGATAGTATGCGGGTTTGGATCGGGAAGGAAAAGGACACGATGGTCAATTTGCTTGATGTCGAATCGCGAAAGAGTGGTGGAAACTTGAGTTTTTGTGAAAGGTTTTATTTTGGTGATAAAATGGCTAATATGCAGATGCACTTTGAAGTGATTGAGAAAATGGATGTTAGTTGAGTGATCTGGTCTTGGTTAAATGGTACATTGATCACTTTATTAGGGTATTATTAGTTAATGTTAGTTAGCGTCGCACTCACGTTTTTCAAGGCGTGAATTATGTTGAATTTACATAATGTTTACTGAGAATAAAAACTATGTTTAGAAGTAAAATTGAACTTTTATTTTTTACCTTTTTTAAATGTTTTTTTACCCGACCCGTTTTTGACGTATAGAAAAGTAGAGGGGCCATTTTTAAACATCTTTTACGATTTGTAACATAACTAGAATCAAGCCTCCCAGCCACGTTTCAACTGGTGTGTAAAACTGTGCCAAATAGCATTAATGCTACATCAGCGCCAACGACTGTCAACACTGAAGTTGCGGCGTGTTAATGTTAAAAAATTAGACTGAAAAGTAAAAAAAAACAAAAAACAAAGTTGATCTAGGACTCGCGCGTTGCGATGGATCTGTCAAACGTGAAAAAATAGATGTAAAAACGTTGAACCACACATACACTCGTTGCGCCATGTTAACTCGCGAAATTTAGAAAGAAACGTAAAAACGTTGAACCACACACGCACGTTGCTCCGAGTTAACAAGTCTAGAATGTATTCTTGTTACTTTGATTGATTTTTTTTCAATTTTCTAGTAAATGCTTGAAGATCTCAAATATAATTGAGCAACTATATAATCTTTGATCCCATTTCATGTCAACACATCTCAATCTTTACTAGCTTGAGTCACCCTTCGTTATCACGGTCTTGTGAGGTCCCATGCGGCGTCCTTGGGAACCTGAAGACCAGTCTGTCTGTCTGCTTATGATGACGGGTCACTGGTTTTGCACACGTGGGAATCAAGAAGTGCAAGCACTTCTAGGGCACACTCTTATTAATCGTTTGGGCACTCCCTAAGCATATGCATGAGTAGCCACAAACCCGCGGGTTAAGCACAATATTGAGTAGATTTGATCTTTAAACGTATGGTTTGTCACATTCTCCCACCACTAAAACATGCACGTCTTTGTGCAAGCGCTTCTAGGGCACACTCTTATTAATCGTTTAGGCACTCCCTAAGCATATGCATGAGTAGCCACAAACCCGTGGGTTAAGCACAATATTGAGTAGATTTGATCTTTAAACGTATGGTTTGTCACATTCTCCCACCACTAAAACATGCACGCGTTTGTGCATTGCTGCTCGTTTGCGGCAACACCCTGAAATGAAGTATTTACCTTAGCTTTTCGGCTAAAGGGATGCTCATTAACATTGATCCCTACGCGCAACCACCATTTATACCTTTGATTGGTCCCTTGCCTCAACTCCCCTATGATTCAACAACCTATCTTGACCCCTCACACTTGGGTTGGTCCATTACTCAAAGTCAAATTGTCGTGGATAGTCCTTATTGTCGTTGAGCTTTTGGCGTCGACAACCAAATTTAAATGCGGTCTTTAACTTGGGTAGGTCTCCCCCTTTGGTTCTAGCAAGATGATCGAAGCACACAACTTGATGCTACACGTCACCATGACACTCTTGGAAACGGAGATCTTTACTCTCTATCTTGACTTTTTTTGAGCCATTTCATTCACCATTTTGCTTTAGTTGCTCGTCGTGGGAACCTAAGCTACTAGTCACGGACACCACTATTTAATATACTCCATCAAGCCCTCTTACGAGGCTCTGCGTAGTGTCTTCGGGAACCTTAGGAGTTAGGACCAACCTGTTCATCCTGCTTATGATCACAGGTCACCGGTTTAGCCGTGCCATGGACTCATCGGGCAAGTGATCCTAACTCTTGACTAGATGGACCCTAGAAGGGTAGAAACTTACGGGTACACTTTTACTTGATTGTTGAGACACTCCCTAAAGATATGTAAAAGTAGATGGAACCGCACGTGGTTAAGCGCAAAATTGAGTAGATGTAATCTTCAAACATTTAGCATGTTACATTTGCAAACTAGTCTACTAGGGGGTGTGCAATATTAGGGTTCAAGCCAATTAAACCGATTACCAAACCGAGTCCAAATGATTAAAACCCCAACCATATATATGGTTTAGGAACATGAATTACATGTTGCGCTATTGATTTTTCTATTGGTACAACATTTGCCCTGTTACAAAACCGATGAAACTGAACTCCAAACAGATGAAAACGCTTCTTATATATTCAATGACATTTTTATCGTTCTGTAACCGTAGATATTACAAAAGTTTAAGACTTAAACTACCTTTTTATTTTATAATTTTTCATAAAACTTATTACGATAACTAAGTAGCATCTTATCATGAAAAATATAATGAAAAAGTATAAAAAATCGAATAATTAGCATCCTCTCATGTTATATATAATCAAATATATAACGCCAGAGAAGATGTGCTAATAATATATTTGCTGAAAGTTGAAGGGGCATATATGACAAGTTCAAATAAATGGAGGACAAAAAGTGAAAAACCAAGTATAGTAATCCCCGAAAAATATCGTTATATTCTAAAGTTGTCATATGGCGCCAAGTTAACCGGCTTAATCCGACCGGTCTGTTGCCGGTTTTATGTTCACTTTGCCGGCTTTTATGATTAAACAAGTACATGTACGGCCATTTGTCACACTAATACTAACAACAAGTAAAATAAAATAAATATATTCAATATTTTTTTAGTTAATACATATTGTAGAAAAAATATTAGATTAATGATCTTTAAAATAATGTGGGTCATGGTACCTATTTTTCTGGTTGTTTGGCAATGGGTAAGTGCTGAACAGTAAGTGGTCTGAACCCAGTGGTGGATCTAGAAATTTTTCGTATGGGTAACGTTTTATAAATAAAGGGTAACGAAATCGAAAAAACGTCAAATTTTTCCAAAATTTACTCTACCGCCGGAACGCCAACGGGTAGCGGAAGCTACCCCTTCTATTAAGGTAGGTCCGCCCCTGTCTGAACCATTAAATGCTTAATCAGTAAAAGGTCTGAACTGTTAAGAGGTTTTAACCATTCAGATTTTATATAATACTTAACCAATAAGAGGCAAGTGTCTGAACCATTCAGACATCTGCTCGAGAAACAGACAGTCCGAACCACTGAGTGCTAAACCAGTAGTGAAACAAACAACCCCTAAATACTCAAATACAGGGGCGGACCTACCTTATTGGTAGGGGTACCATTGGCGCTCCGACGGTAGTGTAAATTGTTGAAAAATTTAACATTTTTTTTATTTCGTTACCTCTACGAAGATTTTCTGGATCCGTCACTGCTCAAATAATTCATTTTTAAAGATTAAAAAAATTGATTAAGAATTTTTTTAAAGTTTATTGTGAATAAATGGGATGAAAGCAAGAATGATATGTGTGTATATATAGTTGGCCTGCTTCAAAACAAACACAAACACAAAAACACATACATCTAATCATTCATTCATTTATTCCCTCTTGAAGTCTAGTGAACATCTTCATTAGATTTTCGAGTTTTCATGTTAACGGTTTTGTGTCTCGTGTTCTAAATCTTCGTATCTTACGCTTCTCAGGTATCTAAATATATCTATTTCGTTATGATTATATTAGTTGTATCATTTTTTCTTATGTTTATCGTCTGAATGGCTGGCACGAATGGTAATCATGGGCCGAAATAATGTTCATTCGCTTCATGACATTGTTCTTCTCTTTGTTGTCTTAAAATGATCATGTATTTTAATGGAATTCAATAAATTTTAATATGTCAAGTTGCCTAAACTTTGAACCCGAATTTGCATGTATGATTTTATTTATAATGGCTTGATTTTTAGAAAAAAATTTGTGAGTTGGTGCTAATGACGCATCCCATGGATCGAGCTTAACGTCTAGGCCGGGCCTGGGCCTAGATAAGCTCGACCCATTAAGCATGATCCAACCCACATTCAATTATTGTAGATTTGTAGTCAAAATAGCAAGAAATCTTTTTTAAAATATCAAGATTCAAGAAATTAACAAAAATATAGAGATTCAATAATTATTCAAGTCTTGATCATATGGGTGCATTTTCTTTTATGATTCTTAAATAAATAGTAGACATATTTCAAGAATTTACAGAAAAAAAGGCAAAATTTTATTTAATAAACACCAAAGATTCATATTGTGTTCATCTAAGCTAGTTTACACAACAATGCAGATACTAGAGAACAAGTAAAAGCCGAAAAATGGACGACATGTCAATTGCTCTCAGTGCAGTAATCCGAGAAGCCATCGATTTGGTATTTCTGAGCTTTATCACATCGGAAAATCGATTTTTTATATGATTGGATCAAGCAAAAAGATGAAAACTTAATGTTTTTTTTGTTGTTACAGGAGAATGCAACTGTAGAAGAAGTGTTTCAACACCTGAAATGTACACGAAAAGGCTTAAACTCGAGTGAAGTTCAAGAGCGTTTGGATTTGTTTGGCTACAATAAACTCGAAGAAAAAAAGGTATTTATATAGAGCAAGCAAAACCATGGTTGTAAAAGTGAAAGAGTGCTCGGAGAGAACTTGGACATGTTAAATTATAAAAAATTTAGTTTTCGGAAATTAAATATATGTTAAATAACATAAATTTTGCTAATATTTATAACAAAATACGTGAAAATGATATTTGTTCTTTAACATGATAGACATAGAAATTATGTTTTTACTTTTTTAAGTCAAACTCAGCCCGAGTTGACCTACTAGATTCGATTCTGACCGAGGTTGACCGTGTTTGATCATTCCGAGTAATTAGGCGGAGTATAAGAAAGTCGCCTCGGCAGCCTATTGTAGCGACTACTCGGGGAGTACTCGGCCTTGGAGACCTTGTTTTACAACCATGAGCAAAACATGTCTTGTCGTGTCAATAGGTTTAACACGACTACTGAACATGAATAGGACACGCTTAACATGATTAAATGTATACACTTTAGTAAATGAATGACATGACGAGACACATTTAACACAATTAAGTATAAGTAGTTCAATAATTCAACTGACACGACACATTTAACACAATTGTTGACATGACTCATTAAACACGAATTAGAAATAATAAGACACAACTAACATGACATAATAAAAGTTAGCAAAAATATAATTCATATATTATTATAATATATCTAATTATTTGTAAAAGTGAAATTGCACTAATTTTAACGTTATTTTACAAATTTCGTGAAAATAACGTTAAAAGTGGTGGATGGTTAATCATGCATCATGTGGTGGCGTTGATAGCCGAAAGACAAAGGGGTACATGCACTAATAAGCCTTTGTCCCGATTGTTGTGTGTTAAGTGTCTTATTTCCAATGCTTGATGCAAAACCACCATCGAGCTGTGGGTCTCACTGGAAGCAGCCTCTTTATTCCTACGGAGTAGAGGTAAGGCTGTCTACATCTTACCTTCCTCAGACCCTACCTTAGCATAGCTGCTGGTGGGATATACTGAGTATGATGATGATGATTTGTAAAACTATGTCGTTACAGGTCATAAAAGTGTCAGGTCGACTTATTTACCACGATAAGTTAAATGTGTTATGCGTGCCATAAACGGGTTAAGTGGGTTTAACTCGTTTAAACACGTTTTTAATCATGTCACTAACACGTCACCCATTTATGACCCGAACCTGTTTACCCCAAACACCAAACCTTCAAATTCCGTACCAGATTATGTCATGTTAACTTGTCGTGTCATAAATATGTTCCAATATTGGGTCCTTTTTATTAAATATTTTTGTGAATTTTTGTACTTCTTGATACAGGAAAGTAAAATCTTGAAATTTCTTGGATTCATGTGGAATCCACTCTCATGGGTGATGGAAGCAGCTGCTATCATGTCTATTGCACTTGCACGTGGAGGGGTAAATTCTCAACTTACTTTGATGTTGACTTTGACTTTGACTAAAGTCAACTAGGGACGGAAATGGGCCGGGTTTGGGACAAGTAGCGTATCTTGTCTAATACCTGTCGGGTATCAGGCATAACCGCACGCATTATAAAATATGACTCTTGACTCTTGATTTACTTCAGGGAAAGTCTGCTGATTACCATGACTTTATCGGGATCATTGTCTTGCTCGTTATAAACTCAACCATAAGTTTCATAGAGGAAAATAACGCGGGAAATGCAGCTGCTGCATTGATGGCCCGTTTGGCGCCGAAAGCAAAGGTTCTTCGTGATGGAAAATGGAGTGAAGAAGATGCTTCATTGTTGGTTCCAGGTGATATTATTAGTATCAAGTTAGGAGACATTGTTCCTGCTGATGCTCGTCTTCTAGAAGGCGATCCTCTAAAGATTGATCAGGTATTGTTCTGTTATACAACGGGTCAAAATGGGCCAGTTTGGGTTGACAAACAAATAGTTGACTGTGTTTGTTGAATGTTTATAGTCTGCACTTACTGGAGAATCATTGCCTGTTACGAAGAATCCGGGGGATGGTGTTTACTCGGGTTCTACGTGTAAGCAAGGAGAGATCGAGGCGGTTGTTATTGCGACTGGAGTTCATACGTTTTTTGGGAAAGCGGCTCATCTTGTCGAGAACACGACTCATGTTGGACATTTTCAGAGGGTATGTGTCTTGAACATTGTTTGATTGTTGGGTTTTGTTATGGTCAGGGATGTGTTCATGTTCTGGTTTTGACGGTTTTTAAGTTAAACAGTGTGTCAAACTTTTAGTATCAGGCTTTGACTTAAAAGACGTCTAAAATGCGATCAAAATGAAAAAAATGATATTGTTTCTAACAGTTAAAACTTAAAAGATGGATGTCATGCGTTATATCTTTTTATAGGCGAAACACAATCATCTGTATAGTCCAACTTAAAATATTTTAAAAACTCGCGTAAAATATAAAAAGTTACATAGCCCCAAAAGTTCGTTTATTCCTATCAATTTTGAGTATTGATCAGTTTGAGTATTAAGCATAAACAAATTGTTCTACTCAGGTTTGAAAAATCCTAAACCGACTGACAAAAAGTTTAAAAACCGACCGCGAAAACAAACTAATAACCGGTTTGGGTGGTTTTACGTCTTAGACCAAACCATAAACAACTAGTAACAACATAGGACATCTTATGATTGTTTTTATGTATTGTTAACAGGTTCTAACTTCAATAGGAAACTTCTGCATTTGTTCAATTGCTATTGGTATGATAATTGAAGTTATTGTTGTGTATGGTATCCATCAACGGGAATACCGTGTTGGAATCGATAACCTTCTAGTTCTGCTCATCGGCGGGATCCCTATCGCGATGCCAACGGTCCTTTCGGTCACCATGGCCATCGGATCACATCGTTTGTCTCAACAGGTAAACCAGAATGCAGCAGTTCTGTCTCTAAATTCTAATGATCATGGATTAACTCAAACATGATTTGAGCAGGGCGCGATAACGAAAAGAATGACCGCGATTGAAGAAATGGCCGGGATGGATGTGCTATGCAGTGACAAGACCGGTACATTGACACTCAACAAGCTTACGGTTGACAAGAACATGATCGAGGTCTTTGCGAAAGACGTTGACAAGGATATGGTCGTGTTGATGGCTGCCCGCGCATCGCGGCTAGAGAATCAGGACGCGATCGATGGTGCTATCGTTGCTATGCTTGGAGACCCCAAGGAGGTATTATTGTTTTCGGTTTCTTTTGTAAACAAGAAAAGTAAATAATTTGGTTCCATATTGATTCTAGTGAGAAGTCAGCAGACCCTCTTGACCTCCTTGGTTTATTATATTTTGATTTTTGATATTTCAGGCTCGAGCTGGGATTCGAGAGATCCATTTCCTACCATTTAATCCAACGGACAAAAGGACCGCGCTTACCTACACAGATAAAACCGGTAAAATGCATAGAGTTAGCAAAGGCGCGCCCGAGCAGGTACAAACATTGATCTAAAAAATATCTAAAATGTAACATGTAACATTTCACATCACTAAATCATTTAATAACATTGTGCAGATACTTAACCTTGCACATAACAAATCAGAGATCGCTAACAAGGTACATTCGATAATCGACAAGTTTGCAGAGCGTGGGCTTCGATCGCTTGGAGTCGCTCGCCAGGTGATTCAACTGTTTCAACACGGGCTCGATGGTTATCATCTTAACCTTGTTTATAAAAAGTTGAAACATTTTTTTTTGTTTCAGGAAGTGCCAGCTGGAACGAAAGATAGCCTGGGTGGCCCGTGGGAGTTCGTCGGGCTTCTTCCGCTATTCGACCCTCCACGACATGACAGTGCTGAAACGATCCGAAGAGCATTAGATCTTGGTGTGAGTGTTAAAATGATAACAGGTACTTCTAAAACCAGTCCCTGTTTCAGTTTTAACTGTATATATGCGTCTAGGGGGTGCTAAACGAGTCGTGTCGTGGGTTGCGGGTCCAACTGGGACCCGGAAATTTTGGATGAACCCATATACGATCCAAACCTAAAAATTGTGTATACATATGAACCCGAAAACGACTCGAATATTCGCATGTTGACCCGAACACAACCCATTCAACCCGATTTTTATTTTTTATTTTGTAATTTTTTTTGCAAATAAATATATTAGAATTAAAAGTTTACTACATATTGTAAAATAGTTGTAAAATCTTATCTCAATTTCTCTTTTTAAGTTATAATTATTACATAACATACTCTCCCAGTTTAATTAAATTTATGAAATAAGACATATTGTAAAATAATAAAATATAATATAATTGGGTTAAACAGGTCAACCTGGCAACCCGACCGGGTTGACACAAACCTGACCCATTTAGCTAAACGGGTTTGCGGTTCAATCTAAAACTGAACCAAACCCGTTTATTCATGTCGTGTCAGAAATTCACACCCCTATATGAGTTATGTGGGTTCATTTATTCAAACTGTCAACCTGACACGATTGACACCCCTTACGATTGCAGGTGACCAACTGGCAATTGGCAAGGAAACTGGAAGACGACTCGGAATGGGGACCAACATGTACCCTTCTTCAGCATTGCTAGGTGACACTAAAGATGGTTTCGGAGCTCTGCCCGTCGATGAACTCATCGAGAAAGCTGATGGTTTTGCTGGTGTCTTTCCGGGTAAGAACTAAGAACTACAATCTTCATAACTTACTAAAAGAGTAAAGTAACGGATGGTTTCTGTGGTTTAACAAAATTTTGAATTTGGTTCATAGCTTTCCAAAAGTACATGGATGGTCCCTGTGATTTGCATTTTGTAATGCATTTCGTCCCCAGCCATCAAATCTAAAGTTTTAGCATGTCCAGGTTAGGGACTAAATGCGTTACAAAGTGCAAATCACAAGGGACCATCCATGTACCCTTGGAAAAAGCTGGGGACTAAATGCATTATAAAGTGCAAACCACAGGGACCATCCGCGTACTTTACTCTTACTAAAACATACTACAGGTGTTCTCAGTTAACGTGTTTCTCGCGTGCAGAGCATAAATACGAGATAGTTAGGAGATTACAAGCCCGAAAGCACATTTGTGGGATGACGGGTGATGGTGTAAACGATGCACCCGCTCTAAAGAAAGCAGATATTGGGATCGCAGTGGCAGATTCCACTGATGCTGCTCGTAGTGCTTCAGATATTGTTTTAACTGAACCAGGGTTAAGTGTCATTATTAGCGCGGTTTTAACTAGCCGATCGATTTTCCAAAGAATGAAGAATTATACGGTAACTGTCTACTCGCTGAAAGTCTTCTGTTTTGTAGTGCATATCTTTTGGACTAATAACACTTTTTATTTTCTTCTTCAGATATATGCGGTTTCTATCACTATTCGTATTGTGGTAAGTGTATCCGTTTTAACGTTAAAAGCTGTATGTTTGACCTCAAAAGTCAAGGTAACTCTTTGACGTTCAATGGTTGACTTTTTTTGCGTGCAGCTTGGTTTTATGTTGCTGTGTGTTTTCTGGAAGTTTGATTTCCCTCCGTTCATGGTTCTCGTTATAGCCGTCCTCAACGATGGTAAATCGAAGCATTCGTGATCAATATACATAGTCAAACTCAAACACATGCTGACTTTGTTTATCATTCAGGCACGATCATGACAATATCGA
Source organism: Scalesia atractyloides (assembly GCA_947069175.1). Lineage (NCBI taxonomy): Eukaryota > Viridiplantae > Streptophyta > Magnoliopsida > Asterales > Asteraceae > Scalesia > Scalesia atractyloides. The sequence goes on from CAMTDV010000008.1 coordinate 96,674,695, forward strand.
AAGATAGAGTAAAGCCATCTCCAATTCCCGACAGTTGGAAGCTCTCGGAAATCTTTGCGACCGGGGTGGTTCTTGGTGCTTACCTGGCCCTAATGACAGTTATTTTCTTCTTGTTGGCATATGAAACTAACTTTTTCCCGGTATGCAGCCTTTTCAATCTGACTCATTGCTTTCATAACCGGTCTGACCAGTGAACCGTTGGTTTGATGACTGGTCCAGTTTTTAAAACATTTCTTTAACTCAGACTTTTTAAAGCTTTTTAATACATTTTAAGCTTTTCTTATTATTTTAAAAATATTTAGGGCCTGATTAAAAAAATATGATATTTTATATATATATTAAATTTTTATTATATATATATATTAAGGCCCGATTTTCATTACTCGCCCGGGGCCCAAAGACTTTTTTTAGGATTCTTAGGGACGGCCCTGCTTTGACTTTACGATATTCTGACCCTTTTTCTTGTTTCTCATGCAGAACTTATTCAGTGTCAAGGATTTGAACTCACATCATCGCGACATGTCAATCGAATCCGAGAGAAAAGAGCTAACAGCGATGATGGCGTCGGCTGTTTATCTTCAAGTTAGCACCATCAGCCAGGCGTTGATCTTCGTGACGAGATCACGGGGCTGGTCTTTCACCGAGAGGCCTGGTTTTTTGCTTGTAACTGCATTTTTGATTGCTCAACTGGTAAAACACTAAAACTTACCTTCATTATGGTAACTTTTTAGCCTAATGTTTTTTTTTTAAAATATCGTTTTGTGTTTCTAGGTGGCGTCAATTATATCGGCCCATGTGACGTGGGAACTAGCTGGAATCCAAAAGATCGGATGGGGGTGGACCGGGGTGATCTGGTTGTATAACATTTTGACTTACATGTTACTTGACCCGCTCAAGTTTGCGGTTCAGTACGGGCTAAGTGGAAGAGCTTGGGGTCTAGTTGTGGAGAAAAGAGTAAGTCTTTTAGTCTGTTTGACTTTAAATCTTAAGTTTTAAACCCAAAGAGTGGTCCTTTGACCTTTAAAGTCAAAATGTTAGCTTGTCTGACTTTTAAAAGTCCACCTAAGTTTTTAACTGTGTCTTTAGCAGTGGAAAGTCTGAATCAGAAAACAAGTTGAATGGGGGATTGACCTCAAAAGTCAATGCGGAAGAAAACCGATGTGAATATAGGGGTGTGAATTTGTGACACGACACGAATTCAACGTGATCTTCATGGGTTTGGATCGGACCACATGCATACATTTAGCTATACGGGTTGGGTTCGGGTTGACTTGGCGGGTACACGAGTTGCCCTATTTGACCCATTTATTTTTTATACCAACATTTAAAAGTTAAAACAATAGTTGACCTAAACTTTGATAACTGATAAGTAATTATTTGACATGCCTTTGTATTTTCAGAATATTAGTATACCAAAAATATAAAATAAAAGAAATTCGGGGTAAATAAGTTGTGTTTGTGTCAACCCGCAAATATCTATGTCTTGTTTAGTTCACATGACCAACCCCAAACACAACCCGTTTAGCACTCCAGTATGATTAACCATTGTGGGTTTTGTAGACTGCATTTACGACGAAGAAAGACTTTGGGAGGGAAGCGCGTGAGGCAGCATGGGCGACCGAGCAACGCACATTGCATGGACTCCAGCCAGCAGAGCCAAGAACGTTTCCGGATCAAGGGACATTCAGGGAGATTAGTGTGATGGCGGATGAAGCTAGACGAAGAGCGGAGATCGCAAGGCTAAGAGAGCTTCATACACTTAAGGGCAAAGTTGAGTCTTTTGCAAAGCTAAGAGGATTAGACATTGATGCTGCTAACCAACACTACACAGTTTGATTGGATTCCAATTTTAGTTTCTTTTTTTATTTTCAAAATTCAAATCAACACATGTTCCTCTTTGTGGTAATGTCATGCTCTTATTATGTTGTTTGATATATTGTTTCTATAACTTATTAAAATCTATTTATTATCTTGATGTTTCACCTTACTTACTGAAAATGCTGTCTCCACGATTCGCTAGAATACATGTCGAGTGAACGAACTTATTATCAAACTTGGATGTTAGCGTAGGTTTATTCATCATAATGTGGTATTTCATGCCTAGCAAATGATTTGGTCATCGTTCGTTGCTACTTAGCATAGTGCTTGGTGGTCACTATTGGTCCCTGAGGTTTTTTTCGTTCGTTTGCTACTTAGTATGGTGTTTGGTGATCATATCTGGTCCCTCAGGTTTTTTTACACCTTCGTGTTGGTGTTAAAAATTCATATTTTTATTTTACGCTTTTTCCAGGTTTTGGCTTTGTTCGTTTGCTACTTAGCATGGTTTTACGACCCTTCACCATGCAACGTTAGTATCATGATTTTAAGCCCCCGCATCGCAACGTGGAAGGTTTAAGACTAGTTTATACTACTATAGCTTGAAACTAGGGGTGCTAAACGGGTCGTGTTCGCGGGTTGGCAGGTCCAACCCGATCTGACCTTGAAAATTTTAGACGAATCTGTTCGAACCCGAAAATCGTGTCATACATATGAACCTGAACACGACGGTTCAACCCGAATTAATACGGTTACATTAAAATTAATATATTAAATTACAAATTACTAAAAGTTTATATATATATATATCAATATTGGCAGCAGCATTAGCATGTGGATACTTCTCAACAGTGGCCGAAAACATATATACCTAAAAAAATTATAAAACTGGGGCCGAAAACCTATATACCTAAAAAAAATCTCTACGAATACTACATATCGGGCACTACTGAGTGAAAAGTTCGCGGGTCGGGCTTTGGCCCAGCCTCTACCAGACCTGGTAAATCGATGCCGTTCTAAAAAAGAATAATAAATTAAAAGCGGGTCAACCTGTCAACCCGACAGGGTTGACCTGAACTCTACTAGTTTAGCTAAACGTAACCCGAACCTGTTTAGACTAAACCCAAACCCATAAACTATTGTTTAACTATCCCGGAGGAAGCGGAAACAGCAGTGCGAAACGTCAAAGCACGAATTGTTGAAGAAGGTATAAATGATCCTTCTCAACTCACTATTAAATTTGCTATGCAAATGTGTTTATATACACAAATATAAAGGAGTTATATTAAATATCTATCTAAGGTGATCTTTTGTTAAATATCATGAAAATGAGTTTTCAAAAATAATAAAAAGTCATGAAGATTATAACAATGAGAGTTAAGTGTATAGAAGCCTGTAAGTGAAACGAATGTTCATGAACTGTTTGGCGAGAAGTTCGTTTATTTAAAAAAACGAACGAACATGAACTCACGTATTGTTTGTTTATTTATGTTCGTGAACGTTTATTTATTTTATGTTCTTTCCAATCTAAATACATAAGTATATATACTTATATAAATACTATTATACTAAACATAAAATGACCTTTCTAACTACTTATATAAATATAACTAATTGGTAATTGGTTTTCCAAATTTGCCATTAGTAATAACTAATATATATATAAATTACTTTATGTTCGTTTAGTTTGTTATGTTCATTGGTTTTTATTTATGTTTGTTCAATTATGTTGAGTTGTGTTGTTTATTGTTTGTTAAATTATGTTCGTTTAAGTTTGTTTGTTTATGTTGGTTTAGGTTTAAACGAACGGACATAAACGAACACGAACATGCCCTTTTATTTAATAAACAAACATGTACAAAAAAGTGTATTCTATTATATGTTCATGTTCGGTTAAAGTTAAATGAAACAGGCATAATATAAGCTGTTATATGATGCCAAAGAACAACCAACTTCAAGCCATTAACAAACCCGCCATAAAATTTTTTGTCAATTTAAAGAAACCAAACATATCATTAACAAACTTCATTCCATTTTACATCAAATCATTGTAATTGAGGATCAAGAAGCAGAACATGTCATTAACACCATTTGTTCGTCCATTGCAACTGAGGATTCAAACCTACAAGTAAAAGGGAAAAGAGAGGAGCAATGAAAAAGACTAAAAGGCCCCTTTAAAAAGCTTTTTAAATTTTTAAGGTAACAGCAATAAGAAGCCATTAATTGAGAACTGAAACAAATGGGCCAAAAACGATCAAAAAAAATTCTTTTGAACTGAAATCGATATTTTGAACAAATTACAAGGACGAAAATAGTATTTAATTCAAAAAACCAAAAGCTTTATTTTCTTTTTGGGAAAGGCGAAAGACACCCCCTCTCTCTGTAAGGGGTGCTAAATGGGTAGTATTCGTGGGTTGGCGGGTTTAACCCGACCCGAACTCGAAAATTTCTCTTTTTAAGTTATAACTAGTAGTAAAACCTGTGTGAAAACACAGGTGGTTTTTTAGAAAATCAGGCATACCACATTTTATTAGTCGATGAATGACTATACATTTGTTAAGGTTTAATTAAAAATAAATTATAAAAAACGGGTATTCACAGCAAGCCAGTGGGAGAAGACGGAACAAAACAACAAACTACAGAAAGGCGAAAATAGATTACAACATGAAATCTAAAGGGTCCGACAACTCTAAAACCATCCACTTAGATTTGTACTTAATCCATATATAATTGAATGCTCTAGTCTTTCCTACGATCATATCCACCTGCACCGGAACATTAGAGAAAATATACATGTTTCGTGCGCTAATCTTTTCATAACCGTGTTTCAGATTAAGATTTTTATGTTTTAAAGCCAAGTTATTCCTGTTGCAGCAATCATCCCTAATTAACACTAAAATTCACAACAAACACATCATAAAACAACCTCTTCAATTTCATCTACAACAAAACCGGTATCAAAGAGATTCCAGTACAGGAGTAGCTCGTCAATAACCGCCAAATTATTTCTCGTTTTCGTCATTTCGATATAAATTTTACAAAAAACAGAGTTGTGTTCAAAACAAAGTATGTACTTTGTATCGTAAACTATACAGGATACCATACTGAACCGCTATTTGGACGGAACAACATTGTTACCTTTATCTGCAATCAAATAATGGTTCTCTCTCTACAAATGAAAAGAAGAAGGTAGAAATAAGTTTACTGAGGATGAGCGGGAATACAAAATTGAATCTAAAATCTGGTCGTCCAAAAATTTATTTAATTAAATAAGTTGTTAAATAAAGTGATAATAAAAGAAAATTGTTTAATTAAATGAGGTGATGCAATAATGACATAAGATTGTCATTGTTGAATAGCCTATATGATTGCCACGTAAGCATTGTGATATCATGCTCATCTTTCTTTTATTAGATAGGGGAGATATGGCATAAGATACACTCTCAATTTAATTTATGACATAAAACGTCTTGTAAAAAAAAATCAATAAAATATAAATAGGTTAAACGCGTCAACTCAAACCCGACCCGTTTAGCAAAACGAGTTCCACCTGAAACTAACCCGATCTTATTTAGATTATACTTAAAGCCATGAATTTCATGTTAGGTTCATGTCGTGTCAGAAATTCACACCCCTACTCTTTGTCCTAGAGATGAAAGGTTGAATCCTACAAGGTGGCCTTACTTGTCCCAATCTATAAACTCGAGTTCCCACTTATTTTTAATCCGCAAGAAAGCAGGGGCGTAGCTTTGTGGGGGCCGGGAGGGGCGTCCGACCTAGAGGTGTACAAAAAAACCAGTTTTAGAACCGAAACCGGAAAAAAAAAACCGAATTCAGTTTTTTTAACCGGCTTTAGAACCGAACCGAACTGGCGGTTATAAACCTGTTAGTGTTATCTTCGAAACCGGTTATAGATAACCGTTTTTTTTTGCATAAACCGGTTAAAAACTGGTCCTAACCGGTTATTGTTTTGAGTTAAAAAAAACCCGGTTAGTAACCGGAACCGGTTATCTTTTTGAAGAGAAAAACCGGTTCGGTTAATAATCGAAACCGGTTTTTGGAAAAAACCGATTTGTACACCTCTAGTCCGACCCTCTGAACTTTTCGCTTAGTAGTGCCCTGTATATAGTTTTCGTATAGAATTTTTTAGATATATACGCTTTTAACCCCCGGTTTTATAATTTTTTAGTTATATATATTTTCGACCTCAGATCAGAAATCTCAAGATTCGCCCTCCAAATCCGTAATTATATTGGGTATGTCACGTGTGCACGTTTTTCTTGTGGAAAACACTATTAGAGTTTTTAGTCACTCTTTCTACCTTTATCTCTAATTCTACACCCAAAATGTTTCATATGAGTGGCTGAAATGTAAACATGTGCCCATCCTTAACATCTAACTGGATCTTTCTAGTGATTGTTGACTTGTCAACATAATATACAATGCCCATTTTGACCTTATCCTTCTCACTCACACACACAACACACAAACGTGTATATATCCAATAAGGATCTATGTGTGTGTGCCCACAAATTATTATTTCAACCTTTTTTACTGGTAAAACCCTCCCAAAAACTTGCACCTACCAACTAATCAAACAAAGCCCCAAGAGTGGATTGCTTTAAGGGCTTTGTTTGTAAGCTTTTGATCTTTCTTTTTGCACTTTAAAGCTTCCATTTTTATGGCCTCTGTTACACTCTCAAGATTCTTTATCATCTTCACTTTGCTCCCTGTCATCACACACTCTATCCCTTTTGTTCTCTTTCATGGTATGCCTTTCTTTCCCTCTTTAATTATTGAATTCTTCAAATGTTGTGTTTTTATTTGATTTTGAGGAATATAAGTTGTGGGGTTTCCTGAATTCACATTTATCTGGGATCTTGCTTTGATCTTTAGCATGTCTGTTACATTTATCTGGGATCTTGCTTGATCTTTAGCATAGATTCTGTCTTCTTTTTTTTTTTTTTTTAAGTTTTAGGTTTATGTCTGTTAGGTTAAGTTGTTGTGGGAAATGATGTTTGACTTAGAAAGTTCATGCCTTTATCCTTCTAAAAGTCAAATGTGCATTGTTATTTATATTCTTTTGCTCAAAATATTATCGGTGAGGCTAAACGTACCCCTTACGTACTTAACGTGTGTTCCGCTATGAGAAGAAATAAAATATAGAGAGATGACGTGACCGAATACTTAACGTGTGTACCGCTATGAGAAGAAATAAAATATAGAGAGATGATGTGACCGATTTAGTAGGGAGGGCTACGTTTAGCACAACCCATCGTTATCATCTTGTAAAATTCCTTTTTTTGTAGAACAATACGGAATTAAATATGTCTGACTAAACAAACTGAATCTTATTAATTTTGAAATTAGTAACTAATCTGATTGAATCTGATATAAACATGTCATGTATGTATTTCCCCATGACAAGCTTGTCATGTTTCAAGATTCACAATCTTGGTATTTGAATGTGGATTTTCGAGGCGATTATTGTGCTTTGGAGATTCAGAATCAGTTGCTTAAAGTGTAGGATAGTTACTTGATTCTATAATTATTTCAATAATTAGGTTTCTTACAGTTGCTTCTCACCCGATTCTTCATATTTATAGGAATCATGAGTCAGTTTACAAAGAATTAAATCTGATTCTCGCGGTTTAAAATCACAATGCTCGTTATACAACGTTTTGATTGGCAAAAAGCTTAGCTTAATAGGGGAATTTTCCTAATTGTATTATAGATTATCATTTATCAACAATTTTTCTAATTATTAAAATTGGTTCAAGTTCCTAATTTGTTTATGCTACTACGTTTATAGGCGTTGCAGATAGTTGCACCAAGAAAGGAGTCAAACATTTCACTGATCTTTTAAGCGAGTGGTCTAATACTCAAGGATATTGCATGTATGCTCTTTTTTAACTTGTAAATCATAATCATAAAAATTGATTCTTGATAGGCAAATGTTTTTTTTTCCTTTTGTGTAGAGAAATTGGAAATGGAGTGTGGGATTCCTGGTTCATGCCTTTTGAGGACCAGGTGGTTTATAGTTTATACATATTTTTTGCGACGTTTTTAATTTATTTATCGTATAATAAATAGTTATTAGATGATAATTTTTGACTTGGGATTTTCGTGTTTGGTCTTGTAGGTTGAGATTGCTTGTGAGAAGGTAATGAAACCGATGCCTAATAGTCTTTTAACACTTTTTGTGTTTTTGTCACTCGTTTTTAAACGCGTATACTTTGTGCGATTAACAGGTTAAGAGCATGAGTGAACTCAATCAAGGTTATAACATAGTTGGACTTTCTCAGGTGAGTTATGAATTTATGATCAAAATCTGTTACATTTTGTATAAAAATGACATTTTTACAGGAATAACGACTTCCCCATGTGCGAACATGTTAATTGAGTGCGGTGGTTTTGCAGGGTAACTTGGTTGGTAGAGGAGTTCTTGAGTTTTGTGACGGAGCACCTCCGGTAAGTGTTCGTGTAGAATACTTATATATGGGATCATACATGTGGAGGCCACCTAAGAATTAGAAGGCTGTGATTCTATCATTCACGTGTTTCGTAACAGGTGAAGAACTTCGTATCAGTAGCAGGTCCTCATGCTGGCGAAGCATCAGTCCCATTTTGTGGTGTAAGTCTCATGATTTCTCTTTTTAACCACAAAAGTTTTACCACTTTCCGTTCACATATATCTTGTTTTTCAATTTGCAGACTGGTTTAATGTGTGTTTTGGTGGATTGTTTGATTAAGTTAGCAATTTACAGCCCAACTCTCCAGGTTAGATCTCACATCTTTTCCTTCAAACACGAAAATATGGGTCGATTTGGGTGCGTTTTATTGATAACAGGTTGATTCGGGTGCGTTTTATTGATAACGGGTCGATTTGGGTACGTTTTATTGATAACGTGTCAATTCGGGTTGTCTGTTGTTGGTAGCAGGTCAAACTAGTAAACATGAAATTGTCTAAAGTGCATAAAGAAAATAAACAAATATGGTATTTGCGGTTCGACCCAATCTTTTTTGACCCAAACATAAAGGTGACTGCTTTTTACCCGAACCTGTTTTGACTTATCACCCGACCTGCCTGTTTTACCACCTCTAGTAATCGTCATAAGGGGTGCAAACGAGCCGAGCCCGAGCTCGGCCCGGTTTGAGTGTCGTTTTCAAATCTCGAGCTTGGCTCATTGGTAGTTTCTCAAGCTTGAGATCGGCTCGTTTCAATCAATCAATCATACCCAGTAAATCCCACACATAGCAAAACTATTAGTAGGGTCTGGGGATGGTGGGATGTAGGCAAACCTTACCTCTATTTCTAGGAATAGAGAGACTGCTTCCAGAGAGACCCCCGGCTTGAGGACAAGCAGACAATACTAAAAGAACATATGTAGGAATGACCCATATAACACAAGCAATGATCAAAGAGTACCATTATGCAACATAGACATGTAGAATAAAGAAAACACATATACGCCGGCAGTCGCAAGCATAGTTTCCCTAAAGTGTAAGATAATCTAAACCCCTAAGACCCAACTAGAGCACTACTATACTCTTCCCTAAAAGTCTAACCCTAATCCTACGCCTCCACGAGCTCCTATCATGGACCATGTCCTCAGAGAGGTGCAACTCTAGTAAATCATGTCTAATTCACTCATCCCAAGTCAATTTGGGTCTACCTCTACTTCTCTTCCCATCCAATTTGAGATCGGCTCGTTTATAATCTATTAATTAAATATTAAATAAAAATAATAGACTTGTTTCTTGCGAGCTTGATAAGTGAAGCTCGGGACCGTGCTCGTTTACCAAACAAGCTTATTTTTAGGTTCGGGCTTGGTTTGTAAACAAGTTAAAATAAGCGCAGCTCGGCTTATTTACTAGACAACTTCAAATAAGGGGTTAATGCTATTAAATATTAATAAAAAAACTAATATTACACTATGTCACACCCCAACCGATGGCGGAAACATCGGGATGAGACGAACAAATTGCTCAAAACTTCATAACGCTATTTGTGACGATATGTTTAAATCAAATTTCATTAATGACTAAAGATTCAAATACAAATATTCCAACTAATAGTCAACAATTGTTTCAAAACGACATAACATCAAAATAGATAAATTAATCTAGGTGTGTATCTAAGTCCACCTAAATCTTGTTTCATCTTGTAACATCACCTCATCAATCAACCTGCAACATGTATTAAAATAAATCAACAAAAAGTTGGCGAGCATACAAGTTTTGTTACATAGCATAATATAGAATAAATTTGTTTAAAGTCTCATATCCAACATGAACCATAATATGCAAGTTTACTAGCATGCCGAAACGGTGTACTATATGTTCAAACCCAAGAATCCAACGCGTTAAAATAGCCTATCCCAATAGAGTAGCGGGAGGTTAACATGTTTAACTTAACAATACCCCAAGTTTCGTGGGCGGTGCGTTAATCCTATAGCGCTATAATTGTTAAGGTAGGCTAACAAAGTTAATGAAGCATATATCGACTCAAATAGTTTACACAACATACAAGTCTAACAAGCATCAAGTAGTTTCATGTTAAGCATGGATAGAGATTAAAATAGTTTAAGTGTCGTGTGATTTTTTTTATAATGTACATGTTGCACCCAAAGTGTAAAAAGGAAAAAGGGATCAAGTATGCTCACGGTTTTGCAAGCTTTCCCACTTGAAATCCCGCGAACGTTGTTGGTTGATGGATTAGTTTCGAGCACCTTGTCCTTCTACACGAAGAAACATAGGCATGTGAGTATTGGGAATTAACGGAAGGTTATGGATTCGGAATTAAAATAACGTGAAATTAGTATTATGAAACTAATCATCTTGTACTCATAACACTTGTTCTTGACACTATAGAACCTCAAGGGTTTGGTATGTTTTTATGGATTCAAAGATCCATTAGAATCGTAACAAGTGTATGGTCTTTAGATGATGTAACCTACTATTTTGACAAATGACCACTTGTTCATCATCAAGAGTTGGATTACTTTGATAATATATAAGTATTATATAGTGTACATTAAGTCATATAGGTCAAGCATGAGGTAGGAGGTTGAACATCCATTTAGGAACCTCTTTGTAGTTTACATAAGTCAAGTATAAGGTGGGAGGATTTACCATCCACTTAAGACCTCTTTGGATTCACCACTACACATGTGTCTTAGACACAAGGAGGGTCATGAACTTACAAGTAAGGAATGAAATGAGACAACTAAGCTATGAAAATCATCAAGTAGTGTGTGGATTCAATGATGGATAACCCAAGCTAGTCCAAATATCACACATTCATCAAGCTTAACTTGAACACTACTTGTGGATGTAAACCCTAGTCGAAAACAGAAAGTTTGTGATGTTTTAACCTCTAATTTAACATGTCTCAACCTTGTTTTTAAGCCTAACCAACCACATATAGTGTTGTAAGCATTAGGACATAGGTTTGAGATGAGTTGAACTCAAGTTAAACAAGTTTTATAAAAGTTTGAAGAATATAAATCAAAACAGTCCACTTTGGAGCCTTTTTCGTGATATTCCAGGGCCTAATTTTCCGTGGAAAACCATTGGAGATGTGCACAAGGTCAAACCAAACAAGTGGGAAAAAGAATGGAGTGTTTTTGTTGAGAAACGAGTGAGTTACACTCACTTTAGTGAAGAAGAGTAATTCTGCCCGAATTTGCAACTTTTAGCTTGATTATGGAGGATTAGAGAGTGTTTTGATGATTAGAAAAGTGTAAAAAGGCTTGGAGAATGATGGGTTTTTATAAGGAAGGATTAGGATTGGGTTTGGTGAAGTAATTAATGTTAAAACAAGTTTAAAACTCAAAATAAACCCAAAACCCGCTCAAATTCGCGAGCTGAATGGTTCTGGTCGCGCTGATCAGGCCATTTAACGAGTGTATAAGGGTTTTAAGTGCTGGGTTTTGTTCAATGTGATGACCATGGTGGAGTGGCTGTGCGCGTGTTTGTTGAGGCTGGTGACCCGGGTTCGAGTACCGCGGTCATCAGTTTTATTTATTTATTTTTTCTTTTCCTCCCTTTTATACCTATACTTTCAGCAATTACCAAAACGGTCCCTGTACTACAGTTTTAGTAATTGCACTTTTAGTCCCTCACATTTAACTAACTAAGTTAAATGGAATACTTGGGTTTAATAACTAAATAACTTAAAAAAAAACCTTAACTAAGTTGATGAATAATTAAACTTTTTAAAGTAAAAAAAACTTATTTTTTTTTAAAATTTAATGAATAAACAATCATTTATATAAAAAAAAAAATAAAGAATGAGTAAATAATGATTAAATATATATTTAAATGAATAGATAAATAACTAAATAGACGCGAAAATACGGAGCGTTACAGTCTCCCCTACTTTACGAGATTTCGTCCTCGAAATCTTTAAGAGGAAGATTGATCGAAAAGTTGGTAATTACCTCCGAGGTAAGAAAATCACCCCTAGCTCATTGGTGAAGTTGAAAAGTGAGCGAAGTTAATCGTCAAGGTAAGGAAATCATTCCTAGCTTGATGATGAGCTTCCATGTTTGGGAATATGAGTACTAGCATAAACATTTTTGAACGATTCACATGACATACCAGATTAACGTATCACTGGCATGTGAATAAGCAGGTCAATCCATCGTGTACCGCAATTGAATGACTTAACATGACCCCAAGACTCGTGGGCGGTGCGCTACTCCTATAGCACTACGCATAGTGCTATACATGTTAAGGTGTGGCTTCTTACGAAGTTAATGACGAGTTTATCACATAAGAATCACCCAGTGACACGAACCCAGTACCTGATGTTTCGAATATTTCACATAGCATAACATGAATTTCATATAGTGTCACATGTAAAATGAAAGTGTCGTAAATTTAGTTCGTTCACGAGAGATTATGATTATTAATTGTTTTAGATTGCGAAGATAGTGTGTAACGTGTTTCCAAGCTTGAAATGAAAGTAATGCTCAAATATAAAACACATTATAATTGAGATAGCATAAAAGAGGTTTTATCATAAAACATGGATTGTCACGGTACGTAACGTAAGACTATTTCAAAGTGAATCGAAGTCCTTTTCGAACTAAGGGAACATGCTTTGGCCTAATAGACAAATACTCTCATCGAGAAGCGACTAACGATATTTGCCCTTCCAGTTACTACACGTCCTTAATCGATTGGGAAATCGAAACTTTGGCGAGATCGAAAATCGAGGAGTGGGACTAGTTAACAAGATGCGAGTTTCACCTCTAACTTGATAACATCGTACCCTAACATGGTTAGTACTTATCAAAAGATAAGGGTCCACTAGAGTAGGAAATGGAAGTTTTCCATCAAGATGTGGATGTCACTCCTAGCTTGATGTCGCAACTTCGTGCAAAATTGAATACACGGAATGAGGGACTTCACAAAAAATTGTGGGCCATTGGGCCTATCTTGGTGCAAATCGCCTCGTTGGTAAAATATGAGTGTTTTCAAAGCTTCAAGTGTATTTGTGTTGGCCTTAGGAAAGGCATATAAGTTTAATAGACCAAGAAGGAGAAAAAGAAGCAAACAAGGTAGAATCAATGAAGTTTTAAACAACAAATAAGAATCAAGTTCCTAAAACTATAGACTAGGGCAAAGCATTCCTACTTTTCCTAATTCTCTATAGTTATGGCTCTGATACCAATCTGTCACACCCCAACCGATGGCGGAAACATCGGGATGAGACGAACAAATTGCTCAAAACTTCATAACGCTATTTGTGAGGATATGTTTAAATCAAATTTCATTAATGACTAAAGATTCAAATACAAAGATTCCAAATAATAGTCAACAATTGTTTCAAAACGGCATAACATCAAAATAGATAAATTAATCTAGGTGTGTATCCAAGTCCACCTAAATCTTGTTTCATCTTGTAACATCACCTCATCAATCAACCCCCAAAAAGTTGGCGAGCATACAAGTTTTGTTACATAGCATAATATAGAATAAATTTGTTTAAAGTCTCATATCCAACATGAACCATAATATGCAAGTTTACTAGCATGCCGAAACGGTGTACTATATGTTCAAACCCAAGAATCCAACGCGTTAAAATAGCCTATCCCAATAGAGTAGCGGGAGGTTAACATGTTTAACTTAACAATACCCCAAGTTTCGTGGGCGGTGCGTTAATCCTATAGCGCTATAATTGTTAAGGTAGGCTAGCAAAGTTAATGAAGCATATATCGACTCAAATAGTTTACACAACATACAAGTCTAACAAGCATCAAGTAGTTTCATGTTAAGCATGGATAGAGATTAAAATAGTTTAAGTGTCGTGTGATTTTTTTTATAATGTACATGTTGCACCCAAAGTGTAAAAAGGGAAAAGGGATCGAGTATGCTCACGGTTTTGCAAGCTTTCCCACTTGAATATGTGAACATTGAAATATGCGTGATGAATGTATATGTAAGCATGTTATGTTTGACAACAAGTATAACTCATTAAGTATCACACAAAATGATAGTAGAAGTGTTTGCATGCATTTGTGTGTGTAATAAATACGAAACAAATAAACATCATGAGTTTGCATGTAACCACATAAACAATTAAAATCTAATCAACTATAGTATAGGCTCTAAGGGTCTAATAACCTATCCTATATCCCTATAGTCAAAAGCTCTGATACCAATCTGTCACACCCTGACCCGCAGCGGAAATGGTAGTCGGGGCATGATTGGGTTTTCATCAAAGCTCATGACATTTACTATAAAGTTTCATATTTATTATTTCTTTTTAAAGTAGAAATTACAATAAACATACAAGCACAACATGTTCAATTACATTTTTCACGACTTCTTTATTTTTCTTCTAAGGCAATTTCCTATGTGTTCCTTGCTTCAACCTGTCCACCTGTATCATGTGTAAAAATAGGGTTTTGGGTCAACAAAAGTTGGCGAGTGAATCTTATGAAAACATTTGAACGAATTTGTTATATTGGTTATAAAAAAGGTGCATAACCACATATTAGTATACGTATATGTAAATTTAATCACAAAACACATAATATCAATTAATGCACACGCGCACACCAAATGATGAACAATGAGATAAAGGCTCAATCAAACGGAGCCGATCTAATGAGGCACGCGATGCTCAACTCGTCTCCAACGAGAAACTGATGGGCCTAATGAATGCTTTGCACGCAACTTGAAAAAATGTAAACAAACATCACAACAAACAACATTTACATCACACGTTTAGAACATATAATGGTAATAGCACAAGTTTGAATAAACAAAATAAATAAAGCGACACATGATACACCCCAAAACATGAATAAAAAGGGGAATTTGTAAGAATTCACTCACAGTGGGTGCGTTCCTTGATGATGATGAATGCGCACGAATTTATGATTCAACCGACGAGGGGAAACTAACCTAAATAATCACGTAATAATTCGATAAATATATATATTCTATTTGAAATTAATATTTCTAATTAATGTCTTTTATTAGATTTTTAGATCTATTTTTGTGGTATTTATTACAATTTTTAAACTTAAAAAGTCATATTTTTGAAGTATTTTTAAATGATTTTTAAATAAAATAATAAAGAAAATAAAAAAATATATACCCTTTTACAGGGTTGACCGGTCGGACCGCGTTGACTTTGGTACTATTGGCTTCGTGTGAGGATCGAACTCGTGACCTCCCGTATGCGTGCACGCAGCTCTACCAACTGAGCTACGTGTCTAACCCGAAATAAACCGCATTTTAATTACATATATATACTAATTAGAACATATCCGAAATTATTTAATTTAAAAAGGATTAGAAATCCCTTGAACCGGCGTGCATGACATGTTTCGAACCCGTGGCCATCGACTTATCTTGCACCCAGCCCAACCAACTGGGCTGGGTGTCTAACCCGTTATAGACAGAATTCATATTATATTTATATACTCGCTTGATTAACTTATGTTTTTATCCATTAAAAAGATTGGTGATATGAACGGATCGTTGTAAGTAATAAGACTCGAACCCGGGTATCCCTGCTCGTGTTGCACACAGTCCACCACTGGACTGTGTGTCTAACCCGGTGATGCTTGGGATTTTAATTATCTTTATACACCTTTTAGACTTCGTCTTCTTCATAACAAAACAACCGTTAACTGATTAAATTTAATACAATTGGTTTTGTTTGTTTCTGTTTATACACGATATTATTGACATGAGGGAATTGAAATAAGAGTGAGAGTTATACCGGCTTGATGTTTCCGATTTTCCGGCGAAGTGAGTTTTGAATACCGAGAGCGTTCAAAGAGATTTTGTGAGATTACTAGAGTGTGTGAGCGAGTTCTATTGAGTTCAAGGGACGCTATTTATAGGTAGATGCTGGTTTGAGTTTACATTTCGGTTTCAAAAATTTTAGTCAAGATGCAATTATCAACATGATTGCTTAACCGATTTCAATCATTGCTGACCCACTGATTTCGTTTAACACACTTATAGAAAACGTTTTCTCCAATTTAAATCGGAATTGAAACAGAGATTAAATGATGGATTGAAGTTTGTAGCCGTTTCAGGCGGTTTTCTTTGAAATTGATTTCAGCGATTAGTTTTGATATAAAGTTTATTTAAGTCAATTTTATTACAAATATGTATATGTAGTATAGTGGTGTTTTGGTGTGTGTAATTATCCGGTAGATCCGGGTTCGAGACCCGGCTACTCCTTTTGAATTTATTTATTTATTTATTATTATTTTTTAGGGCTTATTTTATATAACTTATTATTATTATTTATTGTTTATCTTTTTGATTATGAGTTTTTTATTAGTTATGAATTAAAATAACTAACACAATAAATACGCAACGAACATTTAGATGAATACTTGATTTTTTAAACGGAGCGGGTTTTGAAACCCGGTTTACATGAATGTTACAGTATCCCCTACTTTTAGAAATTTCGTCCCGAAATTTAAGTAGTGGTATATTTGACTCGAAGGGAGGGTGTTTTAATTTGACAATTGCATAATCAGAAGAGGGTGAAAGTTTAAATTTTATCTGAGGCGGTAACGTTCCTAGTAAGAGTTGAATACTCTGCTACAGAAATCGTTTTTTGACGCCTAAAGTATAAAAGTAAGAAACTTTGATAAATAGAGTTGATTCACTGAATATGTTCTCATGCATAAGAGTTTTGAGAGGATTGATGCATTGAAAAAGATAAGGTGATATCAAAACAAAAACTTCAACTATGACAATATTAAAACCTACACGGAACTTCTCATAACCGCCTGACAATGCTTTTGATCCTTTGACAAGAATACTTATATATAGGAAGTACCAGCGGCGTATCCACCATATTCTTGTCAAATTTTCATTGGCTTTGTCATTAAGTTATGATTAGTTCGATGTGATTCTAAAATCTACAAAACAAACACAACAGCCAAAGCTTGAGTCTCAAATCTGAAAAAATACATGACTGAATGACGACAATACCTCTCTCGTTTGCTATGATGAAGGGGTCAGTCTATGAAAAAGTGAGACACAACCCAACTTCTTTAAATGATGAGATCGAGATACGTCGTGAAGTATGATGATATGAAAGTTAAATCAATGAGTAAGGATATAAAACAAAATGTAATATCAATTTGCATTAAAATTCTTGAATACATAAATTCCCAATTTATAACAGGGATGCGTAAAGATTTAGAAAACACTAAAAACTAGATGGTTGGAGTTGAGTCTTGATTCTTGGTGAGGGAAGGTTAGTTGGGTTGTTCGTTTGGGTCGTTATTATCTTGAACAGGATTGGCGTTAATGTTGTAAGCTCTTCCTCTTGCTGGTGTTAGTGCTGGGTTTTCTTGATTTGCTTGGTTAACTGGGTTTGCTTAAGCTTGGGTGTTTATGATGTTAACCAATCGAGGGCACGTGTTTCTAAAATGGGTAGGGTCTCCACAATTAAAGCAAGCCCGTATATGTGGAAACATGGGGTATTGGGGTTGTTGATATGATTGGATCATGTTTTGGGTAGGGGGTGAAGCTTGGTTTTGAGGGGTGCGACAAGTTTTGCTCCGCCCACAATTAGCACACAGTCGACAAGGTACGGTAGATGGATGGTGATAAAAACAGGTGTTGCATTGAGGGTGAGGTCCAATGTAAGGTTTCTTAATTGGGTAAGTAGTGTTGGGTGCTACGTGAGTGATTGGGATAGCTTGGAGGGGTACGGCTTGTGGAGCTGGTTGATTGCCTTGGGTGACAGCGAAATTTTGCCCATCTCGTTTTCTCTTAGGAGTGGGTTGAGAAGAGGATTTGGTCTGGGTTGAGTTTGAGGTTTCAGTAGATTCTTTATCCTTCTTCTTCTCCTCCTTGAAGTCTTTATTCCGTATGTGGTTTTCGGTGAGCTCTTTAGCTAACTCCATTGCCGCTTCCAAGGTTGCAGGTGTGGTACTTATTACAGGGTCTTGAATTTTTTAAGGAAGACCTCGAATGTAGTGCTCGATCAAACAGTAGAGGGGAGTGAACAAGTTGGGGGCCATCTGATTCAACTCAAGGAATCTCTTGTTGTATGTGGTGTGGTCGCCCTCCTTTTGTTTCAAAGAGTATAACTCATCTTCTAATTTCTTGATTTCGTTTCTTGGACAGAAACGTCTTGTCATGATCTCCCTCAACTCTTCCCAAGTCAAAGTCATAGCATCCTCAGCACCTCGCTTGGCCTTCTCTGCATTCCACCATGTAAGTGCTACTCCGAACAAACGACCGGTAGCATATCGCACCTTGCGATCATCGGGGCAGTTTGAGAAAAGTGTTTTCCATCTCCTCAAACCAATGGAGGAGAGCGGTGACACCTTCAGTCCCTTCGTATTTTGGAGGATCGCAGGATTTGAAATGCTTGAAGGTGCATTTAGTGGTATTTGGGCGAGGGTTGACAACGTTTTGATCTTCTTGGTTGATTGGGTTGACGGGATTAGCGGTAAGGGCTTGTTGAACTTGAACTACGATGTTGGGGATTACGGCGGCCATTTGTTGAGCGATTTGGGCGGCCATGCGCTCGTGGAATTTTCCTGATCTCCTACCTCTACGAGGGTGACTAGAAGACATCTACAAGGAATACGTATCGAGAGTATGAGTTTGATGTTTTAGGTGTCATGTGTCGTATTTAGAAATGAACATCCACAAAACAAATGAAGAAAATAAATTTGCTACATCCATAGGATGTCTTGGGCTTTGCTCATGTTTGGGCCTCCATATGTCCCCTTACTTGGCCTTGGTAGTCATGTGGGCCCCCATGACTACTGGGCTCTGGTAGGGTTCATATTGGTGTTGGCCTATTAACACTTGCGCCACCCGAATGAAAATCGTAAAACATGACTGCAAAGTATAGGGTCGGAGGGTGTCCTGGTATAGACACAGTGACGACTCAAAGTAGGGTTAGTTCATGCGACGTTTGGTGTGGCATGCTTTGGCCTAATAGGTCCTTCGTACTCTCATCGTTGGCCTCCAGGTAGGCAAACTAGTCCGTTATATTGGATTTATACGATTGCCAACCTAGACAGGACGTTTCGACTATCGGTACTCGTACCCTTCCAGTTACTACATGCCCGCCGTAGAACTTACTTTGAGGAGATTGAAAAACGAAAAATGCCACAAAATCTTGAATAAAGGAAATATGAGGATGATTTGAATATGTGAACATTGAAATATGCGTGATGAATGTATATGTAAGCATGTTATGTTTGACAACAAGTATAACTCATTAAGTATCAGACAAAATGATAGTAGAAGTGTTTGCATGCATTTGTGTGTGTAATAAATACGAAACAAATAAACATCATGAGTTTGCATGTAACCACATAAACAATTAAAATCTAATCAACTATAGTATAGGCTCTAAGGGTCTAATAACCTATCCTATATCCCTATAGTCAAAAGCTCTGATACCAATCTGTCACACCCTGACCCGCAGCGGAAATGGTAGTCGGGGCATGATTGGGTTTTCATCAAAGCTCATGACATTTACTATAAAGTTTCATATTTATTATTTCTTTTTAAAGTAGAAATTACAATAAACATACAAGCACAACATGTTCAATTACATTTTTCACGACTTCTTTATTTTTCTTCTAAGGCAATTTCCTATGTGTTCCTTGCTTCAACCTGTCCACCTGTATCATGTGTAAAAATAGGGTTTTGGGTCAACAAAAGTTGGCGAGTGAATCTTATGAAAACATTTGAACGAATTTGTTATATTGGTTATAAAAAAGGTGCATAACCACATATTAGTATACGTATATGTAAATTTAATCACAAAACACATAATATCAATTAATGCACACGCACAGACCAAATGATGAACAATGAGATAAAGGCTCAATCAAACGGAGCCGATCTAATAAGGCACGCGATGCTCAACTCGTCTCCAACGAGGAACTGATGGGCCTAATGAATGCTTTGCACGCAACTTGACAAAATGTAAACACACATCACAACAAACAACATTTACATCACACGTTTAGATCATATAATGGTAATAGCACAAGTTTGAATAAACAAAATAAATAAAGCGACACATGATACACCCCAAAACATGAATAAAAAGGGGAATTTGTAAGAATTCACTCACAGTGGGTGCGTTCCTTGATGATGTTGAATGCGTACGAATTTATGATTCAACCGACGAGGGGAAACTAACCTAAATAATCACGTAATAATTCGATAAATGTATATATTCTATTTGAAATTAATAATTAATGTCTTTTATTAGATTTTTAGATCTATTTTTGTGGTATTTATTACAATTTTTAAACTTAAAAAGTCATATTTTTGAAGTATTTTTAAATGATTTTTAAATAAAATAATAAAGAAAATAAAAAAATATATACCCTTTTACAGGGTTGACCGGTCGGACCGCGTTGACTTTGGTACTATTGGCTTCGTGTGAGGATCGAACTCGTGACCTCCCGTATGCGTGCACGCAGCTCTACCAACTGAGCTATGTGTCTAACCCGAAATAAACCGCATTTTAATTACATATATATACTAATTAGAACATATCCGAAATTATTTAATTTAAAAAGGATTAGAAATCCCTTGAACCGGCGTGCATGACATGTTTCGAACCCGTGGCCATCGACTTATCTTGCACCCAGCCCAACCAACTGGGCTGGGTGTCTAACCCGGTGATGCTGGGGATTTTAATTATCTTTATACACCTCTTAGAATTCGTCTTCTTCATAACAAAACAACCGTTAACTGATTAAATTTAATAAAATTGGTTTTGTTTGTTTCTGTTTATACACGATATTATTGACATGAGGGAATTGAAATAAGAGTGAGAGTTATACCGGCTTGATGTTTCCGATTTTCCGGTGAAGTGAGTTTTGAATACCGAGAGCGTTCAAAGAGATTTTGTGAGATTACTAGAGAGTGTGAGCGAGTTCTATTGAGTTCAAGGGACGCTATTTATAGGTAGATGCTGGTTTGAGTTTTCATTTCGGTTTCAAAAATTTTAGTCAAGATGCAATTATCAACATGATTGCTTAACCGATTTCAATCATTGCTGACCCACTGATTTCGTTTAACACACTTATAGAAAACGTTTTCTCCAATTTAAATCGGAATTGAAACAGAGATTAAATGATGGATTGAAGTTTGTAGCCGTTTCAGGCGGTTTTCTTTGAAATTGATTTCAGCGATTAGTTTTGATATAAAGTTTATTTAAGTCAATTTTATTACAAATATGTATATGTAGTATAGTGGTGTTTGGTGTGTGTAATTATCCGGGAGACCCGGGTTCGAGACCCGGCTACTCCTTTTGAATTTATTTATTTATTTATTATTTTATTTTTATTTTTTTTAGGGCTTATTTTATATAACTTATTATTATTATTTATTGTTTATCTTTTTGATTATGAGTTATTTATAGTTATGAATTAAAATAACTAACATAATAAATACGCAACGAACATTTAGATGAATACTTGATTTTTTAAACGGAACGGGTTTTGAAACCCGGTTTACATGAATTACAGACATCACCACAAAATACAGCTGGAGTTGATTTTAGGTCATAGTGTTCTCTTATCATATGATCATCCAAGGGTAGATTAGGAATTTGGTCAATAATGAAATACATCCATACTTAATTTTGATTAAGTTTCTTGTTAATCATGCCGGATGCTGTTTATACAGGAACACTTGGCTCCAGCAAATTACATTAAGATCCCAACGGTGAGTAAAACTCTTGTATACCTTTGTCACAACGATTTGAACTTGCAGCACGTATTCAGAAAAAAGTTATGATCTTTTCATTTTCTATTTTTTTTACTTTATAGGATCTTGATGGCTACCGCGAAGGGTGTAAATTCCTGCCAAAGCTAAATAATGAGTTCGAAAAAAATGCTACATACAAAGAAAGATTCTCTAGTTTGCAAAACTTGGTGCTTATAATGGTAAGATTCAAAGTCTTGGTGTACAACTTTTTTTGCATGAAGTACTAGTGTTAAAGAGGATACGCGAGTTCTTGAATCTAGATGCTTATCTGTATCTTGAAATGTTTACAGTTTGATAAAGAATCGGTTTTGGTGCCGAAAGAAACCTCTTGGTTTGGATACTTTGCTGATGGAGCCTGGGATCCAATACTTCCAGCACAAGAGGTAATCTTAGTATAGCTAGATCATGCATTGATGAATTACACAGTACAACTCATCAACGCATCGGGACATAACTGTATAGGGGTGTAAACGAGCCAAGCGCTCATGTGCTACTCGAGGTCCGCTCGCTAAAAGCAGAGCTGAGCTTAAAGGAGCTCGAGCCCGAACTTCACATTTCCAGTATTTATTTATAATTTTATTAAATATATTTACATACTAATTATTATTGTATATAAATTATGATAAAAAAAATTAACCAAAAAATAAGGTAAAACTCTAATTCTAATTATATGTAAAAATAATTTTATATATATGAATGAATGAAATTTTTTATGTTATTATATTAAAAGTTTTTTAAGTTTTAGTTTCACGTTTTTATTCAGTTAGTTGTATTCAATTTGATTATCCTCTAATAACCCGTGTTCATTATCTTTTACTTTTAAGTTGAATATGCGATTGTGTTTGATAATTTTTTTTCTGGACGATCCTGTTTAAACTTTGTTGAAAAAAGAGTTTTATTTAAAATAGTATCGTGACGAACCGATACCGACATAACTACCATTATTGTTATTATCGGAACCGCTACCAGTATTTGTTTTTATGGTTTTCAATGTAAAACACATCCTTTTGTGCATACTACGACTTTAAACTGAGTGTTGGTACCATACTGAAACCGTCTCGAGCCAAGTCAATCCCAACTGAATTTCCGTCGCATCGCGCTTGGAAATCCCACTAGTTGGTTTTTATTTGTTAATAAGAAAACGAGTTGAGCTCGAGCTCTCTAAAGTTAAACGAGTGGTACTAGAGCTTAGACGAGCTAAGCTCGACTCGCCTTGTTTATATAAATGTGACTATATACAGATCCATGCAACAAAAGGTTGTACAGTACAATTCATCAATGCATTCCCGGAATCTTTATTTTATCTATGCATTTACATTCTACAGACAAGACTATATATCGAAGACTGGATCGGTTTAAGGACGTTGGATGAGGCCGGGAGGGTCAAGTTTGTAAATGTGTCGGGAAGGCACCTCGACATATCGGATGATGATATGAAAGAGTACATTGTGCCGTACTTAATTGGCGAAAATACCCCTGAAAGTCTGGTTCTAATAAAATCAACTCGCCAGCAACATGCGTCGTCCTCTTCGGATGCATTGGGATTCATCAGAAAGTTGGGTGGACAACAAGATCTTCAACTGAACGTTATTCAGTAATTATAACACGAAATTATTGTTTATGTATTCATGAATGTTTGCCTTTTTAAAAGGCTTATGTAACTCTAGATGCAATTATTGTTTATTAATTAAAAAAAACAAAAGTATCTTTTAGTAGGGATGTGGAGCATATGGAACAGACCATATCTAACCTAACCTAACGATGTGAATTTCTAACACGACATGAACCTAAAATGAAATTTTCAGGTTTCAGGTTTCGTTGACGTGTTTGGTTAAACGAGTCGTCTTAATGTCGACTTGGCAGGTTTTGGGGTGACCCATATATTTATTTTATTTTCATATAAAATTGTTCATGTAAAAACCTTTAAAAGTATTTGATATTTTTTTGTGCAAAAATTTATGAGTTCAAAACAAGATTGCTTCAAAAGTTAAAAAAAATAATATGTAAATCCAGAACTAAAGTAAAAAAAAAAATATGCTAAAAAGGTAAAAAAAAAAAAAAGAAAAGAAAGAGTTGTGTTAACCTCGGAGTAATGTGTTGTATTTAGGTTCATGTATGACAGATTTTGGGTTTGCGTTCGGGTTGGGTAAAATTTTGGGTTCGTGTCGGGTTCAACTCACCAATCTGCAAACACGACGCAACCCAATCAACATTGCTAAACCAAAAATAAAAATGTTTTAAAAACATGATAACCAAGAACCGAGCTAAGTACTGTTTTGATGTGGTTCGGTATTGGTTCAGAACAAATTCGGTCCCAAACTAGATCTTGACCGGCCTTGAGCTTCGGGGATGACGATTTAAACCAAATTTCTTGCATAAATGATGGTTTATTACAAAAACAAAAGAAAGTTCCATTTTCAGACAGAACAAAGCATGATCCAAACTGGATGGATCAAGACAAGATTGTTGCATATGATTAGTCTCATACACAGATAAAAACCAATAAATTTTAATAAAAATGTAATCTTGAGCAATTTAAGATTTAAATGCAAATAAGGGGTTCTTACCTAATAGCTATGGGTGTTTTTTATTCGGTTCAAAACCAAACTGGATTACATATTCGATTTTTTGTTAAAACTGAATTGGGTTTTCGGGTTTCAGAAATATGAACTCGGTTTAAACCTAATAAACCGAATAAGTAAAATAAACACGAATATCTAAAACAAATTATTTAAGTTTTGTTATTTAAACCAAGTCTAATTCCAACTTTAACCCAATCTTTTCTAACCCTACCCATCATATTAACAAATAATGGTAAAAGATATAAAAAAAAGTTAAAAATCAATTAAAAAAATAGGTTATTCAGTTGAAAACTGACCCAAATTTGAGTTCAGTTTGGTTTTGAACCTCCTGAATTTGGTTTCACACCGAACAACCCTTATCATGAATATAAAAAATTTTAGAGCAGCGTAAAAAAATGCATCAAAATTTTTTCAAATTTTATTTATTTATTTTTATATTTGTTACCCTACAAAACTCGATAGAAAGGATTGTCGAGTTTTGCTTACCCTACAAAACTCGATAAAAAGGGTTGTCGAGTTTTGCTTACTTATACCTAGCAAACATTGAAAACATAGATCTAGGATTAATTAAAAAAAAAACAAAAGTAACAACTAGGCAGTTTTATAAAAAGAAAAAGATCAAGTTGAAGTACAGAAAAACCATACAAACCGACTTGAGCTCACTGAGTTATGGTCCAACTGTCCGAGCCAAAAAGCATTCGGAAAGAAAGGGGGGTGGGATTATGAGCATACGGTATATAACTGTTGACATTCAGGTTGACTTTATTACCACCGGTTTCTAAGTTAACCCGCTACTTTTCTATGCTGAAGACTCTATCTGGTGGTGCTCCAGGTTCCTGAGCACGATTCTTGCAAATATCTTTGCTTCTAACGGAGCCGAAGCTGCGGCGGCTGCAGCCCTTAGAACGCGCGGTGCGCCCGAGACTTGCAACAGGTTCACGTGGTGGGGTGCGTGCCGCCCACCCGGAACAGTAAACTGTACAATTTATAATCAAAATATGTTAATATATAGTTTGTAAAGGAGATACAGTGGCCGGTTTGACTGTGTTTGACCTGAAGAAGAGCAAATGCAGCACATGCTTTCAGCACGGGAGACTGATTACGCAACATGGATACAAATCGTCCGATTTCAGCTCCGCTGAAAATGTTAACAAAACACATGTAAAAAGATTAGCCAGGGGCATATTAGACATTTCACGTCATAGCTGTGTTTCCTTTATGTCCTTAGGGACCTCATATCAATGTAGCGACAATGAAAGTTTTAGAGACATAATTCGTGTAAAATGAGGGTTCAGTTAGGCAGGGGTAACTTAGTCATTTCCCCTAGCTTCCTCTTATTTAAGACCAAAATGCAGGGGTGTAGCCGGGCCGAGCTCGAGCTCGAGCTCGAACTTAAACGAGCCAGTTTGGCTCGGCTCGTTTATTTTATCAAGCCGAAAAAGTCAAGCTCGAGAGTGGCTCGTAAAATGTTGTAACTCTTTTTATTCTTTTTTTTACAATATTGATGACATAATAAAATATAATAAAAACACATATCTATATGTATTATTTTTATTTTTCTAATATTTTAAAGACCGAAAGGCATTTTAAAAGAATTATATGTATACATTTGTTTATTTTCTCATATTTTATATGTTCTAGATTAATTAAACTTAAAATGTTAAAACTCAACCCCTCCCACATATTTTTTATTTTATTTTCATACATTTAAAAGTAAAATTAATCAATAAAATAAAATAATTCAAGCCGGCTCTCGAGCTCACAAGCCGAGCCAGGCCTAACTCAAGCTCGGCTCGTCTACAACCGAGCTTTTTTCGAGCGAGCCGCAAGCTACGAGTTTTTTTAACACCCTACCAAAATGCCCTTCAATACTGAAACTTCACATTACACGTGTGTGTATCAGTAACATACCTGCATCGTAAATGGCCTGCTTCAAGAATACGGGCAGATTCGGTTACTTGTGCCAAAGGTGCAGGAGCCGATGATAACGAGGCAGCAGAAAACGCTTGCGGGTCAGCAAAAGTCAACACAAAAGTTTCAATGTGCTTCAAGGCCATTCTCCTTGCCCTTTCTAAGCCGACACTCTTTGAACCGCCTTCTGCCGAACTCCCTACCAGAGCATATTCATCCATTCTACGTACAAAAATAAAAACTTTGACTACAAAAGTCAACAAACAAACAAACTTAATTCAAGATAATTCGTTGAAGATTTACCGGCCATCAAACATGTATGCCAAAGCTAAAGCGGCCATGAAACGAGCCATTTTCGACATTGACGAAGAACACAGATGAATTAACGCTAGAACACCACCGTCTTCCACTATTCGCAAAGCGTTTCCTGGGTTGAATGCGAGATTCCACAGGGCTCCGGCAGCGGTTTCGTGGACATCCTGATATCGTACCGATATTTTAAATTCAAATAAATCAGTTCTAATGGAGTGTTTGGATGCTTATATATAATAATATATAATAGCACTTTTACATATGTACGAGAAAATGACTAATGGAGTGTTTGGATGTTTTTTCTTAAAACTGATTATGTGATGTTGAATAATCAGATTTAAAAACTCAGTTGTGATAAATGTGATACGGAAGAGTAACAATCAAATAATCAGTTGTTTGAGTGTTTGGAGAAATTTAATTAGTTGAGCAATTAAGAGGTAAAATCACCAAAAAGGTCATTTTTATATTGTTAAATATTAAAAGCTGTTGATTAATTAAAAAAAATAATAACATTTGTAGTCTATGATTCCAAAAATTATATTTTTCTTTTATTATATGATAAACAACACAGAAGATAAAAAAAATATAAGACATGCCAATTTCTTAAAGAAGTGTCAAAATTTCTACTTTTCTAGAAATAAAATATAACACATGAAAAGAAAAGGAATTATAGAAACTATAACGAGAAACAATCACTCACTTCAGTTTGAGACCGTGCTAAAGTTATGAGCGGTGCAACGCCCCCTTCTCGCCCAATCGCAATGCTAGTGGAGATGAAACAAAACACAGATATTATGTGTGTGTGTATAAAAGATATTTTCTGCACTTGCAATATTAAATACAACTCTAAAAGATTATACAGGAAGTGCACTTTGCGCTTTTTTCTAGTCACTTTTGGATACTTGTGTGAGATAAATAAAAAAAGGGTATTTTCAGTACAATTTAAAAAAACGATATTCTTTGTACGTACCTATTGGCTTCTGATACTGAGAGTCCCCAAAGAGCACCGGCTGCTCTCTCCTGAAGACTTGGAGACGCGTTTGAACATGATTGCGCAAGAGCAACCTAAAATGAGATTAAAAAAAACAAATAAATAAATTAATGCACATACAAGGTTTAATTTGCCCGTGCATTGCACCAGGATGAAATTCTGTTAGTCGGCTTAATTTTATCTTGTGGGGCCACCTCTTTTAGCTATGCTCAATAGTCGATCCCATTGACTGGTCAAATAAAAATCTGGTCACCTGTTTCGGCTAAATCAAGTTTGATTGACGTTGAGGTATTTTTAAAGGGCCCAATTCGACATCCAAATTAGAACCTCAAAAAAATGAAACTGTAACTTTTGATAGGTAGTTAGTCTTTATATAACATTTCCAAATAACCCAAGACTTATCGTATGTCTTCACGGTTTTCAATAGAAGACATTTTCCCAACAATGTGTAATATATTGTGCCCAAAACAGCATTTTAGAAAGTCAAAGGACCTAAACTGTAATTTTATCAAAGTTAAAGTAGGGGGGCTTAGTCTTAATTAAGCCAAAGTTAAAAGTCAAGGTTTGAGAAACCAAAACTATGAGTACGATAAGTGTCATGACATAAAATATAGCCGAAAGCAAAAGAAAAAGACCGTTCGACTGGAAATAGGCCAAGATTTCAAATAAATATATCTCAGGCTACAAAATAAGTTATGAAAACAGTAATATATAATTTAGGGTGTCTAGACGAGCCGTATGTGAAAATGAAGAGTAACGAGCCACTATCAGATCATAAATGGCCGTTATGAGATAAACACTAACGCACCATCACTAAAGTCTTGACGATTCGTTATGACCCATAAACGGATAAAATTTAAATACTCCAGATTTGAGACGTGTAGAGTGATGAACCTAGGTCACAATGTTTATTTATATTAATATTATCTTCTTAACTATGTAATATTTATCGTTTACGTAGTAATTATCTTCTTAAACGACATAATAGTCTTCACCTCAAATTACGTAATAATTATCTTCTTAAATAACGTAATAAGCATCGTCTCGATTACGTGGTAATTATCTTCTCAAACCACGTAATAGCTATCGAATTATCCTCTTAAAATATGTGTTGATAATGCGTAATACCTATCATCTAGAACTACGTAAAAGCTCAAGTATAAATAGAAGCCTTTAGGTTTCATTTTTCACTACACTTCAAACCCAACTATCTCTTGTTTTACATGCCCTTTACCCGATGTTTCTCCACAATTGGGCGTGTGCTCGTAGTACGCGAAAACCGAAACGTATAGAAGTGCTATCCGACGATTTACGAGGTGTGAAAGTTCTAAGCTTTCACCAAGAACAAGTTATCAAGATGAATACGTTTAACTATTTTTAAACTCGAAAATGATTTGTATCTTTGAAAATACCATTAGAGAATCAAATATGTTTGATGCAAATGGTAGTCCATAGATAGCATTCATGCCATAAGTATACGTATTGTTTGATCAATTTGTACACGTGTTACGAATGAAAGGTCGTAACAGGGCTGACACGAGTTTAGTAGAAGATATACATAAGCTGGCAAAATCCGGTAGGAGTCTTGCACAAAACTGAGAGTGATGTCTTGCACGAGTGTAGTAGAAGATATACATAAGATATACTGTGGCTGTACACTCGGGTTAAATGGTCCCGTTGAAAGTATAGGCTATTAAAGCAAAATATGGTTATTCAATTTAATACTAGTCATGCTAAAAAATTGTGCCTGTTAACGTTATTCACCAGCTTTCTGCTAACATCATTTTCAACACGTTTTCAGTTAATTATAAATGAATGTATTTAGCAAGGGTAGATGCTAAAGGGACTATCGCTCCTTAGGCACGATAAAACCTTGTAAAGAAAACCTTTTGCATGAACAAGGGCTATTTATATCCCCATTAATGCAAGAACATTTTATTCAACTTACTAGTTTAATACAAAAGAAAGAGATTTTTCTGTTGCGATTTACTCATACCGGGATGTCCAAAAACCAAGGTGTGACACAATGTGCCCCCCCTTTCGATAACTTGGTGAAATGGGCGGACGTGGTTGGTTCCTTCGTCGTACAAGTGTGGTGCAAATATACATTCATCAGGGAAGCTCCTTTTTGGTACCTTGCGTTATTTGACCAAAACTTATGATATTGCTTTGTAGCCTCGGTATGTATTAAACATTTGTCAACAAACGCTGCTCCCCCGTTTTCCCTTTAGGTAATACCGACCTACAAGACCAATCTACGAATTTCACCATTTTCGTTACTCGTTCATTAATTTCAAAGAAATCTTGATTACCCATTATGTGATTCGACCATCATGTGATTCAATGCTCCATTGTCGAGACACCAAGTGCCTTTCTCCGTTGGCTCAACTTTTCGAAATGTTTCGGAATTACCCCTTCATTGAGGAAAACCGTCTCTTGAACACATCTCATCATAAACAATGTAACCTCCAAATCATCGGTTTCAGCTAAAGTTAGCTTCTTCATGTTTCTTCACACGTTTCGAACACGCTAGCGCGAAGTGACTGAACTTATCACAGCGGTAACACCGAACTTGTGATCTAACCTTGTTCTTTGGTGATCATCGATTCTCCTTTGACTAGTCTGCTTTGACCTGTGATCCCGACCTTCCATCTCGGTCCTCGTCATCCCGGTCATGACCTTATCTCGGTCCCTTTCTTTCCCTTTATACGAATTACGGTTCTAGTTATTACAAAGTATTTAGTGAACATTAGATTACCTTGGTTGTTCTCTTGAGTCTCCACGACTTTTATCTGTTCTTCGTACGCTTTTAAACATCATACCACGTCACTGTAAGCAACCGTGTTCAAATTAACTTGTTCAATCAAATCAACCATGCGAATGAACTTCCTCGGTAGCGCGTTTAGAAACTTTTTCACGAGTTTGGGTTCATCAATCGTAGAACCAAGAGAAGTTGTTTTTGATACGTTTTCGGAAAGCTTCTGTGCGAATTCGTTAACTGGACTTGGATCTTTCATCTTCAAATTTTCAAACTCGGACATCGACGTTTGCAACATTGCATCCCAGATGTCGTGTCTTCAAGGTGTCCCACATCCTCCTTAGCCCTATTCAGATTCCTAACCTATAAAAACTTTTTCGGGTATCTATTGAAATAACGCAATCGTCATGTTGTTCATCTTCGCATCCAAACCTGTTCTGACTTTCAATTTGATCCCATACCCCGTAAAACGTTGAAAATTGCCTTCATTCGCATGCCCCATATTGTGTAGTTTGTTTAATTCAACATGGGACAAACGAGGCTAGCCAAATTGTTTTCTTTAACCGTAACAATTGGTCGATCTCCATCCGCCATCTTACCTATAATTCAACATGGGACAAACGAGGCTAGCTGAATTGTTTTCTTTAACCGTAACAATCGGTCGATAACCATCCGCCATCTTACCAAGAACCCGGGCCCGAACCACTCTTCAGAGCCAAATCCGTTTGCTCACACAAAAAACCAGTTACGAATACCTCTCACTGAACCAAATCAGTTGAAAAAAAAAACCTTAAATTGTTTTGAAAACCGTTCTTTTTTCCATAACATGTGCAAGCCTTTGAATTCCCCACAAAAACAAACACTTTAAGACTTTTATGACCTTTTTCCTATTTCTTTAGCACGGATCCAAATCAGAAAAAACACGGTGTCAGAAAAATCCTCCATTGTAACAAAGACCTCGCAAACCTCGTATCACTCCTGCTACAAAACCGGATCAAAGGAACCCTCTTATTCTTCTAATTTGCTACCGCTGAAAACGAAAGAGTGCCGCCACCGTCTTCTGATCACGAATACCTCTCGTGGAACCCGATACTTGTGCCAAAACCGATACGACCGAAACCCGTCTGGTTCCGCTTTTCGATTGCCGCCCTACGAGCCTAATTAACATGCATCGCCGGTAGCTTGATTCGACTGACCTACCATCAGTTCGTAAACTCGTCGCACACGAGGAGTTGATTAGTTGTCGTCGATAACCACTTGCAATAGAATCACCTGCTCGTAACTCATTAGCCGCCGATCACGAGTACTTGTTGAATTTCAACGATTGAACTTCGCTCTGATACCAATTCAAGTCCCAATCGATAATCAAACCGAATAACACACACGTTGAATTTGGATTAAATAACTCTCAATCTTATTAACCAGAATAATATAACTCTAAACCTAATTACAAGCTCATAACCATAAAGATGGGCTCGAACTCCTAATTAGACAATAAATGAAACCTCATATTATCTACTAATCTAATTAGCTATCGTAAATTAAATACAACTCATTCTGTTTATCCCTAATTGATATAATTAATTGACCCAATTCCATAACTCGAAACGCGCCTACTCGACCCAACCCGACATCAACTTGTATTCGAGAGGGAATTACGTCCAATAATTTATAAAGAACTAGCTACTAAGCATGCATGCATATGTATTTGCAAAGGTGCGAGAGAAAATTAGACAGCAATATATGCATTCAAACATGCATTTGTATATTGTGTGTTGAATTCTTGAGAACCTTGAGTACTTGACTCCTATTCGTTTTGCATGTTTTGTTATTTTTTATTTTTGAATCCAAGTTATGTTGTGTGAGAAGACACGACCATATGGTGTCTTCACTGAATTGCTACCTAAAGCTCTAGTTTGACTTTTTAAGTCAACATTGAGAACGTAACTCCTAGTTGTCGTATTCATCTAAAAGACTAAACTAACGAAATGTAAGATGTCGCATATGAAAATACGATGCTACTCATAGTTATCAATAGTGAATAGTGGTCAATAGCGATAGACTAACTAGATGCTACGTAGCGATAGCAATGAAATAGCGCCTGCTATTTCGTGTTTAGTGATAAGGTAGTAGATAATTTAAAAAATAAAAAAATAGCTATCTATATAATATATATAATGTTAATTTTATACTTTACATGTATAAATTTATAAGTTTAAGGACCAAATGTAAACTAGTGAAGAGAGAGGGGGTTAAATGTTTAAATACACAAATTACTTTTACACTTTTTATGTAAAAAATCACAAGTTTTAGAGATTAAATATTAACTTGTGAAAGATAGGGTTAAATGTTAAAATACCTAAACTTATTCAACCTAAAAGTCTAAAACACGCGTCATCAGCCGCCATTTTCTTCTTCTTCGTGGTTCCTATTTCTTCTCACTGGTTTCCAGCAGAAAACAGCACCGGCGTTGGAATTCGCTGCTGGAGGTCGCTATATGGTCAATAAGTGCCTTGTAGCGGCATATAGCCGCCACGCCACGCTATAGCGCCCGCTACGGACACTATTAACAACTATGCTACTGGAGTATAAAAAAAGTATCTAAAGTCAAAAGTCAAAGGATAAACGTCATACCAAGGCTTCAACACCGCCAGCTAATGCAATCCCCTCTCGGTTTCTGTCGTCAAATGATAAATTCCATAACGCACCAGCCGCTTCTTGCCTAATGAAGAACATATGAAAACTTTTTACACTACAATACATCATAAGATGTTTTGAGGGTTTGAAAAATCTGAATTTTTTAGAAAAAAATAAAAGATAAAAAATGACCTGACACCATCATGTGTTGAACGAATAAGTAAAACTAGTGCATCAAGAGCTCCGTCTTCTTGTCCAACTGCAGCATTGTTAGTGTTGCTATCACCATGAGCCGCCAAATTAGCCAATGCACGAGCTGCCTGTATTATCAATAAGCAAACAATAAGAAAAAGGCGATTCTTGATATTTCCGACTTCGTACATTAGTAATTTCATATCCCTTAAAGCACTAAAGGGAAAATATTATGTTACCTGTTCTTGCACACCCTCGTGCTTGCATTTACGCGCAAGAGTTACTAACGCATTAATACCACCAACACTTGCAACTTCCATGCTACATTTATCATCCGCTGCCAAATTCGCAAGTGCCCCTGCCGCTCGTTCCTGATAATCAAGAAATCAGATTTTTTTTAAAAACATCTTTGCATTTGCGGAAGTCGTATATCGTGCTTACCATACTAGATATTTGTACTTATTACATTACTTTTTAGGTTCTCTTTTTAGCTTTGAAGAAAAAGCTTTGCCTTTGAAAAAGTCGTATATAATGCTTGTCATACTAGATATTTCTCCACGTTCATTTACTTTTTCTGTTACCCAATTATTTATTCACTTTTACTCAAAAATTTATGTCAAAACCTATGCCTTTTGACTTAAATCAATAAATCTTTGAAAAAAAGTCGCTTACTTTACAAAAGTCAAACACCTTTCTTGCCATACTTAAATTTGGTATAAACTTCATTACTTTAAGGTAACATAATTACTTGTACTCGTACTAAAAATTTTCTTTGCTCGTTTTAAACATGTGGCACAAAAATCGAGACACGTACCAGAACTCCATCACCGCCTCTAGGCCATTTAAAGATCAAGTCCACCAACGCTTTTATGCCACCAGCTTCAGCAATAGCTCCCTAAAACAAAAATTATTTGTATTAGTAAAACGAGAAATACAGCGTCAGAGTTTTGAATACGATAAAACCGATAATAAATGAAACAACCTTATGCTCTTCCCCAACCGAAAGATTCCAAAGCCCTCCGGCAGCCTCTTCCGCCACCATTCGGTTCATTGATTTCGCTAAGCTTGCGAGAATGGTGATGCCGCCACCTCCCGCTACAGATTTTGCGAAAGCAGGATTCACTGAAAGATTCGCAATGGCCTACGGAAACAATTGTTTTGTTAAGTTACCATAAAGTTGCTTATACTTGTGCGATTAATAGTTATTAATAGCGAATAGCGAATGATAGCGACAAGCTACCTATATGCTACATAGCGGGAGCTATTTTATGTTTAGCGACACGCTAGGAGAAAATTTAGAAATATTTTATGTGTATTATATCCAAAAAAGTTGTTGTATACGCTGTTTTATATGTATGCTTAGCAAAAAAAACCTAAAATTCTGCTATTTTATATTAAAGAAGAAACAGAAAAAACAAAAAAACGTGAGTGCTACGCTACGCTATACGCTATGGCGCTCGCTATGAGCGCTATCAATAACTATTAATGAATCATGATTGTGCAAAAGATTCAACCTTTGTAGCTTCCGATTGAAGCCCCTCTTTCCAAGATCGTGCAAGACCTAAAAGAAGTTGTATACCGCCACCTTTCATGACCGCTTCAGCTCGTCCGACATCAACGTTGGTGTTTTCATCATCAACGACTACAAAAGTCGCAAGCCCGGTGGCAGCGCGTTCTTGCACATCTTCTTGAGAACTCTGCAATAAACCGAGTAAAAGATCCGCACCTTGATTGAGCCAAAACTGATCGAGCCCGTTAGGGTTACTCTCAGCTATACGTAAAAGCGAATGCGAAAGAATCCATTCGACCCATGTCATAAACTCGTTCAAATTTGCATCTTTCTTCTTCGACACGTTTCTCCAAACGGAGAAAATGGTCCGTTCTTGTTCTCTCTCCATGTCAGGAAACAACGGGGATAGTTTCGTAAACGTGTCGTTAAAGAAACTAAGCATCGTTTTACCATGACAGTTAATCTTGGTGAAAACAG
The DNA here is from genome assembly GCA_947069175.1 of Scalesia atractyloides. NCBI lineage: Eukaryota > Viridiplantae > Streptophyta > Magnoliopsida > Asterales > Asteraceae > Scalesia > Scalesia atractyloides. The sequence goes on from CAMTDV010000008.1 coordinate 96,710,136, forward strand.
TGGGGTCTTCCTCTAACAATGGGCAGTTAAACACGCACAAAAGTTCTAAGCTTTTTAACGATGAAAATATCCTCATAACGGCGTTCGGAACAACATCGGTTCTAGAAACATCTAAACCTTTCAAATTCGGAAGCTTGCTCCAACTTTCACTCGCCAAATCCCACTTCACGTTTGTGGTCCCCGCAACGCACAGAAAACGAAGCGACACAACATTTCCTAATGCCACCTCATCGATCTTTAAACAATCAATAAACCCAATTTCGTATAGATCAGAGCATCGAGTAGCTAAAGCGTTTATTGCTTCTTTGCTAATTTCCCGGATACCTGAAAGCCGGAGCTTTTTTAGCTTACGGCAGCAAAGAGCGATTTGAAGTGTCGCATCACTCGTAATTCGTTCGCAGAAATCGGGCCCGAGTTGGAGGCTCTCAAGAAGCTGGTGACGGGCTACGATTACCGCAAGAGTTGAATCGTTGAGCTTCCGACAGTAATCACCGCTTAAATCTTTCAAATTTTCAGCTCGAAGATTTATTATCGCATCGGCATTGTCAGCTCCACGAAACCGAAGTTTTTGGAGATTGGAACAGCGAGGAGCTAACATTTCCGTTACACCCCAACCACATTTATGAGCACGAAGATCTAACGATTGCCATAAACACGAAGAAGATCCGAGAGATCTCCAGCTTTTGCATGTTGAAGACAAATTAGCCCGATCACGATAGTTTAAATGAGTAAAAAGCTGAATCACAGTATCGTCAGGTAACCGAGTCCAATCCACAAATCCGTCTGCATTCAGTTTCAGATAATCTGCATCCTCGGTTTCGGCTTGATCCGTTAAGTCCAACTTTTGAGCTCCTTTTGCACACTTTCGTCTAACCCTTCGACTCATCTCATTAATCCCCACAAAACCGATCATAAACACGCACTAATCCCACAAAAAAACACCGAAACACTCAAGATTCAACCATTTCAACCTCAAAACATCATCTTTTTCCACACAAACAAAAACCCTTCAATCAATCACCTATAGATCACAGAGAACACCCAAAACTGAACCTCAAAACCAGCACTAATTCTGTAATTCACATCACACAAAGGCACCCAATTACGAACATTAATCGATTTCAAATCCCGAATTCTATAACCACAAAAGAATGCCCTTTCAGTAACCTCAAGAACCCTACAATCGAACTAACAACAACAACAAAAGGGCAAACAGTAGGGCACACAATTAAGCAGATTTCACATCACACAACACACATCACAATCCCCAACACCGAAATTGCAACAAACATCAAACAAGAATCATCGAATTTCGCAAACCTGATGTGGGTATTCCATAAAAACCTCTAATTCGCAATACCCATCAAGAAATCTATCGCCTTTGAAGCAAATTGATTGCAAGAAGCTGCAAAATGGGTATGGTTTTAGAGAGAGAAACAGGGTGCAGAGAGAGAGGAGGAAGAAGGGTCTAGAGCGAGAAGGAAAGAGGGGACAAATGTGAGCAAGGGTCGGAGAGAATTCAGGTGGTACTTATTTGTATATCAAAGATGAGAATGAGAAGCAAAAGCCCAAACCCACAAGGGTTTGTGTAGTTTCATCATGTGATTTTAGGGTGCCCAAGTGAAAGTTTTATGAAGTTTAGAGGTCACATTCATTGAATATTATTCAACCTTAGTTCAATGTGAATCAATGTAATTCAATGTAATATTGTTATATACTATTTTAGAGATGATTTTATGTACATTCTTTGTTCGGTTTTTTGAATTAAGCCTTCTAGATGATGGGATTTCCTAGTAATAACATGATATTTTTAAAATATGTTGTTTATGGTGTGGGTTTAAATCAGGAGACTTGTAGACGTTTTGAGATTTTGTGTTATCCTTGTTTAAACCGGAGGTGATTTCGCATGGAAGAGATACAGAGACTTGATTAATTAGTATCGGTTTTGGTTTTACTGTAAATGTATCATAGCCATTGCATACTTGCGAACTTTGTTTACATGTGATTTGATTTATTGAGAACTTTGGCATGAAACTTTGAATTTAGGGATGTGATGTTTTGAAAATGATAATTGTGGGACGTTTGAGGACTTAGTGAGAATGATGGTCGAAATTTTTTTATATGTTAACAAAGTGGGCCTTCAGAAGGTTTTTATGTGGTTCCACACGTACAGAGAAACATAGTGGGTTATGGTGTAGAGGCGCATCGTTTGATACGATTAGGTGATTATGTGAGCTTCTCATTTGACATTGGATGGGAAGTAGAAGTGCTGTGGTCTAACAGCTAAACAATCATGTATACATGATAAGTGATAATCGAAATCACTATTTAGGTTGCAGACATCTTCAAGGCGTGTTATGTGTGTATGTTTATTTAGTTTGCTACTCCATAAGGTGTTGATTATTATGGGCAAACGATAAAAAGCTAAGCTTTAGTTGCAATATCTTATCATAACTAAATGAATATTTGTAATTAAACTCAACTTATGGAAATTAATATAACATATGTCGTGCGAACTACGCAAAATCCTTTCTCATTAATGGTTATTACAAGATCGTAGTGTTATTTTGAGTTTTGCTTTAGATGATTCATTAAACGCCCAGTATGTGATGATGTTTGTATCATATTGCACACGGTTTTAATAGTTCTACATGCTAAGGAAGTATCAAAGCATGTGTGTATGAATCAACATGCCTCTATTATGATATTGTACATGAATTATTCCCAAAGTATTTGTGCTTTCCTAATTAAGTGATGGGCTTTATACCTCTAAACATAGAATTAATAAATTATTTTATCTTAAATTTAATCACATGGGATACATTAGACAAATCCAGGCATACAAAGAGCCAAAGCGATGCTTCTTTCAAATAAATTTAAAAAAAAATTAAGTCTAAAACCAGAGTGATGGAAAAACAAGGATTAAGAAAACTATGAAATGATTAAATCCCAAATGATTCCTTGTTTTAATAATGTCTTGAACTTATTACTTGTGTTGATGATTGTGTTGATGAATGTTGATTAAGGATGTGATATGCCACATACATGTCATTTAACACTTAATGACTCACAAATACAAAGATCACCACATACTACTAAGTATAAGGATCAAAGTGTACAATATGAAAATTATAGTCTACAATGTTCAAGCATGGAATATCAATTACCAAATGCAATAATCATCAAGTGCAACAAAATTATTAATGATTACCATATGAAAAGGTTAAAGATCAAAGCATAACATGAAGATTCAAAGTCTACAAAGATTAAGAATGGGATAAGAATGGGAAATCATACACAACATACAAGGATCAAAGCAATACATCAAGTATATTGATTGAGGATTAGAGAGATAAAACAAGGCTTAACAACAAGATAATTAATTAAGATTTATCTAATAACAAGAGGTAAAGTCCCAAAGGAATTGATTTAACTTGAAACTAATTAGAGTGACTTTGAAATTCAAAATTGGAAGAGTATAGTTGAGTTCTTTCCATTTGTGGGATATAATTATGGGAGACAAAATCTTATCTAAAATGTAAAAAAATCAACCACACTTTACCAAACCATCAACATGCTTTGAAAAGTAATCACAACTCTTGATGGAGGTCAAATGGTTGCTTTGAGAACTCAAAAATCAGAGGTATGGACGTGTAAAAGGTGTTGAAGGATGAATATAGTCATTGCACTATGTACGAGAATTCAAAACAAGCTAACTGACAAATCTGGGTGATCCGTGGTCGATGACGGTGGATTGGTGAAAAATTGTTTTCTTGTGTGTTGTGTTTTTCCTATAAATACAAGCCTTCTCCAACCTTTTTCACTCACCTCTTTTGCTCTTAAAACTTTCAAATACACATCGAATTAGACAATTGTTAGTGCTCAAGCGACGAAAGTTTGATGTCATTGATCTTATGGTGCTTAGGAGGATATGTCAGAGTTGGACAAACAAAAATGACAAGATTTGTCAATAATTTCTAGTTGAAATGGATTAGTTGTAACAAATAATTAAAAACAAAATGAAAAGATTTGTCAATAATTTCTAGTTGAAATGGATTAGTTGTTTGATATTTAAGTTTATTTTTACTATAGTTGTTTTAATCCTAATGTATTTTTAGTATAGTTGATTGATTTTAATGTATTTTTTAGTTGTTTTTATTTAATCTGTATATTTTAGTTTTTTAAAGATTATTGTAGTTTTATTTAGTTATTTACTTAAATAATACTGTATAAAAATAAGATTTAAATAAATGGGTAATGATTAAAAAATGAATGGGGTGGATGAAAGTAGTGAAACTATAATAGTGTGTAATGAGAAAAAGTTAGTGAAAGTGACATGGTATGTGTCAGTGAGGTGACAATGACTTTATGACGTGCAGTGAAAGATATGAAACCATAACACATGGTCTTATAATAAATGATTCCAAAGATTGTCACAAGTCACTACCAAAATCACTCTCTCATAGATAAGCAAAAGTGCACATGTTTTAATATCAAAATGCAACCACTTTTTTATTGGTTTTGTTAAGAATATATTTAAAATAGACTTATTTTAGTTTATTTTATTTTCAGGATAAAACGAACCCAAGTTGAACAAAGGAAGCAAAATCGGACAAAAATCTGAAGAATCTGCTGAAGAATTATCCAGACACAGCCCATGTCCTCTAGAAACGCCCCGTGTCTCAATCTCCGAAAACTACCAGCACTTCACTTCTGAAGAGCACTGCTCGAAGCCTGAATCAAAATTTTATACACACCTCATGCCCTAAAGACACGCCTTGTGTCTGAGCACTAAAGGACAAACCGTTTTAGAAGGTTTGCCAAGATCCAACGGGCCGTGTAAGTACTGACCCCAACCGTGCCTCCCATACACGCCTCGTGTTTGGGCAACTGGTTATAGAAAGTGTTGGTTTTCAGGCACAACCGTGTTTCCCAGGCACGCCTCGTGCTTGGGCCCAATAGCCTATAAATAGAGGCCTTTGGCCTCCATTTTCACTTGCTCAATTCTCTATCTTCTCCACAACACACTTCTCTTCTACCCACTATCTCTACTCGTTGTAATCACTAAGAAAAACTCAAGAATCATTAGTGTAATCAAGCTTTTAATGGTTAATATAATTTTTTCAGGTTTGATGAAAACTATCTCCATTGCCATTCTTGGCTAAGTTTCTTGTGGGTGTTTGGGGGGAAACTTACCCTCTTATGGGGAGTTAACTAAAGTGAATCATGGCCTAACAACGTGTGTATGTGTGTGTGTTAATGACTTTAGGTAAGAGGCGTTTATTGAAAGTGAGTGAAATATTAGTGTTGCCATTAACTTGGATCGTTAGTCTTTCGGCTTAACCCTTAAAATCTACCAATAATCTCGTGTCACCATTAACTTGGCATATTCATATTTTCTGTGTCTATGTAGAGTCAAAACATGTCGATTCTTCGAAAGGAGGTTAAAGGTTTTGAAATGGGACTTTGGGTTGGTAAGTTCTTGCTAATGCGTGGCGATAAGATCAAAGTGCAAAGGATTCGATTTTTATAAAAGTAACTACCTTTGGGGAATTGACGCTTCACCAAAGGAACCATAGTCATAAATAATTTAAACACCTTAAACTATCTTCTTAACTAATACTAAATCATAATGGTATATATTTTCCTTGAAGATTGGGAGGTATCATTATGGTTTGATACGATCTTGAATGGTGTTTCCTTGTTGATTCAAAGCGATATGGTCGAGTGTGCGAGTGTTCCTAACAAAAAACTACACAACTTTATGCATTAAAACATACAGTTCCAGTTCCTCATCTGACAATCGAGCCCTTGTTATCCATGATAAGGTTTAGTTTATAAAGCATTAAGAGCTAAGTATATCTCAAACAACCATTTTCTTATCATTGGTTACAATTTGTTTTATTTACCTCTTTACTTGTATTTTAAGCCGTTTTAACCCTTAGCTTTTGGTTTGACTAGACGTGTAAAAGACTCGGTACTAAAACTCATTGTATTCTTGGACGACCTCGGTATCTGACCATCACTATATTACGCCAACGATGGGTGCATTTGCCCAACATGAAGTGTAGTGTGATAGTACTTTATTGTGTTTTTATAACTATTAAAACTTGAACCAATGTATAAAACGATTAAAAATATACCACTTTTTACGTACAATCTACACCATGTCACCCACATTTATCTTTTACACTAATTTTAACTTAAATATTACATTTTAATTCCTATAATATGGGAATATACATGTTAAATCTTATGGCTTGATCCAAATTTTATTAAACCCCACAATATGAGCAATCTACATCCATTATATGTTTGGCTGTTTTATTATTAAAAACTACAATTAAATGACTAACATTTTCAGAAAACATATATGCTTTAAATAAACAGACTTTCTAAATCGTCATCATTATTATTTAGGTTATTATTTAGGGTTGTGGTAGTAGAAAGTTACATCACCATAAAAAATTGTCTCCAAACTACTTGCTACCAAACAAATAACAAATTATAATATTAAAAGTTTTGATAATTCAAAAGTTCACTCCAATTCAAATATCAAATCTTCATTACGGAAAAATTGCTTCAAATCTCAAATTACAATTACTATTATCAGGTTTATCACAAATACATTCAACTTGGTTTGAGTCCAATTATCTCTATACCTTGTTAATGCATGGCATGTGAATGGTGATTATCAGTGTTGGTCAATACTGATAGTAACAATTAAAGGGGAGTCCGTTGGTGCAAGATAAAGGCTTGTAACTATCACTATGCAATTCAATGTTGGTCAATATTGATAGCCATTGCTCTCAGATGATCAAGTAACTATCTTCATCAAGACCCAAAGTACAAGTTAACAAATAAAAAGTGTTGCATTAGGCTCAGAACCTCCCAATGGTTGCACTAAAGATTGTCATACCAAAACAAACGCACCACCATTGCCATTTCTCTCACATGAGCGACAACTCATCTTCATCTTCATCGAGACCCAAAAGTAACAATTAACTTAGCAAAACAACCATTCATTACCAAAAATCTTAACCACTACAAAAATCTAGGATGAACAAACAAAGATTCATCTTCATGGATACCAAAAGACAAACAAACTAAAGCCGATCGAAAAATCAAGCGACTATACAATTTAATCTTCACTACAAAAATCTCACATGAACAACATCAATACATCTCAAAATAACAATATGCAACCAATAATCGTTGAATGCACATCAAAAGGTAGATTAAACATATAAAAAACAATCAGACCAACTGATCCCCCAAAAAGGGTTAAAACCGTAGCAGTCAACAACTAAAACAACATATAAGCTAACAATTTGCCTAAAATAAGATGAAATAGACAGAGTTTTGCGATGAAATCGACAATTAGAACATCCCCGCCGTCTTATGCGCAGAAGGGTGTTTAGATAGTGGTGGTTACAGAGAACAATAGCTTCCAAATGAAATTGAGAACAAATAAACGCAACATTATATACCCATTTTAGATACAAAGCCAAAAACACAAAGTACAAACCAATAAAACAAAAATCACCTCAAAAGCAAATCATCCAAACCAACATAGCACAACAACGTTACTAGTTAGTAATATATAATTTTTTTAACACTGAATGAAGATTGTATAAAAAAAGGTACAAACTTTTAACTCTAAAATTAAACTATTTATTGTTGTGAAACAACGACCTACTAGCGACTAGTATATGAACATAAGAATAAGTATCAAAGGAACACATAGAGAAAGATAGAATAGATAATTATAATTCATTGAGATGTAAACATGCAATACAAAGAACCTCTATATATAGTGTTCTTACATTAATACAAAAGACATGAAGAGACGGAAGTTAGAATGTTACATTAATACAAAAGACACGAAGAGACGGGAGTTAGAATGTGGATAGTCACCATAATATAGTTTATTTATAACACTCCCCCTTGACTATCCACGTGATAGAAGAAAACAATGTATTATACGCTTGATGGTGCTGGCTCGTTAAAAACCTTGCTAGGAAAACCCAGTGGGACAAAACCTAAGCTAAGGGAAAAATAGTGCAGCGCGTATTTTCTCCCCCTGATAATTTTGGATCAGGTATATTGCCTTATTAAAACCTTACTAAGAAAACCCATTGGGATAAAACTTGGTTAAGGGAAAAAGAGTGCAACTTGTATAATGCTCCCCCTCATTTTTACATGTATCCTATATGTGGCTCGTGTCGGACTTCTTTGAAAGTTGCTCAAACCTCTGTAATCCATTGATGTGCAGCTTGATATGTCGCTTGATCCATTAATGGAAAATCCTTCAATGAACATTTATGTATGATCTTCATGTGAAACTTTAATTACTTCCTCTTTGTTAGCTGATACCAAAAGATCCATGAATATGTTTTTTACATCCCTGCATTTACAAAACTAACCAAACTTGATGATGGGTTAGTATAATATGAACTCATACCTTTCGTACCATAAGGTATAGAAAATATATGTTGTACCCATTACACTATCTTCTCATTGTACATGAGTTATATTCTGTTAATGAATTTCATAATATATGTTCGTGTATAACTAGTAAGATATATTAATACAATTTATTTGTAAAGATGGTACTTCTGAACCAAGGATTTTTGTTTTCCTTTTTTATTTTCATTGGAGATGATAGCGCTATTTTGTATATCAACTACTTGGACATCTTCTAAATGTATTATAATATTGATGGATAATTACCAAAAATGTCTTTTCTACATATCGAGCCATAAATTTGCAATACCATCTTTAATCTGCAAATTCTTGTTTTAATATTTGAGTTCATTTTGATCTCTTCAGGAGATATACAATGACATCATCAACATATATTGTAATACTTGAAAACCTCATATTGGTCTTTTAATGAAAACAAATGGACCAACTACATCATATATATTTCTATTTTCTGAACTCATTAGTAAGTCGATTATACCATATTCGACTCGATTATACCATATTCGACTATATTTTCTGAGCTCATTAGTTTTGTCACATAAACTTTCTCATTTAACATATTGATTTCTATATCATATGTTAGAATTCATATTGTACCATCTCTTTATTTATTGATATATCACAATTAGCAGGTACACGTTTTCCATGTATGTTTATTGATGCATAAAAAATACATCGTCAAGATATTTCAATTCACCTTTAGGGCACTCAATTGCCTTATGAAACTCACTAGGACTTCTCATTGTATTAAAATATGAATCTGTATACAACGATCATATTGTTCTCGAGAACTTACTTTACATGAATTACATAATTTAAATTCTTTAGAACTTTCATGTAGCTTTCAGTTTCAAGTGATACAAAACATTCATTAGATGCATACCAGACTAATTAAATACTGGAAAGCTATTGCATCCACCAATGGAGAATACGTCTCCTCATAATTAATCATAGGTCTTTGCGAAATCCTTGTGCCATCAATTGTTGATCCACATAAAAGACCTAATTATATTAAATATATTTTACAACTTCTTTTGTATGGACTACTGGCCCGAAAGCTTTCCATTTCAATAAAGAATTCAACTTTGCCTCATTTGTATCTTTCCATCTTGGCCAATCATTTCATTGTATTTATTCATAGGCATATTTAAATCTTGATCCTGCTCATTTCATCTTTTCAAGTGCTATATTATATACAAAAGTATAACGACGTTGATTTTATTTTGATTCCATATACTTTTAAACATGATACAATTTAATGAGATCTCTTTATTTTCAGGTACCTGTGGTTCTTCTTGAACCATCGTGTCTAATGTCTCTTTAGAAGATCTTATTACTAGAACCTCTACTTGACCATCTTAATTACTTGCTCCAATTTTCGAAAAATTTTATTATTGGAATCGACTAGTCTACCACGCTTCAGGCGTGCAATAGACTCGTTACAAAATATGTGGTTATCCTCTTTGGACACAAATATAACTGGATCATAAGCAGTTGATTGGTGACTTACTTAGTCACTTTATTTAGGTCATTAAACTTGTCTGGTAATTTGTTTATTAATAATGGTAGATGAATTATCCTTTGAACTTCTGATTCACCATTTATAGTCTGAGGATCAAGATAACATGATAATCTATTCCACATTTCACTTTCCAACCGCTTGTTATCTCCCCCAAATGTTAGGATCATTCATTCACTAAAGTGACAACCAACGAGCTGTAAGCAAATCTCTCACCAATGGCTTTAAGTATTTAATCATAGACTATTTTTTACCCAACATATATTCTCAACCCTTTTAGAGGTCCCAACATTGTGCTAGTGGTGGATCAATATTATACATACCGCACAACCAAAATCTTAGAAGGGACGTATTTGGTTCCTGACTAAAAAGCAACTATAACGGGGGAAGTATGATCACATATTGACTTGATGTAAATTAATGTTGTACATGTAAAATCACATGTACCCAAATACAAATATGAATTGTTGCTCTTATGATCATTAGCTTTGCAAACAACTGTGAACGTTTAGTGATCATCTCAATAAAGCAATTCATGTATAAAGATAAGCTATATGAAGTTCAACATTTATTCCAATAATCATCAATAACTTGGGAATTGAATTCATCGTTATCACCATAATAAATATACCAATCCGGATTAATATGCTTGCTATCACATTAGCTAAGCCACAATCACACAAACTTCAGGTTGTGGATTTGATAACCATTTAGACGATGCATCGATTTAAAAACACTAAATGGTATCATGTTGAGATATGCATATCCTTTAATCACTTCCAAAATATTTAGAGATGCACACCCTCCATAATTTAGTAAATATAAAATTTCTCTTGAGTGCATTGCATGTTAATTATTAGCTTGAAGAATCTTCTAGTTCTTCATTTTCACATCATCATTGACTCGGTGTGGTCTAACCTATCATGCCAATTAAGTAAATAATCATGATACATAAACTTCTGGTTTAAGATCGCATGTGTATTAGGACAACGCATTATCATTGCAAACTATCATATTATATAACTTTTATCCTTTTCACATTTTGTTCTCATATAACCACTCCCTTAATTTGTTATTTCTAGTAGCCAATCTCATTATTAACATCATTACAATTATCATGGTCGATCTAAAATCACAATCAATATAAAATCACATTCACTTCTAGAATGTAGGTGAATCGAAACACCATTCAATATATAATCACATTCACTTCTAGAATGTAAAGCTTTATAGCTTTTATTCATTACTCGGTTGTAAAATCATTTCAAACTTTTCATACTCTCAAATGATATTGCTACTTGAGGAGCATATCTCACGTGTGATAAATGGAAAATTTATATCCACTTTTTCCACATACATAATTTTCTTTTCACATCACATCAATTGAGAAGTAATTATATATGAGTCATATAATTTTACCAGTGTAAAATCTTATAAACTTCTACAAACTGATAGTGAGATTTAGGGAGTATAACACTTCAAGTGTCATATCTAAACATGTTTTCTCTTTCATGATAGTAGTGATAAACCAGAACTTTGGTTTTGTTGTTATATTCAATGGTATCGATCATATAAACAAGGCACAGTGTAAAATCAAATTATACAATATATGACATTATAACATTGTTATGATATCATAAAAATAATATAATAAAATTTTATGCATTAAACATTTTATACCATTATAAACAAATATATATCTACACACATAACCAATGAATATTATCACCACCTATGAACACCGATAGATACAAAACAAAACAAATAATTTCAATCAAGTTCCCAACATATAATAATTATTATTTCCAAACAATTATTTCTTTATAATCTTTATAATAAATTAATCATTAATATGTTCTACTTAAAAACATATCAAGAAAGATCTACTTAAATTGCAAAACATATCACATATTCAAGTCTTATACAAGTGTTACGATACATAAACTTTTAATGATGTTAAAATACAAAGATAACATCCAGAAATATCATGTAATAAATAAAAATGGATGATAAAATCAATTAATAGCAAGAGAGTGACTTGAATTCATATTTTTTAAACCCAAACGATTAACAGAGAATGATATGATTTCCACTAATTTAATCAAGAAATCTAACATAGAAAAACATAACCTCATTCTTTTGATAAGAAGAGAAAATCAAGAATAGTGAAACAAAAGTAATTGAAAATATGTCTTCATTTATCTTCTTAAATCATCTTATCTTATTAAGAGGATATATATATATATATATATGCGTGTGTGTGTCATTATTTTATTTGTGAGATTTGTATGCGGTTTAATCCACTTATGATTACAAACAAAAATAACATCATCATATCATAAATAAGATTATTTTTTAGTTATTATCACAATATTTAAATAGGTAATTATCCCTATAAAAGTAATACAATATATTCGGAATCAATAAAATGTATCAAATCAAAACCATATTGTATATATTACTCTAGTAGTAATTTTATTCATCATTTAAATTATAATCAGCCACTAAAAGAGATCATGATATATGATATTAAATTAATATTGATAATCAATTTGTAAAACCATCAATTACACAAAAACAAAAAAAATTATAGAACAAGTTTTAAGTGACATTTTGTTCAAGTATATGGCAACAACATATTCATGATAATAACTTACAAGGAGAGAGTGATACGTGTTGATAACCAGTTATCATATCATATTATACACATTATTAAAACAATATATATTAACTATATACGTGAAGGAAAAATCAGCAATACTAACATATGTGACTTATTTAATCCAAATCAAAAAATAAGTTAGATGTTCAAAATAAACTAAGAATTAAAATATTGAAAAGAAATACATATATTTTTTAAGTTAGACCGTCAAATTAGTTAACCCTGTTTTTCAATCATGGCCCATTGGCCCCTTTTAGTATCCTTAACTTTCGGATAAGCCGTTTTAGCGAGTAGAATTTCCAAGATCAAGAACCATTATAGGGAAAGCTTATACATGTACTTTGTAAACCAAGCAGGGAGTATTAATGATAGATTACTAACCCGGAACCAAAACAGAACTCCCAAGTCCCAATTTAATGTTTTAAATATTTAGAAAATAATTAAATGGGCATTTGTTACCTCTCTACGTTCCAACTTTCCATTGCTGAAGTGCAACCTATCTTCTCTTTTGATTCGTCAATTTCTTTCTCATAGTTGTGAAAGATTAATTCCGGCTGGAAATTAATCCGCATCAAAGTGAAGGTGGCCAAAAACATATAGCACTTTCGTGCTGATAACGTGTTGTGAAACAACGACCTACTAGCGATTAGTATATGAACATAAGAATAAGTATCAAAGGAACACATAGAGAAAGATAGAATAGATAATTATAATTCATTGAGATGTAAACATGCAATACAAAGAACCTCTATATATAGTGTTCTTACATTAATACAAAAGACACGAAGATACGGAAGTTAGAATGTTACATTAATACAAAAGACACAAAGAGACGAGACGGAAGTTAGAATGTGGATAGTCACCATAATATAGCTTATTTATAACATTTATATACATATCAATTAATGTACAGTTTTTTTTACTCCGTTGGCTATTTTTAGCCTAAACTCGAATGAAGATAATTCAAGGTTAGAAAAAAACAAAGCATACCTAAAATTTACTTTTAGCCCATAAAGACATAAAGTGATCGAGGGGTGGTTTGATTTGAGTAAATTGACTGCATTTCCTCAAGTCAATCATTCAAAGAGTTGTACTAATTATTCTCACCATCATTGATGGGGTTGTCCAGTAATAATTTTTCACACATACAACACTAGTCGACCTTAGTTGTACGTTATCCTCCTAAGTTATTACTTGTATGACAACCATTACTTTAAAGATACACCAATGAAACCTAACGGTTAGAAATGTAATGTCCGGGAAGTTGGCTCATCGTGTGAAAGATGCCAAAGCTAATAAACAGTGTTTGCATAACCAGACTGAATCGACAGGCCTGTCAAGCCGCTTCATCATCCTAGAAGCATTGTGGGCGGCAGGAAGATGAAGGAGCTCCGCCACAAGACTTAGATATTCTTGTGACCTAAGAATAATCCAAAATCATATATGAGTGTTACATTAAATAAATCTAGCCAAAGTTAGGAGAAAAAGAGGACGTTGTAAAAATTAAAAACACTAATGACAGGATTTTCAGGAGAGATTTGACGATCACGAGGCTAAATCTGCATTTTAGTTACCTTTAGACCATACAGTGCGAGCGTGGAGGCCAGTCCACGCCCACAAAACCACCCCGTGCATTGTGTGTGGGGAGGGGGATTCTTCACCGACGTGGGGGGTAATTTGGTTGCTGCTTGGAAATCTACACAGATAGGATCACATACTTGGTCACCCGATGCTATGGAGGGTCCCACTCCAGTATCCACTCTGATTCATGGTGATGTGGCGCGAGTTGATTGGTGGTTTGTGGTAGGAGGTTTGCGATTGGTTAGTTTTTTCTTAAACACTAGGTGGGGCCCTTTCCACGCCCAACACCACACCATGCTTTTTCTATCACGCCCTCTTGCTTACATGGTTGTCAGATAACGCTTAACACCCTCTCTTCATATCCCTCCACACCGAACGGTCTTATTGATTACCGATTGTCAAAACACAATATTTTGTTTTACTATAATATTTGTAAAACCTACGCTCCTAGCCTCCCTTATGTTTTTTATGAGTGATTTAATCGGCTAAACCCTAAGAAGTTTATGTTACTTCATGAAACCAAATTACCAACATCACCAATCAACAATACTAACAAAATTTGTGATATGAAAAGTCAAAAGTTTGAAGATTACTTTAGTGAGATAAGCATCAAATTGTTCACTAATTGATACGATGACTTTGAGTCAATATGCATTAAAGTTAATGAAATTAGGTAAGTTGTATTAAAATCGTATAGAAAAAACTTATAATTGAGTGTTGCTAGATTAATGCTTGATATAGAAAAAACGTCTAAAACCCTTAGGTTTTGCTTGTTACAATTAACGAACGAAAATGATTTTACATTGAAGTTTATAAACGCATATTTACGTAGTTGAACGGACATTGGTTTTTCAAATGATTCCTCTAGTTTGTTATATAGAATAAAATCACTTATACAGTTATAAATAAAGTCACGATTAATCAGTGCAAGCTTGTTGCATGTTTACCCTGTATCTTAATGTAATTTTCATTTGGAAACTTCGTAATAATGTATGAGATTAGAGTAAAAAGCATAACACAGAACATTCGTAGGGTATTTCCCTATGAAATTATAATTTTATATTGGTTGGTATCTTATGCTTTAAGTTAGACCAATTTATCGATTCTTTTATGTGTATATATATATATATATATAGTTTAAATGAGAAGAAAAATTTTATAAGAATAAAAAGAATAAATTTTAAACCAATAGAAATTCTTCATTTACTTCATTTAATGTGTGTTTTTAATGTTATGAAAAATGGCATATAGGTAAATCTATAATTGTCATCAATTAGTTAATTAATTAAACTTGTAACTCATTTTTTTTCATATACTCTTTCAAGATAAAATAATTTGTGGTGTAGGACAATTTTCGACATGTGTAGGATAAATTTTAGTATGTGTAGGATAAATTTTGAAATATGTATGGTAAATCTACATGTGTGTAGGGTAAATTCCGGTAAATGTAAGATATATGTAGGATAAATTTTGAAATGTGTAGGATAAAATGTTTTTGCTTTATTAATGAGAGATAACATAATTAATGAGATGAATTATAAACTATTTAATGTTTTATCATTATGTTCTTTCTTCTTTTTCTTCTCACATTAAATTTCTTCTCAAATGAACCTTCCTATATATATATATATATATATATTACTAACAAAATGAAATAGATAAAATGAAGTATTAAGGATCAAAGGTTTAGTTATAATTTATTAATTGTGTTTAACACTTATTTTTTATAGCTAGTAACATAGAATCATATATTATAATTGCCACCCTATTTATAGAAAAAAAAAGGTTTTACTAAAAAGTTAACCTAAACCTTTATCCAAATCAAAGTGGACCATGAAGATCCATTGAACCAACTTTGGACCTATGACATACAACATTACTTAGAATCGAATCATTTTGAGACAATATCTGTTCGATAAATTACATTTCTCTCACACAATAAAATTTCATTTCACGTGAGTTTATAGACAAATAACTTTGAATAGTCTAAAATAGCAACTTGATATACATAGCAAATTTCTAAAGTGGGAAATTTATTATCTTAGAAGGTAATGGATTTTTATAATGGTAACAAAAACACTGTATTCAAACTCTCAATAAAAGTAGGAACTCTCGGTGGTACTATGTTTGAAAACACAGTGTGGGTAAAGAACTTAAGGACGAAATTCATGAGGGTACACCGACGAAAAACATCACCTACAATACCAATGATGTTACTTGCAGTTCACGTGTCAATATCAGTATATCACCAACGTTACTTGCAGTTCACGTGTCAATATCAGTATATCACCAACGGATGAATGAGCTGAAACCCAGAATAATTTTTCAATTGAACATTTCACATGTCAAATTAAAACATATCAATCCATGGATCATTAAATATTGGATAATTTGAATTGTATGCAAGGGAGAAAATTTATATCTTTAGGTGACTTGTAAAGGGTTTGCGATTGTGAATTTGAATTGGGGTTGCTCATAAACCGTTGAAAGCGGCAAAACTTTTGATGCTGAAGCAATCGGCCTTTATAAAGTTTAATTCACGGTCTGGTTTGACAGTTAAGGTTTAAAAGTCCGGTTGATAATTAAGAACATGGAACCAGTCGTGTAAATGAACCGACCGTTTAACCTTTATTATTACCTTTTTTACAATATACATTTATGTATTTATGTATATCTATTCAATAGGCCCATGGACTTTTTTAAAAGGAAACGTACACAGTTTTTTTTTCTTTATTTTTTAGTGAATGCTTGTAGGAGAGATCACTTGGCTGCAAGTTTGAATTGTTTATTTGGTTTATTTTATTGATCTATTACTGCTTTTAGTATTTGATTAATCACAATGGAAAATGATGAATCACATGAATGTTAGAAGGGTTAGGACATGTTTCAAGGAACAAGTATTACAACATGGTGTACAAGCTAAACCAGTGGCGGATCTAGAAAATCTTCGTAGGGGTAACATTTTATAAAAAAAGGGTAACGAAATCGAAAAAACGTCAATTTTTTCCAAAATTTACACTACCGCCGGAGTGCCAGGCTACCCCTTCCCTTCCCCTAAGGTAAGTCCGCCCCTGAGCCAAACAACCTTAAAAAATCTACAAAACATTATTAAGCAAGTTAAGTTATCTAATTTTCCAAAAAAAAAAAGACCTAGAAAAGCATCTTGGGTGTGAAATTGTGATTACCATATGTTATTAGGCATTTAGATGTTATGAACCGTTGCACCGGTGGCCTTTTCCCAAAGGCGAGGGTTCTAGTTTCATGAAGACAAATGGGGTAGATTTTAGCAGTGTAGTTTGTCGTAAGAAAATGTTGGGAACCAAATCCCGTATTATCAAAACTAAATCATATGAACCAAACTTAAATCACTCTCGAGAAACTCATACAAAGTTGCGACCCAAATCGAAAACCCTAAATCTACATTAAAAACTCAAAATATTTCGACGGTCCAATTCAATCTTGTAAAAACTCTTCACGATAGGCATACGAAGACCATAAAATTATAACCCTAGTGAAAAAAAATCCCCGGGTCCACCACTAAACTCGTAAAAAATTGTTTTGAAAGTTGTTTATCTTAAAACACCCTATGCATTTTTAAAATTCAGTTTCTTGAGTTACATTCACTTGGATCATTAATGAATTTTTTTAAGTATCCGAAATCATATCAAAATCAACTAAATCAAAATCTAGACCTAATACATTTTCTTGCAACTCTACACCCTGAAATGATACCGTTGATAAGAAAGGAAGCATCGAAACTGTACGGATGTACAAATAGCCTTGTGACTATTGTGATACGAAACCACAACTTAATCACATACAACATCAGAATAAAACGCTATGGTTCTCCTTGTGCAGTCCTTAACACCAAGTAGTTCAACATCAAAAACTTCAAACTGTTTTGAGCTGAAAAACGTCGAAGGTCCAACCTACAAACACAGCACAGTTTTGACTTTTGTGAGTCAAACTAAATGCTTAGTGTAATATAGTCATATACATGATCTTTGAATACTAAAAGCTTAACATGACTGTCAGTTGAAACTGTGGGTTGACTTTTAGAGATGTGGACTTAGAATTTGAAAGTCAAACTAGAATCTTAGTTTAAAAATGAGATTTTGTAACATTCAAAGCACAAGCATATGACTAGCGCAATACGGTTAAAACAATGGGTAAAAGTTATTAGCAGCCTCTAACCAATAAATAAAAAGGGATTGATAATTCTAATTTACAAACTGATGGGTAAGTTTATCTATAAGACTATAATACTAAAATCTTTAAGACGATTGTAAGTTGAAACTGCGGGTTGACTTAACGTTAAAAGTATGGTTAAAAGTTAGTATTAGCCTCTAACCAATGAATTGAAACGGATTTATCATCTATATTTGTATAATAAAAGAAAATGTTGGGGGACACTTGTCAACTGTCACCATTCTAGGTCATCTACTCTTTCGTTTTCCGTCTCTCTCTACTGCTTAATTATGGATATTTATTTTTTTAATTAAAGATATTTAATATAAAGTTAATTATAACCTTTTTAATAAAGTTATAGTATTTTACTTAAGAGCTTCTCAAAGTTCAAAACTATGTTGGTTAAAATATTAAAAACAGAGAATAATGATGATAATTGTTTTTTACGACTGATTTTTAAAAATAAAATAAAATATTTAATTTGGTTGGATGGTAATAACGGTAAAAATACAATATGTTAAATAATAAAAAGTTAGGTGGTATTAAAAAGGTCAAAGTTATACCCAGTTGAAGGAAATAATGTTTTAAAAATAACTTAACAAAGGTTATCATTGTCACGTCAATGTTCAATTTTTTAGATACATAAATTGACGATTGTATATGTTAACAAATCACATTTATTTTATTCTATTAGTATAATTCTGATACACAGGTTTATGCAACCATGCAATGCATATGTTTATTCTACTTTTTTATCAACCCACGTAATACATGGGACTGTAACCTAGTTCTAAATACACAAAATGGTAAGGAAGATAACTCACCGGTGGTCCAAGCTCGGGGGGAATAATAATTCTCCTCTTTCCGCCAGGTTTCATGTCTTTTAAACCTTCTTCGAAACCTGTGTTAATTCTCCCACTTAAGAACATTAATCAACATGCACCAGAATGAATTTAATCGCAAAAAATGAAACAGTCTATATTCGAGTTCAAAGGGCCAAATGAATTGTTTTTTCTAGAGTAAAATGCCATTTTTGTCCCTAAGGTTTGGTCAGTTTTGTGACTTTCGTCCAAACGTTTGTTTTTCCGCATCAGGATCTAAAAGGTTTGAAATCTTGCCATTTTCATCCGGCTCGTTAACTCCATCCTTTTTTCTCCGTTAAGGCTGGGCTATTTTCTTTTTTTGTTATCTTAAAGGGCAATTCGGTCTTTTTCACTTCATGTACAAGCATTTAGCATAATGTACAAGTATTCAAAAAAGACGGAAATACCCTTAAGTTAACAAAAAAGACGGAAATACCCCTGCCTTAACGGAGAAAATTGGATAGAGTTAATGAGCCAGATTAAAATGGCAAAGTTTCAAACCTTTTGGATTCAGATACAGAAAAACAAACCTTTGGATGAAAGTCGCAAAGCTAACCAAACCTCAGGGACGAAAACGGCATTTTACTTTGTTTTTTTTAAGTTCAACATTCAATTTGAGAAGTACTAGGTCAATATTTGACTTTTGAGTCGAAAAGTCAAGATTGAACTCTCGAACAAAATGAAAATTCAAAAGTATTTTGACTTTTGAGTCTCAAATGAGTTATTTTAAGAGGTAGGATGTTTGACTCTATGAGGTCAAAAGCAGATACACCCACCTGGGACCAATGCATTGGTGCCCATTCGTATTTTGGCAGGCGAACCTTGTTGATAACTGCTATCGATACGACGACCAGACTCATTGTAACCAATATAGTGAAAAGTCACCTGCAAAACAACTTGATTAAATAACTTTCCCACAAATGCACATGCAGTTCATTCATTGCAGAATATAATGATTATTGAAGTTGCAACTTTGCAATTACATATTTCCTCTCTTTTAGGTGAAGATAGATTCTACAATTAGATGTTTCAAATACCATCCCATTATGGAAAAATATACTGCGAGTATTTTTATTTGAAGCGAAACTTTCGACCCGTCTACTAAGAAATGAGCTATGTTTTATCTCTAACTGGTAAGAGGTGTACAAACCGTCTTTTTTTTACCAACCGAACCAGTTTTTCAAGTGGTAAACAAACCGTTTTTCTTTCCAGACCGGTTCAGGTTTAAAACAGGTTTCCAAGGATCAAACCCCAAAACCGTTAAACCGGTTCAGTCCGGGTTATAAACCAGGTTGAGACAAAAACCGGCTTTTTACAACCGGTTTGGTTTATAAACCGTTTTCAAAGATTGAGAATACGAACTGGTATCCAAACCCAACTCGGGCTGAGTTGGGTTGAAACCGGTTTTTGAAAGCCGGTATACAAAACCGGTTTTTTTTTTCAAACCGGAGTGGTTTTTTTTTCGAACCAGTTTTTTTGTATATGTCTACTAACTGATCAAAGGGGGTCACAAGCGTCAAACATGTCAAAAGCCACCCAACGTGTATTTTCAATGCATACAACCTCCTAAATCAATTTATTCAAAAAGTTCCTGTTAGAGATAAAATTATATTAAACTAAAAAATAATTCGTACAAATATTTTAAAAGATAGACAAAAAGGTGGCTGCCAAGCAGTATGAGCGGTACTAAAAACTGCTAACTTTAAAATGACGCCATTTTAACCAACCCGCCCATTTTCCCACGCGAAATTTAAACAGTGCATTTGATAACCAAGTTAAAAAAAGTATTAAGAATCAAAATCTAGAAAGCAAGGAAGAAGCAAAAAAACCTGCTGACCAGACTTGGGGACATCACCAGTACCAACTTCAAAATCGCGGTATATAAGTCCATTGTCACGTTTTACGTAGTTGTCCGATGCAATGACTTTAACCTCAAACCCTGAATCATATTTAAAAGTTTATTCAACTCCTGGAAACTAACTATCAAAGAAGATCCACCAATCTATATCTATACTCTATACTATATAATAAAAGAAAATGTTGAGGGACCCTTGTCACCATATTAGGTCATCTACTTTTTGATTTTCTTGTCTCTCCCTCGTAACAGGTGAATTTAATATGAAATTAATCATGAATTTTCTAAATAAACTCAGTTATTTTACGTAAAAACTTATATTTAAGTCTCAAATATCACCAAATTCAAAATTATGTTCGTAAAAATATTATAAAAACGGAAGAATAATGATGATAATTCTTTTTTGTGAGTAACTTCTAAAGAAATTTAAATACTAAATGTGGTTAGATTGTTTGAAATTTGAATTGTAAAAATATGTCATATAACTAAAAAATGATAGATGGTATTAAAAAAAAACAATTTATAGTCCTTAATTTTGTATATTATATGTATTAATATTTACTTTAGTTGAAGTAACATTTATCAATTACATAAAAAAAGTTATTATATGTATTAATATTTACGTTAGTTGAAGTAACATTTATCAATTACATAAAAAAAGTTAATACACAGTTGTAAAAAAATGTCTAAAAGTTAACAGAATTTATAAATGTCATGTCAAAGTTCATTTTTTAAAGATATAACTCGACAACTGTATGGATTAA
Source organism: Scalesia atractyloides (assembly GCA_947069175.1). Classification (NCBI taxonomy): domain Eukaryota; kingdom Viridiplantae; phylum Streptophyta; class Magnoliopsida; order Asterales; family Asteraceae; genus Scalesia; species Scalesia atractyloides. Next base: position 96,732,055 of record CAMTDV010000008.1, read on the forward strand.
CAAATGACATTATATATTATTCAACCCGTATAATAAATGATTTTATTCAACCCGTGAAACACATAAGTTTTTTAAAGACATAATATTTATTCAACCCGTGTATTACACAAGATTCTAACCTAGTATGAAAGAAAAAAAGAAAAACAGCACAAACCTTCGCGAACAAAGCTCGGGAAGTCATCCGGTGCTTTATTTTCTCTTTGCACCCTTTTGTTTTGTTCAAGTAAGCGTTTTTCATCATACGGGTTCTTAATCTTTGATTTCGCAGTAGACGGTAAAGTTGGAAACAAGCCTGTTGAGACCAGAAACACAAGGAGTCGTCTACGCTTCAAATTCTCCATAATTCCGTTCTGTTCTCTAGCCATGCATCAAACATTTTCCCTGATTAAATGTGTCGAAAGAACTAGAAAAAAATATCTCAAGTGTTTTACCTTTCATCTTCCTGGAGAATATAAGTTTTATTAACGGAGATTTCTCCTAGAGTAGCAAAAGCTGTGAGTGGTTTATCTGCACATTACATGTTATAAAACCGTTAGTAACAGCAGCAGAAGTGGCCAAAAACATAAACTTAGGGCTGCAAATGAACCAAACGAACACAAACATGACCTTGTTCATGTTCGTTTGTTAAGAAATACATGTGTTCACGAACTGTTCATGAACACTTACCGAACGTGATTTTGTGATTGTGTTCTTTGTTAAGGAAATGAACTTGTTCGTGTTCGTTTGTGTTTGTTAAATTATAGGCAACAAACAAAAGAACGTTGATAAACATAAATGTGCACAAACTAATGTTTATGAACACAAATGGAAACGAACGAATACAAACAAGCGTTAATGAACAGAATATATAGTACACTGACACTTATTAAATACTGTATTTGACGAAATTTTAAAGTATTTAAATATAATATAAAAACTAAAAACATAAATGAACGAACATGGCCTCTATTCATGATCCTTCATGTAACTAAACGAACGAAATTTCTTGTTCGTGTTCGTTTGTTTAATAAACGAACGAACACAAACAAACTTCTTGCCGAACGGTTCACGTACTGTCCGCCGCACGTTTGGTTCGTTTGCAGCCCTACATGAACTTGTTCATTTAATTTTCTTGCTTTTTCAATCTTTTTTATGTGCGTGTGTCAAGATTCAATAGCAGCAATATCCTAACTCGATATCATGTCAGGATTAAAGAACAACAAGATCCTAACTCGATAACTTGTTCTTACAGAATTGTGTAAAGATTCAAAAACATCAATATCCTAACTCGATGACTTATTCTTCCAAAATTATGTCACGATTCAAGACAAGCAATTCACTAAATTATGTCTTCTACACCGAAAGCGTTTGCTTCAATGGTTATGTCTACTAAATTTCATCATAACATTTGATGCACTTATCAAACTTACCTTAAAAGATTCAGATAACACATACCAATTTCATAGTTCAATAATCAAAACTCAATACCAATATGTGTAGACAAAATCAAAACTTTAAGCTAGGGTTTGAAAACACTGCCAATATTAAGACTTAAAATCAAATTCCAATATCTTCTACATCAAACCTTAATTTGCATCCAATCAAACACTACATAATCAAAAATTCAAAGTTCCCAGTTCCCTAAACCTAAAGGATTCAAAATCAGAAGCAAATTTTCTCTGAGGCATTTCATCAGTCACTTGGCACGCATCTTAAAAACCCAAGTTCCAATCATGAATGTGTGCAACTGTGTGTGTGAAAGAGAGAAAGAGACTTACATTTGGATGAAAATGATGGCTTGAATTGAACAGGTGGAGATGAAAGCATCAGCATACTGCAGAATTTGAGAGTTACTGAGATCAAAGGGGTTATGGAGAAGAGTAGAAGACTATAGGCTTATCTTCAAATTGGCAAATATCTTAAATTAGACCCTGAAGTTTGTAGTATTAGCATTTTGTCCCATAAAGTTTACGTTTTTTTGTTATTATATTGTGTTCTTTTTTTTCATTTTTAAGGAAAGGATGCATAACTAACTTTACATTATGACCATTGACCAGTGTTTTTTTTAATAATGGATATTAATAATTCAAATTATTGTTTGTTGGCCGGCAACGATCTCAACTTTAAAAATTCCTACTGACGGTCTCATCTTTTCACACATTGGCCTTCAATGGACCCTAACTAACAAAACCTTAACGACGTTAGTTTTCGATCGTCGAAAAAAACGTTTTTGGACAGAAAAAGGTTTCTAAAGGTTCGATCTATGGTTACAAACAGGTTTGGGATGAAAACTGAGTTTTCTGGCTAAAAAGTTGAGTTTTCCGGCGAAAAAGAAGTTTTTCCGATGACCTTAATAATTAGGGCTTTTTACTAGAAAATGTTTCTAAAGGTGCATAATAAGGTTATAAAGAGATTTAAGACAAAAAGGTTGAATTTTTCAGCCAAAAACGTTTTCCTGCGACCGTAGATTAACGGTGTTAGTGTTCTATTAGTCAGGGTCCATTGAAGGCCAATATGTGAAAAGATGGGACTGCCAGTGGAATTTTTTAAAGTTAAGACCGTTGCCGACCAACGGGCAATAATTGGGATTATTAAAATCCATTACTCCTTTTTTTTCTTTTCTTAAGCACATAAATACAAGCTTGCATCTAAGGGTGTAGTTGAGCCAAGCTTAAAAGGACTCGAGCTAACCTCCAGCTTGGTTGTCACACCCCAACCGATGGCGGAAACATCGGAGTGAGACGGAATAGATTACTCGAGACATCATAACGTTATTTGTGACAATATTTAACTTAATAACCCATTTCATTTCATAGCATCAAAACTGTCAAGAATACATCAAATATTCGAATACAAATAACAACAACAAGATAAATTCAACAAAATCATATTTGTTAACTTAGTAATCTACGCGTGTTTCTATGCCATCCCTACTAAGTTCCATCATATAACTTCATCAACCTGCAATACGTTAAAAATAGAGTTCAATAACAAGTATTGGCGAGTACACAAGTTTTAGTATCATAGCATAAGAAAAAAATTGATTTAACAAATCCACATGAATAGCTAGCATACAAGACATATGTAACAAGGCATGTGCATCTACAAGTCAATCCTCTAGTGTACCGCAAAAATAGATTAAACTTAACAATGACCACTAGTATACGGGCGGTGCGTTACTCCTATAGCGCTATACATGTTAAGGGAGGCTTGATGAAGTTAATGACATTTAGATCACATAAGAATAGACCAAGTAACAAGTCAAGTAGCACATAACTAAAGCATGTTTGATGGATTGTTTGTGTGATTTCGTAGAATAAAAGTGTGATTTGGTGTAGTTTGATAAACTAATATATTGCACCCAAAAAGTGTAAAGCATAAAAAGGGTTCGAGTGTACTCACGGTTTTGTGATGTAATTCCGTGAGAGGGAGTTAAGTTGATTTAAGGGGTGAATCACCTAGTTATCCTACACAAGGCAACGTAGGTGTGTAAGTATTAAGTTGACGGTAGAGTTTATAGAGTTTAGGAATTAAAGTACACGAAAGTATATATACATAAAAGTATTTATCTATACTCTAATGCTCGTTTTTGACACTATAAGCCCCGAAGGGTAATTGTGTTTTTATGGGTCATGCCTAATAGAATCGTAACGGCTATTAGGTCTAAGATAAAATAACCTACTTTAAGGACATATAACCACTTGGTCATCGTCAAAGGGTTGGTTATGTTTAAGTATTTACATATAGTTACATATTACTAGTTTATCATATAATTCATGTATTTCATAGATGTCATGTAAGTCATACAGGTCATGCATGGAGGTAGGTGGTTAACCATCCTAAACCTCTTTCGTAAGATTCACCATTACACAAGATTGACACAAGGACAATCCGGATGGTCAAGAATTATAGAAAACATCAAGTGAGGGGTGGATTGAATAGTTGAATGGCCAAGGCCTTCATGTAATCACACCTACACCAACACAAGCTTGAAAGCTTGGATGGCTCAACACTTGTGGGTTTGAAACCCTAATGAAAACATAATAGTTGTGAGGATGAATTCTCTATTTTAAATGTCTCAACCTTGTTTTTAAGCCTAACCAACCATAAGATTGTAAGCATTCGGACATAGGTTTGAGATGAGATAAACTCAAGTTGTAAGAAGTATTTAGAAGATAAACAGAAAGTTTGGCCCAAAAAATGATGTGATTCCACCTTGGTTTTCCATGGAAAACCTATGGTAACATCCATAGGGCCTTAGCAAACATTATTGAACAAGAAACAAAGTAAAAACATTGAAAAACTTGGAGTTTGAAAGATAAAAGTTTGGGCAGAAAGTTTATGCACTTTTGGACCTCAAAATGGTGCGTTTTCACCTTAGTTTGCCCAAGCAAACTTGTGAGAACTTTTCTAGAGGTTATCCAAGAGTGTTAGAAGGATAAACAAAGCAAAAAAAAGAAGAAAAGTGAGTCGGAACTCACTTACAAGCTGCTGCGTTTCAGCAACTAAATTCAGAATGTTTGGACTTGTTTTGAGAGTATGGAGGCTTGTAAAATGAGAAATGGGTGGGGGAACTTGTGGTTATATAGTGAAGGATTAGGGTTTTGGTCTTGGGTTGCATTTAATGCCAAATGGGGGAAAAGATTTGAATTAAAAAAGGGAGGGTGCATAGTTGCGGCCGCAACTATGCTGTTTTTATAAATATTTTTTATTTTTTTGAACAAATTAATTGATTAAGTGGTGAATTATTAGACCTTAGATATTGTTTATATTAAGTGTTACATGTATGGGTCTTCAAATGGTCCATTATAATGCAAAACATAGCTTAGAAAACCCTAAAAAGAGACAACTACGATACGTATTTCTTGAACATATTAAGACATGATTTTACAAAAATGGAAGCTTAAATTCTTTGAATAATAACACCAATTGTCTTGCTTGAGTTTAGTATATGATTAATAAGCACTCATCACACATTTACACATTGTCTTGAATTGATTTATGAAAGCATAAAGTGTCGAATGTTCATAATTTTAACTTGAATATAGTTTGCGAATTTAGCATAGTTGATTAATCTTGTTTACAATCAAAGCCTCAGAATACATTGAATTTGAAATGGAAATAAGATTACAAGGTTTGGACTTTCAAAAAAATAGAAACATGAAGCGATATACTAAAAATGAAAAGATACAAATGCGAAGCGTTACATTGGTTTGGCATGGCTTGTTTATTATTATAATATTATTACATTATTTTTTATATATGTTTACGACATAGTATACTATATAGAGGTTGGTTAACATATAAATGGCCTTAACGTATGCTGCGTACCCGATGGCAATTCCGCATGTTATATAAACCTCAAAATCCCGCATGTTGAAACCCATAAAACCCGCATGTTGAAACAGCCATGAAAACACATGTAGTGTGTTTATAAAACCGCATGTTATATAAAGTCACACAGAACCAAATATGCATAGTGTATACACAATCCGCATGTGTAAGATACGATATCCCTTAACGTACATTACATACGTAATGAATATATAACATGTGGATTGTGCATACAACATGCGGATTTGATTCATGTGTGACTTTATATAACATGCAGTTATGCATGTTTTATAACATGCGGTTTTATAAACACGCAACATGCGTTTTTCATGGTTGTTTCAACATGCGGGTTTTATGGTTTCAACATACGGGATTTCGTTTTTGAGGTTTATAACGTGTGGAATTGGCATCGCGTACTACGTTAAGGCCATTTTTACGTTAACCAACCTCATATGTATATAATGTTATACATATTATTTATATTATTTTATCATATTTTTATATACAATAATAGTTTTTATACATCCTTTTATATACAACATAGTTTTTATACAAATATTTTTAAACATTTAATAAAAATTATATAAATAAAAATTTTGTTTAAGCTCTAGGGCTGACTTGAGCTAAAAAAAAGTTAAGCTCGGGCTTGAACTCATTTAAGCTCAGCTAGATTCCAGCATTTAACGAGCTGATCTCGAGTATCTCACGAGCCGCTCGACTCGTTTACACCCCTACTTGTAACCCATCATATATATATGTGTTTGTATTTGTTGGTTTTTGTATGTTGGGTAACAAACTCTTGGTTTTTGATTTGGGATTCTAACAAATATAACCAAATAATAGACGGTTATTAGTTGTAAATAGTTTGAAAATTGTTAGTTGGAATTATTTAACCAGTCGGATGAAGATTACAACATGAGGTTGGATTTTAAATGGATAAATAGACCAAGTAGAGTGAGGGTCGGAGTCATAGTTACTACTTACAAATGTATTTCGCTAGGAATTCACGGTTTTGGTTTATTTTACCTGACAAGATGCTCGCTCAAGCAATATGCATTACTGGTACACCGGCTTGGTCCTGGGCTCTGATACCAGTTGAACAACCCAAGTAAACCGTATTAAGATATTATCTATTTTGCTCTCAATTGGTAGTCCATCCAGAAACTCACGTTTTGTTTTTTAACCCGGTAAATTGTTTGTCCAGGCAAAAATCATCTCGGTAAAGAAGGCTTTCACCTCCTTATAAAAAAAATGTTTTATTCTCCTTCTCAATCGAAGTGGGACTTACAAGTATTTTACAATTAAACACTTGAACATATCATATGCAAACAAATATGTTAGGCTATAACAAATTGATCGGTCCACCTTAAATCTTCATGTTCTTTGATTGTTTATTGCCTTTGTTTATTGAGTTCACGGCATCAAATTTAACGAACTTTTTGTTATTGTATGTGATAATCTAATTATTACCATTCGATGTGACAAGTTTTTATCTTTTTTTTGAACGTCCAACGAATTCTTCAAATGGGCTATTGGTGAAATTCACCACATCGGGATATACTCGCCTTCCGAACCGGGAAAAACCCTCACCTAGGGCCGAAACCCATTAACACTCGCCAGAAGGCACGACAATGTGAGGTAAAACCTGCTCAATTCAAGGATCGAACTAGTGATCGCCGCCAACTCGCCTAGTCTCCCATCATCACCAGGTGCCGTAGAAACTAAATGCTGAGGGCAGGAATTGAACCTGGGTCACTTGAAACACAAGGTCTCTCCCTTACCACTCCACCACTAGCTCATTGACGATAAGTTTTTATCTAATAGTGAAAAGGTGACTTGGCACATATTTTAACTTATTGTTTAACTTATTATTGTTATAAAAAGTATGATATAGCAACATTTTTGCTCTTTTGAGTATCGAACCTTAAAAGAATAAAAGCGTGTTACATCAAATTATATAATAATAACTCATTACATACATCAACAAAGACATGAAGTTTGGTATGTTTTAGTATAATAAATCAACTTAAAATAACTTTATAGATCTTAACAAAAGATTTTTGTATAACGATTTCCGATATTGATACTTCTTACTTGTAACCCTAAAACTTTTTATCTTTTGCAATTTAACCTTACAATTTTTTTTACTTTCAGCTTTGGTCCTCTATACTTTTCATTTGTCACAAAATTTTCGTTTTATATTCCGTTCTTAAGTTTGCGAGTTAACACGGCACAACGTGCGCGTGTGGTTAAACTTTTTTACATCGTCTATTAACCCGTTTGACAGGTTCATCGTAACGCGTGGGTAGATCAGTTATACTTTTATATGTTTTTACGTTTCGGTTTAATTTCTTCGCATTAACACGCCACAACTTAAGTGTTGATAGTCGCTAGCAGTAGTGTGACATTGGTGCCGTACTCATTAATAATTGAGTTCACATCTTTTCATAGTTTCCTTTTTCCTAAACTATCTTTATTAACTGTAAAAACAATAATAAAGTTCACTTCTTTTTACGGAAAACAATATGTTTAGTTTGTTTGTTGCATGTGGGCTTTCATGATGTTCAAGCTAAACATGGTTAACTTGACTATGATTTGCTCCGACAAGACTGACTAAGCAATCATAGCTTATTATTTATTAATTATTGTTTAACTCTACTTCTTTACCTTACAACAAAAAACTTACATAATTGATATGGCCTAAGTGGGCCCTTGAAGTTAGGTTTTCTAAAGGTAATAGAGTCAAATAGACACCATATAAGAACCTCAACAAAGTGTACTTATGTGCTTTGACATTGTGTCTCTTTGCATTTGCTTTTGACATCATTAGACCAAAAAAAGAGAGAAGGGCTTTGGATAAAAAGAATAGAGAGTGACTTCCAATCCTGACATGCTAATCTTTTCTTCACTTTGACATCATGAAAGATTGGGAAGGTTTTTGAGTGGATAGGAAAGTTACCCAAAAGAAAAGAAAAGACTTTAAATATGCGTATGCTAAGAGGCGGAAATCGCAATGATTCGGTGTAACTAAGACGTGGACTCTACGTGTCCAGACGTCATCACTAACTTCTTTAAGACAGTATGATGATACAAAACGATGGTGCATCATTATTTCATTGGATATTCTTATATGATGAAAAAGATAAAGAAAAGAAAGCTATTGATCAGAATTTGTAAGCGGTTGCTAAGTATCCAAAGTTGGAAAGTTTCTATCCTTACTCGAAAATCGAAAAGCCATGATTAGAAGACCTTGAACATCACAACCGGCCATGATTTCATTTTCCTACTCCCCTAATAATGTTTGATATTTTCGAAATAACTATTTTCAAGCTCTTAGAGAAAATGAAAAGGGACCATCTTGTTCATTTAAATGCTTAATTCAATAACATGGCAACAAATCTTTAATGTCTTTCCTTTTATCGAAATGTGCATCATTCAATTTATCATATTAATTAGGGGTAACTTTGTAGAATAGTAACCAAGTTTTAAACGTGTTTCAATTAGGCCACTCAATTTTCAAAAGTGTTCTAATCAGGTCACTCAACATTCATTTTTTTTATTAAAATTAAGGGTTTTTTCATCTATTTCATAGGTAACCGTGGTGATGTGAATTTTTGTTTCTTTTTTCCCTTTCATTTGATGCTAACGTCCAGTGATGACGTGGATGTTAACTTGTTTTTTTCAATTTTTAATGTAATTAAAGTGTTTTTATTTTTAATAAATAAAATTTCATATATTAATATAATCCGATTCTAGCATCTTATGCTTCATTTTTCTCTTGACACATGGAAAAAAGAACATGACTCGATTTGAATGTTAAGTTATCTAATTGGGACAAAAACGATACGAGTGACCTAATAAGAACACTTTTGAAACTTGGTTACTATTCTGTGACATTTTCCCTATTAATATACGCATGTTCCATTTATGGTAAACCATATGCTTAAATTCAATAACATGGAAACAAAGCTTTAATGTCTTTCCTTTTATGAAAATGAACATCGTTCAATTCGTCATATTAATATACCCATGTTACATTTATAGAAAACCATAAATATTTATACCATTTTTAAAAACCGGCCAACTCAACATTAAAATAAAGGATACAAGGAATCAATGATCAGCGGTTTGACATTGATTTTTGTTGGTTTACACAAAGATGGATTAGTTTTGTGCGGTCCATTCTTCATAATCGAACCGTATCTATAATCAAGTGATGATTGACAAGTTGTAAAAACACTTATAGAGGTTAACATTAGTTGAGTGAGATGATGTATGTAGATAGTGTAGAGGGGTATAAATGTAATTTGACAATAAAGAAAGAATATTTGGAGGACGAGGGAAGTATCCGATGTTGAAACCAGTGATTAGGGAAGATTGGCAATGGAGGGTATTAATGTCATTTTATAATATTACTAACTATTGAGATCTCTTCATGCACATGCTTAGCAAGGACGGACCCCTCATTGCACGTGAACATTCTCCTGGTTTCAATGCCCCAACTCAAACCTTACACGTGATGCCAGTGACGGATCTAAGGGGTTTCTGGGTTTCAAGAAACTCCTTCGATTTGAAAAAAAAAATAAAAAATTTAGTATAAACTTTATACGATTTAAAAAAAAATTAGTGAAATTCTAACAAAAGAAACTCTTTGAAAAAATTTTCTCTGTCACCAAATCCTGTACACTCTCATCATCTATTGTATAATTCATAAGTTATAATAACATTTCTTATAATCATAAGTTATTACAACATTTTAATTTACATGTATCACTTTAATTTGTTAAACTTAAGTATAGATTGTATAAGCATAAGTTAGAGCATTCGCATTGGATTTTTTATCGATATCCATATACTTACACTAACAATCATTATTTTCTCTTTTATTTCAATTAAATATTATTTTCATACCTTTATTATTATTTTTTTCTCTCCGCTTCACTCACAACCACCTTTAAAAATATTAAAAAAATGTATAAGGGGTGAATAGTGTTTCCCATTTATTTATAGATAAACATTAACATTCTCGTATAATTTTTCTTTCCTCCACTCAAAACCACTCATAATCATTCTTTATAATATAAGTTTTCTCAGTCACATAAATATAAAAGATCCATTGTAAAGGTTCTTATAACAACATTTCTTATAATCATAAGTTATAACAACATTTTTAATTTACATGTATCACTTTAATTTGTTAAACTTAAGTATAGATTGTATAAGCATAAGTTAGAGCATTCGCATTGGATTTTTTGATCGATATCCATATAATTACACTAACAATCACTATTTTCTTTTTTATTTCAATTAAATATTATTTTCATACCTTTATTATTATTTTTTTCTCTCCGCTTCACTCACAACCACCTTTAAAAATATTAAAAGATGTATAAGAGGTGAATAGTGTTTCCTATTTATTTATAGATAAACAGTAACATTCTCGTATAATTTTTCTCTCCTCCACTCAAAACCACTCATAATCATTCGTTATAATATAAGTTTTCTCAGTCACATAAATATAAAAGATCATTGTAAATGTTCTTATAACAACATTTCTTATAATCATAAGTTATAACAACATTTTTAATTTACATGTATCACTTTAATTTGTTAAACATAAATATATATTAGAAAAAATGGCTACATAGGCCATTTAACTACTTAAAATTATATATTAGAAATCTAATAAGTAAAACAACTTTAAAGTTATGAAAATATTTAGTTTGTTTATGAAATCTTAAGTTTAAGAAAACTTAAAATAATAATAGAAAAAGTCCATGAAAGTTATAAAATGATAAAACAAAACATGTCCCAAAATATTCTTAAAGAGTTAAAGGTCATTTTGATGCCCTATACGGATCATTCTTTTTAATAAGCTAAAGGATATATTTGTTACTATACATCTATAAATGTGATAATGACAGAGGGTTAAATATTTTTGGGGTAAATGCACGGTACCCCTGACCGCGGGAGGGTTCTCCCTCCCCAAGCTAGCTTAGCCCCATAGCTGCCTGGCGGTTACTACCCAGCAGGATTATTCGGGCCGAGCTGGACTCGAACCCGCGTCCTGCCGTTTGGAATGGGTGAGGCTGGCCACTGGGCTGACACCCCGTGATTGAGGGTTAAATATTTTTAATAAGCCAGAGGATATATTTGTTACTATACATTTATAATTTATAAATGTGATAATGATAGAACTTAAATATCAAGACGTTTTGTAATTTACAATTTTTAACGGGAATAACATAAATCAAATTGAGAGTTCAGTGATCTATAAGTTTATTTTAATTTTACAATTACAAGGATAATTTTTTTGATATAAAAGTGTTATATTAAAATTAAAGATAACGAAATTCTTGATTTCGTATATTTTATGGGTTAGATTATACTTTTCGTCCTTTATGTTTGTATCAGATTGTAATGAAAACCCTTTAACTTCAATAATTACAGTCGTAATCCTTTATTTGGAAAACTTATTACACTATACGTCCTTTACCACTAACCAAATTAAAATTTTCAGTCAAGTAAGACATGTCCCTTGCACATGAGGGTACGTTAGTAATTTTACTAGTATAAAGGAGAAAAGTGTAATTTACCCTTAAACTTGGAATAGGACATTAGTCATTAGTATAAAGGAGAAAATTATTAATCTACCCTCATGTGCAAGGCACATGCCATATTTGACTGAAAATTTTAGTTTGGTTCGTGCTAAAGGATGCATAATGTAATGAATTTTCCAATTAAAGGATTGTTATTGTAATTACTGAAGTTAAAGGGTATCCGTTGGCAATATGATACAAACATAAAGGACGAAAAGCAAAATTTACCCTTCATATTATGTATAAAAGTTATTTGTGTTTAAAAATTGAAGGAGCTAGATTTAAGAAGAAAAAAAAGTCGACATTTACTCAAGATTCTTTTTTTGATCTTTTAATAATGTTTAACTTACTATTATTTACAATCATGTCGTATCTCAATCTTAACCATTAAATTACTAAATTAATAAGCCAAAACTCTTGGTACGTTATTACATGCAAAGTTCACTGTGTACTTGAACCAAACTCAATGTGAGCGCATATACACACATACATATATATGCACAGGCATACATAACATTCACGGTATAGATTTAGAAACTTTTTAAAGAATGTGAGAGAGGTGACGAATCAAGCTAAAATAATGCCGACAAAACATTACTAATAAAAAACCTATAACATGAAACATATAGTAAGAAGGTTTTTAAATAATAATGTTTTATGTTTGTGAATTGTAGTAGTACGTTTTATTTTGTGACATAGTTTGTTATATATTTACCTCCCGTTGTTATGTAATTTTCTTCGATGTACAGTTAAAAGGTTAAGAAAAAAACATCACAATTATAATTATCATATAAATTTAAAACAATGAGTTCAGAAATACAAACTCTTCAAAGTTTAAAGGTATTTTCATGTCGTAAAAAATAGGTTTTTCATTTTTCCTTTTTTATCTGGTAGTTAGCCATTCTAACCCTAAAACTCATCCAATATTTTACTAACGACAAATTTGGATCACTGACGAATAATTGGAGTATCATCATGCTACCAGCGGAATCACCCGATCATATCCATCTCCTCTAGGCAATACACCAATTTAGAAGGAAACCCAATAAATCTGAAAAAAAACCCCTTGTGAGAATCGAACCCAGGACTTAATGGACCCTAAGTCTATCCCACCCCAAAAATTGCCACTAGACTGTAATGTCATGACAAAAAAAAAACCCTCATCCAATATTAGTTGCAACAAACACGTTAAAAATTTAGCATAAAACTCCGTACTATAAAATTGTTATCCAATAACCGTTCATTCACAATTCAAGTATTAGTGTTATTTTGTTCTTTTATTTCCTATCATTAATAACAAAATCATGAGCTATAAAAACTACATTATTAGTGTTGTGTCTTCTTGCATACATTTAACCAAACAATTAATTAAACTTAAGTGAATAATTTTCTAAACATGAGTCTTGTATGTATGAATTTCAATGGCAACTTCTGGTGGTGCTCCTTTCTTCCATTTTGCGGAGAGATCGGTTTTGAAAATCGATTTTGGGTTACTCCCTCAGGCTGCCTCTTTTTTGCGCACTGACGACAAATCCATACCCACGTTGGTCGTCTTTGCCTCTTGTGTATCCAACAAGTTTAGTCACCCTCGTTCTCTTTCCTTGATTTATTAGAATGTTGATGTAACGATCGACGAATCGGATTGTGCCGGTTGATGGCTAGCGAATGGTAAGATTCTGTTTAAAGAGTTAGGGGTGAGGGGGTGTTTGTTTGTTTGTTTGTCTTTTTTTTTACTAAAGGGAATTAAGTTCTAAGTAAAATACATGAACAATCCCACTAGCTTATTTTTTAATTAATGTAAAATTCTATTCATCTTATACAAATTTAAGTAGCTTTTTAATGAAAGATTGTTACAACACAAAAACCACATAGCCAAAAACCACAATTTTTTTAATTCTTAGAGTCTACATGTATTACTAGAGCCAAACTATATGAATTATTTGTGTAATTAGCTCAAAATGATAAGATCACTCATTTTGTAATACATATATACTATGAACTTCATCTTTTTAACTTTTAAACTACATTGATTGGTCTTTCTTTGGTAATGTGTAACACAAGTAATCATTTTACTTATTGGTCTTTTAAAGGTGTCGTTAAGCCGCCTAATGCGCATAGCACATGAGTGTAAATTTGCCTTTTCACAAAAAAACTAGTAGTAAGTACCTTCGTGTTACAGCAGGGGCGTAAAACCATACCAAATAGCATCAATGTCACACTTTCGCGAGCGACCACCAACAATGAAGTTGCGGCATGCTAATGTAAAGAAATAAGACCGAAACGCAAAACATGGAAAATAGTAACTAAGTCTATCTAGGACCCGCACGTTATGTCAAACCTGTCATACGGGAAAAGATAGATGGTGTAAAAACGTTGAACCACACACGCGCGTTGTGTCGTGTTAACTCGCAAAAATTAGAACGAAGCGTAAAACTAAACGTAAAAACATTAAACCGCACACGCACGTTGCGCCGTCTAAACTCGCAAAATTTAGAACAAACCGAAAAAAATGCGAAAAAATGAAAAGTATACGAGACCAAAGATAAAGATATAAACATTGCAAGGTTAAATTACAACAAATAAAAAGTTTTAAGTTAAAAGTAAAAAAACAAATAGTTTTCGATTAAAAGTAATTTATCAAACACTTTTGATTAAAACTTAAAAGGAAAAAAAAATCAAATTTATTTCCAAAAAAGACTTCCTAAATAAGTTGCTAATTTATATTATTTAAATGTTGAGGCGATGGATGTTGTTGATAAATGATTGGGATGATGATAAGACGGGTAGGGACGCTCCACTAGTGATGAATTCCATCACTCATAACATCTAATCAAGTTTTGTCATATTATCAAGCTTTATTCCATCATTAGTGATGAATTTTAGTGGAGATGTCCATCACTCACCACACCCAACAATTTCCCTACAACCCAACAGTTTCCCTCAAATCAACACGCGTGACAGGGGCCATGCGTACTCAAATTCACAAGTGATGAGAAGCAGTGGCGGTAGCGTATCACTTATTATAACTCGTGATGAATTTTGTATAACGGGGCACCCCTACCCTGTAAGGATGGTGGATGATTGTGGTGGTGATCGTCGGAAATTGCCAGAATGGTAGTTATAAGGAGGCTTAAGATGACTATAAAGCTTTATATTTTAAATTGACGGTTATTTTAATATTACTACAATATAATATTAAAAACCAGATGTCATGTTTTCTCAAAGGAAGCGATCTTTGAAGTAAAATATAATATAATATAAAATAAAATGAAAAGTAAAAAAAGAATTAAAGAAGAGAGTATCCAATGATTATACACAAGGGTATGTCTTGAAATAAAGCGACACAGTGAGGCGCACGAATGCTAACTAGACCCACGTGCATGCCCACATGTAGCTCACGTGCACACGTGACACCTTGCTTTCTCACGTGACAACCCTTTTCTATGTTACTTTGTTTAGGCTTAAGTTTATTAGTCTTTTTTTAAATTAAATAAGCTTGTTACTTTAGTAAATAACTCAGTAAAATCAATTTAAATGACTTTGATATGTCACAATAGCTATTTATTCTCAAGTGATATTTATCCTCAAATAATGATACGTTTGGTGTAATAATATAAATGAACGAGATTATTATATAAGGGTGAGCAGAAAAACGAGTTAATTAAATTATAGTTGAAAATTTAAAATAAATGAGATTGATGAAATATCGCATGGTGTGGCAAATCACTTTCTGATAATCTATTTTGACGATTCAATTTTCCGTTATGGTTCTAAGGATAGACCAAAATAATCGAGTTAAACATAAGTAAACGAATGGTAGGTAAACAGGTAACAAACTGTGTCGTAATCCCTTTTTGAATAACAAATCTAATTCTACTGAAAACAAAACCCTGGTTCCATGATGTCGAGAAATTGTTATGCGCGGCTCGTTGCACTTTGTCCAGGAAACCGACAGCTTCAGGAGTAAGAGAACCAAAAGCATCAAAGACAAAAAGAATGAAGATATGTTGATTTTCATCACAAGCTTTTTTATGCTTAGCAACTTTTTCTAATTATGCCTTCAACATAGCCTGACCAACCACGAAACTGTTTTCCCTAAGCCCAACAAAGATGAATATTCTAATAAGGTCCACACAAGTGTGTTTCTCATTTTCTTAGATGACCACGAGAATATCCGTTGGCCGAATAGTGGACCAACCTTTAAGAAGGTTTGTCAAGAAATTCACAAGGGCCGCTATTTTGGTGGAGATTCTTGCCCGCTTAAGTACATATATGGACATCTCTAACCAAATCATGTATGTATTTAAAATCTAATATCTTCTTGCAATGGACCGCTTACTCCCAAACAAATCTTACGGTATACTAGGCAAGGCTCGTCAACTTGAAATAAATGGATCATTAACCAGTATTTAAGGATGGCCTGATACTCCCCAGCTGACATGTGTTGGCCTAGCCTAACAATTAGGAAAATCTTGAGCATGAGAGCCCTGTAGACACTATAACACCGGTTTCTGGCGCAGGGATAGATCAAACTTCTCTACCAAACTTTGGCGGCTTTACCATAATTGATTCATTAAACCGATTTGTGTGATTCAACTATCCTTTTTGTGTTTTTGATACTTTGTTTTTCACTTTATGTAATCTTCACAATTCATATGCAATTAACTAATACTATGTAAACTCAAATTCTTGAATAACCAAAACTTTTAGTTATAACGGGAAACCGAACCATGTGCACCCCTAATATGATGTGGTCGGTGGTAGACGATGGCTTTGTAAACGCATATCTCATACTTAGTCTCATATCCATCGGATAACCATTACTCATGATGTGCTTAAAGTGGTCAATTAAAACTAACTAATTTTAACCTAAACTAGACACGCTAAGTTTTAAATTTATAAAACTACGACTCTCTAAAACTCAAACCACACAACCGGCAAGCGTACCGGTCAATGTAGTATAGCCTAAGCAAGTCCGACTATCGGATCCACGAGACTCTTTAATTACGTCTACTAGACTTGATTAACTAAATACTAGATTGACTCGACTTATTTGTATTGTTGATTTGAGGGGGGGGGGGGGTCTAACAAACTACTAAGATTAACTAAAGAAACAAGAACTAACGAAGACATAAACTAAGCTAAAGATGTGAACAAATGATGATGAAACACACTACCTAAGTAAGAATCCTACACATGGATGACACGTTCTATCGAAATTGGAACTATTGTGAAAACCTGGATCTTAAGATGCTAAACTTACAACTTTACCTATAAGACCCTCGACCCTTCTTGAGAAGACACATATGGCAATCTAATAAGTTGTTATACTACCGGTTTATGGGACTCACCCACAGGCTATCCTAGTCTAATAATAAAGCACCCTTAAACACTCTACCTCACAACGCGAAAGTCTAGGGAAACAAAGGTTTACGTTCTACTTCAGTTAGCTGACAGAGACCGTGAACCAGGGGATTTTCTCACGAAGAATCTAACCTAGAAACCTAATCACTCGAGACTAGCCAACAACCTATCTCCTCACGGCTGTTGAAATTGGTTGAACACTTAATCATATTCAAACCCTAATCACAATTTCTATGGGAAATCATGCATAATTAACCGTAAACTAATTGCTAAGACATAGTCCACGACCTAACTTACATTCATACATAGAAAACATTCACAAAAACGTAAGTGAATCAAATGATAAGGTTCAAACTAGATCAAGTATGCATATATATATTAAAACACTGAAACCAAAGCTAACTACTTTATTATTCAAATCCACATAATTAATCCAATATCGAAAGAAACAATTGTCATGACATGGTAATCATCATTCGACCTAGGTAGTGTATAAAAAATTAGCCTAACATAGTCTCAAAAGCATGAACAAGGTCTAATTCAACAGTGTAAACATGATTGAAAGAATATAAACGAAGAAACCGAGTAATAAGATGCTTAACACCCGAAAGACTTGATCCCACGCTTCAATTCTCTAATCCCGAGCATCTTGGTCTTTAAAATCACCTTTTTCAGCTTCTTGGTTCGTCTAGGGATGCAAAGTTCTAATCTTGATCATTTAATTTGTATATATAAGATTCCTAATGAAACTTGAACCCTAATAGCGAATTCACGTAATTAACCCCCGTCGCACCACACGACGGGTTACTCTCTTGCCCTCGCGTGACGTGAGCTTGAGTGTTTGACCGCCTTTGACCTGGGCTCGTCACGCCACGCGACGGTGTTGCTTTCCCCTGCTGCGTCCCGTTTCACACGCGACTCGTCTAAAGGCTCGGTTTCATCCATATTAGCTCGTTTTTAGCTCTTTTCTCCTTCGCAACCCTGCAAAACACACAAGACATGGTAATATAAAAAACCAACGATAAAATAACACAAAACAACTCAATAAATAATACAAACTATACACGGAAACAAATGTGATTTGCATTACATCAATTCATCACTCGTCTAGTTCACGAGTACGTGGCATATTAGATCTTATGCACTAGAATTCTCATCATATACACCGATCTTAAATTCAATTTAAAAAACCAACTCGACATATTAGATGTTCAACAACATTGTTAACAATTTCTTATTGTTAATAATTTTTAGATTTTAACAACTGTAAATACCATTTGGATTAACACTTTAAGGTTTGATTTAATTAAAATAAATATAACTATATATGTTTTGATCAATGAAAATTATACTTAATTTAAAAATTTTTGGACTAGCTAAATCAATCATCTTCTAAATCTACTCATAAGTTACAACTTTATCCACTACGATAATTGAACTCTCAATACTTACACACTTTAACACCGTTAGACTACAAGCAATTCGGTTTATACTTGTGTAAGTGAGTGTTTTCTCTTGGGTTTTTATATTTAAGTTTAAAAATGAGTACTTAATATGAATGGAGAAAATATGGATTAAACCATAATATTCGGTGGCAAAAAGTATGATGCTTGGTTTACTCAATAATTACGTTACACCATCTTTATCATCCAGTTTAATCATTTTCGCAACATAACTTATAAAATAAAATATACATTTCTTTCTTATCATGAAAAAGGCATGCCCCCGATTTTACCACAACATAATTACTTGATTATTTAATGAGAATTTATTTTATTTATTTGCTCCACACTTTTAACGCAAGTTTTATACACCTACGTAAGTAATGTCATGATTAGTTGCATTTATATTTTATAGGATAAATTTCATATATATATATATATATATATATATATAGTGGAGAGTTCAAATGAGAAGAACAATTTTGTAAGAATAAAAAGAATAACTTTAAACCAATAGAAATCCTCCATTTAGTTTATTTAATGTTTGTATTTAATATTATGAAAAAGAGCATATAGGTAAATCTATAATTGTCATTAATTAGCTTATTAATTAAACTTGTAACTCATTTTTTTAATATATTCTTTCAAGATAAAATAATTTATGTGAAAGACAATTTTCGACATGCGTAGGATAAATTTTAGTATGTGTAGGATAAATTTTGAAATGTGTAAGGTAAATTTGCATGTGTGTAGGGTAAATTTCGGTAAGTGTAAGACATATGTAGGATAAATTTTGAAATGTGTAGGATAAAATGTTTTTACTTTATTAATGAGAGATAACATAATTAATAAGAGGAGTTATAAACTATTTAATGTTTTACTATTATGTCATTTCTTCTTTGCTTCTCACATTATATTTCTTTTCAAATGAACTTTCCTATATATATATAACCATAAACCTAACATATAGAAGGTGAAAACGCATATGCTTTATGGCAAGATTAGTTGCTTGTGTTAAATTAACGTGTGTATTTAGGGATACTAAATTATAATATGAGATAATACAAAACTAGCAACTTAATTTGGGTTTATAATATGATACCTGACTTGTTTAACCCATTTAATTTATAAATAAGAAAAAATTATATATTTTATAGCGTAGCTTAAACTAATTGGGTATTTTATGTCAAATTTTAAAAGATAGAAGAGACATGAGCATCAAACTTTATAACCAAAAAAATTAATATAAACTTGAATTTTTGGTTGTAAAACTGTTATTAAGAGTATTAATATCTAAAATATATAAATAACATTTTCAGGTTAAATTGATCGTGGTCGTGTCCTCACTCGTGAAAATTCGTGTCCTGTTTTAATCAGAAATTTATTAATTTTTTTTATCCATCAACCCGCAAACACAGACTATTTAACACCCTTAATTTATACATCCATACTCGTGTATGAAGTTTCCTTTGCATATTGTTCTTTCTGTGTGCTAAAATGCATGCTTCAAGTAGGTAGTTCATAGCTGTTAAAGACTTTGTTAATTTTCTTATCTATAGTTTATATTTCTTAGTTTTCCGTCTTTGAAGTTTTCATAATATATTGTTAACATATAAAAAATACTCATCAACTTGAAAAAATGTAAGAAAAATTATTTATAATCAAAAGGGGTAAGAGTATTTAATTAATTAATTAAATTATTTATTTATTTATTTACTATGTATACATTTACAAGCTGGGGGAATAGTGTCAGGCAGTTGTCTGTCACTTCCCCGTTGATCTAGTCAAATTACAATTTTGCCTCATTTAATTTTACAATTTTGCCATTGGTTTTTTTTTTTCTCCTCCCAACAAAATTACGGTTTTGCACCTGGTTCAAATTTACAGTTTTGCCCATCATTTTTTGTTTTTCCTGTCAAATTACGATTTTACCCCAGTGTAAAATTATAGTCATGCCATCGTTTTAGTTTTTTTTAAGTAGGGTAGGTTTTGTCAACTGTAATGTTTTTAATTGGTTGACTCAGTGTAATTTTTATTCTTGTCAGACGGGTGCCTGGCACACGCTCATTTGTTATGAAAAATTACAATTTTGTCCCAGTTTAAAGTTATAGTGTTTCCTTCCTTTTAGTTTTTTAGCAAAAATATAGTAGTGTTTTGTTTTAGCTAGTTAACTTGATCTAATTTTTTTAGATTAACCGAAACACCGGTTTGGACCCAATAATGCGTACAAGGCAATAACTAGTTAATATTCACCCCTTTCCTATCTCTCTATACATGCATACATATATATAGTAAGAGGTAGAGTAAAAAATAATGTGTGAATAAGATTTAGTGGTGTGGGGATAGTGGAAGCCTTATTGAATCTATGATTTCAACCTAGCATTATAACAATTACCAATGCAGGGAATATCTTGCCATTGGTTGAAATGGACGGCCAGCTGCTACACTGGCGTTTCTCTATTGGTCAAGCTAAATTACGATTTTGCTCGTTTAGATTTACAATTTTACCATTGGTTTTTTTCCTTTCCAGCTAAATGACGATTTTGCTCTCAGCTCAAATTTACAGTTTTGCCATCCTTTTTGTTTTTTTTCCCTATGAAATTACAATTTTAACCCAAGTGTAAAATTACAGCCATGCCATCGTTTTAGTTTTTTTTTTAAATTGTGGTAGTGTTTTGTTTTAGTTAGTTGAATCGGTGTAATCTTTATTCGTGTTAGTCGGGCTGTCTAGTACACGCTCATTTGTCCTGAAAAATTACAATTTCACCCCAGTTTAAAATTATAGTGTTTCCTTCGTTTTAGTTTTTTTACTAACAAAACTATGGTAGTATTTTGTTTAATTGGTTGACTCGATGTAAATTTTTCTAGGTCGTGTTATGAGTAGTATGTACAAGTAGCCGAAGCATAGACCTACATGTTATAAGAGATAAATGTTCAGCTTAGAGCCCCGCAATGCGGACGGGGCAAAAACTAATTACATACATACACTAGTCTTCCCATTGTAACTTAGTTATGTACTTGCTTTTTTAAGACGAATACTAACAAGTAACAACATTATAAATTATATTATAAAGTTGAACAAGATGTTGACGTCAAACATCATTGGGTTTAGTTGAATTTTGTTTGGTTAGTTCTTTATTGTTTTCTAAATTTTAGTTTTTTAGTTAATTGTATTATATATAAGTTTGTTTCTTGATTTTTTTTAATTATGTCAATTTTTATTGTTTAACTAAGTTAAAATGTTTATATTAATTAGTAGCTTTTGAAAAAGTTTTGAAAACAAAAAATCCATTCAAAGCTTATATGATACCACGTTATCATGTCATTCGGTCCTCATTTTTTTAGTTGACCCAATCCACTCTTTTCGCTTAATAAAAATTTATGGATTCGACGTTGTTAGGTAGCACCACAATGTTCGAATGCATTGCATGTTTTATTGAAAGAAATAGACGTTGAAATGAGAAGACCTAGAAATAAGAATTTTACTAGGTGTTTGTACACATGGGCGCAACTTAAGTAGGGCGGCCGACCATCCTAAATTTTCGCTCAGTAATGCAGAATATGTAGTTTTCGTATAAAAACTTTTGGGTATATACGTTTTCGATCCCAGTTTTTTAAATTTTTTAGATCCGACAACTTTCGCTTTCCTGGTCGGAAATCTCAAACTTGGCCACTGTTTGTACAAATCTATTTTGAGTGTATAAATTTACTCTAAAGTAATTAGTTATGATCTTCCCCTAAGGAATATGTGTTTATTAAGAAAACATATATCACAATCATTGTATGATACCGATGTCGCTTTATATTGATAAAATGAGTACTAAATTTGCATAACCCACAACCCTTTCCTAAAAGATGACATGTATATGTGTAGTTGCACACCCAAGTCGTGCTCTAAAGACCACTCACATGAACACTTGGTCCTTACATTGCGAACCAACCACAAACAACAATTTTCTTGTGAATTTTAAAGACCTTCGATTTTGTTTGAACCATCGTTATCGATAAAATAACATTGATAGATAACCTCTTTCTTTAGATATACGTTTAAAATTAATTATACTCATTGTACAAACCCTAAACCCTCAAATAGCAAACAATAGTACCATGATGTTTTACCTTTGCATGTTTATTTTGCGCATTAAATTTTGTGTGCTATTGATAAGAAGGTCGTTTGCTAAAGTTGATACACAATGGTCGTTTGCGTGTCACATGCATTTAGTATGTGTGTTAATAAGGTTAATATATAAGCAAAAGTAGTTACACAATAGCGGAGTTTTGTATCTCATAACTAGATACTTAATTCTTAAGACAAGTACAAAATATAACACTAATGTTTTATTATCATACAACCAAGGTAAAGATATAGTAAAAATTACCATAATGTTGTTTTACCTCTATATGTTTATATCGCGCATTAAATTTCGAGTGCTAAATACCACTGAAGGGTCCTTTGCTATTAATACGCAAGTGAAAGTTGATATACAATTGTCGGTTACGTATCACACGCATTTAAGTTTGTGTGTTAATAAGGTTAATGTATAAGCCAAAGTAGTTACACAATACAAGTTTTGTATCTCATGACTATATGCTTAATTAATCTATAAGACAAGTATAAAATACAACACTAATGTTTTATTATTATACAAACCAGGTAAAGATATACCAAAAATACATCATTCTAAGAGTAATATTTATAAACCAATAAATGACTTAAATAAATACATATTTTTAAGCTTCAGTTTTTTAAAGTAAACTCTTATCACAAAATTAGAGACTCTAAAAAGACCAAATATTCTAAAATGTATAAAAATACGTCCTATCTCACTTACACTTTTTGACACCACGCCTCCCTTTTGACATGTGACATAACTGTCACATAATACTTCATGCCCTCTTTTCCTACCCTTCCACACCGTATTATCTTAACTAAATAGCCTTGCTACTGGAATATAGTTAATTGTAAAATTTAGTATTAATATCAATGTTTTAAAATCCGGTTTTTATATCATGTCCGATTTGACTCAGAAGTAGTTTAATCAAGTGTATTGGATGATTCAACCAGATGTGTAAGACGGTTTAACTGATCAGTTTGAACCGTTTAATCTAGTTAATTGGAAAATATTTGTTATTAAACATATAATAAACATATATGGGTATGGGGTTAAATGACAAAAAGGGGCACACGTGCAGCCTGAGGGGCCCATGTTAACTAAATAGCCTTGCTATTGGAATATAGAGATGGGCATAAAAACCGGTTCCGAACCCGAACCGGTATAATCGAACTGGAATCGGGTCCAGTTCCTACCCGACATTAAGTAGAACCGGTTCTGGGTTCAAAATACCCGTTGGTTCCAACCCGGTTCCACAATTTTACCATTTGAATCGGGTCGTACCCGGTTCCTACCCGTACCCGGTTTCTACCAGTACCCGGAAATTCAGTTCTAGAAGGAACCGGTTATACCCGTTAAAATGTTACCGTTGGAACCGGTTATACCCGTTATAATGTTACCGTTGGAACCGGTTATAGCCGTTAAAATGTTACCGTTGGAACCGGTTCCTGACCGCAGGAACCGGTTCTGAACAGTAAAAGTCAGGTTTTGACTGTCAGGAACCGGTTCTGAACAGTAAAAGTCAGGTTTTGACTGTCAGGAACCGGTTCCCAACACTATCAGAAACCGGTTCCGCACCATACCCGGTTCCACACCATACCCGGTTCCATAATACCCGTACCCGGTTCTACACGGTTCCATATTCTTGGGTGTGAACCTGGGTAGGAACTGAACCCGGTTCCACACCATACCCGGTTCCAATGACATCCAAGCAGAACCGGGTCCAAATTGAAACCGATTCCAGGTAATAATAAAACCCAATTATGCACATCTCTATTGAAATATGTTATTAAACATATAATAAACATATATGGGTATGGGTTCCAAAAAAAAGAACATGATGATCATGATGATGATGAGATGGAGCGCGTGTACATGTAGAAGCGCGTGTCCTCTTTTGGTCTTCGGTCAACGACTCAAAAGCCACTTTTCTCCACGAGGAGATATGCTAAAAAGATTTCAAGAAAACTATGTTCCTCAAAAAAATAAAGAAGAAAGAAAAACACTTTTAAATATCATATTATATTGAGGAAAAAGTTATTAAAAAAACCTTAAAAATGGTTATCATGATTTTTTTACTTTAAAGTAAGTATTATATGGCATGTATTGAGTTAACGCATGATTTGTTTGTGTATGTAGTAAAATGGATTTCACTTATTGCTAGCTAATTTATTTATTTTTTTACACAAAACATGTGTTTGTACGTTTCTATGTGTGGATTATAGATCGGTGAAAATGCTCGAAGAAATAGAGGGTTTTCCTACACATTCGAATTGTGTGTGATGAACACATGATCTCTTATCGTATGTGGTCCCATGTAATTGTGTGTGTCTATGTGTCCATTACAAAGTATTAAAATTTTCGAAGAAATATTCCTACACATTCGAGTTGTGTGTGAAAAACACATGATGGCTCATCATAATGCTTGTTTTGAAGTATAACATTATTGACGTGATCACATTTTCGAATCATTTTCTGTAAGTTTATAGAAGATTAAGCCTAAAATAGTAAAAAAGCTAAGGATAGTTGAAGAAGTAGAGGGCTTTTCTAAACACTTGAATTGTGTGTGAGAAAACATTTTTTAGTGAAAAATTATACGCATTGTAAGCTTTTAATCAAATTATGTAAGTTTCATAGAAAATTAAGGAAAACTACAAAGTAGTGAAAAACTAAGAATACTTGAGGAATAGAGATTTTTTCCACACACTCGAATTAAGTGGGAGAACACATGGTATCTTATTGTTACGCTCGTTTTTTTTTGTGGGAAATTATACACATTATAACACTTTTAATAAATTTCTATAGGTTTTTATAAAAATTTAAGGCTAATTACAAAGTAATAAAAAACTAAGATTACTTGTGGAATAGGTGTGTTTTTCTTACATTATTGAATTATGTGTGAAAACTCATAATATCTTGTCATAATGCTCGTTTTTATCCATAAATAATACACACCATCACACTTTTAATCAAGTTTTGAACGTTTCATATAAAATCAAGGCTAATTACAAGGTCGTAAAAAACTATGAATACTTGAGGAACACATGCTTTTCCTACACACTCGAATTGTTTGTGAGAACTCGTTGTATCTTATCATAACGCTTGTTTTTTCGTGAGAAATTACACACATAGTAACATTTTTAATAAAATTCTATAAGTTTTATAGAAAATTAAGACTACTTACGAAGAAGTAAAAAACTAATAATACTTGAGCAGTATGGGTGTTTTTCCTACACACTTTAACTGTGTGTGAGAACACATAATACATTATCATAATGCTCGTTTTTAGCCAGGAACTATACATTCTTTATGATTTATAAAAAAATTAAAGCTAATTACAAAGTAGTAAAAAACAAAAAATACTTGAGGAATAGCGGCTTTTCCTACACACTCAAATTGTGTGTGAGAACTCATATATCTTATCACAATGCTTTTTTAGTGAGAATTATACACATTTTAACACTTTTAATAAAATTCTATAAGTTTTATATAAAATTAAGGCTAACTGCAAAGTAGTAAAAACTAAAAATACTTGATGAATAGGAGTGTTTTTCCTACACATTTTAATTGTGTATAAGAACTCATACTATCTTATCATAATGCTCGTTTTTAACTAAGACTTATATATTTTATCACACTTTAAATTAAATTATGTAAGTTTTATAGAAAATCAAGGCTAGTTACAAAGTAGTAAAAAATCTAAGAATACTTGAGAAATATGGGCTTTTCATACACACTCGAATTGAGTGTGAGAACACATGGTATCTTATCTTAATGTTCGTTTTTAGTGAGAAATTATAAATATATGACACATTTAATAAGATTCTATAAGTTAAAAAAATAAGGATAATTACAAATATGTAAAACTAAGAATATTTAAGAAATAACAATGTTTTTCCTACACACTTTAATTGTGTGTGAGAACACATAATACATTATCATAATGCTCGATTTTAGCCAAGAATTACACACATTATCATACTTTTAATTAAATTCTTTATGTTTTATAGAAAACTAAGGCTAATTACAAAGTAGTAAAAAACAAAAAATACTTGCGGAATAGGGTCTTTTCCTACAACTCGAATTGTGTGTGAGAACTCATGGTATCTTATCATAATGCTTGTTTTTAGTGAGAAATTATACACATAACACTTTTAATAAAATTCTATAAGTTTTATATAAAACTAATACTAATTGCAAAGTAGTAAAAAACTAAAATTACTTGAGGAATAGGAGTGTTTTTCCTACACGTTTGAATTGTGTATAAGAACTCATACTATTTTATCATAATGCTCGTTTTTAACTAATAATTATATATATTATCACACTTTAAATTAAATTATTTAAGTTTTATAGAAAATCAAGGCTAGTTACAAAGTAGTAAAAAACCTAAGAATACTTGAGAAATACGAGCTTTCCTACATACTCGAATTGAGTGTGAGAACACATGGGATCTTATCGTAATGTTCGCTTTTTAGTGAGAAATTATAAACATTATGAAACATTCAATAAGATTCTATAAGTTAAAAAAATAAGGCTAATTACAAAGATGTAAAACTAAGATTACTTGAGTAATAAAAGTGTTTTTCCTACACACATGAATGGTATGGGAAACTTATAATATCTTATCATAATGCTCTTTTGAGCCATAAATTAGACATATTATATGACACTTTTAATCAAAGTGAGTCGTTCTTTTTTTATTAAACGTTTTTTTTTAAAACTTTAAATGTTTTTTAATTATATTTATAGTGATTAAGTTTTGTACTCTACAATTACTGTCAGCATGTGGGGTTTTGTATACACTACTTGATATTTTTCGCTATTGGACGAAAGTTAGCCAATGAGTGACATGACCACCGTCACATCAGAACTACCATCGAGTGACATATACTGATTGAGTATTTGATAGATAAAAAAATGTAATCACCCTTGATACTGTAAAATATAATAATATGTCTTTTTATAAAAATGGAATGAACTCACCAGTATTTTTTGCTGACAAAATGTTTTCAAACACGTTTAAGGTAATTTACTGTGAAAGTAATTGAAGCCTGCTATGGAGCACTAAATGATTAAATAAAGTGGCTATAATTACCTGAATAAAAGAAGAAATTTATGTTTTGTCAATTAAGGTTTATCCATATAAAAACATTTGAATGGAATATGGGTTTTATCCCATTTGTTTAAATATTAAGCTTTGGTGTTTTACAAACTCTGAAATATTTCATAACTACAATCCTGATGATAAATTCTGCTGCCAATTAATAAACACCGATACCAGCTGTAACTAGCTCACGACTCCCGCCCAGGGTGTGGTCAGGGGTTGTGACACCTACACACTCGTGTTGTATGTAAGAACTTTTGGTATCTTTATCATAATGCTTGTCTTTTAATGAGAAATTATACACATTATAACAATTTAATAAATATATTATAAGTTTTATAAAAAAATTAAGGCTAATTGCAAAGTAGTAAAAAACTACGAATACTTGAGGAATAGGGTGTTTTTCCTACGCATTTGAATTGTGTAGAAGTACTCATAATATCTTTTCATAATGCTCTTTTTAGCTAGGAATTATACATGTTATCACATTTTAAATTAAATTACGCAAGTTTTATAGAAAATCAAGACTAGTTAACAAAGTAGTAAAAAAACTAAGAATATTTGAGGAATATACGCTTTTCCTACACACTCGAATTGAGTGTGAGAACACATGGTATCTTATCGTAAAGTTCGTTTTTAGTAAGAAATTATACACATTATAACACTTTAATAAAATTCTACAAGTTTTATAGATAATTAAGGCTAATTACAAAGTATTAAAAAGCTAAGAATACTTAGAGGAATTGTGGTGTGTTTTCTACACACTTGAATTGTGTGTGAGAACTCATAATATCTTATCATAATGCTCGATTTTAGCTAGGAATTATACATATTATCAGACTATTAATCAAATCCTGTAAGTTTTATAGAAAATTAAAACTAATTACAAAGTAGTAAAAAACTAAGAATATTTGAGAAAGAAAGGCTTTTTTCACACACTCGAATTATGTGTGAGAAGTCAAGATATCTTATCATAATGCTCGTTTTTTAGAATTATACACATTATAACACTTTTAATAAAATTCGATAAGTTTATAGATAATTAAGGCTAAGTACAAAGTAGTAAAAAGCTAAGAATGCCTGAGAAATTTAGATGTTTTTCCTACAAACTTGAATTGTGTGAGAGAACTCATAATATCTTATCATAATGCTCGATTTTAGCTAGAAATTACACATATTGTCAGCCTTTTAATCAAACCCAGTAAGTTTTATAGAAAAATTAAGACTAATTACAAAGTAGTAAAAAGCTAAGAATATTTAAAAATAGAGGTTTTTTCACACACTCTAATTGTGTGTGAGAACTCAAAGTATCTTATCATAATGCTTCTTTTAGAATTATACACATTATAACACTTTTAATAAAATTCTATAAGTTTTATAGATAATTCAAGTTAATTGCAAAGTAGTAAAAACTAAAAATACTTGAGGAATAGGTGTGTTTTTCCTACACATTTGAATTATGTACAAGGCCTCATAATATCTTATCATAATGCTCGTTTCAGCCAGACATTATACATATCTTCACACTTTAAATTAAATTCTGTAAGTTTTATAGAAAATTAAGGCTAGTTACAAAGTAGTAAAAAATCTAAGAATACTTGAGGAATATAGGCTTTTCCTACACACTCTAATTAAGTGTGAAAACACATGGTACCTTATCGTAATGTTCAATTTTTTTGTGAGAAATTATACACATTATAACACTATAATAACATTCTATAAATAATCAAGGTTAATTATAAAGTAGTAAAAAACTACGAATACTTAAGGAATTGAGGTGTTTCTCCTACACACTTGAATTGTGTGTGACAACTCATAATATCTTATGATAATGCTCTATTTTAGTTAAGAATTATACATATTATCAGACTTTTAATCAAATCCTGTAAATTTTATAGAAAATTAAGGCTAATTAAAAAGTAGTAAAAAACGAAGAATATTTTAGAAATAGAGGCTTTTTCACACACTCGAATTGTGTGTGAGAACTAGAGGTATCTTATCATAATGCTTCTTTTTAGAATTATACACATTATAACACTTTTAATAAAATTCTATAAGTTTTATAGATAATCAAAGTTAACTACAAAAAAGTAAAACTAATAATACTTGAGGAATAAGAGTGTTTTTCCTACACACTTGAATGGTGTGTGAGAACTTATAATATCTTATCATAATGCTCTTTTTAGCCATAAATTATATATATTATCACACTTTTAATCAAATTCTTTAAGTTTTATAGATAATTAAGGCTAGTAAAAACCTAAAATTACTTGAGGAATAAGGGGCTTTTTCTACACACTTGAATTGTGTGTGAGAACTCACGGTATCTTATCACAATGCTCATTTTTAGTGAGAAGTTATAAACACTATAACACTGTTAATCAAATTTTTTAAGTTTTATAGAAAATTAAGTCTAATTACAAATTAATAAAAACTAAGAATACTCAAGGAAAAAGGGACTTTTCATACACACTTAGATCGTGTGTGAGAACTCTATGATATCTAATCACAATGCTCGTTTTTAGTGAGATATCATACACATTATAACACTTTTAATTAAATTTTATAAGTTTTATAGAAAATCAAGGCTATTTAGAAAGTAGTAAAAATGAAGAATACTTGAGGAATAGGGGCTTTTCGTACACACCGAATTATGTTTGAGAACTCATCATATCTAATCGACTAACTATGATGCTCGTTTTTTACTGAGATGTTATCCACACTGTAACACTTTTAATCAAATTTTATAGGTATTACAAAAAGACAAGGCTAATTACAAAGCAGTAAAAAAAACTAAAAATACTTGAGAAACAGGGTGGTTTTCGGATACGCTCGAATTATGTGAAAGAACTAAGTACCTTTTTATAATGCTCTTTGACAAGTAAAAAATATACACATTATCACATTTTTAACTACCTATTGTAAATTTTATACAAAGTTAAGGCTAGATATGTTCATAATAAAATATGTTATGGCAGTTCACATGTTATTTGATGCTGTCATGATTTAAAAATAGTTGTTTACTTAACAAGTTTTGATTCATTTTATATAATATCAAAAGTATTCATAAGAGTAATAAAACACATATATTGAATCTGAGTAATTTTTTGTTATGTTTGAGATAAGGTAATAAGTAACTTTATTTGATATTTTTAAGTTATGTCTAAATACATGTTATTTACTTTCATTACGAGCCTATTTTGAAATCGGATCGATTGTTGTTTTGCTGTTCACTGGTTGTGCTAACATGGAGAACCAAACAATTTAATAAATAATTTATTAATTGAAGATATAAATTATAATTTACTAATTTAAACTGAAAGTACATAGAAGCAAATGAGAAAACTAAAAGTGTAAAAGTATTTTGGACTTTGTTAAAATTATTCTACAAAGTGTACAAATACACAATGAATCGCAAAATATAACATTATTTCGAGTAAATTATGACACAATGTGGAAGAACAAAAGTACAGTAAGTCAGAAAAAAACACAATGACGTAAATATAAAAAAAGAACATAATGATAAATAAAAAAGACACAATAATGTAAACGAAAAGTCTAAAATCTATAAGCTAAACATCTAAATACAAAAAACCAAAACCTAAAATCTCAAATCGTAGAGTTCGATGAGACCGTTCAATGCGCTTGAATTAAGGTCAATCAGAGTTTGTTTGATACCCCTTTACAACTTCTTATTTTTATGAGACTTTGTATTTGATTCTAACCCATAATTATAGAGTCAAATAAATTATAAGAGCTATTGAAGGGTATGGTCTCAAATCCTGCGCCGACCAAGCGAGTTAACCTCAGGTCGCGCGTGAGACCATACCCAGGATAAGTCTATATAATAACTCCTCCGACCTTGCGCCGACTATATAGTTGTTTCCGAGGTCGCGCGCGGGGGTCAATAGC
The DNA here is from genome assembly GCA_947069175.1 of Scalesia atractyloides. Taxonomy (NCBI): domain Eukaryota; kingdom Viridiplantae; phylum Streptophyta; class Magnoliopsida; order Asterales; family Asteraceae; genus Scalesia; species Scalesia atractyloides. The sequence goes on from CAMTDV010000008.1 coordinate 96,763,904, forward strand.
AAGATGAAAACATTTCCAACACTTAATTTCTTTGACGAAAGACCTGGCTTCCTTGATGTTGCGCCGTACGTGGGATATCATCCATGTCGCGCGGGCACAAGAAGCGCAAGACAGCATTGGACAACTACAAAGGGTACAAGTGGCGGAGCAGTGGACCAATAGGCGCTCAAAAGGCTGTATTGGATCAAGCTGCACGATGAACAATCGTGCAGGAGACAAGAAGTACACAAGGACACATACGTGGTAGCAATCAGCTTGCGCCAACCACTGTGCCATGATCTCCACTCAACTACTGATGATAGACTGCATAACAAGGACAACCGTCAGGACACGTGGATCCATTCAACGTACGCCAGATACTATCTCGCCTGTAACCACTAACGGTCGTGGCAGAGGAAGCAGAATAGATATTCCTTGTTATCGACCTCAGGCCCAAGGCCCATCAACCCATCTCCTTCACAAACTACCTCGGCTATAAATAGGGAACTTCACCTCCACGTTTAAGGATCGTTCTCTTGCTCTCTCACTTAATACACACACTATTATCCTCAAAACCGATACTAATTCTACGCCGGAGGGTGTTTACAAGGAGAACCCCCTATTCTCCTCCTTGTAACGAGTTTACGGTGTGTTGATTGTTTTGAAGGATCTTCGTAGGTATTTGAATGAGACGAAAGAAGATTAACATTTATTTGTCGAGACACAAACCACAAACTAATCACCTGATTAGATTGGTGTTTCTTCAGTTATATGAAATGTGTGTGTATATATCACAATTATAATGGTTATTACAAATGGTTCCGATTCCTACCCATACAAACAACACCGATAAGGTGTTCAATTTCTGATCCAAAACCGATACAGACTAAGTTTTAAAACATTGATCAATTGTTAATTTCTCTTTGAAAGAACCTATAAAGTTTAACAGTTAACTAACTAAAAAGAATGTAACATTTTAAACAATATCCGTTAGACTACACATCACATGACGTTTTGTTATCGACAATGTACTTATATATGCTCTTTTCTAACAACACCCTAACGTTCAATGGTAATCTCCACCTCTTAATTTGTGAGATAAATGTATGTTTAAGAGTATTCATGTTGGAACCTCCATCATTATCTAAATAATATAATCAAAAAGCACATTTTTCTTTAAAATTATGTTTATTTTTTAAAAACCTTTCATATCCAACTCTCTATCTTTATCTCTATCCTACTCACATACACCTTTTTTATTATTTTTCTCTTTCCTGGACACTTACAATAAAATTATAGAGAGGTGCATATAAGCCTCTATACGTAGATGTGTACTATAGTATCTCTAAATTTTTCTTTATTATCGAGGTTCCGATGTAGATATGTTTCCTTTATTTATTCCTCTATATTATATAGATTGTATTGATATAGAGGCTCCAATGTGAATGCTCTAAGAGCACCATTTTCATTTAGGGATAATTTGTATTTAAATAAACTTTTTCTAATTGGTCGATAACACTCTTAACTTTCGATTTGTATCACACCACTCCCAACTTTCAACTTATTGGCTGATAATACTCTCAAATTAACTGAACCCTAACCCAGTTAGTTTTTTTCTGATGTAACACTTGTGTGTTGACATGACATTTAACGTGAAATTTTTTTATGACCCGACAGCTGACGTGACATTTGATGTGGCTTTTCGATAACGTGGCAGCTGATGTGGTACTGGTTTGGTGACGTAGCTAATGTTAGCAAGTTGGGTTAGTGTTAGGTTAGTTTAGGAGTGTTATCTGTCAATTGTAACACCCCAAAAATATTAGATTATATATAAATATATATGTGTGTATATATATATATATATGTTTGGTTATAACCTTATGAATAACCTAGATAATGATACGTTGTCAAATGTTGAAGTCATAAATTATGGCCTTCTTTATAACAAAAAAACTGAAACCCTTCATACATCAAATTGATCAAATTGAAGGGTGGATTGGGACTGTTAGTTGTGCATGAATCAAGAACATTGATCACCCATACTTATCTAACACAAGGTAAGTTACAATTTCAATTTTGGTGATACTTGATTTTAGGTGAAACTTTGTTAATTGAAGTTTTGAATAATTGACTGATGTTGTGACCTAAGGAAGGTGTAATCTAAGTATAGGATTATAATCCTAACTGAGATGATTTCATAAAATTTTTATGATGAAATGATTAAGTTTAGTATGAAGAAGTGGTCTTGATCCTAGCATGAAATGCCCCAAGTGCTTGTGTAGATAATGAATGTAATGACATTAGTTTGTTGAAATTTACATGTTAATATGAATTATGATGAGTAAATTGAACTTGTTAAATTAGGGATTCTTGGTTAGCCAAGGTTCAATTGAACTAAAATAGATAGCTAAAATGTATGCACATAAGGTGCTTGATGAAATGCCTAAATGAACTGCCAATCTTAATTAATGAATGAAAAATGTTGAAGATTACATGGGGTGGTGTGTTTGGCAAATTTACATGCTTTACTTATGGCCGAGAGGTTCTAATAACACTTGGCTTGTACACTATAGGCAACGCAAGCGAAGGGTCGGGAAGTTAAGCCGGTGCAGACATACATTTAAAAGGAAAACTTTAAGATACATGGCTTTATGCTTTGTAGGATTACATTAATAAATTTGTGTTTGATATATGTTCTTTAATGAAGTAATACTCGTGAAATTCAGTTCATTCATAAGTGATAGCGTCCGCACGAATGAACTTAATGGATATATAGTGAAGAATGATGTGTTTTATAGTTCATAAGTGTTGGATTTCACACGAACTAAACGGATCAAAATACCGAATAACGATAGATTTGGTTAGTTCAATAGTGATGGAATTCATATGAGCAACTAAAACTATGCGAAATGCGTAAACCGGGTAACGGGAACGCAGATTATAGATAACGAATCTAATATATGGGTCAAAATAAGTTTCTCGTTTGGTTGGAGTAACCAAACGGGTCAAATAAAGCTAAAACGCAAGCTGAGTAACAGAAGCGTTAGTGCAAGCTTAGTAATCTCAAAGAGGGGTTAAATTCCGTAAAGAAATAGATCTTTACCATAAAAATAAGGAAAATATGGCTAAATATGATAACGGGTCAAAATAATGGTATGAATTAATCTTAAACCAATAGCATAAAGTGTAAGAATTCATTACTTCGGATGACGGATTTTGAAGCTAAAATATGGGAGATCAATTTACGATTATGTAGAAACAAACTAGAGGTGAAATGGATAGGTATAGAAAAAGTTATGAAAGTTTTTGTGTAAAAGGGCAAAAGAGGAAAACAAGAGGCTGTAGAGCAGCACCATAATCTACGATTGTCTACCGTAGGCTACGGTAGTTGTAGAAAAGACAGCAACATGGAGCTGTAACCTACGGCTGAGTGCCGTAGGATACGGCAGGACTTCACTGCCCCATCTTCTATCGTGTACCGTAAGCTACGGTACATATACCGTAGCTTACGGCGGGATTTTTTTCAAAAGTTTTGTTTGTTGTTTTTGATAAATTGGTTTGTCAAACTACGTTTCGAGTATGACTTATTTAATGTAAAAATGGTATTGACATATAGGTACTCGAATAGAGCATAATGGATGGAGGTCAAGTGTATTGAAAAACCGAACACAATTAATGATCAAGTTTCCGCGTTTCTTTAATCGTTTTTGTATAACTAAATATCGTAAACTAGTAGAAAATGTTGGTTTTGAACACATAAAGTTTTCTATAACTTCAAATTATGGGTAATGCTTTTGTAATAGCATTATATAAGTATATAATGTAAATCTTTATAAATACTTTATGTATATTAATTACGGGTGTTACGCAGTGAAAAGTTAGGATTTGTGTGATACAATAAAAAATTAAAAGTGTTAGTTTTTTAATCTAATATCCTTCTCTTTATCTAAAACCATACAAACTAATTGTTTGACTATCTTTTCTTAAGTTATATTCCACTGAATTTTATAATAATTAATTTGGAAACAACTCTCAAATTTTACGACTTAATTAATAACTATATGTATTTTTAGGTATTGTTATAAAAGGGTGGTTTTATGAGAATTGTAAGAAGTGTTTTAAGTCCTTAGATCTTTTAATTGATGGTTTAGATCAAGAATGGCTTAAAATGTAAATTGTGTTTTATTTTTTTTAACTAATTTGGCTAGATTAGGAATAATGGTGTCATTTTATATTGTACTTTTAAATAAAGAAACTATCATCAACTTTAATGCACATGCAAGTTTTACCCATCATTTTTGAACATCAATAACTTTTTATACGTAATTTTTTTTAAAAATAATACACCATAATAACGAGATTTTTTATATTAAATATGAGTACCATATTGTTAGATTTATATAGATAAAAAATTACGTATAGGATGATATGAAGCCTACTGGAATGCAGCTTTAAAACACCATACGAAGAGCATATACTTAACTGCAGGTTTAAAACACCATGAATGCATGTTTAAAACACTATACGAAAAACATACGAAGAACACATACCGAACTACAAGTTTAAATAGATGATAAATAACTAATAGATTCTTAATGGATTTAAAAAAACAAATCGATTCCTAAATTAACTTCAAGTGGTTATGCAATTATCATAATTAGATTATTAAGTAAATTACTTGTTTACCATTTTAAATTAATATAAATTAAAGGGACATGTCATTCCCACAATATTTATCATATTTCTCATACTTAGAACACTTCGCTTTTAAATTTTACGATGAGCAACAATTGTTTTTAACAACAATTGTTTTTAACATGTAACATGAAACTCAAACCTCAGTCTGATAATTAATAAAAGCTTTTAAATTTTACGATGAACAACAATTGTTTTTAACGACATGTCACATGAAACTCAAACCTCAGTCATTTAATCGAATAAACATGTTAAATGCATCTTAGTGTCGTTACATAAAAAACATGTTACAATAATTTATTGATGTAGAAATGTGTCGATTTTCTATCTATTTCTAAACAATCTTGCACTCTTTTAAAAATTAACTTTTATATATATATATATATATATATATATATATATATATGACAACCAATGATAAAGTATACAAAGTATATTTTGTGTTAATTAAAACCTCAATATCTATTTGTCAAAAGACTTTTTAATATGAGAAGAGAAAAAGATTAATTTTCACTCCACATTAATATAAGATAAGAGCTAAAAATAATGATGTTAATTTTGTAAATAACTAGTATTGGAGCTCGCGCTTTGCAGCGAAGTCGTAGGAGGGTGTTGACAAGGTTGTATTTGTTACATAATATATCGATGTCCATGCAGACTTTAATCTAAATGAAGGTAAAAATAAGCAATCAACGCGGTTAAGTAACCATATCTAGAATTAAAAGATAGCATTAAGTATAAGCAATCAACACGGTTCAGGTAAATAAAAAACTAACTAAAATTGTTACCTAGTATAATGAAGGGTAAGATAGATCATGTAGGCTTTAATCTAACTGACAGTAAAAATACGCAAGAGCACGATTAAGTAAACATGTATAAAGTTAAAAATTTATTTCAATTATAATAAGTTAAAAAATAATTACAAAATAAAAAAAACATAAAAGTACTAATATTTGTTAGAAAAAGAGAAAAAGAAACTTCTGGAGGTCAAAACGTAAAACGCTTATAGGAAAAAAATTATTATTAAACTTCTGTATGCAAATCTATTGAATTTCATGGGTAAACGTAAATTGTTTAAAAAAAAAGAATTATTAATATTCAGAGGTCGGATGATAATTCTATTAAAGTTAAGGGTTAGAAACAAAAAAATAACTAAAAACAATAACATACTTTTTGCTATACAAGTGTAAGTAGAAGTCACCAATTAATATTTAGTACTCTTCACATTTTAAATTGTTATAGTATAAAATGTAGCTATTATAACTTTTATTTTTATAGATCATTTTGAAGATTTTTGTGTAACCCTTCTCTGTAAAATTAAAATTAGTTAAAAAACACTTTATCTTACACATATCAAAATAAATATCAGCTATTTTTCATCTTTATATATAATTTGTTTAAATTAATCATATATGTATTTAAATTTATCCTACACATTAAAATTTTCTTTAAATATTGAATTTATCCTACACATACATACTTATATAGTTATAATTATATATAAAGTTGTTAGGTGTAAGTGTGTAGATAGAAGTTTCTTTTGAGTTCATATGGAATTTCATAGTTTTTTTAGATATGTAGTTACAATAAATAAATCTGATTTGAATTGAAAATTTTGTAAAAACATAAAAATGAATGGATTAATTTATGTAACTTAAATACTTAAAAAGTGAAGTTGATTTAATTAATTCAGTCATGTACCCTTTCTATATAATTAAATAAGAACAAAAAAGTGAAGAAAACTTTTGATTAGTTAGATGGATGTTATTATCTTTCTTTTTAGATCGGTTGTTGTTGTTTAACATGGAAGGAGGCGTTAAAGCATCATAGGCTTTAACTAACTCACATTTTAACTATCATTTTATGGTTTAACTAAAAAATGTGATTGGTTGGAATGGGGCGGACCACACCCTTCCCCTTTTAACGCTCATTAGGGCTGTCATGAGGGTTGCTGGTACCCCTCTTTGGCGAGGCTGAGCGGTGTAGACATCGTTATTGGCTGAGGTGGTGGGGGGCGTGAGACCACAATGATCAGTCGTAAATATTTTCATTCTTTCATTTGAACCTTCCACTTAAACACGTAATTAATGTAATTAATAGTTTTAAAAATATCTTTTATGATGACGTGATGGTATAACAAATATAGAAACCTTATATAAATGTCTTGTTGTTCATGTTATAGAAACCGAGAGATGGTACTAAAAATCCGAACACTTTATTCAAAAGTTATGTTTTACAAAAAAAACTGATATGGACTTGTATTAACTTACTTATTTTAGTCATTACTACACGCTTATTTATGGATTTTTTTGCCAACCCATCCGAAGGGTTCTCGTTTCTCGTATTGACTAATCGCATGACTGACACGATACATAAGATCACGTAAACCGCATACAAAGGACACATGTTAATATTTCCGTAAATTGTTGAAGCAACTACAATCTAACACGAGTTACTTGCTCCAAAATGATAAATGAGCATTCAAAGCGGAAAAAAAACCTACAATATTATAAGTCTTGCCAAACAAGTCAAAACAAATATGATCTTTCACATCTTGTATGATAAACTAAGTATAAAAAAGGACACTAATGAGTATTTGACACGAAAACCTTTCTTTTGAGCTATTACACAAACTTATCATATAGTCAAACATCAGTAAACTTTTCTATACCTAAATGAGTTGAGTGAATGTTACGACGGAATTCAATAAGTTGGATTTAATTTCTGATTGCGAATTTAGTAAAGGTAATATCATAAGATCGCAAAATTGGGGCAAAAGAGAGCGACATTGATGTAATCAAGGAGGCACTTTGAGTTAAATTTTAAATAAAAACAAAATGTTGTTGGAAAATGCCAAAAAAATCCTTAAATATTTTCGAATCATACGACTTCACTACAAGAAATTACCCCCTTTAGCGACGACACCTTTAGCGGCGACAGCCAAAGTGTCGCCGCTATTGGTCGATCCGTGTCCCGAGCTGTCAGTCCAAACCCCAGCCGTTGATCATTTTCAAGATCTGACGGTTGGGGATTCAACAAGCAATAGCGGCGACGTATATATGGCTATTAGCAGCGACGACGTCTCCGCTAAAGGCCCCTTAACCACAATAAACCCTAGCCACATAATTCTTATCCAAGTTAACCCAATAGCGGCGACACGTTATCAATACCGGCGACGCGCCGTCGCCGCTAAAAGTGACGACGTACCAGTCCCTATACAACGCTGTTTCTTCCCTCCTTCTTCATTTTTCCACCCAAAAGTCGCCTGAGCACCGTCGGAGACCCCCGTTCTTTGCCCAAATCGGTTAGTTTAACTCTCTTTATGTTAAATTTCTTATCTACATTTGTTATATTCATGTTATAGGCTTTAATTTTTGCGCGTTTTTGTGTATTTTTGTGTTTGTGGAAGAAAACTCGGATCACCACCTCTCTTCTTCGGTCACCACCATCATTTCTCCGGCACCACCTCTTCTCTCCCCGGTCTTCGTTTCCTTGAAACTTTAAAAAAGGTTAGTTTTATATGTATTTTTTTTTTGTTTAGAAATTGTATAATTTTTTGTTTAGGTATGTAAATGTGTATGGAAGGATGAATTTTTATATGTAAAAATGTATAATTTAGGTGTGTTTGGTAAAAATGTGTATGTAAAAATCTATGTATTTGTTGATGTAGGTGTATGTAAGGATGGATGTTTGTATGTAAAATGTATAATATAGGTGTGTTTGGTGAAAATGCGTTTGTAAAAATCTATGTATTTGTTAATGTAGGTGTATGTAAGGATGTGGGTGTGTTTGGTGAAATGTGTTTGTAAAAATCTATGTATTTGTTGATGTAGGTGTATGTAAGGATGAATGTTTGTATGTAAAATGTATAATGTAGGTGTGTTTGGTGAAAATGTATATATGGAAATCTATATATTTGTTGATGTAGGTGTATGTAAGGATGAATGTATATGCGTATGTAAGTCTATGAATGAATGTATATAGTTGTATGTTAGTATGTAGGTGTTTGTAATTGATGAACAATTGTGTAACGTATGTAAAAATTCCGGCTTAATAGACATGGCAACTATGAAACGCCATTTGCGTATTAGCAGTTTTTGGAAGGATTACACGAAGTGGACCTATCACGTGGAAACGACTCCAGTTGCGGAAGTAGACGATGTTGCGCCACAAAACAGTATGGGAAACGTTATTGAAGACGTTAGGGGGGAGCATATGGAAGAAGATACATACGTTAACCAACAGAACTCGAATGGAGATAGTAGCGGTGTTCGTGATGATTTTGAAGACTTGGTAAAGGAAGGTGAAACATAATTATATCCTGGTTGTACTAAGTATTCTTCTATTGACTTTTTAGCAAAGCTTATGAATATAAAGGATATGCACCATTTGACTAATGAAGCATTTGATCGAATCCTCTTCTTGTTGCGAGATTCGATGCCAGAGGGCAACAAGATTCCCGTTTCGTATTATGTAGCTAAGAAAACATTTAAGAAGATTGGTTTAGCGTATGAGATGATAGACGTGTGCACAAATGATTGTGCTCTCTTTTGGAAAGAAAACGAGTCCTTGCAAAATTGTCCCATTTGTAAAGAGAGTCGATGGGTCGATAAAGACAAAAAAGGCACGAAGGTGGCTCGTAAGGTGTTACGATACTTTCCTTTGACGCCTAGACTACGATGTTTGTATTGTTCAAGGCACACAGCAAAATATATGATATGGCATAGTACCGGACGATCGGAAGATGGGACTATGCGTCATCCAGTTGATGGATCTTCATGGCAAGACTTTGATAAAAAGTACCCAAACTTCGCGATGGAGCCACGAAATGTTCGCCTAGGGCTTGCAGCTGACGGTTTTAATCCATTTAACAACGGTAGCGGATCCTCAACTCATAGCACGTGGCCGGTTATACTCACTACATACAATCTGCCTCCATGGCTTTGCATGCGAGAGTCCACCTTCATGTTGACCTTGTTGATTCCTGGCCCTAAATCACCTGGGAAAGACATGGACGTTTTCCTTAGACCGTTAGTGGATGAGCTTAACCAATTATGGCAATCAGGTATACGTACTAAAGACGCAGCAACAAACATGTACTTTACAATGAAGGCGGCGTTGTTATGGACCATAAATGACTTTCCAACCCGTAGTAGTCTATCAGGTTGGAGCGGTTAAGGCTACATGGCATGCCCAACTTGCAACCAAGACACTCCTTCAATACGTGTAACTGGTAAATGTGCTTATGTTGGTCATCGCCGGTTCTTAGATGCCAACCATCATTGGAGAACAAGTCTCAAATTTAACGGGAGACCCGAGACACGAGACCCTCTGAGACAGTTTAGTCCAGCTGACATAGAAACTCAACACAGTCATTTAATTAAGCGTCTACCTGGCAAGCATCCAGCTTTTGGAGGTGGGAGGATAACACTGATAGATTGCAAGCTGAACTGGTCCAAACGAAGCATATTTTTTGATCTCGAGTACTGGTCTTCTTTGCATCTAAAACATAACTTAGATGTAATGCATATAGAGAAAAATGTGTGCGACAGCTTACTCGGTACTCTTCTAATGAACGATAAGAGCAAAGACACGCCAAATGCGCGGTCCGACTTGAAAAACCTAAACATTCGGCCGGCACAATGGCTGAAACAATCGGGTGGCAAGTTCTTAAGTCCCCACCCAAAGTACTCATTCAAGTCCGATGATCAAATACTTTTCTGTCAGTTTATAAAAAATGTTAAACTACCAGATGGGTTTGGATCTAATATCAGTAAAAGGGTGACAGATAACAATGCTAACATTACCGGGTTGAAATCTCATGACTGTCATATCCTCATGCAACGTTTGATACCGATTGGAGTTAAAGGGCTTTTGACCAAAGACACATCTACACCGATAGTAGACCTTTGTATGTTCTTTAAGCAACTTTGCTCTAGAACACTATCGGTGGATGATATGAAGAAAGCGAAGGATGACCATCTTATGCAAGTTAGAGATGATCTATCCACCTGCATTCTTTAACATTATGGTTCATTTACTTGTGGATTTACCTGATGAGGCGATTGCTGGAGGTCCAGTAGCTTTTAGATGGATGTATCCATTTGAACGATACATGAAAAACTAAAGAACTATGTCAAAAACACGGCAAGGCCAGAAGGTTGTATAGCTATAGGTTATGTGCTTGAAGAAGCTCTAACATTTTGTTCAATGTACCTTCAAGATGTTCAGACTAAGTTCAATCGCCCAGATAGAAACGAGGATGTCGTTGTTGAAAAAAGAAAGTTATGGGTGTTTGAGTCCAAATGTCGTCCTGTTGGCGCAATAAAGGACAAACATCTATCATTCATCGAAAAAAGCGAGCTGGAATGGTTTGTCCTCGAAAACTGCGCAGAAGTCAGGGAGTACATGAAGTGAGTATTTCTATCTTTTAACTTTTCATAATTTGTTAATTAGTATTTTTCATTCTCTGCTTATGTTAGTGATCAATGTAGTGAATTCAAACATACACATCCCCAAGATGATCTTAAAACCGCATTTCCGGGATGGTTTCTCCATAAGGTATAATACATATATACATATATAACACGCATTACTCTACATTTTCTAGGTAATACATATATAATAAACATTATTACTCTCTATTTGTTAGGTCCATTCGATGAAAACACAAAATTCTCTAGAATTCCACCCAGAGTTGTATGCTCTTTCAATTTGTGCGAAAATGAATGCTTATACTTACACTGCTTGCGTAGTCAACGGTGTTAGGTTTAAGACACTTGAACGTGATGCAAACTGCGCAACGCAAAACTCTGGGGTGGAAGTGGTTGGAGAGAACGGTGTCAAATTTTATGGCCAAATAGAAGAAATTATTGAGTTGCGTTATACAAATGATTATTCAACTGTCCTATTTCGGTGCAAGTGGTTTGATATTCGAAGGGGTGTAAACCATGACAATAATATCACCAGTATAAGCACCGAACATGAATGGGACAAAGACGATCAACTCATATTTGCTTCGCAAGCCAAACAAGTGTTCTTCATCCAAGAACCGTCTCGAAACCAAAGAAATAAACATAGGTGGGTAGTTGAAAATGTTAATCATCGAAAACTTTGGGATCAGCCATTAATTGATGACCACACCAAGAAGGTTCAAAATGCTAACAAAGGCTTAGAAGATACTGACGTTGTCGATAACAACTCTTCATCTGACTGTCCACTTGTCATTGACTTGACCCAATAGTTTCAAATTGGATCTTCTTCTCATGTTACTGCGGGTGAGCCTGCAGTTGAAGTTGATCCCCCAACGGCTGCCGTCGATGAAGTGTTTGAGGTCGAGACTGATTGTGATGAGGACGATCCCGATTATGTGGAGTCTGATTAAAAGAAAAGTTGTTGTAATTTATATTAATTTGTATTTGATAAACACTTGTTGAAATATTTATTGAATATGAGTTACACTTGTTGTACTTTTCATTAATTTCTATTAGATATACATGCTGTAACATTTGCAAGTTTTTAGGAATCATGATTTCGGTACTGTTGATACTTGCTTATTTGATGGCCGATCTGGCCCCATGGGGACATGGGGGAGACGGCGCCGGTGATCCACCGCCTCCAAATCATTTTTGAGAGGCACGCACGAGCTTGATGGTAAGTCTTTTAATAAATTATCTTTTAGTTCTTATATTTGATATATTATAAATGTTGTTTCTAATTATTTGTGTTTTAAATATTTTTTTGGTTGTTATGTTTCATATATTATAAATATTGTTACTAATTATTTATGTTTTAATTGCAGCTGATCCCACGAAGAGGGTTAGGGGGAAAACCAAAAATGAAAAACTTCGTCTTAAGGTTAAGGCGGGGGGGGGGGGGTATCCCTGACATTTGAAAGGGATGTCACGTTTACCTCTGTTGGTGAAGGAATGGACATGTTTACAAGAGAGGCCATTTATTTATGTGGCGGTACATCCCGTTCGATAAAGTTGGATGGGAGAATGTAGCACAACCGTACAAGGATGCGCTCATGAGCCACCTGAGGGTAAATAAATTATATGCATATAATTTTCCGCCGTTTCACGGGTCGTTAGACTTAATTTATAATAATATTTGAACTTTTCTTATTGAATTTGTAGAAAATGTTTAACTTTGACGAAATTGAATGGGATCTACAAGCAAAAAACATAAAGGGTGACATCAAGAGTTTGATTATGAAGCGGTACTCTGGCCGGAAACACGATGGAAAAAAATATTTGTGAGACAAGGTGGGTACGAGGATGTTGAAAACGCAAGGGCATACCGTCCCAAAGATATGCCCTATGATAACTGGGTGAAAGCTGTCGACGGATTTTTAGACGAAAAATATATCAAACAATGCGAGGCTAACAAGGGTGTCCGCACGAAACAACAATTCCCATTCGCGGGGGGACGACGTCATACGGTAGCACAGCCTACAAAAATGTAATGTTTTATATATGTGTTTGTGTAAGCTTTTGTTTATTTAATGTCTAATCTAAGTTTAATGTTCAACATGATATAGATTGGCTACCTACGTACGCCAAAACCCACCAGGATAGGGAGGGGCATTGGGTTGACCCGGTTGCCGAACAAAACTGCGTAAGTATTTTCTTTTAAGTATATTTTTCTATAACAAACAAATATATATATATATATGAGAGAGAGATATTTAATCATCTTCGTAATATACAGTTGAACTTAGAAGAGGCCACAAACGAGTGGCACGGTGATGGTCCTCCGCTTGCCCCATTTCAGGAAGCCTTGGGAGAGAGGAGATGATGGTACCGGGGGATGGGGCATAAACCGTCTTCAAATACGCCCCCGAATTTGTCGGCTTCCCAACCTGAGACTCAAGAACCCTTTTCTCAGGTAAACTATACAATTTATAAAATGATAAACGAACGCGTGTTTCCTTGTTAAATATATGTTGCTAGCGTTAATTAATATGCTAATATACGTTTTGATATTTATTATTGTAGGATTTGTTGACAACTTGTTTCAAAGTTCGGCTTTCCGGAATCGACTTGACGACTACCTAAGTTCAAAAGGAAAAGCACCGGCAAACGATGACGACGACTGTTACAACCCTTATTTTGATAACGAAGAAGATGACGAAGATTAGGATGATTTCGAAGTATGGGTTGTTATTTTTATCGTTTTAGGATGATAATGGAGCACTTAAATGTTGTTTATAACTTTATTACGTTTTGTATGTGTTGTTGGAGTTTGATAAATTAGAATGAAGTTGTTTCCAGGTTGCGGTTTGATACAGGTTGCGTTTTTCGGACTGAAACTGGTTCGTTTTTAGCTGCTGTTAAAAAAAAATTGACTTTTAGCGGCGACGCCTGTCGCCGCTATTGATAGTCCGCCAAAACCACTAAAGACAAAATAGGGCATTAGAGACGACATATACCTTTAGCGGCGACAGCCGGACCAATAGCGGCCCAGTAGTAGCGGCGACGCTTTAGCGGCCACGTGTCGCCGCTAAAGGTCAATAGCGGCGACAGAAGGGACCAATAGCGGCGACAACCGTCGCCACTAAACCTACCCTTTTCTTGTAGTGCTTGTTTAGTTAAACTTATTTAAGAAAAGGTTACGTGACTATGAAAATAATGCTATTAAACAATTTAATATTCTAATAATTATTAAAATAGGTGATAAAAATACATAGTAAAAATAATAATTAATATTTATTTCGAAAAAAAATATGTTAAAATGACGTGAAAGACAACATACCTTTTTTGTTTAAGAAAAAAAATGCAAAGTTTCATATTTTGTAAAAGTTGGAATTAATTTATTTTTAGGTATTATTATTTAATGTAAACAACACCAAACAACATCTTGAAGTATGTATTAACATATTAAAATAATAAAAGCCATAAGATAGTCCTTCTCCTATCAACACATTAAAATATTATAAATAATTAATGTAAATAGTGTAATACTATTCAATCTCACATTCTACACACATAACATTATTCTTTACCATGTCAAATCTTTATATTCTATAACTATAATATATAATATATCTTTTTATTTATGAAAAACTATATTATTTATTCACATACTCCTAATGTAATTATTAAACAATATATTTGAGACCATTTAAGGCTATTCGGTGTGGGTGATGGGCCTTCCTGGATGACGACCTGTCATGTCAGTGTCATGTAGGATGGGTGTGAGTATGGGTCTAAAGGGGATAGACCTAGAAAATGAAGAAGTGAGCTATATATATATATATATATATGTATGTATGTATATATATATATGCATGTATAGGTGTGTGTAGAGAAGAAGAAAGACAGAACTGTCTCCAACATCTCGTGACATACGTCCTCAATGCTACCGGACCATCAGAAATGATGTTGGGGGTCGTCGCTGGGCCAGACCTGGACGACCCCCGCACCAAGTAGCTAACATGAATATACAAATAAATTTAACTATAATAAATAAAAATCAGGAAGAAAGAGGATAGTGACTACACTAGCTGAATGGAAAGTGTTAACCAATGCAATAGTCAACCTAACTCAACCACAGTTAAAAAGCATATCCTCTATTCTAGACTCATAATTCTAAACTCCAGATCAAGTTACAACCACCAATGGACATAGTACAACTTACCAGTTACCACCAAGTATAATGCAGTCACCACCTTTTAAGTTTTCTCATCTCTTTCTCTCTCCTCTCTCTCTCTCTCTTCTATGCAAAAGCTGAAGCAAAAGCCAAAGCTCAATCCCATCATCATCATCATTGTGCCAATAGAGCCAATCCTGACACAATTATGATTGCACATATCACAACCCTTGTTTCTCTTTCTCTCTCCTCCTATACATACACATATTTGTATGTATATATATATCTAGACATATAGGTCTTGGTGTTGTCTCTGTAAACTGCCCAGTGAATTAAACGTCTGAAACAGCAAAGCGAGATAAAAAGGCAGTGAAAAAACCAAAAATCAATTCGAATCACTCTCATTTGTCCCTCTGCAACTCTTTCTAGAGAGAGAAAACGGTTTTGAGAGAGAAAGTTATTCTCATGGCGGAGAAAGATGACGGTTTAGGCTTAACTTTGAGCTTGAAATGCTCCGAGACTTATCATCCGCCACCACCGCCGCCGCCGGTAACCGCCGCATCCACGCGGCTTCCGTTGAATCTGCTTCCGTCTCCTCCGTTATCGTTTGTTCAACGTCATGTTTCGAGTCATCAGAATCAGCATCAGAAGCTTTCGTTTGTGATCAATCAGCCTGGTATGTACAAGCTTTCTTGCATGTTGTACAACTTGATGCATGTTAGCACACGTTCCGATGCATGTAAGTATGTGATGCAACAATTCGCTGCACGTAATGTATGAAGATGTAGCTACACACACAGTCACACGCACACACGTAGAGACTTATTCAAAAGTTTTACTCAAGTATTTTGAGCTAAATCGTAACCGTAGATCTTGATCCGATACGAGATCTGTGGTTAACCGTCCGCCGTTGATATCGGTTCTGGTGGCGTTAACGGTGGAACGGTAAACCGTCCGCCGATGCGACACAGAGTCACACACTAACGCACACATATAATCACACGTCCGGATTCATTCAATTTTTCACTAGTATTTTGTAGTTTGAGCTTTGAATTTCGATCATAAATGTAGATCTGAATGACTGAATCCGGTAACTAGATCTTAAAAACACATAATGTGTGTGTACACATACACACGAGTTCAAGCACACGTTACGGATTCATTAAAAAAATTCACAATATTTCGATCAGATTTATTCAAAATTTTCACTGATTTTTTTGCTGTTTAACGTTAACTGTAGATCTGAATCCAGAACCGAGATCTTACCAGCGCGTAATCGACGTAAATCGTCCGCCGGCGTCAACATCAACACTAGTGGCGCTAACGGCGGAGCGTGACGATGACGCATTCGTTTCGTCACCGAACAGCACGGTGTCAAGTGTAAGCGGAAAGCGAGTCGAGCGAGAGGACAACGAGGCGGAGCGAGAATCAAGCTCGCACGGTATCAGCGGCGGCGAAGATGAAGACGACGGCGGCGACGCCGCAGCGGCGAGGAAGAAACTCCGGTTATCAAAGGATCAAGCGGCGGTTCTGGAAGAAACATTCAAAGAGCACAATACTCTTAATCCTGTGAGTGGCAGTTTCGTAATTTTTGTTTAATAATATTTATAATTTTTTTTATAATTTTTGTTTGAAATTTATTAGAAGCAAAAACTGGCATTAGCGAAACAGCTGGATCTGAGGCCAAGGCAGGTGGAAGTTTGGTTTCAAAACAGAAGGGCAAGGTGGGAATAAACTCTATTCTTAAGGGTATTTGTGGCATTCTAAACATTTATTGTACAAATGCACAATGCATGGGTGGTACTATCATTAATGCATATAGTACTACTAATCTTACCTTTTCTATTAATACTGTAGCTTTCTCAGAAAGTGTAGCTCGTGCATTAACAGTTTGTACAAAGAAAACCTAAAGTTTCTGAAATTTATTGTACTGTAAATTTTGAAATCCGATTTTGGGTACTGGTATTAATGCACGACGTACAAGTGGGTAGAAGTTGACCATAATAAGTAGTACCTTGGTACTTTCACAACATGAGGGTTTTGGAGTACATGCATGCATCATTTGTTGTACATTTGGCTGAACATTTTTGGTTGGTTTTGCCTTTCACAGTTTGTAGTCAATAAGGGATGTAAAATGTCATTCATTATGATGCCCTTATTAGTCCTAGACCAACTAGAATTGACATAAAGTCAACTCATTTAGTACCAATGTGTTTATCTTTTCAAGAAAATTAGTGTGCACTACATCCAAATTTGATTTTTTGACCCATTTTAAATTACTGCATGCCTGAAGGGTAAATGGTCTTTTATGTTTTTCACATTTCAACAAATTTATGGAAATTTTTATAAATTTCATTTTAAAAATGTTATTTATATTTTCAAAAAATTATTGTTGCAAATGCGTAGCAAATCTGAGTTTGTTACGCATTTGTAACGGAAAAGCTTGTTAGAAAATGCCAAATTTCTAGTAGTGCTTAGTGTGCACAACATCCAGATTTGATTTTTTGACCAACTTTAAATTACTACATGCTTGAAGGGTAAATGGTCTTTTATGTTTTTAACATTTCTACAAATTTATGGAATTTTTATAAATTTCATTTTAAAAATGTTATTTATTTCAAAAAATTAGTGTGCACAACATCCAAATTTGATTTTTTGACCAATTTTAGATAACTGTATGCTTGAAGGGCAAAATGGTCTTTTATGTTTTTTACATTTTGACAAACTCATGGAAATTTTATAAATTTTGTTTTGGACATGTTACTATGTTGTTGATTAGGAAATTTTATCAACTCATTTGATTATATTAATTGTTTGGGATCTCGCAGGACGAAGTTGAAGCAAACGGAGGTCGACTGCGAGTACCTAAAGCGTTGTTGCGATACGCTAACCGAAGAAAACCGACGGTTGCAAAAGGAGGTCAATGAGCTTAGAGCTTTGAAACTATCTCCACAGTTTTACATGAACCCTCCAACCACCTTGACCATGTGCCCACAATGTGAGCGTGTAGCCGTGTCGTCGACTTCTGCGGCCGCCACATCTTCCGCCGTTGGTTCAACCGGCCTTCCCAAACCACTCTCGATGGCGTCCAACGACCAAAAGCAGAACAACCTCTTCCTAACCCGAGCCTCCATCATCCCTCATCGGCCGGTCGATGCACACCACCCTCGGTGGTAAATTTACCAATTTACCCCTGGGAATAAGGGCAAAAGGGTAAAAACAGAAGACATGTCAAATGGGATGGGGAATGATTTTGCTGGATTAAAGTGAGATTTGATGTAGGAATGAGAGGGGCACAATGTGGGAATTGGTTTTATATTTGTCTCGGTGTTCTTGTTTACTTTTGGTTTTAATTTATTTGGATTTTGATGGGTTGCTTTTAGAATCTAAAGCTTAGTCATGAATCATGATGCCTATATTGTGTCTTCCCCCATGCTATTTGGATGTGGGACCACACAATTTGAGGATAACATGATTGGTCTGTATATATTTGCTAGTATTAAAATATGTTTGTTTTGTTTATGCACCTGCCCATCTCAATCTCATAATTCCTTCATTTCCTAATCTTAACCATTTTTGTTTACTTAAAAACATCTTTAGTATACCATATGTGTTTTGGTTGATCTTTTCACATCCTGACCGATAGGCTCCTTTTAGTTTTGTCTATTATTTCGAACGCCTATGATGTTTAGACATAAAGGTGTTTTAACTTATGCTTTAGGTTTTTTTTTAATTTTTTATTTTTTTTTACTTTTGACTCAAATACTATTTGATTTTTCTTTTACTTTTAATGCTAAAACTTTTCATTTTACTTTTAACCCATAATTATTTGATTTTTTTACTTTTAATCTCAAAACTTTTATCTTTTAAAATTTAACCTCACAATTTTTTACTTTCAACTTTGTTCCTTATACTTTTCATTTTTTCGCATAATTTTCGTTTTACGTTCCGTTCAAAATTTTGCGAGTTAACACGGCGCAACGTGCGTGTGTGGTTAAAAGTTTTTACGTCGTCTATTTTTTCCCGTTTGACAGGTTCATCGTAATACGTGGGGTCCTAGATCGCCTTAGTTGTTCTTTTATATGTTTTACGTTTCGGTTTAGTTTTTTCACATTAACACGCCGCAACTTCAGTGCTGATGATCGTTGACGGTAGTTTGTCATTGGTGTTTGCCCCCGCTGCAACACGGGGTGCTTAAAACTAGTTAAGTTATAAAATGTGAAAGTAAATTTTTTTTTTCATAAACTTGAACTTGACATGTTAGTTGGATAGATTATTTAAAATGTGATATTATTATTATTATTATTATTATTATTATTATTATTATTATTATTATTATTAAGATTTAAGATAAAAAAATAGTTGACACATGCACCTAGGCACCAATTTCATTCAAGACATTTAATGGAATATATGTGGCCGACTTACACTCATGTGGGGTGCATCTTCCCCACTCAACATCAACCTTCAACAAAAGTAAGTTAGAAAGCAACTAATCATTCCTAGACATATTGGACTCTATAGTCTTTATACCATGAATGGACATTGAATGCATAACAAACACATGGTGAGAAAAACTTTACCAACTTATTTAATGCTTCAAAGGATCTCCTAACCTTGGATCCGTTTATAGCACCATGAGATCCTTTGAACCCATGGCTAGTGGTGTGGTATTCGCTCACGAGTTTAAATTCTTACATGTGCAGGTTAATAGGCGATTAGAAGTAAAAAAATGTTGTTAAAACTTGAGATCTTTTGAAGAATCAAAGGATATTTATGGAATCATTTCTTCGAAGGTTTCTCGAACACAGAGTACTCACTAGGGTATTGGATTCTTTATGAATAGATACAAAATTGTAATTTGCTCTGATACCATGTAAACATGGGTGTTGGACTCTAAAATTTAACTAGTATGTATTATACAATTTAGCAAAAAACAATTTCGTAATTTAGGGTTCCATTATGTGGGAAGGTAGAGAGAATGCAGTAGTGGACCTACTGCCATGGTTGGGGGATGGCCGCTCCCATAAAGTTATTTTATAGTGTATTATCTAGGCAAAAATCCTTGTCGTATAATTAAAAATGGTAAACCTCTCGATTGCACCCCAAGGAAATAAATCTTGGGTCCGCCACTACAGTGCGGGTTCATTTTTCGTGGCCTGGACTCATTTTAAGCTTTATAAGCAAAACTTGAGCTCGGCTCGTGAAACATTTTTCTATGGGTTATGCACTTGTCCTTGTGAAATCGCAAACGTACAGGAACACACTAGATGGTTGATGCGGTATAATTGAATTGAAGTATGTGGTTGCTATGAGTTTGAATCTTTGATTTTCAATGCATCGTGTTTGTTATGGTTTGAAGTACCGATTAAGTTATGTAGTTTTTGGAGCTTCACTTTTGGTCTTTGTTTGTTATAGATACATAGTGGGGGTTCAATGGTGACTTGTGATGATGGTAGTGATGGGTGGCGGTGAATAACTGGTGGGCTAGTGAGTGGTGGTCATCAAATATCGATCAGTGTGTCGTGTTTGACCCTCCACCTTAACGAGGGAGCCACGTAGGCCCACAAGCGTACCTGAGTCTTCCATTGTAGAAACTATTACATGATAATTTGAAGGCGCTAAGTTCGATACACATAGTTACAAAAAAAACCTAACAAATTTTATATATTCTAGTACAACTTATCATACACATACACACAAACAAATACACATATGCCACCAAATTGATGGGCTGACATGTTATGTTATACAAATCAATATTAAAGCAAGTGTCCTATAATATTGAAATTATTTTGTTACATCAACAAAGTCATACTCTCTAAGGTTCCAACTCCTCATGTTCTGAGAACCTTTCATGCACAAAAGAAAACAAAAGTACATTGTCACGATCATACAAGCAAGGATTTAGTGGTGTCACACATAGAAGTACCTCAATAATGAATAGGTGAAAGTGTACACTGTACATGTACCATGTTTTGGAGGTTTTGGTCCATGTACGGCTAGTTAGGGATGAGCATTTGGTACTGGGTACTGGTACCGACCGGTATCAGTACTGAATTTCCCGTACCGAATTGCTTCGATACCGGTACCCACTTTTTAGCATTTTCGGTACCGGTACAAGTAAAATACCGATTTTTACCTTCAAAAACCGGTACCATGTTGAATATTTTTGGTACCGACATCGGTACCCAGGTTTGACGATTATCGGTACCGATACATGTTCGTTACGAACGATACAGATACTATGCTCATCCCTAGCTAGTATGTTTAGCATTTGGATTAGCCATTTTAGAGCTTTTTTTGTTACTTTTGGGGCTGGGCTTTATTATCTCATGTATAAGCCCATAATTAGTGTTTGTTGGGCTCTACTATGCTCATCACTAGATAGTATGTTTAGAACCCAAAGGACTTGCTCTATACTTAATAGTCTATATTCTTTTTATTTAATTTATATACTTTTCATACTTCATGTTTTATATAAGAATAACTATCACAGGAAAGATATGTATGTAGTAGCCATTCCTTGTAGTTTTGAATTCAGGATTTATTGAATGACCGATCCATACATCTCCCAAATAAACACACAATATAATAAATTTGCCAGGGTACTCTCTGAGCACTAAATGGTGATGCCTAGAAATCTATTCACCGTGATGGTTGGTGCCATATAATTTTTCCACGACGTCGTGACAAAAGTGAAATCGAAATGTCAAATAAAAAAGGTCAAAAAGGGTAACATAGGGCAAAGTCATAGCTTTCTTACAAGAAGAAAGAACCCTTGTTTCGTTTCAAATAACTTGGCCACTTCATTTTGATCAATACATGTTTATTTGGCTACATTTTAATATGAAAAAAACTTCTTATAAAAAATCACATCTTGAAAAGAAACAATAGAGAAAGCATAATCATATTATACACATACGAGTTGTAACTGATATTCAATCATAAAGTGGAGAATGATGATGCATTTTGTTATAATGATTTATAACACTCCCCCCTTAGACATATTACCACTCATTATACATATTAACAACATACTTTAGGATGGGTTAAATAACTACTTTGGGACCTAGAAAATAAACTTATACCATTGGATCAATTATACTGTCTCGTTAACTAATACTGCAAAATCAACGAGTATGTTGTGTATTTTACTCCCCCTCAGTTTTTACATATACCTTTTGGTCTGTGGAATCCAATCTTCAATGACAACGGCTTGACTTGATCTTTGATGTGGTTTTCTTGTTTTGAGTGATTCACGTTGCATTGTTTTCAACTAATACAATTAGGCTTCTTTTGATTCAGCTTGCATTGTCTTCAAATAGTATAATTGGGCTTCTTTTAATCGACTTCATTCCATATTCTTATTGAACATGTTGAAACTGTTGACTTCCTTAAGTTAATCGGATCTGGATTGAGATTGAGCTCTATGGGGGTCTAATAGAAATCCTTCATCATCATAACCTAATAGTTGGGACTCTATATATTCTAATGAACAATATCATGTCTTGAATCCGGTATCATTTCATACACTTTATAATTACGCCTCATTAAAAACCTTGCGAGGAAAATCCAATGGGACAAAACAATAACTAAGGCAAAAAGAGTGCACTTCACATTATACATAATTAACAACATGCTTAAGAATGATATTGAATTTTTACTTCAGGACATATAAGATAACTTGATGCAATTAGATCGGTTACATTGCCTCGTTAAAAACCTTACTGAAAAATCTTAGTAGGAAAATAACTTAGTGAAGAAAAAGAGCGCAACATGTTAGAATAGAACTTTATCTCACCATTACATCTATCTAGAAATGCAATATAGGTGTCATTTTGTTTGCAAGATACATGAATGCTTTGGTACTTCTGGACGAAGTACGTCTTCATCCTCCCGGGGACGATACATATATGTTTCTATGTTAAGCGATCGGATAATCATTAGCGTACTCAACGATTGAGTTTTTTTAAATGTAACAACTTCTGGATGTGCTTTAATTGATGAGCAAATATTCCACGTACACTTGAATTGCAGGCTGAGAAATAATTCGTCGTTTAAAGGTCTTTCAAAACTTTCTCTCTAGTTTGGTAGTTCCTTTCGATAATGTTTACATCATCACTGTAAAAATGTGATTATATGAATTTTAAGAATGAAATTTTGATAAATAGATATGGCTCATTCTATCAAACTTCCCTCATTTTTCAAATTATCAAGTGAGTCCACTATACCACTTAGGATCTGTTTTCTTTAAGATATAAAACCCTTTTAGGGCTATTGTTTAAGTGCCCGTGCATTTTTAATCATTCGGGTATTTTCATATTTGTACAAGTACGCGATGATGACATCCATAAGTTTATGTGAAGTTATTAAGAGATTGTGAGGCCGGTTAAACGTCTAAAGGTTATCGCATATACTACAAGTGTCTAGGTTTCCTCATCTAATCTATTTCTGGTTTTATAGAAAGCCCACAATACACTAGTTTACAAGCAAATAAAAAACACACCCTTATAAACTTTGGGACACATCACAACTCAGGATCGACCACTCCATATGTGTTCCCATTTCTAATGTTTCTTGTAATCTTCACTCTTTTGCTTCATGTATGGTAATTTTAGTTTATTTTTATACAATTGTATCTTTCTAGTTTCTGTTTTATTGATATTGATCTAAAAAATGTCTATCCATCGATCCCTATTCATTTGGTCGAAGGCTCCACAACCTTCACGAAGAACATGTGGTTAGTATTGCTCGAGTCGTTTAATTATCTAAAATATTTACAAAATAAATGTACAAAAAACTTATGAAGTTTACTAGTTATCTTGAAGGTTGAATCCGTTTGGAATCAAAATATGATCTCGTACTTTGTTAGAAGAATCACAAACAAAAGCTTTGATAGAATTAGCAATTTGGAAATAATGATTATATAGTTTAGCAACAATAATGAGAAAATGGATCAAATCCGGGTTTTAGATTTGAATACAACTAGAGTAAATCTTACACATTGGATTTGGATTTACTTGAAAACACAATGATTTTTTGAAAATTTTAATGAAAACCCAATCTTAGACATCAACAATCATCTATTATATGCAACCAGTACAAAAAAAACCATCACAGTATGATACAACGACAATTGTATGTTTTTAAATTAAGAACAATGAACAAACCCTAACATGAATACAAACTAATATTAGTAATCATCTCTAAATGTCAATTATGCTTGAAAATCTTAACTATTAAACATACTAACAATCAATCCACACAATTTCAATAAAAAATTACAAGTTCATGTATCAAACCAAAACATGTAAGAAAAACCCTAGAAAACTTGCAAACCCATACACGAGGATGATCTTGGAGAGATTAACCACTAATGATTGATGATTAATCTTCAAATCTTGAAAGAATGTTATAATGGATCAACTGGAACCTTCAAAAGTCTGAAAATCGCCCTAGGGTAGCTCCAACGAGTGTGTGAAGATCGACTTCGAATTAGGCATTAAAACTAGTCAAAATTGGAGTTTTCCGCAATTTCTGCAATGAACGACGTTCCAGGCGCTGCCCTGAGCATTCGGAACTCCCCCAAATGGAGTTGGACGCCCCTAACCTTCTACCAGCGTTCAAACGCCCCTCCCAACATCTGGTGGTTAGTGGTTTTGTCTGGTTTTTGTCATTCAGCTCTATTTTTCGCTCCTGTTCTTTCTAACTTCATTCCCCAACTCCGTTAAGCTTTCAAAATGCACCTTAAACTTGTCAATACCTGCAAAATACAAACTATCTCAAAGTACTGTATACTAAAATTGAATTTCATACAAATTGATAAAAAAAACACGTTAAACATTGAAAATTTACAAACCCATTAATGATGTATTACAATTTAATGTATTGGATGCCATGGTAACAAAGATGATTAAATAGCAAAAGACATTTAGTCTAAGTACTAAGGTATAAAATGAATGTTTCCTTTCTTAAGTGGTAAGGGTTTGACTTACGTGATGAACAAAACATTTAGATTTAGCACTAAGTTTAAAAGGTGTGTGACATAATAATTCTAAAAAGGAATGAACAATATAATACTAATATTTAAAAGTCAAAGATAATTAAAATTTATATTAACATTCAATTTAGGAGGCAATGAAGAACCCAAAGCTCATAATACGATTGTTAAACATGGATTTAATGTTTTTATAACAAACATTTTTAATGTTTGTTTCTAAGTTTATTTTTCAACATGTTGACAATAACTCATTTAAATCTAAATATTAATAAAATATTTCATGTCATTATCTTCTACAATCTCTCTCTTTTTTAAAATCTAAATATTAATAAATATTTTATGTCATTATCTTCTACAATCTCTCTCTTTTTTGTTTATATGGATTAATTGAATCCAATTAATCTAACTTACCTCCTAAATAAAATTTTTAAAAAATTAATTATCTTTATCTATTATCCTTTCTATTATTATCGAAATTATATTTCATGATACTGATTAATTTTTATTTGTTTTTTATTATCATTATCTCTTCCATTTAAAAAATGTTGTATTTCTTTTAGAGATAACTTTATTAAATACTATTTTCCTTATTTTTAGAGTAGTAGTATACAATTAAAATTTAATGGGTTTTCATATTGGTTTACATCTTATCCATGGTTGTAAAAGTTTTGCCCAGGCTTCAAGTACTCCCTGAGTACTTGCTCCAAGGTAGGTTGCTGAGGCCCGAGTACTGTTCGTCTAGGCAAATTACTCCCCTAGTAATCTCCGCCTAGGCCGAGTACTCTCAAATCCGACTAGGGAGCAGCTATCAACTTTTGCAACCATGATCTTATTAATACAAAATAAATAATATAAATTACATTGTAACAATATTTACCTACAAGTTTCATATACTTTTGGAAGAACAAATCTTACTTCTAATACATAATTTTAAAGAAGGTCACTTGTCAACATCATATTATCCCTAAAAATCATTTCTAATCAAATTTGATTTTTTTAAATTTTTTGAATCATGTTAATATCATATAATGACAATTTAGCTTCTTTTAAAATCGTTATCTTAATATCCGTTTATACCTCAAATATATTTTTAAATTATAACGAAAATGATATTTTTGTATTAAAACTTACTAGAAATAGTAAATGTCACACCCCGACCCGCAACGGAAAAGGTGATCGGGGCATGATTGGGTTTTTATCAAAGCTCATGACATTTATTATAACGTTTCATATTTATTATTTCTATTTAAAGAAGAATCATTACAATCAATCATACTAGTACAACATGTTCTATACATTTTTCAAGACTTCATTATTTTTCTTCTAAGACAATTTCCTATGTGTTCCTTGCTTCAACCTGTCCACCTGTATCATGTGTAAAAATGGTTTTTGGGTCAACAAAAAGTTGGCGAGTGAATCCTATGAAAACATTTAAACGTGTTTATTGTATCGATTATAAAATAAAGTGCATAACCACATATGAATAAACATAAATGTAAATTAAATCACAAATCACATAATATTAATTAATACACACGCACACACCAAATGTTTGTTTTTGAGGCACGCGTTGTTCAACTCGTCTCCCACGAGAAACTGATGGGCCTAATGTATGATTTTGAGGTACGCGTTGTTCAACGAACTGATGGGCCTAATGAATGTTTTTGAGGCACGCGTTGTTCAACTTGTCTCCCACGAGGAACTGATGGGCCTAATGAATAATTTGCACACAACTTGACAATATGTAATACATCACAACAAACAATATTTACATTCTAAGTTTAGATCATATAATGGTATAGCATGAGTTTGAATAAGCGAATTAATTTAAGCGACACATGATACACCCCAAAACATGAATAAAAAGGGGAATTTGTAAGAATTCACTCACAGTGGTTGCGTTTCTTGGATTGATGGTGAATGCGCACGAATTTGGATTTAACCACGAGAGAAACTAACCTAAATAATAACATAATAATTCGATAAATAAATAAACTTTTATTTGAGATTAATATTTTTAATTAGTGTTCTTTAATGGGATTGTTAGATTTATTTTTGTGAGTTTAAGGAAATTTTTCTAACTTCTAAATATTATTTTTAAGTGTTTTTAATTGATTTTTAAATAAAATAAATAAATAAAAAGAAAATAATTTTTTTTGACTTTTTGACCGTTGACCGTTGACCGGTCGGACCGCGTGTTTGTATGCGCTGAGTGAGGTTCGAACTCGTGACCTCCCGTACGCGTGCACGCAGCTCTACCAACTGAGCTACGTGTCTAACCCGAAATATATTGAAATTTAATTATACATATACACATACTAGAGCTAACATATTTTTATTTAATTTAAAAAGGTTTGGATAATTTCAGGGGCGGTGTAACTAACCGAATTCGAACTCGAGACCTTGGTTTCGTGTTGCACACAGCCCGACCAATTGGGCTGTGTGACTAACCCGAAGGATATAAGATTTTTATTAAATTTATATATTTACTAGATTATTTCGTTAACTGGTTTTAAAAAGGTTGTGTATAATTGGCGAACCGGAAAACATGTACAGACTCGAACTCGGTATCTTTATGTTTCAAATGCACACAGTCCACCACTGGACTGTGTGTCTAACCCGATACAAATCCCATTTTTAATTATACTTATAAACTACTCGCTGTTCATCTTCTTCGTTTTATGAAACCCGGGAATCAACCCGACTGTTTAATCAATCATTCTTATTGATTTGGTTGATTGATCAGTACTGTTAACGAAATAATTTAAACAGAAAGAATTAAAGGTGCTGTACCGAACAATTGTGATCTCCGATGAAGTTCCGGCGGCTGAGGTTAACTCCGGAGAAGTTTATCTTGCGACAGAGGCTCTATCAGAAGTTTGAGGTAAGTGTGGTGCTTTCTATCTGAGCTCTAGAAGTCTTATTTTAGAGTAAGGCAGAAGAGATGAAATGGGTTCGGTTTTCCGGCGACTTGCAGAGAATTTCGGCGAGTTGCAGAAAATTTCCGGCGACTTGCAGCGAGGTTTTTCAGAGTGAGTTTGAGAGTAATAAACGAGTTGGATTGAGGAATTTAGCCCTGTATTTATAGGCTGCTATGGTGAGGTTTGATTTCGGTTAAATCGACGGTTACGACTGGAATTGGGGCTAGACATCGGTTATAACCGATGTCGTCGACGGTTATAGCGTTATAGTCAAAAGGAATAATGGCTGAACTCGCGGATTGCCGGATTTTCCGGTGATTGCGAGTTCTGTCGCGCTGAAAGTCCGATTTCGAATTCGAGTTTTATGTTAAGTATTATTTACTTCAGTATTAATCCAAACTTAAGCGTGTGGCGGAGTGGTGTGTTGATTGCTTGTTGAACCGGCTGACCCGGGTTCGAAACCCGACAGCCTCAAATATTTTTATTCTCTTATTTGTTATGATTTATTAATTATGTTTTAAAATTCTAACAATGTTTATTAATTATGTATCGTTTAAAATTAAAATAACCTATATATACGCGACGAAAATATGACTGACTATTCGGTTAATAAACGAAGCGGGTTTTGGAAACCCGTTTTTTGACGGATGTTACAGTATCCCCTACTTTTAGAAATTTCGTCCCGAAATTTAAGTAATAGTGGTATATTTGACTTATAGGGAGGGTGGTTTTGACAATTTCATAATTAGAAGGGGGTGAGAGTTTAATTTTTTTTTGAGGCGGTAACGTTCCTAGTAAGGGTTGAATACCCTGCTACAGGAATCGCTTTTTGATGCCTAAGATAAGGAATATTGATAAACAGAGTTGATTGACTAGGTATGATCTCATGCACAAGAGTTTTGAGAGAATCGATACGTTTGGAAAGATAAGGTTATATCCTAAAACAGAACTTCTACCACTAAAACCTACATGGAACCTCTCATAACCGCCTGACAATGCCTCTGATCCTTTGGCAAGAATACTTATATATAGGAAGTACCAGCGGCGTATCCACCATATTCTTGTCAAATTTTCATTGGCTTTATCAGTAAGTTATGATTAGTTCTATGTGACTCTAGAACATAAACAAACACAACAACCAAAGCTTGAGTCTTAATTCTGAAAGTATACATGTTTGAATGATGACAGTACCTCTCTCGTTTGTTATGATGAAGAGGTTAGTGTCACACCCCGACCCGCAGCGGAATAAGAGTCGGGGCATAATTGGGTTATCACCAAAGCTCATGACATTTACTAATATGTTTCATATTTAATAAAGTCAAAGTTACATTTCCAAAAATCCAAACATGTTCATTCAATACAAAGAAAATAAACCAACATAACAATCCCAACTCTAAATCGTTTTATTCTTCTAGTCCAAGTCCTATGTGTTCCTAGCTGCTGCTGGTTCACCTGTATCATGTGTAAAAATGGGAGTTTTTGGGTCAGCATAAGTTGGCGAGTGAACCTTATTAGATAAACATTTATTAATAAATTAATTGTTAGTTTATCAATGAAAATTTGTGCATAATCATAGATGAGCAAATGTAAATAATCAAGCAATGGCAAATAGCAGTCACACTATAACATACAATAACATATGACAGCATACATGAACATACCAACATCATACTGTAAATAACATAAATGAAACTGTGCGATCATGGCTCAATCAAACGGAGCCGATCGTATTGCATGTACTGAAAATGAAAATGTCTGTGCGATCAAGGCTCAATCAAACGGAGCCGATCGTATGTGGGCACGCCAGGTTCAACCTCATAATGAAATGGGGAACATGCTCAACGCTTATAATGTAATGGGGAGCGGCGGCCTATGAAATTGCATGTACTGAAAATAATAAACTTGCATCCAACAATAACTACACAACAGAAACAAACTGAATACACATGTTCATGATATGATGTATGCACTATGGTTTAACTATAATATATATACAAAGACACATGATACACCCCAAAACGTGATTAAAACGGGGAATTTGTAAGATTCACTCACATTGGGTGCGTTGGATTGGAGATGGTGAGATGCGCACGAATTAGATGAGCGGATCAACGAGGAATACTAACCTAAATAATAACGGAAAAAATATATTAAATGAGTGGATTTTATTAAGGATTTTAATGAAATTTTTAGATATATTTTTGTGAGTTTAAGGCTATTTTCTATCTTTAAAAATGTTATTTTTAAGTATTTTTAATTGATTTTTAAATTAAATTAAATAAATAAAAAAATAAAAAAATTATTTATTTTGTGTTGACCGTTGACCGTTGACTTGTTGACCGGTTCGGTCAATGACATGGTTTGCGCTGGGTGAGGCTCGAACCCGAGACCTCCCGTACGCGTGCACGCAGCTCTACCAATTGAGCTACGTGTCTAACCCGAAATAATCTTGTTTTTAATTATATTTATACACTTATTCAATTTAACCGAATTTCCTTTATTTGCAAAAACATTTTAATTCAATCGGACCGGTGCTAGTGACGGGTTTCGAACGCGCGACGTATGGTTCATGTTGCACACAGTTCACCGCTGGACTGTGTGTCTAACCTGGTTATTATCTCGGTTTCTATTATACTTAATAACTAACTGAGTTATCCCGGTTTAGTTTTTAAACAAAAAGGCGTTTTATAATATAAGGAGTGCGTATGGCAGGAATCGAACTCGGGACGTGCGTGTGTATTTTGCACACAGTCCACCGCTGGACTGTGTGTCTAACCGTTTATAATTCCGATTTTAATTAATCTTATGTCATCTTTGAACTCGTCTTCTTCATTACAAACACAGACATCAATCAAAACAACTGATACGCGATTAATTTAGTTAATGAACATGATGACCAATTTGAATGCATTGAACCGAAAAGTTTGGGGAAGAAAATACCGAATAGATCGTCTTCTTCAGAGGATCCGGCGAAGTTCGTCGGCTCTGTTTTGGAACCTTCGGCTGTGAGAATCAATTAACAGGTTTAAGGGATTAGATGTGAAATTGAACTAATGAGTATTGATTATCAGCACGTTGGAATGAGCATACCGGTAATCAGTGAGTTTCCGACAATTCCAGAAGTTTTCCGGTGAAAACAGAAAGTCCAGTAATGTCGTCTGTGGTTGATTATAAGCGATGGGTTAATGTTAGTAAGGTTCTAACAATTGATTGAAACAGTAAAGTAGAGGTATTTTACCGGTTTGCGTTGAATACGGTTTTCCGGCGACTTTTGCAGAAAATTCCGGCGAGCTGATTTAGGCGTTCTGATGGTCTGAAAATGCGACGAAAATGAAATGGAGTATTGGTATGATATCTCTGAGTCGCGAGAGTGGTCTGAAGTTGAAGAATTCTGGACTGGATGATTTTTCGGTTTTAAAAACCGGTAATGATGAGGCTTTATGTTTAATCAATTCCAATTTGATTAAAGACCGTCGGTGCATCGGTTATAAACTGAATGTGTGAATAAACAACGAATTGACGATTGGTTTGCCGATTACCGTTTCTCAGATGGTGCAACCGGTTTTAACTGGGTTTGTGTATAAATTTCATTTGTGTTCCTAGAGTTAGCAGAAAACACAATGTGGCGGAGTGGTCTTGTGAGTGGGTGTTAAGTTGCTGAAGTGTGTCTTGGCTGACCCGGGTTCGAGTCCCGGCAGCATCATAATTTTTTTATTTATTTTATTTTAACTTTTTATCAAATATAATTTTTATAGTTTAGTTTATTTATTAATTATGTATCGTTTTAAATCAAAATAATCATAAATATTCGACGTAACTTTTATAACTTGATATTCGATTACAAAACGAAGCGGGTTTTGAAAACCCGATTTTTACAAATGTTACAGTATCCCCTACTTTTAGGAATTTCGTCCCGAAATTTAAGTAGTTGAAGTAGTAGGAAAAAGATGCGGGTATTTTTCACGCATTGAGTCTTCACGTTCCCAAGTAAACTCAGGTCCCCGTTTCGACTCCCAGCGTACCCTAACAATTGGAATGCGACTTCGTCGAAGACGTTTCTCCCCGTAGTCCATGATCTCCACTGGTCTTTCAATAAAATGCATAGATTCATCAATCTGAATATCTTCCAGCGGAATATGGAGATTCTCATCAGCGAGGCACTTCTTCAAGTTCGACACGTGGAATGTGGGATGAATCCTGTTGAGTTCTTCTGGTAGGTCAAGCTTGTATGCTACAGGACCTACTCTTTCGAGTATCTTGAAAGGTCCTACGTAACGAGGCGCTAGCTTCCCCTTTTGACCAAAGCGAACTACTCCCTTCCACGGTGATACTTTTAAAAGCACATGATCACCAATGTTAAACTCTAAGGGCTTCCGTCGTTTATCTGCATAACTCTTTTGACGACTTTGAGCCGCTAGAAGATTGTTTCGAATTTGATGGATCTTGTCTGTGGTTTCTTGGATCAATTCTGGACCAGTAATTTGTGCTTCCCCAATTTCGTGCCAACATACAGGAGATCGGCACTTACGTCCATATAAGGCTTCAAAAGGTGCCATGCCGATGCTCGAATGATAGCTGTTGTTATACGAAAATTCTACTAATGGTAGGTGGGCGTCCCAATTTCCCTTGAAGTCTATGACACATGCTCTAAGCATATCTTCATGAGTTTGAATGGTGCGCTCAGACTGTCCATCAGTTTGAGGATGATAGGCGGTACTGAGATCTAATCGTGTGCCCATAGCGGATTGTACTGCTTGCCATGTTCGTGAGGTGAAACGACCATCACGATCAGAAATAATACTTAACGGTACCCCATGCCGGCTTACGATTTCGTTGATATAAATACGTGCAAGCTTTTCGTTCTTGAAATCTTCGCGGATAGGAATAAAGTGAGCTGATTTTGTAAGTCGGTCTATAATCACCCATATAGTGTCATACCCACCAGAAGTGCGAGGTAACCCGGTAATGAAATCCATGGTTATATTTTCCCACTTCCATACAGGTATTTCCGGTTGGACTAGAAGTCCTGAGGGTTTTGGTGTTCAGCCTTCACCTTGGAACATGTGAGGCACTTGGAAACAAAAACGGCAATATCCTTCTTCATTCCAGGCCACCAATAGGTGTATCGTAGGTCTTGATACATCTTATCGGCTCCTGGGTGTATAGAATATCGTGTTTTGTAAGCTTCATTCATAAGAGTTTCACGAAGATTGTTGTGGTTAGGAATCCAGATACGATCTAGGTAATACAGAATACCGTCTGATTTAGTTTCAAGTTTTAGCTCGGCTCCACAGGACATCTCCTTTCGTACATCTTCTTCTGTTATTGAAACGTGTTGGGCTTCTCGAATTTGATCTTTAATGTCGGTTATAATTTGCGAACATAGAAGATGAATGGAGTTCGCATAACCCTTTCGACTAAGTGCATCAGCCACCACATTTGCTTTACCAGGGTGGTATCTAATTTCACAGTCGTAATCATTCAGAAGTTCGACCCATCTTCGTTGCCTCATGTTTAACTCTTTTTGATTGAAGATATGTTTAAAACTCTTGTGGTCAGTGTATATTTCACACTTAGTGCCATAGAGATAATGTCTCCATATCTTAAGAGCGAATACAACGGCTCCAAGTTCTAGGTCATGAGTGGTGTAGTTCTTTTCATGCGCCTTGAGTTGTCTCGAGGCATAAGCTATGACTTTTCCTCTTTGCATGAGAATGCAGCCTAATCCTTGCCCTGACGCGTCGCAATAGACTACAAAATCATCACAACCTTCAGGAAGAGTGAGGATTGGTGCATCACAAAGTTTTTGTTTAAGAGTTTGAAAGGCTTCTTCTTGCTTGGGTCCCCATATGAAAGGTTTTCCCTTATGAGTTAAAGCCGTGAGTGGGATAGCAATGCGAGAGAAGTTTGAAATGAACCGACGATAATAGCCAGCTAGTCCAAGAAAAGATCTTACTTCAGTTGGTGTACGTGGAGCTTGCCATTCTTGAACTGCTTTGATCTTTGAAGGGTCAACATGTATTCCCTTGTCATTGACTACATGCCCGAGGAATTGCACCTCTTTTAACCAGAATTCACATTTGGAGAACTTGGCATAAAGCTTTTCCTTTTCTAGAAGTGCAAGAACGAGTCGAAGATGACGCTCATGATCAGCTTTAGATTTTGAATAAATAAGAATATCGTCGATGAAGACTATAACAAATCGATCAAGATAAGGTTTGCAGACTCTGTTCATTAGGTCCATGAAGACAGCTGGTGCGTTGGTTAATCCAAATGGCATAACCATGAATTCATAGTGGCCATAACGAGTTCGAAAAGCAGTCTTAGGGACGTCTTCTTCATGCACTCTAAGTTGATGATAGCCAGATCGAAGATCGATTTTTGAAAAGCAGCTGGCACCTTGTAGTTGGTCAAGAAGATCATCAATGCGAGGTAAAGGATAGCGATTCTTGATTGTTAACTTGTTGAGCTCTCTGTAGTCGATGCACATACGAAAAGATCCATCTTTCTTCTTTACAAAAAGGACAGGTGCACCCCAAGGCGACGAGCTAGGATGTATGAATCCCTTGTCAGTCAACTCTTGCAATTTACTGGCTAGCTCTTGCATTTCAGAGGGGGTTAACCTATATGGAGACTTTGCAACTGGTGTAGCACCAGGTATAAGATCAATACGGAATTCGACGTCTCTAACTGGAGGAAGTCCTGAAATGTCGTCAGGAAAAACTTGTGGGAAGTCTTTTACTACAGGAATGTCTTCAAGTTTCTTCTCGATGGTTCCCTTTTTGATGATATGAGCTAAAAACGCGACATAATTCTTGCGAAGATATTTTTGAGCTTGAAGACAAGACATTAAGCTGAGCCCTTTCGACGAGGTTTCTCCAAAGATTCGAAGAGTCTGACCGTTTGAAAGAGGAATACGAATAAATTTTTCACGACATACAACTTACGCCTGATGTTGACTGAGCCAATCCATACCGATTATGATGTCAAAACTTCCCAGCTTCATAGGAATAAGGTCGACTGAGAAATCGTGGTCGTTTAAGGTGAGTGTACAGTTGCGTAAAATAGAGTCTAATGAAACTGGTTTCCCGTTTGCAACTTCTACCGTTATGGATTCCGTGAGCTTATCCCGATTTTTGCTTAAGATAGGTTCAAATTCTAAAGACACAAAACTTCTATCCGCACCAGTATCAAATAACATAGAGGCATATCTACCATTTATAAGGAACGTACCGTTGACCACATTGCCGTCAGCTCTGGCCTGGTTAGCGTTGATATTGAAAGCTCTCCCTCTTGCAGGTGGGGGAGCTTGGTTTGCTTGGTTCACCGGGTTGGCTTGGGCCTGAGCATGAATAATATTAACTAACCTTGGACAAGTGTTTCGGAAATGGCTTGGGTCGCCACAATTGTAGCAAGCCCGCATTGGTTGACCCATAGGATAATTGGGCAGGTAATATGTTTGGGCTAAATGTTGAGTGGGTGGTAGTAGGGGTTGTTGGCCTTGGCCCATTATTTGTTGGTGGGTTTGGGTTATAGGTTGATGGCGGTTCGTTCGTTGAGGCATGCAGCAAGTTTGAACATTATGACCCGCGCGACCGCAGCCGGTGCAATATTGACAAGGATGATCAGGGGAATGGTGATATTGGCAACGGTTACATTTTGGTAACGGGCCTGTGTAGGGTCTTCTATATGGTGCGGGTGAAGGAGTGACTTGAGTAATGGGTGCAGCAGGAATAGGGGAGTTGGTTTGAGTAACTGCAAAATTTCTGGTGTTGCGCTTCCTCTTATTAGCGAACTTAGAGGAAGGAATGGGGTGGTTTGAAGTTTGTCCCTCAACAGGGGCTTTCTTCTTCTCTTCTTTGAACTTCCCGTTGCGAATTCGGTTTTCGGTCAGTTCAGTTGCTAACTCCATAGCAGCTTCAAGTGTTACTGGTGAAACGCTGAGAACTGAATCTTGGATTTTCGAGGGAAG
Organism: Scalesia atractyloides; assembly: GCA_947069175.1. NCBI lineage: Eukaryota > Viridiplantae > Streptophyta > Magnoliopsida > Asterales > Asteraceae > Scalesia > Scalesia atractyloides. The sequence continues at coordinate 96,800,067 of CAMTDV010000008.1, forward strand.
TCCTCGAATATAGTGCTCGATCAGACGATAGGTTGGGGTGAACAAATTTGGAACCATTTGGTTCAACTCCAAGAACCTCTTGTTATATGTAGTGTGATCACCCTCCTTTTGCTTTAGAGAATGAAATTCGTCCTCCAGCTTTTTAATTTCACTTCTAGGACAGAAACGCCTAGTCATGATTTCCCTTAACTCCTCCCAAGTTAAGGCCATCGCATCTTCAGTTCCTCTCTTCCCTTTCTCAGTATTCCACCAAGTGAGAGCTACCCCAAATAGTCTCCCGGTGGCGTATCTAACCTTGCGATCCTCAGGACAATCGCAGTTTAGAAAGGTGTTTTCCATCTCCTCGAACCAATGTAGGAGAGCAGTGACACCCTCGGTCCCTTCAAATTTAGGAGGATCACAGGACTTAAAATGTTTGTAAGAGCACTTGCTGGTAGGAGGGTTGTCGATGTTCTGGTCCTGTTGTTGGGGAGGGTTAGTAGGATTTGTAGCAAGGGCTTGTTGTACTTGGACCACAATGTCAGGAAGTATCGTGGCCATTTGTTTCGCGATCTGAGTGGCCAAACGTTCCTGGGATCTTCCTGATCTTTTACCCCGTCGTTGCTGTCTATACGACATCTACAGGATCATAAAATGAGAAGATTGTGAGTTTATGGTGTCTTTTTAGGTGTCATGTGTCTTTAAGAAAATGAAAATAACACAAATATCAATAATGCAACTACATCCATAGGATGTCTTGGGTTCGCTCATGTTGGGCCTCAAATGTCCCCCATACCTTCACCTACATAGTCATGTGGGCCCCCATGGCTATTGGCTTGGTAGGATTCACATTAGTATTGGCAATTTAACACTCGCATCCCCCGAATGCAAACAACAAAATATGTTCATGCGATATTTGGTCGGAACGTGTCCAGGTGTAGACACAATGACAACTCAAAGTGGGGTTAGCTCCCACGACGTTTGGTATAGCATGCTTTGGCCTAATCTTTTAAAGTGCTTAACCATCAATTGTTTAGGAAGCTTTGTAATTATTTTTACATCGTGTAGTTAAATACTCAAAACATATTGTTCGAACCCATAAGTTTATCTTCCCTTATTTTGTAATATAAATTTACCTATCTTGCCTTATGTATAATTTAAAAAACTGTTAGGATATATTAATAAATTGTTAGGTTATATTAATAAACTGTTAAGCTATATTGATAAACGTAAATGTGATTTTAATAAAAAGATTAAACTATTAAATCACATAATGTGGTTAAATATGAAAAATATTTAAACTCATACGTAGATTTACATTTGATAATTCTCTATAGTAACTTAAAGTTTATTTCATATGTATCATGTTATATATCATAATACTTAAAAATCCACATATTTTAATTAAAAAGTATCATTATTTTTAGTATTATAAATATTGTAGAATTTAATTGTTGTAAGTTTTAATACAAAAATATTATTATCATTATAAATTATAAATTATAAATATATTTGAATTAGGAGCGGATATTAAGGTAACGATTTTAAAGAGCAATATTGTCATTATATGATATTAACATGATTTTAAAAATTAAAAAAAATCAATTTTGATTAGAAACGATTTTTTAGGGATGATATAATGTTGACACGTGACATTTTTTAATATTTTATATAAGAAGTAAGATTTGTTCTTCTAAAATATAGAAAGCCTGTATGCAAATTTTGTGACGATGTAATTTATATTATTTATTTTGTATTGATAAGATGTAAACAAACATAAAACCCCATATGGAAATATAGTATATAATAAAGTTATCTACAAAAGAAATACAACACTTCTTAAATGAAAAGGATAATGGTAACAAAAAAAATAATCAATATCATGAACTATAATTGCGATAATAATGAAAAGGATAAAAGACAAAGATAAATATGAAAAATATTTAAACACATACTTGGGTTTACATTTGATAATTCTCCATAGTAACTTAAAGTTTGTTTCGTACATATAATGTTGTCTATTATAATACTTAAAAATTCGCAGCATTCTTCGGTAATTCAATTCAAAAGTATTATTATTACTAATATAAACATAATAGAATTTTACTGTAACATCCGTCAAAAAACGGGTTTCCAAAACCCGCTTCGTTTATTAACCGAATAGTCAGTCATAATTTTCGTCGCGTATATATAGGTTATTTTAATTTTAAACGATACATAATTAATAAACATTGTTAGAATTTTAAAACATAATTAATAAATCATAAAAAATAAGAGAATAAAAAATATTTGAGGCTGCCGGGTTTCGAACCCGGGTCAGCCGGTTCAACAAGCAATCAACACACAACTCCGCCACACGCTTAAGTTTGGATTAATACTGAAATAATTAATACTTAACATAAAACTCAAATTCGAAATCGGACTTTCAGCGCGACAGAACTCGCAATCACCGGAAAATCCGGCAATCCGCGAGTTCAGCCATTATTCCTTTTGACTATAACGCTATAACCGTCGACGACATCGGTTATAACTGATGTCTAGCCCCAATTCCAGTCGTAACCGCCGATTTAACCGAAATCAAACCTCACCATAGCAGCCTATAAATACAGGGCTAAATTCCTCAATCCAACTCGTTTATTACTCTCAAACTCACTCTGAAAAACCTCGCTGCAAGTCGCCGGAAATTTTCTGCAACTCGCCGAAATTCTCTGCAAGTCGCCGGAAAACCGAACCCATTTCATCTCTTCTGCCTTACTCTAAAATAAGACTTCTAGAGCTCAGACAGAAAGCACCACACTCACCTCAAACTTCTGATAGAGCCTCTGTCGCAAGATAAACTTCGCCGGAGTTAACCTCAGCCGCCGGAACTTCATCGGAGATCACAACTGTTCGGTACAGCACCTTTAATTCTTTCTGTTTAAATTATTTCGTTAACAGTACTGATCAATCAACCAAATCAATAAGAATGATTGATTAAACAGTCGGGTTGATTCCCGGGTTTCATAAAAACGAAGAAGATGAACAGCGAGTAGTTTATAAGTATAATTAAAAATGGGATTTGTATCGGGTTAGACACACAGTCCAGTGGTGGACTGTGTGCATTTGAAACATAAAGATACCGAGTTCGAGTCTGTACATGCTTTCCGGTTCGCCAATTATACACAACCTTTTTAAAACCAGTTAACGAAATAATCTAGTAAATATATAAATTTAATAAAAATCTTATATCCTTCGGGTTAGTCACACAGCCCAATTGGTCGGGCTGTGTGCAACACGAAACCAAGGTCTCGAGTTCGAATTCGGTTAGTTACACCGCCCCTGAAATTATCCAAACCTTTTTAAATTAAATAAAAATATGTTAGCTCTAGTATGTGTATATGTATAATTAAATTTCAATATATTTCGGGTTAGACACGTAGCTCAGTTGGTAGAGCTGCGTGCACGCGTACGGGAGGTCACGAGTTCGAACCTCACTCAGCGCATACAAACACGCGGTCCGACCGGTCAACGGTCAACGGTCAAAAAGTCAAAAAATTTTATTTTCTTTTTATTTATTTATTTTATTTAAAAATCAATTAAAAACACTTAAAAATAATATTTAGAAGTTAGAAAAATTTCCTTAAACTCACAAAAATAAATCTAACAATCCCATTAAAGAACACTAATTAAAAATATTAATCTCAAATAAAAGTTTATTTATTTATCGAATTATTATGTTATTATTTAGGTTAGTTTCTCTCGTGGTTAAATCCAAATTCATGCGCATTCACCATCAATCCAAGAAACGCAACCACTGTGAGTGAATTCTTACAAATTCCCCTTTTTATTCATGTTTTGGGGTGTATCATGTGTCGCTTAAATTAATTCGCTTATTCAAACTCATGCTATACCATTATATGATCTAAACTTAGAATGTAAATATTGTTTGTTGTGATGTATTACATATTGTCAAGTTGTGTGCAAATTATTCATTAGGCCCATCAGTTCCTCGTGGGAGACAAGTTGAACAACGCGTGCCTCAAAAACATTCATTAGGCCCATCAGTTCGTTGAACAACGCGTACCTCAAAATCATACATTAGGCCCATCAGTTTCTCGTGGGAGACGAGTTGAACAACGCGTGCCTCAAAAACAAACATTTGGTGTGTGCGTGTGTATTAATTAATATTATGGGGTATTGATTACTATAGGCAAAACATTGCAATTTTGTGAGATGATTATCGGGTACATCTACTTGTAAGTTTTATTGTGCGAACAATTGGTTTTTATTATTCAAATCGTGTAATACACGAGATTGTAATCTAGTGTCGTAATAAAAATCAGAGATACTAAGGTTAATACAATCCAATTACTTTTTCTTAGCTTACTGATTGAAGAAAATCTTTACGTGGCTGCAATTGGATTCACATTTTGTTTCACTAGTTAATGCATTTCAAGTCTCACGATGGAAAAATACATATACTAAAAGTATCATTAAATGATTCTCAAAATATATATATATATATATATATATATAGAAGGTACGAGTTTAAGTTCCCGTGTGTTAATGTAACAGCTCAGCATAACCGCACCATGATATTGTCCGCTTTGGAAGCTAGCACGCCTTTGCGCCTGCCCTCACGGCTTTAAAACGCGTCATGATGGTGAAGGTATCAAAGCTCTTAAAAGAAAGCCTTCGTTCCCCTTCACAACCAATGTGGGAGGTCACATTACAGGGGTTGTACAAAAAAATACTTCTTACAAATCTATTGATAATTGTCATGTTTTGAGTGATGAGCTTGAGGAAAGTTCACCAATGATACTTTTTGCTGATAAAGAAAACGCTGAGTAATCGTCATTTGCGACCGTTGCGTCCAAGTCTAGGAGTTGACTAATCCAAATATAACAGATTTACTTACACAATTTTCTTTAGTATCTGAAAATGTTTTCCATTGATAATCTAAATACCATTATGTTTGACTTTAGTAGTCAAACTGTACCGATATTGAGTTTATAATAGACACATTGACTTTTTAAGATATTATATGCTATGTTATTGTCACACCCCGACCCGCAGCGGAATAAAAGTCGGGGCATAATTGGGTTATCACCAAAGCTCATGATATTTACTAAGATGTTCATATTTATTAAATTCGAATTACAAACTTAATATCAAAAACAAAATTCATACAATTACAAAGGAAAATGAAACTATAAATTTATTACAAAACATAAGCTTGTTTATTCTTTTAGGCCATCCTAAGTGTTTCCTGTCTCGGCTGGATCACCTGTATCATGTGTAAAAACGGGGAAGATTTTGGGTCAACAAAAGTTGGCGAGTGAACCTTGATAAAACATTTTAACTAATTTCTTGTTTTATTTATTAAAGAAAATTCGTGCATTAATCACATGTGAGCAAACATATATATGTAAACAATCACAAACCATTTTGGATGAGTATATGACATGAATGATGATGTATTTGAGATCAAGGCTCAATCAAACGGAGCCGATCTAATGAGGCTCCTGATGCTCAATCCGTATCCCACGGGGAACTGATGGGCCTAATGAAATGCGTGCACTGAAATGATAAAATTCAATCTACATATAATTCACACAACAATTGATACACATTTGATCACGGATATGATGTATGCACAAGTGTTTAAATAAAATAAAAGAATAGTACGACACATGATACACCCCAAAACATGATTAAAACGGGGAATTGGTAGTGGTTCACTCACAGTGGATGCGTTTCTTGATGACGATGAATGCGCACGAATTTATGATTCAACCGACGAGGGAAAACTAACCTAAATAATAACGAAATGATTCGATAAATAAATAAATTTTTATTTGAGATTATTATTTTTAATTAATGCTCTTTAATGAGATTTTTAGATTTATTTTTGTGAGTTTAATGCAAGTTTTTAACTTTAAAAAAAACCTTATTTTTAAGTATTTTTAAATAATTTTTCAATTTAATAAATAAGTAAAAAGAAACAAAAATAAATAAAAATGGGTTGACTTTGTCAGGTTTGACCGGGTCTGACCGGTCAGACAGCATGTATTCCAGGCGGCGAGTGAGGTTCGAACTCGGGACCTCTCGTATACGTGCACGCAGCTCTACCAACTGAGCTACGTGTCTAACCCGAAATATTCTCTGTTTTAATTATATATATATACTAACTAACTTTAACCTTATTTAGTTTTTATTAAAAATAATTTAATATGGCAGAAACCGGTTACAGAACCCGGAATCGAACTCGGGACCTTCGGGTTCGAGTGCACACAGCCCAACCAGTTGGGCTATGTGTTTAATCTGTATAAACACTGAATTATATTAATTATATATATATGCTGTGAATTGATCTGAATAAGTTAAAAATGTTGGTTTTATTTCAGAAAGTCGGAAACATGTGTGATTCGAACCCGGGACGTGTGTTTTGTATTTGCACACAGTCCACCGCTAGACTGTGTGTCTAACCCGGTTAAATACCCGATTTTAATTATATTAGTACACATATTAAACTTCATCTTCTTCACTTAAAAAAAACAAAACATATAACTGACCGAAAATTGTTTGAAAGAGAATCTGGTTGACTGATTAAGATTAATACATGCTGAATAATGGATTACCAAAAAGAGTTGAGAATTATACCGATTAGGAGTAAAGCCTCGGTTTTCCGGTGATATTCTGGCGAGTGCAAAAATCTCCGGCGAGTGCGAAAATCTCCGGCGACGTGCTTGAAAGGAATAAAGCTTTAGGAAGCGAGTATGGTTCTGAGCGAAATGTTTACAAGGAGTTTGGGTGAGTATTTATAAGGTGAACAGGTTGCTTGTTTTCGATTGGGGGACCAAAATTTACGGTCAAAGGTTTCAATTCTCAAAAATAACGGTTTTTGACTAAATTGGATGTTAAGGAACGGTTATAACTGATATCGAAATCAGTTTACGCGTTTCAGTCAAGGGGTAGTAGCAACATTTGCGGAGTTTCGTTTTTTTTTCTCCGGCGATTTCGAGTTCTGAGTGCTGACTTACAGGTTTTTGACTTTCGGTTTTTACTATAAGTGTTATTTGTTTCAGTAACTGAACACAAACATGTGTGTGGCGGAGTGGTGTGGTGTGTGTGTGTCTTCGCGGGAGACCCGGGTTCGAGACCCGGCTACCCTGTTTTATTTATTATTTTCTTCTTATTATTATTTATTAATTATGGTGTTTAAATTCTAAAATATATTATTAATTATGTATCATTTAAAATAATCTGAACAATAAATACGCAACGAACTTATAACTGAATATTTGATTATAAAACGAAGCGGGTTTTGAAACCCGTTTTTCGACGAATGTTACAGTGACCTAAGAAGTCAAATTGTTTGTAACAGCCCAGCATAACGGCAACATGATATTGTCCGCTTTGGCTGCCAGCACGCCATCAGCGCCTGCCCCTCACGGTTTTAAAACTCGTCATGATGGAGAATGTATCAAGCCCCTTATAAGGAAGCCTTCGTTCCCCTTCACAACCGATGTGGGATATCACAATCCACCCCCCTTAAGGGGTCCAGCGTCCTCACAGGACCTGACACCACCGGTCCGGCCCTCGCTCTGATACCATCTGTAACAGCCCAGCGTAACTGCATCATGATATTGTCCGCTTTGGCAGCCAGCACGCCCTCAGCGCCTGCCCCTCACGGTTTTAAAACGCGTCATGACGGTGAAGGTATCAAGCCCCTTATAAGGAAGCCTTCGTTCCCCTTCACAATTGATGTAGGATATCACATTGTTGACATACTGAACCTTTAATAATGTGTCGGACTTTTCAAAGCATCATTGCACTATAATTGACCTCATAAGTCAAGTTATCCTTATATCAAGTATGCAATAGAGTTATTGAAGTGATTTAAATTGTTAAATTGTACCTATATAACTAGTTGTTTGAGTAAAGTCAATAAGAAGATTAAAGTACAAATTGTTTATGAAAAAAATAAAATATACATTGATAGTATCTACCTCTAGACTCCACACATTACTGAAAATGTGATTAATGTAACTGAATAAAGAAAAAGAAGATTCATTCTTTAATCAAAGGATAAACATATACATCGTTAACTAATAAGTACAATTCTTTAATAAATGAGTATTATACAAAGATCTACACAAACTTATAACAATAGAAACATATAATAATAATATAGGAAGTAACTAACCTGCTTTTATGATTAAATCACAATCAAATCAAGCCGATTGTAAGCAGCATACGTGTTCTTGATAAGTTGTAGAGGATGTGTTTGTTTGACATATAACAATAAAATGGAGTATGAAAATGTAGAGGGTTTACATAAGTTATATTAGAGGGAAAAAGTTTTTTTTAGTGTAAAAAATATTTCAGTTTTAAAATCACCTCAATTATCATAGTTGCCAATGTTATTTTTTTTTATTTCTAGTAAGTTATAAATCACTACTAATCAAATCTCAGAGAATTTTGATAGTTGATTTTATTACATTTAGAATTAAATATTGATGAAAAAAAATTATATCTCGATTGATTATTTAATCATTTTTTAAAACTTTATTTTATCCACATTCGAAATTAGATACTTAGTTGCATTCTCTTTTATGATTATAATGATTTTAAAATTAATAGTTTTATAATTAACGAATACACATACACAAAGAATATTTAATGTGTAACACATCGGGAACAAAATTAATTAATATTAATACAAATTATAAAATAAAAAGTATAAATCTATAGCCTATAATTCTATAATTGGTTTTAAAATAATCAATAAGAGATATATAATATATATTTTTTGTTATTAGTCATGTAAGCTTAAAATGTAATGATATTTAGAAATGAAATATATTCTTTCATTGACAAAGGTCCAAAGTAGAATCGGAACCTATATCAACCTATATCATCCTTTTCTTTGGTGTTCAAATAAATATATATTATACAATGTTTAGTAACATAAACAAACAATAGATGTATTATAAAATAAAGTTATTCATAGATATTAAAGTTGAAAAATGTCAAACAAAAATGTAAATAAATACTAACAAGTAACAAATTCATGTCTTTATATTAAAAAATGATAAACGTCAAATAATGTTGATCCATTTTATGTTAACGAAATCTTTTTTTTAAAGTTTATTTTATTGATTGTGTCAAAATTTAGAAATTGTAATATAATACATATTTTTATTGAAAATTGTTTTGACATTAAAGAAATATTATGAGAAGGAAATTCAAATTGTATGTAATTGAAATTAATTGACATAAATTGTATCAAATTATTTTGAATTGACGGATAAAATAAATAAATAATTATATGTGTTAGTAACCTTCAAATGTTCATTTAATTAATATAACTTTGATCATAACTACCAACATGAAGTAAAAAAGAAAATATTATTTCAAAGTAAAATAAAGCAAAATAATAATAAAAAACGTTATTCGTCAACATGTATCAGGAATCGATAACATTATAGATATATTGTTCTTCATTAGGAGATATATATTTTGTAGATGAAAATCGATCAACCGGTTTTTTCGATACGCATGTTATTTAATTATTATGAATTATGAATAAATTATGAGGAATAAATATATGGTAAATAACATCAACAAAAGGAAATTAATATTGTATACTCTATTCTTGGTTTGAATATAAAATCGGTAAGTTATTTAAATCTAACTATAGAAGGGAATTTGTGATTGAGAAGAAAAATAGGATGTGAATGATTTTGCCGCTCAAAACACATGAATAAGTGACATTGCCAAGTGACAATAATAGGCTTAAGTTCATGACAAGTGATATAAATTGGTTTTGTTTTAGTATAGTTAATAGATAATGTGTTGCATTTAAATGAGTATAGATTTTTAAAGTGGTTCTTAAAATTAAAAAATTATTTGAACACTTTATATAATGTCTCTCGCTATATATACAAGACTTATACACTTATGTATAATTACATCTTGTTCTCACAGGTCGGTATAAACCAGATTTATACACATGTGTATTATTCAAGTACATATGTGTATAAACTAACAGCTGTATATCTTGTATAAATTGATAGTTAGTGAGAGTGGTACACATGTGTATAAACTAACATATGTGTATCTTGTATAAACTAATACTATCGAGACTGTACACATGTGTATACACTAACAACTGTGTATCTTGTATATACGGAAACTAGCAAGATTTTAAGAATTTTGATTCTATTGTTTAATAAATGCAATTTACAAAAGACGCAAATATCTTCTGTCAATTAATTTAAAAGAAGTTACAACATTATAATTACAATCTTGTCATTATTTAATAATCTCTAGATGATATAATCCAATGACTCAGATTAGTTCACACAGTTCACTTTCAACCTAGTGTTCACTCTAGAACCCTACCCTATATTTACATTTAATTGGTAATCTTGTCTTTTATATAACAAACCAAAATAATTTTTTTTGAATTTCCACCCTCATCTTATATATACATATAGTGAGATTATGAGAACATAATAAACAGTAAACTATTAACAATGAGTTTCTTACCTAAACTTTCTTTTTGTCTTTTCCTTTTGTTCCATCTTTGTAGCATTACAAAGTCCATCACCCCACCCCCATCTTCAAGCAAATGGCTTGAAGAATTTAGAATCACAATCACTAATAGTGATGTTCCAATTGTTGTGCTGAAATGTGATGATCTTGGAGTTAATATACTCAAACCTGGAAACTCCACCTCTTGGAAATTTCGTCAAATTTATGTGCAAGCAAACGAATGGAATTGTCGGTTTTATTGGATTGAAGATAGCAATTTTGTTCTTCAAAAGGAAGCCGAGTTTCCGGTTTTTGATCAACACATTGTTAAGTTATGTGGTTATAATTTGTTTTACGTGAACAGATGTTATTGGTATGTCACGCGTGATGGTTTTTATTTTTCTAAGAACGATGGTAGCGATTGGAATATGTTGCATGGATGGAACGAAATTGCGTAATTTAGCTAGCATGCTTCTTTTAATAGAAATCTATTCTGTTATAATGATCATTAGGTTCTATGAATTGAAAAGTTTCTTTGGATGATTATTTGAATTGTCAAATATGTAATAGTTGTATATTTTTGATTAATTCTTACGCCTTTATCTATTTATCTATAAACGTAGTAAAGATTCTAGCTTAATCAAAGTTTGAATGAAATAAATAATATTTTATTATTTGTTTAAAAAAAACCATAAAAATACAGAATATGAGAAATCAACTATATATATTAATTTAGAATGTTATGAGGAATAGTAGCTAGCTATTTTATTCTTTAGTCTATTTCGTTTTTAGTATAAACTTACATTATCACCCTTGTAGTTAAATCATTCTATTGTTTTCCTTTTCTTTAACCAATTTACTATTCTATCCCTAAACTTTAACAACTTTATCATACAACCCCTAAACTTCAATAAAGTTGTCAGTATTTTGTCACATGAGTCACTTGTTTATATAAAAGATAAAGCATCAAAAGCAAGATCCAACCTCTAGAATATTCGATGTGAAAGTTTAAATCAAATGTGTAAAGAATCATATTTGTCCAATTTATTTTAACTAGTAGGATCTTCAATGCTCCACAGTGGAAATTTGGTTCGTATCGGTTCGGTTCGGTTTGTTGTATTACCGACACCGGGTATAGCAACCTAAAGAGAAAACAAAAAACAGTAAAGTGCTAATATGCCCCAAAGGATACCGAGACATGTTTTATATTGATAAAAAATATAAAAACTAAACAGCCTTACCGATTCCAATATTTTGATTTATAAATTATGAATTAAAATCTTATAAAGGGTATCGACACAAGTTCGGTTCGGTTGTGAGAACCTCCTTTTGTGGCCATGAGGTTACCTATTTATTACTATCGTGTTCGTTTGATGGGGAATTTTGCTATGTTCTTTTGATTCGCTCGATGATGATGAGCTTTGCTCAACGGAGAGAAAGAATGTTGTATGCTTTCCATGGTCAATTTTGAGGTTAGGGATCTCATCTGATTGTTGATTTGATTTTGCCAAACTATTGAGTATCATAGACTAATTGTTCAAGCAAACAAGTGTTATGGAGCGTGCTATGATGCTAATCCTACTTTTTCTTGCTTTATAGTGTCTGCTACGGGTGTTCAAAACTGGATATCCGAAATGGATACCCGTTTCACTATCCAAATCCGTATCCGAAATTTCGGATATCCGAATATCTAATTTTTTATTTAAATTTTTATTATTTTTTAATATTCGGAACCAGATATTTCGAATATCCAAATATAAATTTTCGGATATTTGGAAATCCAATAAAAAAAATTAAATCTTCGGATATCTGAAATATCCTAAACATTTTTAAAATCACTATTCGAATCCGAAATACGAATATCCGAATTTTGGATAGTTCGGATAAAAATATTTTTGAACACCCTTAGTGTCTACAATTTATCACTATCATGATGCTAAAATCAGAAGTTAATTTGGTGATGTGACACACTAGTGAGCCAATTTGGTTAACCTAAACCAATAGATTTGATTATAATTCTTATTATTATTGTTGTTGTTTTTTTTGGACGTTATACATTGAAAGTAGTATTGGACTATATAGTGTGAGCCCACGAGCTCATTTTAGGTATTTAAGGTTTCGTACAATTTTTATATATTGTAATCGTTAATAAATGAATGCATTAATCAGATCAATTAGTATTCACCGTCTTACAAGTAAATTCTTTAGGATTGTTCGTATTAATATTGTATCTATAAATATTGTATCAATCTGAAGGGATTCAGGTTTGTAACTTCTATAAATTATTATGGGGTAAACAACAATCACTTATTTGTAATGAAGAAGATTATTATATGCTTTATGTTATGTTGCATGCTCTCTTCAAAGTTTAAGAATACAACTTTAGAGGCCGCTACTGCCAGAGCTATGGTTATATTTCTCTTTTCAATTTTTATATATTAATCGATCCTTATCTTATTTTGACTACTTGATTAATAGGTCCACTTGGTACTTGTTTTAGACTATATGTTGTCGATGTTTACCCAAACCTTTGTGGAATAGCTACTCAATACTCGGACAAGGGCAAGAATCACAAGCCTTGAAGCGGACCACATCCCCACGTTTCAATGTGAAAGAACATTATGCATTTGTTGCATTGATCAACCAATGGGTAGTAGTGTCACACCCCCAATCGATGGCAAAAACATCAGGGCGGGACGAATTAGATTGCTCGAGACATCATAACGCTAGTATATGACAATAATTAGAGATAGCAAAATTACATTTCATTACTACGTTTTCAAGTACAATGGTTGAATAAAGATACAACATCGAAGTTTAAAATACAACAAGAAGGCAAAGGTACAAGTACAACATAAGTCTAAATTATGGGTGAGTTTCTAAAACCATCCTATTTGATTTCTTTGATCATCATCATCCTCAACTTGCAATCATGTTAAAGTATAGCTTAACACACAAGACATTGGTGAGTATACAAGTTTTGTTTAATAACATATAATAAACGTTTAACATATCCTTATGCATACATGTTAACTTGAAACCAACATGGCAAAACTATCATTCAATTATATAGGTATACCCAAAGTTTACCGCTAACGTAATCCAATCATAGAAATGACTAGACCGTTTTGTTTACTTAACATGACCTTACGTTTACAGGCGGTGCGTTACTCCTATAGCGCTGTACATGTTAAGGGAGACTTGATCAAAGTTAATGACGAGGTCTAAGCATAGCAAGTATAAGCATGTGTGTATCTAAGTTTAGCATAATAAGCATGTATTCAAGGATTGTTAGTGATTTAAGCATAAGTATGTTTGTGTGATTTGGATAAAGTACGTGTATTGCACCCAAAGTGTTAAAAGAAAAAGGGGGTCGAATATACTCACGGTTTTGCAAGGCTTCCTAAGAAGATCCCGCGAGTTGTTGAGGTTGAAGGTTGAGAGTTACCCTACACGAGAGGAACGGAGATGGATGAGTATTCTGAGTTGGACAGAGGGTTGGATTTGGAAACAAAATGCACATAAAGTATACGTGGGAAAAACAAATATCGCGTAATACGACTGCTCACTTCGTGTGAAGTGTAACACACCCCGAAAATATTAAGTTATATAAATAACACGAGTATTTAATTTAATTAGAAAGTGGACTTGTAATGTCCCTAAAATTTTTATAAAATATATATGTAGTTATATTAGGAACTATGGTAAAATACTCCACACATAACTAATTTACTAAATTGAATTAGTTGCTTGTGGAAATCTATTAAAAACAGTTTGGTAGTGTCTTTGCATGATAGACAAAACATGAGGGGTTGAATCTAGCAAGTTGGAAACTAAGTTTAATAAAAAAAACAAAAACACAGTGTGTGTTCTGGGGACGACCAGAGAGAAGAAAGAAGGAGAAAAACCCTCCTTGAACTGAAATCATCAAATCAAAATCGATTAAGAGCCTAAAATTCGTGCATGAGTGTAAATCGACGACCATCTAGATGAGGGAATCGTAAGGTATGTGAATTTGATATTTGATGATATTATGAAATTACATAAACACCATAAGTTCTAAATTGAGTATCATTGTGTATGCCATAACAGAATTTCAGATGTATATAAGTCTAGAAATAAACCCTAGATGAATATTTAGAGATCAATGTTGTGATTTAAGTGGTTGAATGATTTACAACATTTGTGCTAAATGGGTCTTGATGAATTTGATGAACACAGGAATTGTGTTAGAAAGATTTTAGTATTTGATGTTAATATGTTAGGTTCTAAATATTAAATTGCCTATTCTAGACATAGACACTTGAAATGGGTGGTAATACGTGACTAATAACTAAATCATGGAATAATAAAAAGGTTAGTTAGGTTATCGTATGCAGGGTGTTAAACGGGTTGGGTTTACGGGTTCAACCTAGTGAACATGAAAATTTTAGATGAACCCGTACACGACCTGAACGTGAAAATTGTATCATATACATGAACCGGAACACAACCTGAATATTCACGGGTTGACCCGAACACGACCCCTTCAACTCGAACTTTTTTAATTTATTTTCTGTAAAGTAATATATTAAAGCTAAAGTTTACTAAAACACACACAATTTTATATAATACAGTCACATTAAAATTATAAAATCTTATGTTAATTTCTCTTTTTAAGTTATAATTGTGACACAAATACACACTCAATTTATCGTATGACCTAAAACATATTGGAGCAAGTCCTTGAGGGATTGTGACACTTATAATACAGGTGTCCTTCTTGACCACAATTATAACACCTTCTCTTGCCCAATAATCACTCCCCCGTGTGAAGCTTTCCGCAAGTTATACAGTGGGGGACTCCAGCCTTTGCATTCTCCTTCTTGCCATGGTCATGGGACCTCGGCTTTTTTGGACGGACTTGGGTTGCCGCTTCTTTCCAAGCTTCTTTTCTCCCCATGCTCTACTTCCCACTTAAGCTTTATCTTCCGATCTCTTGCCCAATTAATCAATTCATTCAACGTTTAAAACTTTGAGGGAGTGATGATCACTCAACATGTCATGATACCGGTTGATCTTCATTCTTTCCGTTTTCACAAAGTATTCTTGAGCCGCTTTTTATTCGAGCCTGTACGAGATCAATCTTCTCGTTAGTCTTGGCCACTACATCCTTGGTGCAATTTCCCTTTGCCCCACCACCCCCAACATACAAGAATTCTACATTTCCTTCCGTATAACATCTCGTAAGGAGCCATTTGAATGCTATTGTGATAGCTATTGTTGTACGGAAATTCCACCAATGGTAAGTGGTGGTCCCAACTTCCCCCGAAATCCCTAACACAACCTCTTAACATATCTATGAGCGTTGGAATGGTTCACTTGGATTGAGCATCCGTTTGGAGGTGGTAGGCGGTACTTAAATGCAGTCATGAAATCTTTGCTAAAACCGGGAAGTGAATCTGGTGTCTCGATCAAACACGATGGATACGAGTACCTCGTGACGATATATTATCTCATTGACATAAGTTTCTGCCATCTTCTATGAGGAGTAGATCTCCCGGATGGGTAAGAAATGGGCTCTCCTTGTGAGGCGGTCTACAACTACCTATATTGCATCATTTCCCTTTCTTGTTTTGGAGAGTTTGGTTACAATGTATATCGCTACATCTTCCCACTTCCAAACTGAAATTTCCAATGGTTGTAACTTACCATATGGCTTCTAATGTTTCACCTTTAGTTGTGAGCATGCTAGACATTTCGCGACATACATAACAATGTTCCGCTTCATTCCAGGCCACCAATAGTTTTTCTTCAAGTCTTGATACACTTTGTTGCCATGGGTGTATCGAATATCGAGACTTATGAGCTTCCTCGAGTAATATGACTTTTGCTTCGTAAAGACATGGTATCCAAATCCGGCCAAACCTTGTCTTGATTCCAATTACATTCTCTTCTAGCTTATTCACAATCCCTTTCGTTTCCTCTATCTTTGGATCCTCCGCATTCAAGGATTTGATTTTGGCTTCATGTACTATCTCAAGAAAGTGGGGATAACTACCATTCTAATGGATTTTACTCGAATTGGGGATGGATAGTCCTTTCAACTTAAGGCGTCTGCCACGACATTTGCTTTGCCCGGGTGGTAAAGGATGTCCCAATCGTATTCTTTGATAAGTTCCAACCATTTCCGTTGCCTCATGTTAACGTCTTTTTGTTCGAAGAAGTATTTGAGACTTTTATGATCCGAGTAAACCATGCATTTTGTCTTTTACAGATAATGCCTCCAGATCTTAAAGGCGAAACTACCGCCGCTAACTCTAAGTCATGGGTTGGGTAGTTACCTTCATGTTGTTTAAGTTGTCTTGAAGCGTACAAAATGACCTTACCCCTTTGCATCAAACCACATCCCAACCCTTGGTGTGAAGCATCTATGTACACAACCAAACTTTTCGTTACGTCTGGTAGGGTTAACACCGGAGAACTTGACAATTTTTCTTTCAATGTTTGAAAAGCCCTTTCTTGTTCTACACCCCATAGGAATTTCTCACTCTTTTTCGTCAGCTTGGTCATAGGCAGTTCTAGCTTAGAGAAATCTTGGATGAATCTCCTATGTGAGACCCTCCAATTATACATATAATATAATGCTTTAACGAGCGATTTTAAACAAAAGAGAGTTACATTTGCGTACTACAAGTTAGAATTAATCCTTATCCAAAATACAATCCCAGCAGTATTTTTTAAGAGACTAAAACAACTGAAGCTAATGAATTTTTGGGAAGTGTTCGGTTCTTGACATGGCATGATCATCATCCGTGGTATAAAGTGCATCGTTACCTATCATATAGTTTCATTGAATCGATTAGAAATCAAACCATTTGAACAAAAGAATTAAACACAAGAAAGTATATATTTTTTTCAACCCCTTCCCCCGTCCGGGTCAGGTTTCCACCATGTCGTGTCATCTAAACATATCTTTTTTCGTAGAACCTTCATCTGACGTATTAGGTGTCCACCCGACCGTGTCAGCTCTGCACGTTTACTTTTCACCCATATTACATCCAAACCTATCCAAACTCATTTCAATCGCTTGGGGTTCATTTCTTAACGATCCATTATCCGGATCCATAATTCATATAATTTACGCTCCCATTACCCGGTTTACGTTTTACTTTATTTTAACCCATTTTGATGTTTAAGCACCTAAGCTCAAATCATCCATAAAACTTTAGTGGGATTATTTTCCACGGTTATACCCATTACCTGGGCTTAATAACTTCGTGTTCCACGCTCCCACTATCCGGTTTGCGAGAACATATATATGACCCATAGATGTTCAATTCATAAACTTGAATCATCTACATTCCTTTCATGGAATTATTCGTTTTTCATCTACAACCCATTTACTCGAGTTCGTCAGTTTATGCTCCACGCTCCTGTTATACCCATTACCCGGGCTTAATAACTTCGTGTTCCACGCTCCCACTATCCGGTTTGCGAGAATATATATATGACCCATTAGATGTTCAATTCATAAACTTGAATCATCTACATTCCTTTCATGGAATTATTCGTTTTCATCTACAACCCATTTACCCGAGTTCGTCAGTTTGTGCTCCACGCTCCTGTTACCGGTTTGCGTTTACACCTAAGTTCACCCAATACCCGAGTTCATTAAAAATCAATATTTTACGCTCCCGTTACCCAGTTTGTGTCTTATCTTATTTTGACCCATTTGGTTTGCTCTTGTGAATACCACCACTTATGAGCCGTTACCGGTTTGCGTTTACACCTAAGTTCACCCAATACCCGAGTTCATTAAAAATCAATATTTTACGCTCCCGTTACCCAGTTTGTGTCTTATCTTATTTTGACCCATTTGGTTTGCTCTTGTGAATACCACCACTTATGAGCAAACTAAACTCATGTATATCTTGTTCCCAACCATTATATTAAACCAATCTTAATAACTAATTTAAGAAAAGTAACGAAGCGTATAGCCACGTACCTTAAAGCTTTTCTTGCAAGCGTGCATTCGCCCCGGCTTGGATACCCGATGCTTCACCCAAATTGCCTATAAGTTCAACCCAAATTATCATTTAGAACTCATAGCATAATCTATGGCATGTAAACTTGTCAATTATCATTCACAAGTTTGTTATTATAATTTTTCTACACCTTTTCAACAATTAATCTTCTTTTAGGCATATTGTCAAACACTATGTGGGCATGAGTTTTTATACTACTTCAATGGGTTCTACTAATCAACATTAAACCATGTATTTACATCTCATCAATTCAACATGATCAAAATGCTCAATTAGCACCTAGGATTCAATGGATTTTCTATCAAACATGTAAGTTTACTACCATAATCCATGTATTTAATAATTTCACCAAAACCCACCTACATAATCATGATTAATTGGTCAAACACTTAAATTATAGCATTAGTTTCACAATTTTCATTAAGGGTTTGTTTCTAAAGATGAATACACTTCAAGTTTTACTATAACATCCACAATTCATACTTGAATTGCAATTACTAGTGTTCAATAAGAACCTTTACTTTACCATTATCAAATTTTTGACATACCTTATGATCTCCTAGCTTAGGTGGTTAGTATTTTCAGTTCATGCACTAATTTTAGACCCGATTTCCCCTTTGATTTGAAGAAAATTGATGATTTAGGTTAACTTGAGGGCTCCTACCTTTTTCCTTTTCTCTTATCGACACAAACACAAACACATGTGTGTGTTGTTTCAAACTTGATGTTTTTAAACATCTACTTTCATTTTGGTCAAGCTAGGTCCCTTAATATACAAGCATGCACACACATATATTTATATATATATACATATATATATATGTATGTATTTATATATATATATATACATATATGTATGTATTTATCTATCGTTTTTAGGTGTTACATCCTATAATAACTAGCCAATCCTAAAAAGTTTCATACTTCATTTAGGTTCTTTGGATGAACCCATTTCATCACAACTTCTACTTTGGTCGGATCCACAAGAATGCCTTCCGCATTTATCACGTGATTAGAAATTGCACATCTCTAAGCCAAAAGACACATTTGGAAAATTTTGCGTAAAGTTTCTCTTTTCGAAGTGTCCCAAGCTCTTCACGAAAATGGTGTGCATGTTCGGACTCACTTCGGGAGTGTACTAAAATATTATCTATAAACACTATTACGAATTTGTCTAGCATGGATCGACACACTCGGTTCATAAGGTCCATAAACGCGGCAGGTGCGTTAGTTAGCCCGAAGGACAACACCAAGAACTCGTAATGTTTGTAACAAGTTCTAAACGCGGTCTTCGCCACATCTTCTTCCCATACCCGTAATTGGTGGTACCCCGAACTCAAGTCAGTTTTTTGAGAACCAACTTGCCCCTTGCATTTGATCGAAAAGGTCATCGATTTGGGGTAAGGGATAACAGTTATTCAACATTAGCCTGTTTAGTTCCTGGTAGTCAATGCACATACGCATCAAACCATCCTTCTTTTTCACGAATAGAATGGGTGCTCCCGACGGTGATAAATTGGGGCGTATAAAACCCTATTGAGCAACTCTTGTAATTGGACCATTAACTCTAGCATTTCGGTGAGGACCAACCGGTAGGGAGCCTTGGCTATTGGTTTAGCAACCTGGTTTAGTTCAATTCGAAACTCTACCTCACACTCTGGTGGGAGCCCCAGTAGGTCTTCTGGAAATACATCCAGATAATCATTAACGACCTTGACATCTTCGAATCTTAGAGCATCTTGATTGGTATCTACCACATATGCTAGAAGCGCCTTACTTCAATTTCGTACATATTTAACATATTTAACGACTTTAGTATATGATGGGAAAATTGTACAATTACAACTTTAATATGGTTCTTACATGTAAAATATAATTACAACCTATTTTTAATACACTACAAGTTAATTGATAATTGGTGTGCCAATTTGAGGAAGAACCTAGGCTTAAGAACTATATTTTACAAGTCTAATGATGTGATTTGTAGATATGTGACCCAAAATATGTATAAATAGCTTAATATATATCGAAAATATATATTGTTGATTCATGGAGGTGACAATGGGTTATTAAACCAAATATGTTAGATGGGGTTTTCCCATTATAGTTGAGTTTAACATGGTTGATGACTTGAAACTTTCACGATACACCAGTTGAATGGAAATAAATATTAATCTGTATGCTTAATTTGTAATAAAAATGATGTGTAATTAAGTGGATGGTAACTTGATGGAATACATGTGAGTTGGTCAAGATGATGCATATGTAATTGTTATATTTACTTGGTATTCTTGAAAAAGAAAAAAATGTTAGATCCAAATATGGACTTACAATCGCTAAACTTAAAATGGAATTTTGGTGCCAAAAGGATTTTATAAATTGGCAACCCAATTGAGTATACTGAATTTCAAATTACTTTACATATTGACTTTAGGAGGTCAATGAGTCAATAAGAGGAATCAAGATCAAATTTCTGCTATGGGCAATGGTTAGTGTTATACAACATGAATATCCAATAAATTGTTAGTATGATACAATTTAGCAATGTTTATATTATTATAATGATTTAATATTATTATTGAAGTTTTCAGTTTATGACATCAAAAGAAGCCAAAGCTAGATAATTATAAGTCTTCATTTATGGATGTAAATACCACAGTTAGTGATGTGATTAAATGGGTTGTGAAAAAAAAAAGAAGTTGATTGTTCCAGGTCTGAACATAGCTCAGCGTAATGTCACGATCCATCTAAATACGGCCCGTGAGGTGGTATGGGCAGCGGTATTTCCACTGAGATGGAGGGCTTCGGTTTGATAGTGTGGTGGCTCTTGATTGATAGGTATTGTTTGGGTTAGTTTTTATTGATTATTTTTTCTTTTGTTTTATAAAACATCATTTCAAGCTTTTTTCACCCTGTGTTTTTTTTACCACGCCCTCTACTAATGTAGTTTTCATCCAACACTTCATTCCCCTCTCTTCATACCTATTCACACCGTGTAGTGTAAACTGTAATATAACCTTTTTTTTTTCTTTTTGTTGACTTCTTGCCATTCATTGGATATTTTTTTATTATTGTGATTTGATCTCTAAACTAATGATTCTTTTTACTAAATAATTAATGATTCCAACTAACAATTTTCCACATGTGTCAGATTACAAAATTCATATCAAGACGTTTGTGGGGTCTATAAGAGTACTTTTTGGAATTGATAATTAGACTTTTTTTAAAGGTAAATTTTTTTATACTTCGTAGTGTTTGAGAATTTAATTTAAAACCTTTCCTTCTTAAAGTATTTAAAGGTTTTTCCTTTAGAAATGAAATACCACCCTATTGATCGAATACATGATCAAATAATCAGTTCATTCAAACTGTAGAAATTCAGGCAATTTTATATTTATTATTAGATGTGTAACTTCTTCCATTAGAACAACAATAATTGGTATTTAAATTTAATTATCTTTGTCCTAAACAACCGAGCTGTCCCTGAGAATTCCTAAGAATTTTAGGTCCTTGTGTGAGTAGAAAAAATAGGCCCCTAATTATAAACCTATGTCTATATAAAATCAGAATTAGGACGACAGTCGTAATAACAGTAAAAAAATATTGTAGTAAAATGATTTATGTTAAATAGCTAAATGAATCGTGAGGTCTTCATTTGTATTCAACCGATGAATAAGCTACTAGGTTCCGACGACATTTTCCATATCTCAAAGTCAACGATCTGCGGACTAGACTAAACTTTTATTATGCACACCACATGTTTCAATCAAAATATAGGGTTCGAGTGTTATCTTAAAATCGGTATGAAAATGAAGACAATTAATTTCAAGATTGTTAAAATAACTTATTGGTTATCACAATTATTCATGTTCATAGTCTGAATACACATCTCAAATTAGCATCGATTAAAACAATAAATCTAAGTTTTATGTTACAAATAAATTATTACACCTAACATTAATAATAAGAATTATAATTTTAACAACAATAATAAATATTATAACAATAATACAAATATTAATGTGATACCTCCTTAATTTGAAACGGATTGCCCGGGGTAGAGGGTCGATAATCATCATACAGTGGTGTGTTAGGAGGCCCATTACCGTATCCACCGTATCTATCCGAACTATCTTGTTGCACGTAAGAAACTTCACCCCCGTATCCGTAATCCGAATAAGATTGTTGTGTCGGGTAATATGGTTCATCAACAGGGGCATTCTCGGCACTGTATCCTACGTATCCATCCAGATTACCTTGTTGCACGTACGACGATTCATACATGTATACGTAATTCGGATACACTTGATACGCCGGGTAATATGGATCATCAACAGGTGGTGTCGGAGCCTCGTTCAAGTCTGGCAACTGTATGTTTTGATCAACACGGACGCAAGACACAACCTCCCCCTCTTCATTAGC
Organism: Scalesia atractyloides; assembly: GCA_947069175.1. Taxonomy (NCBI): domain Eukaryota; kingdom Viridiplantae; phylum Streptophyta; class Magnoliopsida; order Asterales; family Asteraceae; genus Scalesia; species Scalesia atractyloides. Next base: position 96,823,016 of record CAMTDV010000008.1, read on the forward strand.
ATCATTTACTTCGCACGAGTCGTTAGAATAATGATTAAAGACATAGTTCTTGTCCCAAAATGATGACATTTTAGCTCCATCGATGAAGTAAATAACTAAGGAAGTGAAGAATGCGATATATTGTTTTGAATTCGTAGGCAGACATGGATGTCTAAATACTATTTTGAATTCACAATTATCAGCCTCATATAGCTCTATACTCGGGTATAACTTTATTCACGTGCCTAGACAACATCGTAGTAATGTCAAATATGTCAAACATACGCTGCGTATAAAGCTGTACGCAGTTTATATATATACGTTGTACCTACGCTGCCTATAGCTCTATACGCAACGTCTGTTAGACAGATTTGAAATGGTACGAGGTTGAACTAACTGGTTGTGTACTTACTCTGTACCTACGCAGCGTGTAGGTCTATACGCAGCTTAGTACATGTAGGGTTTGGAGTGCAAATAGGCATATCGGTGTGCCAATATGCACATCCATATTAATATAAAAGTAAAGTTACTATTTATCGTTATTTATAAACAATATATATTATAATACTTAATTTAAATAACCAAACAAAAATTAATAAAATCAGGGTGATATGTAAATATTTAATTGGATAAGTAAAAAAGATGAAAGTGTTAGGTGATGGCGTTACTTCAGTCATGCCCCTCTAACAAAAGGTTGTAGTAAAGTGTGAGGTATTACCATTACCATATTGAGGTGGAGTGAGACTAAAGCCCACACAGTATTGTATCTCGTTTTTGTTCTCTCTTTGGCTCATCCTCATCTTGTGTATAAGGTTTTTCAATATATATATGTATATATATATATATATATATAGGGTGAGTTATTGTGAGAAAATTTAAAAGTGTGAGAAAGATAAGAAAGAATCTAACCATTAGATATTAATCTAATGGTTGAGATCATAGTGGTAATTCTGTAAATAATGTTGATTATTAAACTAACTAATTTTCTAGATTAAGGGTATAAAGGTAAATTTACTATTTTTAAATTAAGAAACTAACATTAATATACATGCAAAGTTTCCCCTTCTTTTTTAAACATCAATAACTTTTTATACGTAACTCTTTTTTTAAAAAAAATTACACCATAATAACGAGTGTTTTTTTATCTTTAATATGAGTACTATATTGATATACTTATGTAGAGTTATTTCTGTTTTTATATATTTAGGGTGTTATTTCTGTTTTGATTCTAATTAAAGTGTTGGCTGGTGTTATATTAAGGTGTTATTTCTGTTAAATTCAATGTTAGGGTGTTCTTTATAAGATGTGTGTCTTCAATTTAACTGTTGTGGTGTTTTATGAGTTATGGTGTTATTTTTGTTATATTTCTGTTCTTTGTAAGATGTATGCCTTTAATATACATGCTGTGGTGTTTTTATGAGTTAGGGTGTTTTTATTAGTTAGGGTGTTTTTATGAGTTATATTTCTGTTCTTTATAAGATGTATACTCAATATACATGATGTGGTGTTTTTATGAGTTAGGGTGTTATTTCAAATTCGAAAATCCCTACAATAACTGCCAAAAATCGGTTGCATATATTCATTCCATAATTAGATTTTATTAGTTAAATTACACTTATACCCTTAAACTACCAAAATAAAAGGGACACATGTCACCTCCATAATCTTTCTTATCCTTCTCACACTTTTAAATTTTCTCCACATGAACCTCTATATATATATATATACATATATATATATATATATATGTATATATAGTGGAGAGTTCAAATGAGAAGAAAAATTTTATAAAAAAAAGAATAACTTTTAAATCAATAGAAATTCTCCATTTACTTCATTTAATGTGTGTATTTAATATTATGAAAATGAGCATATAGGTAAATCTATAATTGTCATTAATTAGCTAATTAATTAAACTTGTAACTTATTTTTTTTCAAATACTCTTTCAAGATAAAATAATTTATGGTGTAGGACAATTTTTGACATGTGTAGGATAAATTTTAGTATGTGTAGGATAAAATTTGAAATATGTAGGGTAAATTTACATGTGTGTAGGATAAATCCCGGTAAATGTAAGACAGATGTAGGATAAATTTTGAAATGTATAGGATAAAATGTTTTGCTTTATTAAGGAGAGATAACATAATTAATGAGAGAAGTTATAAACTATTTAATGTTTTACCATTATACCTTTTCTTCTTTTTCTTCTCACATTAAATTTCTTCTCAAATGAACCTTCCCATATATATATATATATAATGAGAGGAGTTATAAACTATTTAATGTTTTACCATTAAACACTTTCTTCTTTTTCTTCTCCCTCTCTCACAAACACACACACACACACACACACATATATATATATATGTATATAGGGGAAGGTTCATTTGAGAAGAAATTTAATGTGAGAAGAAAAAGAAGAAAGAGTATACTGGTAAAACATTAAATAGTTTATAACTCCTCTCATTAATTATGTTATCTCTCATTAATAAAGAAAAAACATTTTATCCTATACATTTCAAAATTTATCCTATATATGTCTTATATTTACCGGAATTTACCCTACACATATGTAAATTTACCCTACACATTTCAAAATTTATTATACACATACTAAAATTTATCCTAAACATGTCGAAAATTGTTCTACACCATAAACTATTTTATCTTGAAAGAGTATATGAAAAAATGAGTTACCAGTTTAATTATTAGCTAATTAATGACAATTATAGATTTACCTATATGCCCTTTTTCTTAACATTAAATACACACATTAAATGAAGTAAATGAAGAATTTCTATTGGTTTAAAAGTTTTTATTTTTATTCTTAATAATTTTTTCTTCTCATTTGAACTCTCCAATATATATATATATATATATATATATATATATATATTTCGTATCATGTTATTAAAATATAAATTCAAAAGTAAAGACTAATTGAGAAAACACAAAGTAAATCTATTACATTCTTTGTGGGATTCTTGCTAGCTTTGTTTTATATATTTTCGACCACTCTAAGAAAAGGTATTTTTCATGATTTCTCTACTTTTATTCTAACAAAGTAATGATTCTTTCATTAAATGATTCATGATTCCAATTAACAAGTTTCTTCATCAAATTCATACCACTAAGACTTTCATGGGGTCTTTTAGTGTACTTTTTAGAATTGATAATTATATATATAATCAAATCATCAGTTACATAATCAAATCATCAGTTCCTTCAAACTAAAGAAATGCAGCCAATTTTATATAATTTAACTAGAATAAGTTCTTTCATCACAACAGACTTTAATTAATTGGTAATTTAATTTAATTTAATTTAATTATCTTTGTCCTAACCAATTAGCAATTTTAATCTCTTGAGTAACTCATAAATACTTTCGAGGACCCATGAACTCTTCAAGATTATAAAAAAACATATTGGAGGTTCGTGTAAGATTGTATACGGTGATTTAACTAAAAAAATAAAAACTACGTAAGCATGAGAGTCTCATTTAACTAAATCTGTAGATTATAGGTTAAGCTAATCACTGTATTTAACTATTTTTAAATTAAATATATAGATGTTTAACCAACCAATCTAGTAAACTATTTTTAAATAAAATATACAGATTATAGGTTTAGACAAAATGGGGGTGATGTGTAAACATTTGACCAGATAAATGGGAAAGATAGAAGTGTTAGGTGAGCTGTTACCGCAGTCACACCACTCAACAAAAGGTTGTAGCGTGTGGGGCGATACGGTGGAGTTGGGCTAATGCCTACTACACCCGGTCTAAGAACATATAACTTTGTGTAAGTCCTTGTAGTATTTCATTTTTATTCTCCCTCTGGCTCGTCTTCATCTTGTATATAAGTTATTCCAATATATTCCTTACGTTATTAAAATATAAATTCAAAATCAAAGACTAGTTGAGACAAACGCAAAGTACATTGATTACCTTCTTTCTACATAAATAAAGACACTAAGAGCATCAGCAACTTAATTTGGTCCGTTAGACCCCTAAAAACTTCGGCGCTGAAGAGAGAGTTTTGGGTATGCCGCGGTTTTTGCAAGAAATATCTGACGTGAAGGTCCATGGGGTGGCGAACATTGCGGATGCTCTAAGGAAATGGTCATTTTTTTAGTTGGATGGCAATCTTAGACAATGACTCGGTAGAGGATCCTCCATCTCTTAGAGCTTTCATGGCAGCAATCTTTAGTTCTTTCAACCTTTTAGATATCTTCTTCCCTTCATCTCCCTCCATTAACTCCTTTACTACCTTTTTGATCTCCTCTCTTTGATATATCCCATTTTCATAGGTTTGAAGTCTCAATGCCAAATCAAGTGCTTCGGTCATCACTTTAGCGTTCATATGTTGCTCTGCATAAAGCGGCCAAGCAATCATTGGCACCCCATGAACAATACTTTCTAGAGTCGAGTTCCACCCACAATGAGTCAAGAACCCACCAATTGCCTTATGACTCAGTATCTTGATTTGTGGGGTCCATGATGGCACGATAAAGCCCCGATTTACTGTCCTAGACAGAAACCCTTCAGGTAAAAACCCTAAAGGGTCATTCTGGCTAGTGCCAGTAAAATAGGAAGCATTTGAAGCCTTACTAGGGCTTCTAACAATCCACAAAAACCTATGGTTACTCATCTCTAACCCATGGGCAAGCTCATGGATCTGTTCTAAAGAAAGGGTCCCACCACTCCCAAAAGACACCAACATCACAGACCCACTTGGTTGATCGTCCAACCACCTCAAACACTCATGCGGATCCGACCCATTACCTGGATCAGACCGAATCAATGGCCCGATCGGGTAAATGGGTGTTTGACCCGAAACATCATCCCGCATACGCGATTGGTTTCTTCTTCCAACTCCTCAAAACTATTCACCATGATACCATCAAGCAAATAAGCCTCTTTGAAAGTAAAAGATACCCTTTGTACACTTCATCGGTCCGGACTTGAACCGGGGCCATTAACTTTGGACCATGAAAACTAACCGAACCCGGTACTTTAACCGGGTAAGGCAAGTCCTTATACTCGCCAGTCGTCTCTTCATCAAGCTTTTGCAATATAAAAGTGAAAGATAAAGCCATGGCACTCATTGGAAAGAACAAGAAGTTACACAGGTTAAACTCTTTTGCAAATTCCATTGAGTCATGACCAACATATCAAAAACTAATGCAACAAGTTTAGTTTTTGACTTCAAACAACTTAAAGCATCTCTAAGACTTGAAAGACTACCTTGCATGATGCGACTGATTATAATCTCTGGCCGAACATCGACCGGGAATTCGTTAACTGGTGAGAGGAACATGTGGTGGATGTTTTCTGGCAATGATTCAAGGACAGTTATTTGGGCTTTGGGTGGAGTTCCGGTGGTAGGGATGATGATAGTGGCGGAGATGTGGTGGTGTTCAACTAGTCGCTTAGCGAATTCGGTCACCGGAGGACTAGGAAGAATGGCTACGTGTGGTGTTTTCTCCATGTTCTTCAAGAAAGAAAGTTGATTTCCAAATTGAAATAGATGTGTCAATATTGCAGGTGTTTTTTTATGGACACGTTTGATGTTATATTATTATGTTTTCAATCAAAGGTTACTTTATATTATCCTTTAATCATTTAATGTCATCTACATTAAAATGTCAACTAAATGTTATTTTGGTCGATGTTTCTACATAATTAAATCGCATCTGTCATAAATGCACATATTCTTGTTACAAAATTATATAAAAAAAGGTGGGGTAAAAATACCACCTGATATTGTTTTCTTTACCCTACACCCATCAATATTAATAAATTCATAAAATACAACAATAGTACAACACCTTTCATGGGCAGTAATAACATTATTTTATTTTTTATATTAAAACTTATTAATATAATTATTCTTTTAGCACATTTTGTTTTTATTGTAAAAATTTAAGATATGATGCTTTGTAAAGTTGCGTGTATGTCGTTGATGTGATTATTTTTATCTATATGTCATAAGTTTTGTTAAAAATCGAGTTGTAAACGCTATTGAAAACAGTAATTGAAGTACAAACATACACGTTATTAGAGCATTCACATCTATTCCACCAAATTTACCTATAATTACACTAAAAACAACTAAATTTTTCTCTCTTTTCAGTTAAATAATATTTTTATACCTTTATTATTAAATTTTCTCTATCATCAACTTACAGTCACTTATAAAATATATTAAAAATTATAGAGGGTTAACAATGTCACTTCAATATACAATTGAATCGTAACATTTTCTCTATTCTACACCCACAACCATTTTTTATAATATAAAAAAAATCTCTCACACAATTTTTGTTTAATGGTGTACAGTTAGGATGTTGTTAGCCGGGTTAGTAGTTAGTATCACCAAGTTAGTATTAAAATCCCTTTTGGCTGGATTTGAACCCAGGACCTCTAAGAGAAGCAAAGCTTCCCATCTTACTCTTGACCACTAAGCCAAAATATCATTGGTCTCTCTCACACAATTTGATGGAAGGACTATAAATGCGCTTAAAGTTGATTTCTCTAGGATTAAGGGTCTTTTTTTTGTAAAATGACGACATTTATTCTTTTTGTCATTATATTCTAATGATATGATATTACGTGTTATAAAATTTCAAATATATCCTTGAGACGTCTTTATTTTTATACATGTTTGGAACCAAAGTATAAACGTGCACGTCATCAAAGGTGTCTCGCAATTTCTTTTCTTATTTTTTCTTTTTTGTAAAGTGACGTTGTTAACCCTATACTATCATTTTAATATTATAAATAACGTGTTATAAAATTCCAAATATAACGTTGCAACATATTTATTTTTATCTTCGTTTAGATAAAATTTTCGTTCAAAATCGAGCGGGTCAAACATAGAGGATTTTTTTCCTTTGCTTTAACGAACCACACCGATATGGTCCAAACAACATCTTTACTTGTATTCATTTTTATAGTTTTCTCCATGTTACGTTATAAATTTTGTTAAAACGGAGTTGTTTTCACAATAAAGTAATTTTTGGTATCCTAAATAATGTACTTATGTAAAGACATATTTTTTCCATAGTTTAGCACGTCAACACGTACGGGTTTAATACAAATCAGATCAATTATTTTTTTTTTCAAAATAGGTTTTAATAGCGTTTTAAAACAATTATTTACACGGTTAATCTTCGTGGTTTTAAAATCCGTTAATTTTGAATAATTTACTAAAATACTCTTATCGTTTAACAAAAATACTATAGGGATTGTTTATATAATTTTCTCAAACCTATTAATTAATTTAAAAAGTACCTTTCTTCTCTTTCTTTCTTGGTGTTGATGTGTGCCTAAACTCAATCAACACCATTACTATTAGAGTACCACTGCTGGAGCCCAGCCACAATTATGTTTGCTAACTTGAGACTAACATGTAATTAAGTTGTTTTAAAATTAAACAGATTTGTGTTATAATGTATCCATTATGTAGTGATTTTCCATATGTATAACCCCTATCTATGAATGTATCCATTATGTAGTGACCTTCTACATGTATAACCCCTTTCTCTTATTTACTATTGTACTAATATGAGTGCCTATATATAATGGCATTTGTATATGATGTTAGATGAATGAATAAGAATTCTCCATGTTTTATTCTCTACATGATTTCATAGTCTAGATCTCATGTTTATGTACATATATATTAGATGCTAATAGACCATTGTTTCATAACATGTTATCAGCACGAACGTGCTCTATGTGTTTTGCCACCCTTGGTATCCCTTTTCCTTGCCTTTGATGTGCATTATTTTCCAGTCTAACTCAATCTCGCACGTTGAGAAAGCAACCCAATAATTATGCAACTATCTATACTAATAAAGGTATGATTCTTCGTTATGATTATTTCATATTACATTTGATGATGATACATCAGTCTTACTGGTGACACTTATTAATATGCATATATAAACTTAAAACTGATCATTACTATAAATTCTAGGATGTAGTCTCATGATTGAACTCTTATCTATATATTTTTCCAATTGCTTTTAGAAGTTATTATATATATATATATTAGCATGTTGGTATCCATCAGGATTTAGATGTTACATCATAAATTATGACGTTAGAATTGACTAATTCATCTTTTCTAATACTCATTATTAATTGAATAACTATAGTTTTTATTGACGAACGACGATATTAAGAATATTTATTTTATTTTTCTCTTTTACAAATGATCCTTTCTAATATTCTAAATTGGCTGGATTATCATTTAATTAGTTAATTTAATTATAATATATGTTGTTTGGACTCTTACAATCTAGTGATGCTCATCTACATATTTTTGAGCCACCATAATCATGTATTTATGCTTCTTTATTAACCTTGTTAAGTTGTAAATAAAATTGTTGAATTATTTTGATTTGAGGAAGTTAATTTGCAATCTAGAGAATATTATATGTGCTTTTAGAATCCATAAAAAAACAATTAAATTCAATATTCAATATTACAAAGTATGAAACTCAATATTTATGGACTAAACAATGCAATTGTATTAGGTATATATGCTTGTATTGGTGGTAATATATACATGATGTATGTACTAGATTTTCATTTTATATAGTTTATAATTTAAATGGATATGAATTCTGTAATTAATTGTTTTCATTAGTCATTGTTAATACATAGCATGGCAAAAGACTTTTACATAATTAGATATAAAAGAGTTATGTGAGTAAACATCAATTGATTTAGTTTTAAATAAACTATACAACTTATAATGCAATATATTATTATTATTATTATTGTTATAACATGATTATGCAAATATCGTTTGGTACTTATACTAAGGTTAATGCTATAACAAATTTTGCACATAAGAAATTCATATAATAGATTAATATTGCTAGATATCATTAGTTGTTTTTAGAGAAACATTTTCTAGCGATGTCGGTACCTCTAATGCATTCATTATGCCATGTCATAATGTTTAACAATTTATTTGCATATTAACTATTACTAGTATAAAATAGTGACTATTGCTATTGCTTCATATGTACAATGTATAGATTGCTTACATGATGTCATCAGTTGTTTAAATATCAATATTTGAGAAGAAAAAATGAGTATGCTATGTAATTCATCAGTATTACAGTTTTCAAATAAAATTTTCAAATACGAGTAATAAATAATCTGAGTACTTGAAAGAGATATATGTGTAAGTTTTTAAGTAAGTGTTCAAAATATATAAGATATTATGTTTGGTTATACCATAATAAGTTATTATATAAATTATATGTGTTTACTTATCAATGATAAAAAGTTACTTATTTTATAAAGGCCCATTATAAGTTGTTTTTATATGATGACATGCTATAAGGTCATGTATTGTATGATTTGTTGCTATCTATACCTTGTATTCTATATGCTATCACTTCTTTGCATTGATAATACCGAATAGAACGACTAAACCAAAGTTGTGGTTTATTGTCATTCTCATGAAAAAAGTAGAAATATGCTTCGATTTGACACGCAAAGTGTCATACTCCTTGTATCTCATTATCAAGTATAAAAGAAATATTATATGACTCGGACATATAATTACTTCTCAATTGACGTTATACGAAGAGAAGTTTATTTATAAGGGAAATCGGATAAAACAAATTTTGTTTGTCAAACCTGAAATATACTCCTGAAGTAGTAATATCATTTAAAGGGTATAAATGGTTTGAAACGACTGTTCATTTATATGTTCGAGAAAATAATGGAAAACCGTAAAAATTGTATGGTTTACTCTGATGCATGAAGTGAATATATATTGATCATTGGCATCATTGAGAAAATTGTTATGATGATCATATTAATAATAAGATTGACCATCAGAAGTGCAACAATTATCATGTTAATAAGAGATCAAACTATCAGAAATTATAAGATAGTCAAGCTAATAGTGAGATCAAATATTAGTATTATAATGATAGTCATGATGAGATCGACCACCAAAAGTGGTAAACTAGTGATTACATAACACGATGGTTTGAACTTTGAAGTTATAATACATTCTTTCATATCTTATGTTTTGTATTACATACGTGTAAGTAATACATATACAATATCATAAACCATAAGTTTATGGATCATGATTATTTACTTTATTGGTATGACAGGTTAGACCACACCGAGTCACTGATGATGTGAAATATAATGAAGAACTTGAAGATTCTTTTAGTTGATAGCATATTATGTTTGCTCCTAAGGGAAATTATTTATTTGCCAATTAATGGTATAAATCCCTAAAATATTATGGAATGAATGAAGGATGTATATATCCAAACATGATACCGTTTAGTGTTTTTAAATCGATGCATCGTCTAAATGGTCATCAAATTTACAACTTGAAGTTGTGTGTAGCTTAGCTAATCAGATAGCAAGCATATTATTCCATATTATCATATTTATGGTGGTTATAACACTGATTTTAGTATCCATGTTACTAATGATTATTGGAATAAGTATTGAACTTTCTAAATGCTTACGACACAAATCGCTTTTGTCGAAGACGATGATCAAACGTCTACAAATTGATTGCAAAGCCAATAATCAAGAGAGCAAAAGTTCATATTTGAGCACATGTGATTTTACATGCGGTAACATTATTTCACATCAAGCCAACATGTTGTAATAGTTTCTCCCCATTATAGTTGGTTTTGGTCAGGAACCAAATATTTCCCATCAAACTTTTTATTGTGCGGTATACGTTGGAATTGATCCACCACAACGCACAAAGATTGAAACTCAAATAATGTTGGGAATATATGTCGGGTGAAAATGCTATTTATGATTACATACTTAGAGCAATTAACGAGAAATTTATTTATGGCTCGTTAGATCTTAATTTAAGTAAATTAACATTCCCAACATTAAGGGGAGATCAATGGTAGTTGAAAAAGGAATGGGTATGCATGAATTATCATTGATCCTTAAACAAAATTTTGTGAACAAGAAGTTTAAAAGATAATTCGTTACCTAGAATAAAGAATCAATTACCAGACATGTTAACTGACCTAAATACAGTGACTAAGTAAGTCACATAGTCAACTGCTAATGCTCCAATTAAGTTAATTGTCCTTGTAGGGCAAACCATATATTGATGAGTCTATTGCACGCCTAAAGCGTGGTAGAATAGTCGATTCCAAGAAAATAAAAGTTCCTCGAAAAATTGGAGCAAGTAATGAAGAAGATTGTAAAGTCGAGGTTATAGTAAAAAAATGGTTTCTTGAAGAGACATTAGACATGATGGTCCTGGAAGAACCCTAGGTACCTGAAAATAAAGAGCTCCTAGTAAATTATATCATGTCTAGAAGTGTATGGAATCGAAACAAAATCGACGTCGTTATACTTTTATATATATAGCGCTTGAAAAGATGAAATGATGAGGATCAAGATTTAAAATCTGCCTATGAATAAATACAAAGAAATGATTGGCCAAAATGGAACGACGCAAATGAGGCAGAGTTGAATTCTCTATTGAAATGGAAAACTTACGGGCCAATAGTCCATAAAAAAAGTTGTAAAATATATTTAATATAATTAGGTCTTTTATGTGGATTAACAATTGATGGCACAAGGATTTCGCAAAGACCTATGATTAATTATGAGGAGACGTATTCTCCAGTGGTGGATGCAATAGCTTTCCAGTATTTAATTAGTCTGGTAATATAAAGAGAGAATTGATATGCGTCTTATAAATGTTATGTATACTAAAGTTTACATGCAAGTCCTTGAAGGATTTATATTATGTAATTCATGTAAAGTAAGTTCTCGAGAACAATATGATCGTTGTATACATATTCATTTTTGAATACGATTGAACTCCTGATGAGTTTCTTAAAGCAATTGAGTTCTTTAAAGGTGAATCAAAACATCTTACCGGTGTAATTCTTGTGCACCAATAAACATACATTGAAAACTTGTACCCAGTGATTGTGATATCTTAATAAATAGTGTACACGCATGGTACAATATGGATTTTGGAGATAAAAGCAAGTGTTCATGACACTTTTACATGATATTGATATCTATATGTTAAATGACAAATTTATATAGCAAAACTTCTTAAGAGTGAAAGCACATGCATATATGGATAAGATGGAACGAATTCCCTCATGGATTGATAATGCGAAGCATTGATGTCAAAAAACTCAAGAACATACTATATGAAGTTGACAAAATATGTGTGGACTAAAATAGTCGAATCAAATATGATATAATTGACTCACCAGTGAGTTTGAAAACGAGAAATACATATGGTGAAGTTGGTCCATTTGTTTTCATTAAAAGAACGATATGAGGTTTACAAGTATTGCAATATATGTTGATGATGTCATTGAATCTCCGGAAGAAAAAAAAAGAGCTCAAATATTTAAGCAAGAATTTGCAAATGAAATACAATATTGCAAATTTATGGCTCGATACGTAGGACATACGTTTATATTATAATCCATCAATCATAATACATCTAGAAAATGTTGGACATTTTCATATGGACAAAGCTTTTGGTGTAAGTACATTTAATGATGTTCAAATATTTGATATAGATAAAAATGACTTTTATCATCTTCTATCAAAGAAGCAAAGATCATTGGTCATGAAGTACCATAATTCAATACAAATTGTATTAATATATCTTGCTAGCTATACACGAACATATACCATTAAATTTATTGGCAAGATTTAACTCGTGTACGACGAGGAGATAGTGAAATGAGTAAAACATTTATTTTCTATACCCTTAAGGTACGAAAGGTATGGGTTCATATTTTTCTAACCCATCAACAAGTTTGGTTAGTTTTCTAAATGCAGGGATTATAACAAAACACATTCATGGATCTTATGGTATCTACTTACAAGAGGAGGTAATTAAAGTTTTACATGAAGATCATACATCAAGTTCATTAATAGATTGCACATCAAGCGACAAATCACTCACTACAAAAGTTTTTCAACAACTTTCATAGAAGATTGGCACTTGTTACTTGAAATGATACATATTATGCACTCTTTTTCCCTTAGCTTGTCCCACTGGGTTTTCCTAGCAAGGTTTTTAATGAGACAACATCATTAAGCGTATTAAAGAATAGTATTCTGTCATGTGGATAGTCAAGGGGGAGTGTTATGAATGTATCCATTATGTAGTGACTTTTCACATGTATAACCCCTATCTATGAATGCATCCATTATGTAGTGACCTTCCACATGTATAACCCCTTTTCTCTTATTTACTATTTTACTAATGTGAGTGACTATATATAATGACATTTGTATATGATGTTAGATGAATGAATAAGAATTCTCGATGTTTTATTCTCTGTGTGATTTCATAGTCTAGATCTCATGTTTATGTACATATATATTAGATGCTAATAGACCGTTGTTTCACAAAAAATTGTTAATTTTTATATATTTTTTTATCTTTTCAAAATTCTTTTAAGAAATACAAATGATTTCACATTTTCATAAAAATGTATGGCTTTATTTGTTTTAATAACTCTTATTTTCTTAGTAAAATGTAATTTTTTTTGTATTATTATAAAGCGTTCTGTATTTTTTTTACTTTTACAATTAACTTTATTTAAAATACATAAAAATGTATAAAATAAATAAGTAAAGAAATTAACATAAAAAATAAACATCATAAATAAAAAAATATAAAAAAATGTTATCAAGAAATAAGTGTTAAATATTTAAAACAAAATCTAATAACTCCTTAATTTTTTAAAGGTGAATTTCTTTCTCCTTGTGAGATCTCGAATACAAGATTTCACACCTAAGTATTTTACTCAATAACATTTTTACGTTAAAAAAAGTTGGGACCATTTTCCACTTACAACTCAGTAAAAGTGAAATAAAAAAATGGGTGTAACATTACACTTGCACGTTTTTGTGTTGGCGGAGTGTGTCATAACTGTATTTACCGGCAAAAGCTTACGTATTTTAAAGATTGACTCACAGGCGCCGATCCTCCTGATAAAAAGTTGATTCATAACACTGAATTGATGTGTGTATTCGTATATCTCATTACAAAGACGGGTATTCTATTTATACACAAAAAACGTAATCTAAATATAGAAGACAGCAGCTGATTGCTAGCTGTCTTTATCTTTGCTGTTGATTGCTGAAGATTAGCTGGATATGCAGCTGTGGATTAGCTGCCGCAGGATGTCCGGCTGTCGATTAGCTGCAGTTTATTCCAAGGTTAGTCTTTCCTTTCTAACACTCCCCCTCAAGTTGAATAGTTGGATTTCCAAAATTCAACTTGCCCAAACAATCATTGAGAATTTTCCCGTTAACTGCTTTTGTTAGAATGTCAGCAAGCTGATCCTTTGATCGAACGAATGGTAGTTCAATCGTACCATCTTCCAATTTTTCTTTGATGAAGTTCCTATCAACTTCCACGTGTTTTGTTCGATCATGTTGTACTGGGTTTTCTGAAATCTGAATTGCAGCTTTATTATCACACATAATCTTACTTGTTTCTTTTGACGGAAAACCAATCTCAGCTAAGAGTCTTCGTATCCACATGGCTTCTGTTAAACCTCAAGTTATGCCTCTAAATTCAGCTTCTGCACTTGAAAGAGCAACCACTTTTTGTTTTTTACTCCTCCAAGTGACAAGATTCCCACCAACTAGAGCGAAGTAGCCTGCTATTGACCTCCGACTTCCCTTATCTCCTGCCCAGTCTGCATCAGTATAGATTTGAACATTTAGGTGTCCATGTGATTGAAACAGGACTCCATGACCCACTGTTCCTTTGAGATATCTAATAATTCTCCAAACTGCTTCCATATGTGACTGTTGAGGTTGGTGCATGAACTGACTTACTACCCCTACAGCATAGGCGATGTCTGGACGAGTGTGTGAGAGATATATTAGTTTTCCCACCAGCCGTTGGTATCTTTCTTTATTTGCTAATTTTGCTCCTTCTTCCATGTAAAGCTTTTGGTTTACACTCATAGGAGTATCTGCCGGTTTGCAATCGATCATTCCAATTTCTGTCAACAGGTCTAAGACATACTTCTTTTGACTAATGAAGATTCCTTGTTTCGACCTTAGTACTTCAATACCGAGGAAATACTTAAGTCTGCCCAAATCTTTCATTTCAAATTCAGCAAACAAGTTTTCTTTGAGTTTTACCATTTCTTCTTTATCGTTCCCTGTAATGATCATATCATCTACATAGATAATTAGACAGGTTACGAATTTTCCTCTTTTTTTGAGAAACAAAGTATGATCGGCATTACTTTGTTTATATCCAAACTTTTTCATAGCTACCGTAAATCTGCCAAACCAGGCCCGGGGAGACTGCTTCAAACCATAAAGGGATTTCTTCAGACGGCAAACTTCTCCAGTTTTGAAATCTTTTGTGAATCCTGGAGGAGCATCCATAAATACCTCTTCGTCTAGGTCCCCGTGTAAGAAGGCATTTTTTACATCAAACTGTTGAAGTGGCCACCCTTCATTTGCAGCTATCGAAAAAAGAACCCTGATTGTGTTCATTTTTGCAACCGGGGAGAATGTTTCAGCATAGTCAATCCCATGTGTCTGAGTATACCCCTTTGCTACCAGTCGGGCTTTATATCTTTCAATTGTACCATCTGGTTTATACTTAATCGTATAGACCCAACGACACCCCACGGATTTCTTTCCCAACGGAAGAGTACACTTTTCCCATGTATTGTTCTTGGTTAGGGCTTCCATTTCTGTGTTCATTGCTTCCTTCCAATGTTTAGATTTTAAGGCTTGATCCACGTTTGTAGGAGTTTCTTCGGAATAAACATATGAGATAAATGCTTTGGCTTCCTTAGTGAAGTTTCCATCGGCCACACTAGCTATAGGATAACTAGATCTTCGTGGTTCTTTTTCAGGAGAATACCGTTTCGGAGGAACCCCTCTGTTTGTTCTAGGGGGTAACACATATCTCGATGGTGGTTCTTCTTGTCTGGATTCATCTGCCTGCAAATTTTCAGTTTGTTCTGTGGCAGTTTCATGGTTAGAAATATTGGTGTCCTCAAAGTCATTAGAAACTTCAAAAATACCACCAGACTGAATAGGATGAGTATCACTTACCTCGGACACCAGGTTAGGAGGAACATTAGGACCGTCAGTGGCACTGAGATTGGGTTCTGGTGACTCTGTGGTTGGTGACTCTGTAGTTGGTACATAGGGAACATATTCCAACCAGCTTAGTGTGTCTAAACATTCCTTCTCCCCCTGACCACTGAGTTGGGAATTGTAGTAATACTCGGTTTCAAGAAAGTCACAGTTTATTGTGGTGAACATATGACGTGTTTTTGGATTATAACATCTGTATCCCTTTTGATTCATTCCATACCCGACAAAGACACATTTTACAGCACAAGGGTCAAGTTTGGTTCGATCTGATTTAGGTATGTGAACAAAGGAAGTACATCCAAAGATTCGTGGTTGAAGGGTGAGAACTGAGGGTAGTTTGAAGAATTTTGAAAGGGTGTGTAACGGAGTGTTAAGCTTTAGGATTTTTGTTGGGAGTCGGTTGAGAAGATAGGTAGCAGTAGCAAGGGCTTCAGGCCAAAAATATTTCGGGACCTGGGATTCAATCAGGAGAGCTCGTGTCATTTCTAGCAAAATGCGATTTTTCCTTTCGGCGACACCGTTTTGTTCTGGGGTGTTTGGGCATGTAGTTTGGTGGATTATTCCCTTGTCTTGGTAAAAGGATTTAAACAAGGTATTAACAAACTCACCGCCATTATCAGATCGGAATATTTGGATGTTTGTTTGAAATTGGGTTTGAATCATGGCGTAAAACATAGTGAATTTTTCAAATACTTCGGATTTGTTTTTCAAAAAATAAACCCAGGTCATTCGGGTACAATCATCAACGAACATCACAAAGTACCGAAGGTTTTGCCCCCCAAGAACTGGGGCAGGACCCCATACGTCAGAATGGATTAATGAAAATGGCAAAGCAGCCTTAGTGTTATTGGGTTTAAAAGTTTTTCTATGGCTTTTTGCTAAAACACATGTTTCACAATGTGACATAGAATTAACTGGAAATAGTTTCGGAAATAAAATATGCGAATAACTTGTAGAAGGATGACCTAATCTTCGGTGCCATAGCCAAGCTTCCCGTTCCGATGTCCCATGAGTCAGCATCACAGCACCACTTTGAGTCACCTCATCCACATAGTACAACCCTTGATTTTCAGTGCCACGCCCAATGATCACTCCCGTCCTGATATCCTGTAAAATACAAAACGTAGGGTACATTAGGACAATACAGTTGAGTTCCTTCGTGACATGGCTGATGGAAAGCAGCTTATGTGATAACGAAGGAACATAAAGGCAATTAGAGATTTTTATTGTGGGTGAAATCTCAATAGTTCCTCCTGATTTTACATCCATTATTCCTCCGTTTGCCGTTTGAATATGTGTTTTTTCTGGTTTGGTCGTTGAAATAATATCCGATAGCTCATAAGTCATCGTATCGGTTGCGCCACAATCAAAAATCCATAGTTTTTGTTTTTGATGTTCGTGGGCCATATTGGCTTCTCCCTTATTTCCAGGGACTATATGTGTAATATTTGTTTTTAAATTCGACCGAGGGACTATTCGTGCATTATCTTCTTCTTCTTCACTTATGTATGACTTAGGGTTTGAGGGTTGCGCCCCAAACCCTTTACCTGTTGTTTCTTCTTCATCTGCTTTGGCCACTCCGCCGAAGCCCGATCTGTTCCGGCTTTCATCTTTGGGAGCATCTCGGTTACCGGCGCCGGATGACTTTCCTTTTTCTGTAGTCTTTGTGCCTCTCTTCTGACCATCAGACCACCATTCCGGATATCCGACGAGTTTGAAACATTGTTCCCGGGTATGTTTCATCATCCCGCAATGATCACACTTGAGGTGGGATTTGTCGTCTTTACTTGTTCCGATTCTTTTTTCACCGGCTCGTCGGTAACCCTTTGACGCAAGCCCTAGTCCGTCAATTTCAGAGGCCATTAGTCCCACTGTGATACCCTGTGTGTCATTGAGAGGTGTTCCCAGAATATTCTGGTGAGCGGCCTCCTTGCGGACAGTAGAGTATGCAGTTTCTACGGTTGGAAGGGGCTCTAACCGGAGTATTTCCCTTTTTATAGGATCATATTTCCGGTTGAGAGCGTTTAGAAACTGGAACAGTTTCTGTTCCGACCTGATTTTGTGATACGCTTGGATATCGGCTGGGCAGGTCATAGGGTTTGGGTCAATCCGATCAATTTCTCCCCATACTCCTTGGAGTATAATCCACAATTCTTCTAGGGAGAGATTGTTCTGTTTGATTTCATTCGCCTTGACATGTAGGTTGAAAGTTTGGAGCTTGTCACGCCCACTGCTATATGTTATAGCTAGGGCATCCCACAGCGATTTTGCTGTTGGGAATTCGGTTAGATTGCTGGCAAGGGTTGGTTCGATGTTCTGTATGAGCCATGAGAAGACGACTAGGTCGTCTTGTTCCCATTGCTCATATTGCTCGCTGGTTTGGTTTGGTGGGTTGGTTGATAGATGATTTAGAAAGGCTTTTGATTTACCGCCTATGGCTACCCTCATCATCCGGGTCCATAAGGCGTAATTCTGACTGTTGAGCTTGAGGTTTATTTGAAGGTTATCGGATAGTTTTGGGTTTCGGTTTTGTGGGTTAAGGCCATTCTTGAGCAGATTGGCGATTTGAATGGATAAATCTTCTCCCAAGTTACCGGCTTCGGCCATGGCAGCTTGGTTGAGAGGATGATTTGGTTTTGGGTGAGCAAGGTAGATGATGAACAGGTCAAGAACGACACTGCTCTGATAGCATGATAAAAAGTTGATTCATAACACTGAATTGATGTGTGTATTCGTATATCTCATTACAAAGACGGGTATTCTATTTATACACAAAAAACGTAATCTAAATATAGAAGACAGCAGCTGATTGCTAGCTGTCTTTATCTTTGCTGTTGATTGCTGAAGATTAGCTGGATATGCAGCTGTGGATTAGCTGCCGCAGGATGTCCGGCTGTCGATTAGCTGCAGTTTATTCCAAGGTTAGTCTTTCCTTTCTAACACCTCCAAGGTAGGCTAGGTTGGTTCGGCCTATCACCTTAAAACTTGCAACCCGAGGATGAAGGCTTACAATGTTGCCAAGCCTTATGGATATTTCGAATCCACCTATGGGTTTTGTACCAGATATTGACACATGATATTTTTAATACATATGGGTTTTAAGAGCCTGTGCTTTCCATTAATATATATATTCCCCTATGTTCCGCTGCAATAAGATTCTATTGACTATTGTCACGCTAATGTTCAACACCCAGACACATCAAGAGAGTGGGGTGTGACATTTAGCTTTAGGTAGCAATATGAAGTTCAGATTTTTTTGGATCATTTATGGACCATCATTTAGGACCATCGTTTGGGGCCATCTTTGTTCTTCTGCCAATAAATCTTTGGACCATCTTTTTGGAGATTTTGTCATTGTAGTTAGCATGTGGAATGCTGTTACAAAATGGCTAAAATTCTCGCCTATCACAAACCGATCTCCTGACGAGGTTTTCTTGTACGGTCGCTATCTACTACTTCTAAGAAAAGAGTGTTAATTCACGTAACTACTCTGATGGCTTGGTTGGTGATTTGGCGATTTTGGATAATGATAATGTGTTTTGTCAATATACAAGGAAGAAATAGATGAATTTTATTCTATTCATATTTACTCGTTTTGGTGGTTTAGTAATAGGAATAGAAAAAATCATGTTAATTGAGTGCAGTGGATTAAAAATCTGCTTACCGTAAGATCATATGGTATGCAGCGTTATTTTTGGTGTGGAAGCCCCTCCACGGCACACCGGCCCGTGTGGTGGCGTGGGGGTGTGGGCGGGGGTTTTTCCACCGACGTGGAGGGCTTTGGCTTGGAGATGTGACGGCTCTTGATTGATGGGTGTTGTTTGAATTGGTTTTAATTGGTTGATGTTTATTTTTTTTAAACGCCACTTTTAAGCTCCTTCCATCCTGTGCTTTTTTTTACTACGCCCTTGCTCACGTGGTTGTCACATGGCGCTTCATTCCCTCCTCTGCAATGGGCGTCAAAACCATGGCCCCCTCCACGGGCACGCCCTTGCAGATGTGCAGCTCCCTACCATCTCTCTTCCACCTCACCCTCCACGTCGGAGAAGGTTGCTACGGGATGCTAATATATGGAAGCGATGGAGATAGTCTTACATTCGTTCTACATAAATAAAGTCACTAAGAGCATCAACAACCTTGGTCTGTCGACCCCTAAAAACGCCGATGTGAAAGCTAGAGGGTAACTAGTCTGTAGCCATAGACCATTCATGAGGAAGAAGCATAGAGAGGGTGGTGCAGTTGTTAGGGTTTTTGCGTTCCCCAAGGTTTTTGCAAGATATATGTGACCTGTTGCTGATGCTCTAAGGAAATGGTCATTTCTTTAGTTTGAGGGCAATCTTAGACAATGACTCCATAGATGAAAGAATTGTCAGATGTATCTTTTTTTATTCACAGTAAATACATATAAATACAAGATGACTAGCACAAAATTAGGAATGATTATTTCCTATACAAAATTATACAATAACCATAAATAATTAGTCAACGTGAATGTGAAATTTGAATATTGTAACTAGCTACCATTACCCCCTTCAAGCGAACAGGTAGGGATCCAACTCGAAGCTTGGTACGGAATCGTTCAAACAGTGGTCGTGGTAAGCTTTTGGTGAATATATACGCTACCTGGAGCGTGGTTGGCACAAATTTTGTGTGTAATCAAGCCACGGACACCAATTCTCGAATAAAATGATAATCAATATCAATGTGCTTAGCTCGTTTATGAGAGACCAGATTTTGACTTAAAAATAATGCACTCTTATTGTCGCATAAAAGAGTCGGTCGGTCTGGCAGAAGAGCATGTAGTTCCCTTAGAAGGTGAGTTAACCAAATAATTTCAGCTGTAGTGTTTGCCATGGCTCGATATTCAGACTCGCAACTAGACTGTGCAACGGTTGGTAATTCAGACTTGCCATGATAGAGTACCTTTGAAGTAGCGGAGAATTCTTTTAACAAGTTGAAAATGCGCGGTAGTCGGGTTTTGTAGAAATTGACTAGCTTGGTTTACCGCGTATGATAGGTCCAGTCGTGTGATTGTGAGGTATTAGAGAGCACCGACTAGAGAGCGATACATTGTGGGTTCATGAAATGGTGTGCCCGATGAGACAAGTATGTCAGTGGTATTCAAAGGTGTTCCAACTGGTTTTGCATCTAGAAGACCCGCACGTGAAAGGATATCATAGGTATATTTCACTTGACTAAGGAAGAGTCTGGATGAGTTTGAAATGACTTCAAGACCCAGAAAGTAGTTTAGCATTCCCAAATCCTTGATTTTGAACTCTTAGTGTAGACATTCAGTGAAGTTTTTGATAACATCTTGATTATTTCCTGTGAGAATGATATCATCACCACAAACGAGTAGATAAATCAATGCCATGTCGGTTTTGTAAACAAAAAGAGATGGATCGGCCCGGCTGCATTGAAAACCAAGGGTGATAAACCAAGTTCGTGGTGCCTGCTTGAGTCCATAAAGAGTACGTTTGAGACGACACACATGATTCGGAAATTTTGAGACGACAAAGCCCGGTAGTTGTTCCATGTAAACTATCTCGGTTAGGTGGCCATTTAGAAAAGCGTAGTTGACGTCAAGTTGGCGAAGTGGCCAATTATAAATAGTACCAAGACTGAGAGCTATTCGAATCGTTGAAGCCTTGACGACGAGGCTAAACGTATGAGAGAAATCGAGACCCGGAACTTGTGTGAAACCTTGAGCCACTAAACGAGCTTTGTAACGATCAAGCGAGCCATCAACTTTGTATTTAATGCGGCATATCCACTTTGAACCAACGACGTTGGAGTTTGTCGGGCGTTGAACAAGATCCCATGTGTCATTGTTACAAAGGGCCGTGAGTTCATCTTTCATAGCGGAGACCCAATGTGAATTGTTTGAAGTTGTTTTTATGCCTTTAAGAACATGTGACGTGAACAATGCATGATGGAGTTGCTTCAATATCAACAGTAGATACATGACCTGAAAACGGAAAATTTTCTTCGTCAAACTTTGCATGTTGCGTCATGTAAATACGAGATGTGATTGGATCAAGACATCGATAGCCCTTGTATTTTGGACTATTACATATGAAAATGCAAGGTGCACTCAGAGGAAGGAGTTTGTGTTTGGTGTAATCCCGTAAATATGGAAATACGCGACAACCAATACACGAAAATTAAAGTCTGATGGAGGATGATGAAACAACATTTCTAACGGTGATTTGTTTTGCAGAATGGGAGTCGGCAGCCGATTGATGATGTAGGTGGCGGAAGTGAAGGCATCAAGCCAGAATTGGGCCGGAGCATGCGCATTAAACATCATGGCTAAACTTGTCTCGGTGATGTGACGGTGTTTTCGTTCGGCACGACCGTTTTGTTGAGGCGTGTGCGGGCATGATAGCCGATGGAAAATGCCATGTTGAAAAAGGTTTTGTACCCGATTATTAGTGAATTCAGTACCACCATCACTTTGGAAAATTTTAACTTTGCATTCAAATTGATTTTGAACGAAGTTTAAATAAAGCGATGAGTATGTTGTAAAAGTCCGATTTGAATTTTAACGGGTAAAGCCAAGTGAAACAGGAGAAATCATCTACAAAAACATCATTAAATATCCATCCGTAGAGGTAATTGGTGAAGGACCCCAAAGATCACAATGAACTAAATCCAACACACGTGAGGATCGTTTAAAATTTTCAACAAAAGGTTAAAGTTTTGCCTTAGAAAGTTGGCACGAAGAACATAAGCCCGGTTTGGGTAATAAGGACGTAACACACACTTGTCCAAGTTTATTTAAAATAGAAATAACATCAAATGAGACATGGCCTAAACGACTATGCCATTTTTCAAAAGAAGCACAGATAGAAGGAACAGCAAGGGCAGCAACGAGAGACTTGTTGCTTTGTGAGAGCACGTAAAATCCATTTTCACATGTGCCTCTAGCAAGGACAGCCACCATTTTTCGGTCTTGAATTCGAAAGAAACTATTAGAAAACAAAACATCAACAGGAGCCTCATTTGTCAACCTGCTAATTGAAAGCAGATTTCGTGTGATGTTTGGTGCCACAAGAACATTTTTAATGGTATATCATTGAGTTTAGAGTTACCGATTTGAGAAACCGGTAATGATTGACCTTTACCGAAGGTGACAAATGTCTTACCGGTGTTATTATGTGCTTCATCAAGAGCATCAGTTGAACGAAGCATATGTGTTGTGGCGCCGGAGTCGGCTGTCCAATCCGGGTTAACGTTGCATTAAGCATTAAACGCTTGAGCAAGGTGAGCATCTGGCGGGGTGGCTTTTTGAGCGTAAGAAGCAAGATTTGGACAAGAGCTCGCGTAGTGACCGTCTTTTCTGCACAATTGGCAGTGTGTCGCCTATTGTTAGTAGAACGACCGCGATTCGAAGAAGAGGACCCATGAAACCTTCCACATGAAAATTGCGTGATGATTTGTTAGAAAAACGTCCAGATTGCACAGTGAAGGCAGCTTGGGGTGTGGCCTGAGTATTGAGAGTCTGGAGAAATATTTCGTGATTTTCGGCTTGGTCCAAAATATCACGGAAGCGTGGAGACGGGTTGACCATTCTCTGAGCAGTTGAGAATGTTTCAAAAGAGGCACCAAGCCCGCATAGAAACCAATGCCACTTGTCCTCCTCCGAAACCGGATGACCTTTTGCAGCTAACTGGTCACACAAGTGTTTAAACTTCATGAACAATACTTTCTTGTAATTAGTACAGTGGCTTAAAAATTCATGTTAATTGAGTGCAGTGGATTAAAAATCCTTTTCTTGTAATGTAAAGTTTTTTGTTTCTTTGCTGGATTCTTGATAGCTTTGATTTATATATTTTTGACCATTCTAAAAAAGGTATTTTTCATAATTTCTCTACATTTATTCTAACAAAGAAATGATTCTTTCATTAAGTGATTCATGATTCCAATTAACAAGTTTCTTCATCAAATTCATATCACTAAGACTTTCGTGGGGTCTATTAGTGTACTTTTCGAATTGATGATTATATATATAATCAAATCATCACTTACATAATCAAATCATCAGTTCCTTCAAACTAAAGAAATATTTTATATAATTTCACTAGAAGAATTAGTTCTTTCATTACAAAAGACTATAATTAGTTGGTAATTTCATGGTTGTAATATGAGGTATTAAGGCCGAGCACTCTCCAAGTAATCGTTCCAAGGTAAGTTGCCTTGGCAACTTTTTTCAACTCCGCCTAATTACTTGGAATCGATCAAACGCGGTCAACCTCGGCCAGAATCAAATCCAGTAGGTCAACTCAGGCCGAGTTTAACTTTAAAAAAAATAAATGGATATTGGATTTTAATGACCCTAACTTTCACCAATTGGCCGATAACACTCCCAACTTTCGATTTGTACACCAACACTCCCAATTTTCGATTTGTACACCAACACTCTCAACTTTCAACTTATTGGCAAATAACATTCTCTAACTAACTGAACCCTAACACAGTGTCAGCTACCACATCAAAAAGTGCCACATTAGCTGCCACGTCATATGTCACATCAACAAAAAGGGGGCACATCAGATGTCACGTCAGCAAAAAGGCCGCATCAGATGCCACATTAGCAAAACTAACTGGGTTAGGGTTCAGTTAGTTAGAGAGTGTTATCGTCAAATAAGTTGAAAGTTGGGAGTGCTGCTATACAAATCGAAAGTTGGGAGTGTTATCGGCCGATTAATGAAAGTTTGGGTTATTTAAATCCAATATCCCAAAAATAAAACATAATTTCTATGCCTATTATATCTAAGAATAAATATCATTTTCATGTATTTTGTTATAAAATCGGTAAATTAATGTTATTTGACATATATTTAATTTTAAAAACTAATTTCTTCGTAATTTAACATGTCTAATTACTCCCCGGGTACGCTCATCCTACGCCGAGTACTCTCAACTCCCCGATCAACCGACTAGAGAGCGCCAACGACTTTTGCAACCATGAGTAATTTAATTAAATGTAATTATCTTTGTCCTAAACAATTAGAAATTTTAATCTCTTTAATATCGACCAACTCATAAATACTTTGGAGGACCCATGAACTCATGAAGCTTATAAAAAACATATTGGAGGTTCATGTGACATTATATGTAATGGTTTAAGTAAAAAATTAAAACCATGATTGATTATAATCTCCGGTGGAACATTCTCAAGTAATTCGTTAACCGGCGAGAGGAACATGTGGTGGATGTTTTCTTGCAATGATTCAAGGACAGTTATTTGGGCTTTGGGTGGAGTTCCGGTGGTAGGGATGATGATAGTTGCGGAGATATGGTGGTGTTCGACTAGTCGCTTAGCGAATTCGGCCACCGGAATAAGGTGACCCATTCCAGGACTAGGAAGAATGGCTATGTGTGGTGTTTTCTCCATGTTCATCAAGAAAGAAAGTTGATTTCCAAGTTGAAATAGATGTCTCTATATTGCAGGGTTTTTTTTATTGTTATGGACACCTTTGATGTTATCTTTTTATGCATTATTTTACTTTATATTATCATTTAATCATTAAAAAAAGTGGTTAGCCCATTTGGTAGTGGTCAATGCCTTTTAGAAAAGAGGTTTTGGATTTAATTTCAAGAAAGAGTAGTTCAGAATTTATTTGGTGTAATTTAAGAGTTGTAACTGTTAAAAATATACATCACATTATATTTTACTCATTTTTACAATTTCATTATTATTCTATATACTGATCATTTTATATTTGTACTTGTTACATGTAAATGGTTTGTGTGCTTCTGGAACTTGGGCTGTAGCTGGGCACGTGAGCTGGAATTTGGGCTTGTAGTTGTACACGTCTGGAGAATATAAATTAGTTATAACAACTCACAATGAGTTACTATAACAAACCCGAATGATAACGGATCCAGTTATTTGGGTCTCCTGTATATTGCAAGCTTCAATGAGTCATTGGTCATTTCCGAGTTTTTTTGTATATTTGTTATTTCTTTCTCTCTCTAAAGGTGAACTAGGGTTTCTTATGAGAATCATACGATTCTCAGTTGTTTATGAGTCTATTGTTTGTTTAGAGTCAAGATCATCGTGTTGATGATCTTGTGAGTGATTAGAGTGTTTGTATAATCTCAGTTTCATTATTATAAGTTGTTCAGATCATACTTTTAGGGTTAATAATAATTGATTTAAGTATTTTTTTGAGTTTTGTCAGTTTGATACCATTAATTTTAACAGTAACTTGTAAGCATCGCCATTCCAAAAAATTTAATCATTAAATGTCAAGTACATTAATGTAAACCAAATGTTATTTTAGTCGATGTCTCTACATAATTAAATCACATCCGTCATAAATGCACATATCCTTGTTAAAATTATATAAAAAAAGGGTGGGGTAAATATGCCACGTAATTTTGTTTTTTTTTAACCTGACACCCTCTAATATTACGTTACATTACATTACAACAATCAGGAAACCGTTTCTCCCCCACATCAGTGATTAATGAATAGTTATAAAGTAATATGATTATTTGTTATTTATATTTTAACTAGAAATTTGACTCGCCGTATGTTGTGGGGGCGTCAAAACTTAAAGTTGAATTGACCCGACATTGTATCGTCAAATATTTGACGTGACTTACTCTCGAACAGAACTTATGTCAAAATGTCAACCAACTAAAAACATACATAAAATAAAATAAGCACTTAGATTTATACTTAACGTGACTCGTTGCTAAGAAAAAATTACGTTAAACGTAAACCAACTTAGATTTATATCGAAACATACTTAAAAAAACACATAAGAAAATTAAATATTGTAAGTTAAAGAATGATAACGTACGTTGCGGCGGCGTAGAAACATAAAGTAACTCGAACTTATATACCGCCTAATGAAAACGTTTCATATTTAACCAAATTTGTTTTCGAAAAAAATTATGATAACACATAGACCATTTACGTCAAAATGTAAACCAACTTAGATCTATATTGACACGTGCTTAAAAAAGCACAAAAGAAAATAGTGTTTTTTATGTTAAATAATGATTCCACGCATGGCAGCATTGAAACGTAAAGTAACTCGAACTTATACCACTCAATGAAAATGTATTATATATGACAAAATGTAAACCAACTAAAAACAAGCATAAAAATAAGCACGAAAACGTATTGACAAAATATAAAACAACCGAAAACATACATAATAATAAGCATGAAAACATGTCATATTTAATACACATACATAAAAATTAGCACGTAAAACTCGACCCGATCCGAACATTCTACTCTGGGTTATTATAAACCCAGGTATCAGCATTAGAAAAAATTTCTCAGTCCGTCACCGAAAGCAATTGCAAAGTCTCAAGCTCTATGAATCATTAAAGACCATGATAGATTGGGTATGTAGATTATGATGACATATAGGTGACAATAAAATAACACGTACCACTAAATTAAGAAGGTATAGTTACTTGGATTCTGATGGCTCATACATATATTGAACAATAAAATGAGAGATTGTTGCGCTTTGATTTCCCACAATCGTTCGAACCATGATTCTCCGTTGTATGTGATTTGCGTATGTATGATTGTAAACAGAATTACAAGAACAAGAATACTAGAAAAAGATTTGGATTAACAGAGTGGGTACCACTATAAAAACCACCACAAGTGGTTCTATCACTTGCGAGTGATAGAATTTCGTGAAGGTGATAATGACTGTGATGGAGCATTTATTTAATTTTTTTATTTTTGCATTTTATTTTTACCTTTCTATTATTTTTGTTTTAATTAAAAAGAAAAATAAAATAAATTAAATAATAGATAAAAACGACTCACCCTCCCTCCAAACCAGTCTTCCTCTTCCTCTTCCCACGATCGTCAATGATCACGTTTCTTGTCACCGCTGTGCCCCTCTTTGTTGTTCCACCACCGATCTCTATGTAATATGAAACACCAACTTATATAAAGTATATTTATGTATTATAAGTTGGTGTTGTATATAACATAGAGAACTGGTTATAACTCTTGGCGGGTCAATAACCCTTACTTAAAATATTTATTTTTGGGTTCTAACTGATTTTAAAGCAAGGCACGAACCTGTTCGGTTTGAAATCAAAAAAATCCAAACCTATACTAATTCGGCGGGCCGGACTGGGCCCTAATGGGTTGGACACAAACTGGTTTTTTGGCTACTGTGTCGGGTTGAGAATCGGTCACCAGGGCCCAAACCATTTTTTTTACATCTCTACGTGGGGCGAGGTTGTGAATGCTCTAAGTAAGGTCCTATATATTTTCTGCACATATTCGGTTTGTATTAAAAGTGAGGCCCAATTATTAGTTATATCTGCAGCCCAGCCCATAAGCCCAACCTACCTCACCAAAACTACACTCGAAAATGTAGCCCTGTAGGCCAGTTTCCTAACCCAGCCCAGCACTCCACACCACATTCATGATAGACTAATAATATTTAGAAAATAGATCATGTTGGATGTCTTTCTCTCTATCCAGCCTAAAGCATAAACGAATTCCACAGTAGATCCAAGAGACTCATTACAGTCTGTTGTCCCACAATGTGAGGGTAATCCTGATCATCATCCAAGTTATTATAGTCACTGGATCAGTCCAGTAATTAGTGCTAAGTATGTTTGGCGTCAGTTATGAAATGTGTGAAGTTACAGGGTCTAGTATGCAGTTGTTAACGTTCGAAACGTATGTGATGCGAAGCAATGTGTTGATCCAGAAGCAGTGCATGGACCCAGAAAACTTTCCCATGTGGATCGCAAAATTTTTGTTGTTAGAATGCCTATCTAGAAGGATTTGTTGTTGGGTCGGGTCATTGATTTTTTTTACCAGGTTGGATCGGGTCATGAAATTTTCTTTACTGGATTGAGTCAGGTCACCAAATTATTTTGGGTAGGGCTGCAAACGAACCAAACGTTCGGCGAACAGTTAGCGAACTGTTTGGCAGAAAGTTCGTTTGTGTTCGTTCGTTTATTAAACAAGTGAACACGAACAAGAAAATCCGTTCGTTTAGTTAAATGAACAAACATGAACAGAGGTCGCGTTCGTTCGTTTGTGTTCGTGAAAGTTCGGTAACGAGTTCGTTTGTTTTCGATAGTTCATTAGTGTTTTTACTTTTTATATTTATTTAAATACTTTAAACTGAAGTCATATAGTATCTTTCAAATATTTGGTTCCCTAATCATCGCACATTTTAGTATTTAGCAGATTGATTATATGTAATCGGAAGTTCGGGTTTCGTTCACCCTGTGTTTAATGTTTCACAAAATACTTGAAAGTGAATCATCCGAAAGGTTGGAAATTTGAAGGAACAATGCCAAAAAGGTTGGAATTTGAATGAGTGAAAGTTGGCAATACTGCTGATTGTGGGGTGTTCGCCATGCGACACATGGAGACTTGATTTGATGAAACGGAATTAAAATGGGACAGTGTGTTTCCGCTTGCACACACGCCAAAAAATGCTTGTTTGACACGGTTAAGGAAAAAGTATGTTGTGATTATAGTATGCTCCAATGCTAACACGCTTCACAATTGAGTAATGGTTAAAGCAGTTGCCTACAACGTGGCGAATAGGCTTTATGTTTAGAACGTTCCATGTAGACAATAATATGTTTATGACTATGGTTTTTGATGTTTCGCAATGTTGGTAAATGGTGGTTATTTTGTTTATTTGATGACGTAAACTCGATGTTTTGGTTGGTTGGTTTAATTTTATTTTGTGTTTGGATAAATTTTAGTGAAAGTGTGTACAATGTATTAGAAATGTAATTTTTGTTAGGTACATCAGTGTGTTTATTTTAATTAACAAAATGTATACACAAGTGTACTTGTGTATATACACATTTGTATTTATGAATATACACAAGTGTGTGTAAGAGGTTACACAAGTGTACTTGTGTATATACATAAATGTATTTATGAATATACACAAGTGATCAACATAGGTTCGTTAATGTATAAATACTAATACAAAAAT
Source organism: Scalesia atractyloides (assembly GCA_947069175.1). Taxonomy (NCBI): domain Eukaryota; kingdom Viridiplantae; phylum Streptophyta; class Magnoliopsida; order Asterales; family Asteraceae; genus Scalesia; species Scalesia atractyloides. Next base: position 96,853,125 of record CAMTDV010000008.1, read on the forward strand.
GTATTTATGAATATACACAAGTGATCGACATAGGTTCGTTGATGTATAAATACTAATACAGTGGTCTATATAAAGAAAAACTTTTGTTTGAATGTTCAAATTTAGTTGAACAAAATATGCGTAATTGTTATGTACTTTCCGTGTATTAATGAAACCTTGATTATACTTTCTTAGTTTAAATGAATGTATTATATAACCGGGTAATAACGGTGTAGTTAGACGTACATGTATTGATAGTAAATGAAAGACGTAATCTATGTAATTAGTAAATTAGTAAATCAGTAAAAAACAACCACGAGTGTAAGAGTTTTAAAAACAAAAAAAGAAAGTTGATGTAAAATAATGTATGTTTTCAGCGGATATTCTATATTTCACTTCTCTTATCTTTGTTTTCCGATTCTTTAGATTCTGACTCTATTTCCTCCTCATGTTTTTCTTCCTCATCCTCATCCTCAGTAGATGAATCATCCTTAGTTGTCTTAACTTTTTTAACAGGCAATTCCTTTTATCATGATTCCTAACCCTTTTACCACAGTAATTGCATTTCCTCGGTAGCTTCTTGAGTTCTTTTTTTTTTTGCCTTTTCGCTTGGCCCATTTGGTCTTTTGTGCTTGCCCCAACCTTTGTTACATATTTTCTTTGATGCCGTACATGAGATCTTATCTTGTATGCGCAATAATTTCCTGTATGACTACACCTTTTTTATTGACTTCCGTATCATATGGTAACGCTAAAAACAACCAGAATCAGTAATTAGTCGACGTATCATCAAGATCATCGTAATGCTAAATCTGAAAAAGTAATTATCCTACGCACAAATAATATAATAAAAAGGATAAAATGTAAGCATAGAGTGGGGTGGACACACGTAATAAGTATTATACACATGTGTATGTATGATATGCAAAAAAAAAACTTCAAATTTATATCTATATATATTTGATAACATACATGATCTATACAATATGTGTATATCCAGCCTAAAACATTAAAAAAGCATGATTAAACATCACTGTATCCAATAAAAAAAACAAACACTGTTGGCAATACATAACAAAAAAGTAATCTACAAAAACTACCCAGAATTAGTTATTAGTCAACATATCTTCGATATTATCGTAATGCTAAATCTGAAAAAAAAAATCTTCTACATATATAGATTATAATAAGAACGAAAACACGAACAACAGAATTAATTAATAAATTGGCAAAAAATGTTTACGATGTAATCCAAAAAACCGATAGTCATTGACATGCACTAAACTGTTCAAAAATAAATCATCTGGTTATGAGAAGTGAACTGGGACACAAACTAAAAAAATAAAAACCTAGACGATTCATCGTCGTGAAAAATACATTATTGATTTCTGGATTACGTGTTGCGTCTTGGATATTTGATTCGTTAATTTGAGTTTTCCATCAGATGTTCGTAACTAACAATTGAACAGACGAGATGAAGAATTTCAAAAATATTGTTCAAGATAGAAACGAATTAAGGATTAAAGTAAAAGAAAATCTCATAATTTCGTAAATACAGGAAGTGTAACTGATTAGTTAAGAGTAAAAGAATAATGAATTAATAAAAAAATAAATGTAAAGTTACCATCCTATCGTTTTCATAAAAAAAAACAAATGAATGGTTGAGATTAGTTCACTCAGTTTACAAACAAGAATGTCATTCACTCGTGAACCTAACCCTATATATATGTTTATATATATTAAGTATTTATATTTAAAACTAAATGTGAATTATGAAAATAAAGGAAATCTGAATAATTCTTGTAAAATGTGAAAATCTAGGGAAACATGATGTGAATCAGGAGAATCTGATGTGAATGAGGAGAATCTAACATGGCATTGATGTGGCATGTGGGGAAAACTAGGGAAACTAAATGCGAGAATGTGACGAACCATAAGCTATCAAAACAATGTCTCTAACAAATAAGATGTTCATGCAGTCAAAGCATAGTCTTTACAGGTTTATATGTTTTTTCACCTGAACCCAAGTCAGTAGTTATCTATGTTTTTTCACCTGAAAAACTTCTAAAAGGTCAACTAAAAAGTTGGTCAGTTGCAGGTTTATAGTTCTCTGTGCTGAAACAGTTAAACAAAGATGAGTTGATAAGCAGTTGTTGATGATGTTAATGTTTTTTACATGTAATACGTATAAAGCATTTAAATAGCTATGATAATGTTTTGTTATAACCAAGCCTATTGACGATACGTTATACCCTGTTGTAATGATTTACACGTAAATTAATAAGGTCATGTTATGCTAAACTGATTGATACAAGTTGTCATAAGTTATAATAAAACTGGGGGAAGTTCACTCAAGTGTCGTTGTTGTGGCGTTTAGTGTACTTTAGCAAGCAGTTACACAGTTAATGAGTGGTGGTGTCAACTCGAATAGCGCTATCTAGCCCTATCCAACAGCTCTAACCTAGAGTTAAATGGTTATAGTTGTCTAAATATCATCATCAAGTTTAAAGAAAAAAACACATACATAACAAGCAGTTAACATTAATCGCTTGTGAGGTTTGCATGTTTACCACGTCCGATTTAAAACATAAAAACAAGAGAAAACCGGCTACAAACTCACCTAATAAATTGCTAAATGACGCACACGGAAGTTTTTAAGGTTGTAAAGTCGTCTACGCCAAGGCTATAAAGTAATTATTGCGTATTAAGACTAGCTATGGCGAATTGATAAGCATTACATTTCAAGTTGTCGTTGTAAGATGATTTATGTTTCTTGTTGTAAGCTTTTAGTTAAGTTATGTAATTAAAGTTTGTTAAATATTCCAAAGGTTAATTTAGGGTTTTATGATATTCGCACGCTAAACAAAGTCGTTACGTTTATAATTTAGGTGAAAACACTCCAGTTCAACAGCTATGTTTTCAACTCAGTTTAGACCTTGTTCATTAATTTTAACAGAATAATTAAAATTTTATGGGATGTTCCCACATATTTTATTGACTTCTGCATATTTTTAATTCGTGATAAGTATTTGTATAAAAATCATGAAAAATCAATTACCATTGAGAGGACAATACATTGTTTAGCCAACGATAATTTACGACAAAAAAAAATACTAAAAATTCTTTGTTTATTTTAATTATGACATTCAGGTTGGAAATATTCGTGACTCAGAGCATTACCTTATGTATAAATTTTAGGTTATTTAACCTTATATTTTGTGAGTTATCACCCTCGTAAGTCACCCTGATGTTTGATCCTAAATCAGTTTTGACACACGTTTTATAGAATCAAAAAGATTAAGTTATCCTTAATGAAAAATTATGAAACTTGAGATATGACATGTAGGCTCTTAGTAGTACATCTTATATTGAATAATCGATCCAATTAATTTAGTGATCATCAAGTTATGCTTTAAAGAAAATTGAAGTTCAGATCAGGTTGCGAATACTAAAACAAGATCATACTGAGATGTCTGACCAAAGATTGTAGTTGCTTGATGATCCTCTTCACATTCTTAATGCTTTCAATTGATGAAATCAAATGATGAAAGATATATATGATTAGTTTCAAATCTAATTTGATAGGATTAAAGGATTACACAAGAGTTTAACGGGTTTTGGATTACCTTAGAGGATTGTTCTTGATTTTGCTCTTGATTAACTTGAAGTTTGAGAGGGATTGAAGATGGACGGTGTTTTACAATTTCTAGAAGGGATTGGGGGGGGGGGGGGGGGAGTTCTAAATTAATTTAGGTTATACGTGTGGATGGATTGGTTAAGTTTAGTTTGTTTAAATTAGAGATAATGATAGTTTTATATGTAATTTGACGATCATTAAGAGATCTTAATGAAATAAACGGATTTTTAATAACAATAATTTATATTTTTCAAAATTTATTATTATTAATTAAATAACTAAAAATTTAATTAATTAGGGTTTAAGGTTGCTAAAAGTGTTAACTGTGTTATATACGTATCATTTCATCGGTTTTCCATCCAAAGTTTCTATTCTTGAAAACTTTTGATATTTTTGGATTTAATTTACTTTAAATAGTTAATATTGATATGTTTGAAGTTTAATTTGATTAGTTAGACGTATCATTATGGGTTGTGTTATGTATGTAAAAATTGTTGTCGATTTTGAAACCAAAGTTTCCCTTTTAAGGAAACCTTTGTCGTTTCTTGATGTAATTAGCTATTAATATCATAATTTGATATGTTTTAGGTATTGTTGGTCGTCATTCCCATATTTCGTCAATTACTGGTTAAATGCAATGCTGCTCAATTACCAAAAGTATCTATAAATAGCATAGTATTCTAGAGTTTTCTTTTAATACTCCTACTAATCGTAAGTTACCTATCCCAATGCTATATTACACAGATAAAATCTCAATTAAGAATCAACCTAGCAATGAAGTTACAGTTAAAACAAAAGTTTCTATAAATAGCATAGTATTTCTAGGAGTTTTGTTTCAATACTCCTACTAATAGTAAGTTACCTATCCCAAGGCTATATTTACATAGATAAAATCTCAGTTAAGAATCAATCTAGCAATGAAGTTACAGTTAAAAAAAAATGTTAAGCTTGTTAAGTGACGAATATCACACCATCTATGAATATAAGTACGTTTTGATAATAATTAACTTTCTTAGATATATGTGATAATGAGATTTGAACTTATTGCTGGTACGATTATGAGATTTGAACTTATTGCTAGTATGATGCGCATTGAGTTTGTACAATCTAAATATTTTTTGTCCATACCCAAAACGATAAGCAAAGTAATCATGTATTTGGTCATATATAACTCGTAAAACGATTTCTTGTGTTCATTAATAAACATGTTTTGTATTTTTATCATTCCTTTTTCGAACCCATCATCTTTTGAAGGAATAAAAAAAGCATCAAACCACTCCACTTAATCATACATACAACAAATCGAACTTCTTTTTGTTTTTTTTATCAAGCTCACCTACTCCCTCTCTCTAATAAGGTTTTGTATCAGTTTTTTTTAAACCAGGTAATCAAATTTTTGTCGATTCATCAGTAGATTTGGTCCAAAAAAAATAATAAATTATTCAATACAGGAAACCAAAAATATCAAAACTGAAAATGAGTAAATAACATAATCAAAAAACCGTTCCGATTACGGCAATACAATACTAGTTCGGTATCGGTAGTTCAAAAATACTGAAAAATACCAAAACGACTTGTAAAAAAACAAAGCCATAGAAACGAATATTGATATTAGTACCGATGTTGTTTGTTCAATATCGGTTTATTAGGTACGATAACGGTAAACGGTTTTATACAATGCCAAAAAATTTATATTCGTAATGTTAAAAAAAATATGTATTTGTTTTTTTAAAAGTTAATTAAAGCACATCGTTAGAGAAAAAAATCAATTTAAATGATAAATAAATTATAATTTAAAAAAAGCTAATTACCAAACATAAAAAACATTTTTTTTCTAAAACGGGTGCAGATTTAACCCAAAAAAATTATAAAAAGATATGTTTTGATGACCCATAGCATGCAAATTGAACCAATAAGGTGAGGTGAACAATAAGACATTATACCCACTAACAAAATCGCGACTAGGCGTCTATTAATCATTATTCGGCCAATAATGGTATAATTTTTTTGTTAATCAGTCCATTAATCGCTAGTCGGGCGTGGTCGGACTTAGTCGGCCGGCCAAAAATCGGCGATTCCGGTAAAAAACCTGTATATTCCCGCAAAAACATCTAAATTCCGGTCAGTTTCCAACCAAACCATGTGAATTCCAATAATTAATCTTGTATGCTTAAAAAATGAGTTGAGTAAGAGTTAAAACCTAGCTACTTAAAATATTTACCTACAAATATATATATATACACACACACACACACTATACTTAAAAATGAAAATTACATATAAAAAACCTGATCCGATTAATCCTGAGTAGTCACTAGTCCACATCTCACCAGCCGACTAGGGGCTAGCAAATTCTCCAACCTTGATTATACCCTACGTGTCTTATCCAACTTTCAAAGTTGTGTATATTAAATAAGAAGTTAAACATTTTTTTCAAGTTCCTATTCAACCAAAACTCTCTTGGGCGCATACAGAATGTATAGACATGTTAACCTTATGAATTGTTGAACAATATATAAATTTTTATATTTCTCATAATGACTCCTTCAAAGCAAATTTATAGTTGTTTAAACCGCTGTTAATTTTGTTTTTAACATATACTTGTTTGGCAAAAAGGACTTTGTTTTCGCTTTGGTTAGAGCCTCTAGGATTGCAAATGAACTGAATGAACTCGAACAAGACCTTGTTCGTGTTTGTTTGTTAAGGAAGTATATGTATTTATGAACTACCGAACGAGATTTTATATCCGTGTTCGTTCATTAAGGAAGTGAACTTGTTCGTGTTCGATTGATAATCGCGTTGCACTAAACTAGACACAACTCTGCACACTAACTTTACACATCGATGATTAATTATAGTGTAACCTCCTTATAGCTTTTTAACCATAAAACGATATAACGTTCTACCAATTGCTGACGAACTTGGTGATAAGACAGTTATGAGAATCTGCATGTTAAACGTAAATGCCTAAAAAACATATACATAATGGTTTGTTTTTTATATTATGCTCTATATAGCTTATAAATGGCATATGGAGAATGCCATCACCTTACATTACAACAAATTATTTAAAAAAAAAAACGTTGTAAGCAATATATTGTGTTGAAGAAAGTAAAAGTCTACATAAATTAATGCAAAACACAAAAATGGTTGCATTTGTAAAAAAATTAGGGATATAGCAGACTGTGTTACTTAGGCTATAGAGCATCAGGGTCATAGCATCAGAGTCATGATGATGGTAGTACGCCGCTCCCTCCTCCTTCGAACGTGATCCACGCTGACCACGGACCACATTCTAAATTTTGAGGCATTTGATTGATGATGGCGGATGGTGGTGTGAAGGATGGAGTGATGTGGCGACATGATGCCACGTAAGTGACATGTTGACACACTTTATTTTCACCTCCAGCCCATCAAAGGGATGTTTTGGAAGAGGTTCGTTTAATGATTGTTTAATCATTATTTTTTTAATATGCTTTCTTTATTGCTTAAACATGTAAGTATTATTAGAAAAACGTTTAATACTAAGAAAACAATTATTTTTAGTATGTATTTGTTTATTACTTAAACATCGTAGATAGGTTTTGCACAAAAGTAGTCAGATACTAAACCTTCGCTGGCGCCCCCACAACCTCTTGAAGATTTGACCATCTTGTTTAATTGGTAGATATTATATACCAAAGTAACAAATTACAAACAAGTGGCAGGTAAACGGGCAACAAGCTGCTTCGCAACCCCCTTTTGAATTGCAAAACCAATCCTACTAAAGACGAAACGGCCCTTAAAGGTTGAAAGATTACTATTCACAACCTGTTGGACCTTGTTTAGAAATTCCACAGCCTCTAGGGGCTAGAGACCCAAATGTATCAAAAGCGAATGGGATAAACACGTGTTGATTCTCTAAACAAGCCTTCTCGTGTTTAGCGACCTTGCCTGATTCCGCCTTTAACGCAGCCTGGTCAGCCACAAACCCATTATCCCTGAGTCCAACAAGAGGGGACACTTGTCACACCCCGACCCGCAGCGGAATAAGAGTCGGGGCATAATTGGGTTATCACCAAAGCTCATGATGTTTACTAATATGTTTCATATTTATTAAAATCAAATTACATCTCAAAGTTTCAAGTCAAATTCATACAATACAAAGAAAGCAAGTCTAAGCCGGTTTATTCTTCTAGGCCGTCCTATATGTTTCTTGCTTCAACTTGATCACCTGTATCATGTGTAAAAATGGGGAATTTTGGGTCAACAAAAGTTGGCGAGTGAACCTTGTTAAAAACATTTGTTATTGATACCTTGTTGTATTTAATATGGAAAAATTGTGCAATAATCATACATGAACAAACGAATGTAAACAAACAATCACAAACAACTTGCACGAGTATATGATATGAATGACAATGTATATGTTGGCAACGTCTCGTTCACGCTCATAGGTAATGGGGAACGGACGGCCTATGCTAATGTATGTGAGATCAAGGCTCAATCAAACGGAGCCGATCTTATATTGGCAACGCCTCGTTCACGCTCATAGGTAATGGGGAACAGCTCACGCTCATAGGTAATGGGGAGCGGCGGCCTATAATAATGTATGTACTGAATAAGATAACTTTAATTTAAACATTAACCACACAAACAATAGATATATATTGGCAACACATTTGATCATGAATATGATGAATGCACAAGTGTTTAATTTAAATAAATAATAGCGACACATGATACACCCCAAAATGTGATTAAAACGGGGAATTGGTAGACATTCACTCACCTTGGGTGCGTTCGGTGGATGATGTTGATTGCGCACGAGTTAGAGGATTTATCGACGAGGAATAACTAACCTAATTAATAACGAAAAGGTACGGTAAGTAAGTGGATTTTATTAACAATTTTAATAGGATTTTTGGATATATTTTTGTGAGTTTAAGGTTATTTTCTAATCTTAAAAACATTATTTTTAAGTATTTTTAATTGATTTTTAAATTAAATAAATAAATAAAAATATATAAAAAATGTTGACTTTGACCGTTGACCGTTGACCGGTCCGGTCGCTTATATATGTGCGCTGGGTGAGACTCGAACCCGTGACCTCTCGTACGCGTGCACGCAGCTCTACCAACTGAGCTACGTGTCTAACCCGAAATATTTCTGTTTTTAATTATATTTATATACTATTTAACTTAATCCGAAAATCATTTATTTTTAAAAAGGATTTTAATTGCATTGAACCGGTGCCGTTAACCAGTCTCGAACCCGGGACGTGCGAGTTAGTGTTGCACACAGTCCATCGCTGGACTGTGTGTCTAACCTGATTAATATTCTGGTTTTTATTATACTTAACATCTTACTGAGTTAACCCGGTTCGGTTTCTAAAAAAAACATTTTTATTAAGGTTGTGATAGGAATCGAACTCGCGTCGTGTATGTAATTGTTTGCACACAGTCCACCGCTGGACTGTGTGTCTAACCCGTTCATAATACTAATTTTAATTAATCTTATAACATAACCAACTTCGTCTTCTTCGCTCAAGAACACAGATAATGATAATTCAACTGATTCATGTCTAATTCGATTAACAAGCATTACAAGTAATTGAAAGGTAATGAACGGAGAGAGTTTGGGGGAAAAGATGTACCGATCAGTGTCTTTCACAGAACTCCGTCAAAGATTCGTCGGCTCTGATTTGTGAACTTCGGCTGTTAGAATCAATTAACAGTTCTGTTCGATTAGTTATGAAAGTGAGGTACTTAAACAAGGATTAACAGAAGTTTGAGTGATTATACCGATTCACAGCGTGAGATTAGAAATTTCAGAGGTTTTCCGGCGAGAGCTGAATATTCCGGCTACGTCGTCTGGGATTGATTCTGATTGTTGGATTGAAGTTAGTAACAGTCTAACAACGGATTGAAACAGAAAGAGTCGAGGTATTTACCATTTTGAGGTGAGTCTCGGTTTTCCGGCGAAAGTCCGGTGATGGCAGGATATTTCCGGCGCGTGAAATTGCTTCGAGAGAAGGTGCGATTTTGAGCGAAAAGGCTACCAGAGACTTGTGGGTGTATTTATAGGGAAGAATCGAGAAGAATTGGGTCTGATTTCAGTCTCGATTCATGGTCAGCTGAACTCCGGCGGTTACGACTGATGTTGCGGGTTTAGGCATCGGTTATAACCGATGTTAGGATTAATCCTTCCATTAAATCGATAGAAACCGTCAATTATTGGCGAAGTCGTCGGGATTTCCGGCGACTGCGAAATGGGCGCGTCATTAACTGAATTTGATTTATGTGTTTTTTTATTTGAATTAATTGTTTCGATATATTACTAAAGAACACAAGTGGCGGAGTGGTTTGGTGAATGAGAGTTAAGACTTGGCTGACCCGGTTGACCCAACTGACCCGGGTTCGAATCCCGGCAGCCTTGTTTTATTTTTAATTTTCTTATTTTCACTTTTTAACAATTTTTGTTTTTAAATCCTAATTTGTTTATTAATTATGTATCGTTTAAAATTAAAATAAGTCATAAATAACAACAAAAATTTAAAACTGACTGTTCGATTAATAAACGAAGCGGGTTTTGAAAACCCGTTTTTCGACGGATGTTACAGTATCCCCTACTTTTAGAAATTTCGTCCCGAAATTTAAGTAGTAGTAGTTACAGGAAAAAGATGTGGGTATTTCTCGCGCATTGAGTCTTCACGTTCCCAAGTAAACTCAGGTCCTCGTTCGACTCCCAGCGTACCCTGACAATTGGAATGCGGCTTCGTCTCAAACGTTTTTCTCCAAAGTCCATAATTTCTACTGGTCTTTCAATGAAATACATAAATTCATCGACTTGAATGTCTTCTAGGGGAATATGGAGATTTTCATCGGCGAGGCACTTCTTCAAGTCCGATACGTGGAATGTGGGATGAATTCTGTTGAGTTCCTCTGGTAGGTCAAGCTTGTATGCTACAGGTCCTACTCTTTCGAGTATCTTGAAAGGTCCTACGTAGCGTGGTGCTAGCTTGCCTTTTTGGCCAAAACGAACTACTCCCTTCCACGGCGATACTTTTAAAAGTACTTGGTCACCAATGTTAAATTCCAAGGGCTTTCGTCGTTTGTCTGCATAACTCTTTTGACGACTTTGTGCCGCTAGAAGATTGTTTCGAATTTGATGGATCTTGTCTGTTGTTTCTTGTATTAATTCTGGACCGGTGATTTGTGCTTCTCCAATTTCATGCCAACATATTGGTGATCGGCACTTACGACCATATAATGCTTCGAAAGGTGCCATGCCGATACTTGAATGATAGCTGTTGTTGTACGAAAATTCAACTAATGGTAGATGAGCGTCCCAATTCCCTTTGAAGTCTATGACACATGCTCGAAGCATGTCTTCAAGAGTTTGAATGGTGCGTTCAGATTGTCCATCAGTTTGAGGATGATAAGCGGTACTGAGGTCTAATCGTGTACCCAAAGCGGCTTGTACGGCTTGCCATGTTCGTGAAGTGAAACGACCATCACGATCTGAATTAATGCTTAACGGTACACCATGACTGCTTACGATTTCGCTGATGTAGATACGAGCTAACTTCTCATTTTTGAAGTCCTCGTGAATCGGAATGAAGTGAGCTGATTTTGTAAGACGATCAATGATTACCCATATAGTGTCATACCCACCAGAAGTGCGAGGTAACGCGGTAATGAAGTCCATGGTTATGTTTTCCCACTTCTATACAGGTACTTCAGGTTGGACTAGGAGTCCTGAGGGTCTTTGATGTTCAGCTTTCACTTTAGAACAGGTAAGGCACTTGGAAACAAAAACAACAATATCCTTTTTCATGCCAGGCCACCAGTAGGTGTATCGAAGGTCTATCGTGTTTTGTGCGCCTCTTTCATAAGGGTATCGCGAAGGTTATTGTGATCGGAAATCCATATGCGATCTAGATAATACAGAATGCCGTCAGATTTTGTTTCGAGTTTAAGTTCTGCTCCACAAGATAACTCATTGCGTATGTCGTATTCTATTATGGAAACATGTTGAGCTTCTCGGATTTTATCTTTGATGTCGGTTATGATTTGCGAACATAGAAGACGAATGGAGTTCGCATAACCCTTTCGACTGAGTGCATCGGCCACCACATTTGCCTTGCCAGGATGATACCGAATTTCACAGTTGTAGTCATTAAGAAGTTCGACCCATCTTCGTTGCCTCATATTCAACTCCTTTTGGTTAAAGATATGTTGGAGGCTCTTGTGGTCAGTGTAAATTTCACACTTGGTACCATAGAGGTAATGTCTCCATATCTTAAGAGCGAACACAACGGCTCCAAGTTCTAGGTCGTGGGTAGTGTAGTTTTTCTCATGAGTTTTGAGTTGCCTAGAAGCATAGGCTATCACTTTTCCCCTTTGCATTAAAACACAGCCTAGTCCTTGCCCTGATGCGTCGCAATATACTACAAAGTCATCGCAACCTTCGGGGAGTGTGAGGATAGGTGCGTCACAAAGCTTTTGCTTAAGGGTTTGGAAGGCTTCTTCTTGTTTAGGTCCCCATATGAAAGGTTTTCCTTTATGTGTCAAAGCCGTGAGTGGTACAGCGATACGAGAGAAATTTGATATGAAACGGCGATAGTAACCAGCCAAACCAAGGAAAGATCTTACTTCGGTTGGTGTACGTGGCGCTTGCCATTCTTGCACTGCTTTGATCTTTGAGGGGTCGACATGTATTCCCTTGTCATTGACGACGTGTCCAAGGAATTGTACTTCTTTTAACCAGAATTCGCATTTGGAGAACTTAGCGTAGAGCTTTTCGGTTCTTAAGAGCGTGAGGATGAGTCAAAGGTGTCGTTCATGATCAGTCTTAGACTTTGAGTAAATGAGAATATCGTCGATGAAGACTATAACAAAGCGATCGAGATAGGGTTTGCAAACTCTGTTCATTAGATCCATGAAGACGGCTGGAGCGTTGGTTAGACCAAATGGCATGACCATGAATTCATAGTGACCATAACGAGTTCGGAAGGCGGTCTTTGGGACGTCTTCTTCATGTACTCTGAGTTGATGATAGCCGGAACGAAGGTCGATCTTTGTTAAACAAGTGGCACCCTGGAGTTGGTCTAGAAGATCATCGATACGAGGTAATGGATAGCGGTTCTTGACCGTTAATTTGTTGAGTTCTCTGTAATCGATACACATGCAAAACGTTCCATCTTTCTTCTTTACAAACAGAACAGGTGCACCCCAAGGCGATGAGCTAGGACGTATGAATCCTTTGTCGGTCAGTTCTTGTAATTGACTGGCCAGCTCTTGCATTTCGGATGGGGCTAACCTATAAGGAGATTTCGCGACGGGTGTAGCGCCAGGTATAAGATCAATGCGGAATTCGACTTCTCTCTTGGGAGGGAGTTCTGAGATGTTGTCGGGGAAGACTTGCGGGAATTCTTTCACTACAGGTATGTCTTCGAGTTTCTTCTCCTTATTTCCCCTTCTTGACAACGTGGGTTAGAAATGCTACATAATTCTTGCGGAGATATTTTCGGGCTTGAAGACAGGACATCAGTTTGAGTCCTTTCGAAGGGGTTTCTCCAAAGATTCGTAGAGTTTGACCGTCTGCAAGAGGAATGCGAATGAACTTTTCGCGACATACTACTTCAGCATGATGTTGACTGAGCCAGTCCATACCAATTATAATGTCGAAACTTCCCAACTTCATAGGAATGAGGTCAACAGGAAAATCGTGACATTTAGAGTAAGAGTACAGTTTCGGATAATGGAGTTTAATGAGACCGGTTTTCCGTCAGCAACTTCCACCGTTATGGATTCCATGAGTTTATCACGGGTTTGGTTGAGGATGAGTTCAAATTCTAAGGACACAAAACTCTTATCCGCGCCAGTATCAAATAACATGGATGCATAACTACCATTGATGAGAAACGTACCGTTAACCACGTTGTTGTCGGCCCTAGCTTGGTTGGCGTTGATGTTAAAAGCTCTTCCTCTAGCAGGTGGAGGAGCTTGGTTCACCGGATTTGCTTGAGCTTGAGCGTGTATAATGTTCACCAAACGTGGGCAAGTGTTTCTAAAGTGGTTTGGGTCTCCACAATTGTAGCAAGCCTGCATGGGTTGCATCATGGGGTAGTTGGGTTGGTAGTAGGTTTGGGCCGTATGTTGTGTAGGTGGTAGTAGTAGGGGTTGTTGGGCTTGACCCATTATTTGATGGTGGGTTTGGGTTGTGGATTGGTTACGGTTCTTTCGCTGCAGCGAGCGGCAGGTTTGGATGGTGTGACCTGCACGGCCACAGCTGGTGCAATATTGACAGGGGTGTTCGGGTGAGTGATGGTATTGGCAACGGGTGCATTTTGGGTAGGGGCCGGAGTATGGCCTTTTGTATGGTGCGGGTGAAGGGGCAACTTGAGTGATGGGTGCAGCAGGGATAGGGAAATTGGTTTGGGTGACAACAAAATTTCTGGTATTTCGTTTCCTCTTGTTTGAAAACTTTGAGGAGGAGGTTGAATCGTTTGAAGTTTGGCCCTCAACGGGGGCTTTCTTTTTCTCCTCCTTGAATTTACCGTTTCTGATGCGGTTCTCGGTAAGTTCGGTGGCCGATTCCATAGCAGCTTCAAGATTGCAGGCGAAGTGCTGAGGACTGAGCCTTGAATCTTCGAGGGGAGGCCTCGAATATAGTGTTCAACCAAGCGGTATACTGGGGTGAACAAGTTAGAACAATCTGGTTCAGCTCAAGAAATCTTTTGTGGTAGGAAGTATGGTCCCCTTCCTTTTGCTTCAGCGAGTGGAATTCGTCTTCCAACTTCTTGAGTTCGCTCCTTGGGCAGAAGCGTTTTGTCATCATTTCCCTTATCTCTTCTCACGTTAAGGCCATAGCGTCTTCAACTCCTCTCTTACCCTTCTCGGTGTTCCACCAGGTCAGGGCTACCCCAAATAATCTCCCGGTTGCGTAACGTACCTTGCGATCCTCGGGACAATCGCAATTTAGGAAGGTGTTTTCCATTTCCTCAAACCAGTGGAGGAGAGCGGTGACACCCTCGGTCCTTCATACTTTGGGGGATCGCAAGACTTGAAGTGTTTGTAGGAGCACTTCTTGGAGGGAGGGTTGTCGATGTTTTGATCCTCTTGATTGGGTGGGTTGATAGGATTCGCGGTGAGGGCTTGTTGGACTTGTATTACAATATCAGGAAGCACCGCGGCCATTTGTTTTGCAATTTGAGTGGCCAAGCGTTCGTTTGACCTTCCTGACTTTCGTCCTCCACGTAGTTGCCTAGCCGACATCTACAGGAATATACATAGGAAGATGGTGAGTTTAAGGAGTGTTTAGGTGTCATGTGCCGTTTAAAATAATAAAATAACATAATCATCAATAATGCACTACATCCATAGGATGTCTTGGGTTTGCTCATGTTTGGGCCTCCAATGTCCCCCATACCATCGCCTGTATAGTCATGTGGGCCCCCATGCCTATTGGTTTAGTAGGATTCACATTGGTATTGGTGGTTTAACACTCGCATCACCCGAATGAAAACCATAAAATATGTTTGCGAGATGTATGGTCGGAGGGTGTCCAGATGTAGACACAATGACAACTCAAAGTGGTGTTAGTTCACACGACGTTTGGTATAGCATGCTTTGGCCTAATAGGTCCTTCGTACTCTCATCGTTAGTCCCCAGGTAGGCAAACTGGTCCTTTATTTTGGATTTATACGAATGCCAAGCCTAGACAGGACGTTCCGACTACCGGTACTCGTACCCTTCCAGTTACTACATGCCCGTCATGAGAATTCACTTTGATGTGATTTGAAAATACAAAAATCGTTGAAAAAATCATATGAATTGTGAGGTGTGTCCTCCCATGGATATGATATGTTATGAGAATATGATTCATGATAAGCATTGTATAATAGTATATATTTATGAACATGCTTGCATAACATTGAATGTAACAATAAACATAAAGCATATAAACATAATGAATTTTGCATGTAACACACAAACAATTTAAAAATTCTAATCAACTATAGTATAGGCTCTAAGGGTCTAATAACCTATCCTATATCCCTATAGTCATGGCTCTGATACCAATCTGTCACACCCCGACCCGCAGCGGAATAAGAGTCGGGGCATAATTGGGTTATCACCAAAGCTCATGATGTTTACTAATATGTTTCATATTTATTAAAATCAAATTACATCTCAAAGTTTCAAGTCAAATTCATACAATACAAAGAAAGGAAAAATTAACTAAAACAATCCAAGTCTAAGCCGGTTTATTCTTCTAGGCCGTCCTATATGTTTCTTGCTTCAACTTGATCACCTGTATCATGTGTAAAAATGGGGAATTTTGGGTCAACAAAAGTTGGCGAGTGAACCTTGTTAAAAACATTTGTTATTGATACCTTGTTGTATTTAATATGGAAAAATTGTGCAATAATCATACATGAACAAACGAATGTAAACAAACAATCACAAACAACTTGCATGAGTATATGATATGAATGACAATGTATATGTTGGCAACGTCTCGTTCACGCTAATAGGTAATGTGGAACGGACGGCCTATGCTAATGTATGTGAGATCAAGGCTCAATCAAACGGAGCCGATCTTATATTGGCAACGCCACGTTCACGCTCATAGGTAATGGGGAACAGCTCACGCTCATAGGTAATGGGGAGCGGCGGCCTATGATAATGTATGTACTGAATAAGATAACTTTAGTTTAAACATTAACCACACAAACAATAGATATATATTGGCAACACATTTGATCATGAATATGATGAATGCACAAGTGTTTAATTTAAATAAATAATAGCGACACATGATACACCCCAAAATGTGATTAAAACGGGGAATTGGTAGAGATTCACTCACCTTGGGTGTGTTCGGTGGATGATGTTGATTGCGCACGAGTTAGAGGATTTATCGACGAGGAATAAATAACCTAATTAATAACGAAAAGGTACGGTAAGTAAGTGGATTTTATTAACAATTTTAATAGGATTTTTGGATATATTTTTGTGAGTTTAAGGTTATTTTCTAATCTTAAAAACATTATTTTTAAGTATTTTTAATTGATTTTTAAATTAAATAAATAAATAAAAATATATAAAAAATGTTGACTTTGACCGTTGACCGTTGACCGGTCCGGTCGCTTATATATGTGCGCTGGGTGAGACTCGAACCCGTGACCTCCCGTACGCGTGCACGCAGCTCTACCAACTGAGCTACGTGTCTAACCCGAAATATTTCTGTTTTTAATTATATTTATATACTATTTAACTTAATCCGAAAATCATTTATTTTTAAAAAGGATTTTAATTGCATTGAACCGGTGCCGTTAACCAGTCTCGAACCCGGGACGTGCGAGTTAGTGTTGCACACAGTCCACCGCTAGACTGTGTGTCTAACCTGATTAATATTCTGGTTTTTATTATACTTAACATCTTACTGAGTTAACTCGGTTCGGTTTCTAAAAAAAACATTTTTATTAAGGTTGTGATAGGAATCGAACTCGCGTCGTGTATGTAATTGTTTGCACACAGTCCACCGCTGGACTGTGTGTCTAACCCGTTCATAATACTAATTTTAATTAATCTTATAACATAACCAACTTCGTCTTCTTCGCTCAAGAACACAGATAATGATAATTCAACTGATTCATGTCTAATTCGATTAACAAGCATTACAAGTAATTGAAAGGTAATGAACGGAGAGAGTTTGGGGGAAAAGATGTACCGATCAGTGTCTTTCACAGAACTCCGTCAAAGATTCGTCGGCTCTGATTTGTGAACTTCGGCTGTTAGAATCAATTAACAGTTCTGTTCGATTAGTTATGAAAGTGAGGTACTTAAACAAGGATTAACAGAAGTTTGAGTGATTATACCGATTCACAGCGTGAGATTAGAAATTTCAGAGGTTTTCCGGCGAGAGCTGAATATTCCGGCTACGTCGTCTGGGATTGATTCTGATTGTTGGATTGAAGTTAGAAACAGTCTAACAACGGATTGAAACAGAAAGAGTCGAGGTATTTACCATTTTGAGGTGAGTCTCGGTTTTCCGGCGAAAGTCCGGTGATGGCAGGATATTTCCGGCGAGTGAAATTGCTTTGAGAGAAGGTGCGATTTTGAGCGAAAAGGCTACCAGAGACTTGTGGGTGTATTTATAGGGAAGAATCGAGACGAATTGGGTCTGATTTCAGTCTCGATTCATGGTCAGCTGAACTCCGGCGGTTACGATTGATGTCGCGGGTTTAGGCATCGGTTATAACCGATGTTAGGATTAATCCTTCCATTAAATCGATAGAAACCGTCAATTATTGGCGAAGTCGTCGGGATTTCCGGCGACTGCGAAATGGGCGCGTCATTGACTGAATTTGATTTCTGTGTTTTGTTATTTGAATTAATTGTTTCGATGTATTACTAAAGAACACAAGTGGCGGAGTGGTTTGGTGAATGAGAGTTAAGACTTGGCTGACCCGGTTGACCCGGCTGACCCGGGTTCGAATCCCGGCAGCCATGTTTTATTTTTAATTTTCTTATTTTCACTTTTTAACAATTTTTGTTTTTAAATCCTAATTTGTTTATTAATTATGTATCGTTTAAAATTAAAATAAGTCATAAATAACAAAAAAAATTTAAAACTGATTGTTCGATTAATAAACGAAGCGGGTTTTGAAAACCCGTTTTTCGACGGATGTTACAACACTCTTGTAAGGTCCACACAACGTGTTTTCCCCTAGCCCACCCAAACACAAGAATATCAGCTGGCCGAAGAGTAGACCTCCCGTCGAGCGGATCCGTCAGAAAGTTCACCGGAGCCTCCTTTTCCGCCGAAATCCCTGTCCGCTTTAGAACATTATAGAGAATATCCCTTACCAAATCATGTCGGTATTTAAAACCAGGTAACTCCTTACAATGGACCGCATGTTCGCCGAAAATATCTAAACAAGCCTTGCGACAAACTGGGCAGGGCTCATCAACCGGAAAAAGGGATCATTAGCCGGTACTTAAGAATTGCCCGGTATTCCACTGCTGACATGTGTTGGCCTAGTCCTTCAATGGGGATAACTGTCAGAAAATCCTGAGAATGAGGTGCCCGGAGATAATCAAACACAGCTTTCTAACGAGGGGATAGACTAAACTTCTCTCCCAAACACTGAACAGTTCTACTAAATAGGGCACTTGCCAAAGCATTCTGGGCTTTAGGGGGGGCGGTGTCCTTATTAGAGAAACCACCAAGATCAAAATCCGGAAGGGACATGTGCATGCAATCCAACGCGCACACATAATCAGAATCTAACCCAACAATACCACAGTCTCGAAGAATGTGGTCCTGTAAACTCCAAGATTGCGCCCTCGAGGCCACAAAAGCATACGTGGATACATCCTCAGCCGAACATAAACCCAAACCCCCAAAACGGGTCAGAAGGATGCAAGCCTCCATTGAAGATCCCCAAAAAACGGACCCCCACAAACCACGATATCCTCGATAGCTCTCCGAAGGCCTTTGTCAAAAACCGAAACAGCCTCCCCAACAAATGTGGGTTGGCACGTTCTGAGGCCAAACAACAACTTAGCAACACCTATGCAAGAGCGTAGCAAGAGAACCTCGCATTGAGGGTCCCGCAGATGTGGAAGATAGCTCATCAGATCCACTGCACAAGATGCCCTTTTCACGGCCAACCTACTGATGAAACCCGCGTCGCGACTAACAGCGCCCCCGAGGAGTTTGACATCCGACACTAGCCTCCCAATCCTACTAGGAAACAAACCCTTTTGCTTCTTAACTCCATTGCACGATGGCCAAAAAACTTCTTTTTTTAACGTTAAGTTGAAGCCCCAAACATGGCCCCAAAGACCTGATGATTTCTAAAGCTTTAGCCACCTCTTTAGCATCACCTATAATTGTACCATCATCCAAGTACCAAGCATGGAAAAGTAGCTTGCATCTATCTCGTATCTGATGAATGAGGGGATGCAAAACTAAGGCAAAGAGAAGAGGCCCCAAGGGGTCTCCCTGCTGAACCCCAGTGGTGGACCAAATATGATCGTTTCCGACATATAATCTAGCCGGCTGTCCATATAGAAAATCCACCCATAAGGAAATGGAGGGGTATCGGGTTCGAACTTCTGACAAAAGGGCGGTTCTATCCACTAAGTTGAAAGCATTGGAGAAATCAACAGTAATCATGGCTAACGACCCATCCGAGTGGAACACATTTAAAAACCTGTTCGCACTATGGAGCACAGCCTCCGCCCCGCTAGGAATACTCACCCTAAATTGAAAATCACCGAGATATTTAGCCATCTCTTTCCTGACCCCCCTCATAGCCGCCTTAGAAACTAACCTCCTCCAAATTGCGCCTACGGCAATAGGCCTAATCCCGTTGTCCGGTTTAAGTAAAGGCGTGAGGGGTGCAGAAGCAACAAACTCTGATGCGGAAGCATAAGCTAAAAACTCTATTGATAATTTGTACTCCTCCATGAAGAGCTTGTCTTTTTCTTTTGAACATCATTCCATTCAAACCAAAAAACCTGCTCATGATGATAAATCCATATTATTTAGAGGGTGATATTTTTTTTGGAGAGTAGACTAGATTTACATGGGTGTATGAAATGAAGATTATGTAGTGTGGTTTTTGGTTTGGATAGAATGATGTTTAAAAGAAAAAAAAAAGATTTTTTGATAATACTTCTTATGGTTTCTAACGATAGGGACTGATCCTTATGTGGTTTTCCGACAATCAAATGCCCCCACGCCAGCGGTGACCACCAAGCTAAAGCCTAACGCCGCAATTCACGCCTAAGTGTGGTGGTGCATGCTGCGGACGCGGCCGACTTGGCACACCCAATATTAAGACCACTTAATTAATCATTTGATTTATCTTTAGATTTAATATTAAAGTTTTATATAACAATATTAAAACCAAATATCTTGAAATAAAATCATGATGAGCCCACCATTATAATAATGCAAGACACCAATAATACGACCACATGAATTTCATGCCAGTGATTTGCAACCAAGGTTTACTTATGGCAAAAAATACTTACTAAAAATGTGTTACGATCTAAAAGTATATATCTGTAAATATGAACATGTTTCATAATGAATGGTAATAGGTGCCTTGGAATAACCTCTTTCTTCAATTCATAAAAAAAACAATATTATATTTCTTAGTGTTCAATCCCACAAAACATTACATTTTTAATTTATAAAAACAAGTAAACTAAATTATATGAATTACCAATGATTAATAAAAGTTAATATGTGATGACAATCACATAAAGTACATATTATAATATTGTTTGTATACTATAAAATACAATATGGATTTTTAAAATAAAGAAAAAAACTATCAACATACCCAACATCTTTTTTCGTATACAACCGTCCATTTTTATTATCTTTTAAAACTCTACTATTAAAAAAATTGAATATGTTGCTACGTAGGCCAATCACTTTTCCTTATTTAAATCAACACATCATTTTGTTCTTAGCTAAGATTAAAATCCACTCATCTTCTTATTCTCTATATTCCACCATTCAACAACATTTTTTTGTTGCTGGCAACCACAGCTATCATATAACAACACACAACATGCAGAATGCAGCTCAAGAAATTCTATTATCATCTTCCTCCACCACTAACATCCCTAAGAAACAATCAAAGAGACCCCAAAAGCGAAACAAATGTGACGAGCCAAAAAACTTACATGAAAAAGGGCGTGACGATTTTGTTGGTAGCGGCGAACATCATCCAACATACCGTGGTGTACGAATGAGGAGTTGGGGAAAATGGGTGTCTGAAATTCGCGAACCAAGAAAGAAATCAAGGATATGGCTAGGAACATTCTCAACCGCGGAGATGGCAGCTCGAGCTCATGATGTGGCAGCAAGTTCCATAAAAGGTCGTTCCGCTTTCCTTAATTTCCCAGACATGGTGCATCTACTTCCACAGCCAACCTCCACATCTCCGAAGGATATTCAAGAAGCCGCGGCTAAGGCTGCAGCCTCATGTGGCTCTGATGAAGCTAAAGCACCTAGCCAGGACACACTCTCGCACTCGAATTCTTCAAACCCTAATTTATTATCATCAGAGAATACTCAGGAATCAATGGCATCACAATCTATGGAAGATGATGATGCATTCTTTCACTTGCCAGATCTTTGTTTAGTTAAGTATCCTTCATCATGGCAGCTAGTTGAAGAAGTTCACAGTGGCTTTTGGCTTGAAGCTGAAGAGCCGATTCTTTGGTAAATTTCACCAAGATGGTAAAAATGAATTGTGTAATATTGCCACCAATTTACATCTTGGAACAACATTTGTGTATGAGATGGCCAACCACTATTAGAAAACTAGTACGTATAAACGAACTATATTTGTGTATGATTAAACTGGCTAAATTTCTTGACAAATTGTAATAATTATCTTCTGAACCTTTAAAAGGTAGAATTTGAGTTTTTATTTGTTTAAAAACATGCAAAACTATTAATGATTGGTCATTGATCCCACCCTTGCTAATAGCTCCAAATTATTGGTATCATATTGTTATGGAATCCTCTTTGAGCCCCACCCAAGGACAAACCATTTCGTCCCGCTTATCAATAGTGGTCACTAGTTTATCAGTGGTACGACTAGATGTGCAAGCACTTCTAAGGTACATATACTTTTGATCTGTTAGGTGTTAAGACCACTCCCAAGGATTTTAAGAGTAGCCAGTAAGCCAAGTGCTTAGGCACAATTAAGTAGATACAATATTCAAATATTTGGTCCGTCACGATATGCACAACTCTAGATGATGCTATTTAGCGATGAGAACATGTCAGGAGGTATAGCGACTTCGTAATGCTTTCGGTAATTCAGCAAGTTGAGGTACTCCCTAACTCAAAAGGAATTAGAAAATCAAAGGCAAACTTGGTATAGTACGAAGCATGACTTGTTAAGTCTGTTAAGAGTTATTTTAGTTTAAATCAGCTTTTCAATTTAACATGTTTAATCTGCTGTGAATCATTCATTTGGGAAATTTTAAGATCACATGTGAATAGTAAGTGATCATTAGAGTTTAAATGAGGTGACAAGCATCTTTCATGTACCTTCATTATTGTATCAATTATTAGTTGACATGTGTATGGATGTACGTTTCAACCATCCTCTATTGCTATAATTTCATAAACCGTGTTACTTGTACTAGTTTCTTTGTCTAGTGTTCTAGCATAACATGGTTCTTCATACGCAACTGTTTCAGTCACAATAATTACAATTGAAAGTGATGGTCGAGATTCAAAGGGTCTTAGTTAAATTAATCAATAAGGTCATTTGTGGCGTTATTTTATGGTCGTGACTGGCCAACCCGACAGATTTACCTAATAGATCACCGGTGCAACCAACTTTAGCGATCGAGATGAGGTGGTGACATATTTACCTAATGTTTTACCTAATAGGTTTGGGATCAACCTGATTTTTCCTTAACGATGGAACATAATTAGTGAGTTATATTATGAGTTATAATTGTGTTTAAGGAGCCGATTAGTTTTATCACTTGGTTATTTTTTTTATTTATAAAATTTGTAACTGATTTTATTTTTTTTTAAACTAATTAATTTTGTGACCATTTAAATTTATTCTTTAATTACTTTTTTACAAATTTGGCAACCCATTTTTTATTATTTGTGCTAAACTTAGTTGTTGTCATTCATTTGGGCTGCCATTTAAGTCTGTAATCTGCACTCCACTTTTGAATATTTCATGAACGCCACTTACTCAACCCAAATCAAAAAAACATTTGACATTTATAAAATTATATTTTACTATGTATCATCTTCTTCCCATTGAAAGGTTGCATAAACACTCTATTAATTTCAAGCATTGCAATTTTCCATGATCTTTAAAGCTTAGTTTCTAGCATATACACAATTAGTAGTCTTAAATCTTGATTTGTGCCTGGTAGTTTAGTTGTGTTTTATTTATGATACCGTAATTTTCTTTAATTTAATCTGATTATTCACAAAAGTGACTACAGCTTATCTCTTGATTAAAAAAAACTATCTGGAGAACTATTCAGACATATGTATCCAACTTAACATAGTCTTACTTGAGCAATATGATCACTATCCAAAATCTATTTACACATATAAAGTATACTAGGAAACACCCACAATCTCAGTTCTTCTCTATGGACTCCTTTTCATTCGACAAATTCCCTCGGTTTCAATAAATTAACTGACGCGGAAGATCATCAAAGCCCTTATATCGGGACTTATGGGTTATCTAGAGATATAGAAACGAAAAAAAAATTTCAACAGTGGTGGTTGGTGTTTCAGTTATAAAAATCTTCTTTCATTTGTCTTTGCTTTCACCCAAATTTTTCAACATTGGAGTCGATATTTATTAACTTAGATACTCGAACAAAGATTTAGAAAATAAAGCTTGAATAGAGTATGTTTTCTTACAATAGTTAGAAAAACCATTGGAAATTTGACATTGGATATATGTATTCTACCATATCATCAACATTCCATAAAATAACATTATGTAAAGATACTGGCATCTCATTTTGTTAAACTTTAGGCTTGTAATATATATAATACTTGAATACTTGAATACTAAAAGGGGTTTCTCTCCGTATCACTGGGATTTTAATGGGTACGTTTGTTTGTTTGCACCAACTTAACCAAGGTTACGGAGAAGAATGCCTTCGAAAGTGATCCCAGGGCCAAAAGCCAAAGCAAGCCCCCATTCTTCTCTATTCTCTTTATTCCTCAACTCATCCCTCATATACTCCATCACATAAAAGATGGTGTTACTACTCACATTCCCAAAATCCATTAAAGCCTTCCTACTACAATCCAACTTCTCCCCTCTCAACTTTAATGTAGTCTCCAACCGGTTCAAGATAGCTGGACCACCCGGGTGCACTGCCCAAAACAAATCGTTGAAGTCCTCCAAGTTACCGGCTTTCTCCATCAATTTCTTGCAAAACCCTTCAATGTTATCATCAATCTTTTGGGGCAAGTCCCTTCCAAGCCTAAAATTTATTCCCTCTTCGGTAAGCCGACCATCTATCACATTATGAGTCCCCGGAAGGAACTGTTGTGTAGCGTAGCTCAGTTCCATAAACGGGGACTCAACTTTGGATATTGGGTCTGCCCCAATAATTGTGGCAGCAGCCCCATCTCCAAAAAGAGCCGCTCCAACTAAATCATATGGACGCGACTTGTTTGGTGGTCGAAAACCTAAGATGGTGGTCTCGGAAGTGGTCAACAATACTCTGCTTCCAGGGTTGTTTTCTGCGATATCTTTAGCGATTCGAAGACCAGTAACACCACCATAGCATCCCAAGAAGTATAGCATTATGCGATTAACATCGTTTTTTAGCCCAAGCTCACTAGCAAGATAGAGATCACCTCCTGGAAGCCGAATTTCACTTGATGAAACGTAGACGACATGAGTGATGTCTTCAGCAGGCCTTCCCCATTGTTTGAAACATGCTAAACTAGCTTCTTTTGCCATCTCGGTTACAGCTTGGTTTGCTATGCTGAGCCTTTGAGAAATAGTTGCTGAGCCTTCTGTTGCTAGTTCTGGGTATTTGTCAAGGATTTCCTTCGACATGACGGTGTATCTTGTTTTCACTGTAGTTGTTTTACCTAGCATTGCAAAGGATAAAACAATTCTTAAAATTTAGAGCTCATTAGAAATAAGGTGGTGAGTTAAGGTATTTTACTTTCGTTACATAAAAACATTACAAAACAAATATGTTTTTTTTTAATCCCTAGCCGTATGTAAATGATTGAAAAATCTAGTTTACTTGGTCACAAATCAGTTGCAAATAGGCTTTCGTCGTCGAAAGCGCGGTCGCAAAATATCCATGGATAGTTAGGTCTCCATTTTACAACTGGTTTGCGATGAAATGACACTGTCGCAAAATTTACGTATGTATTGCACCAGATTGATTGGGATTGCTAATTTTGCCACTGGATTAATGGTGGTCGCTAATTTTGCAACCAGTGTGATTTCCCGTGTGGTGTGATTCCGTTGTAAATGAGTTTCAATATTTTATACCATTGTTTTGGTCGAAAAATTCGATTCCTGTTTTTTTAGTAGTGTTATTGGTAATAATATAATTCTCTTATAGAAGTTAATTAAACCCTCATAAGTTGTAAAATACAAATTTGGTGTTACAATCGTTGCAAGTATAAGATTAGGTGGTATTTAGGTGTAAAAAAAGTAAATTATATATGTAACTACTATTAAAACAAACTTGCTTACACAAACGTTCCAACTTCGCTTTCATGGCAGAATCCATGCAGTTGGTGTCACGAAAAAAGCCCTCGACCAAGCAATCTTGTGGAACGAGTTGGCTCGGGAAAGCCTTGCCAATCGCCAGCACGGTGGCTTTTCCTGGAGTAGGAAGGCGCCTCATTGTCGATGAGTCGGGATGTTCAGATACAATGTTGCCATTAATCTTTGACATGGTTAGTTTCTTGAGGAGTTGAAAGATTGGTGGAGAGGTTGATGGAGTATGATGTATATATAAGGAGTGAATTTGTAGGTTCTTGGAGAATGTTTGGTTTGGAGAAGAAACAGCATGAATGTGTTTTAAAATCGCTTAATAAATACTTCTTGGATTTTGTTTGGTAATTGGTACGTTGGAAGTGTGATGGGATAAGTAAATCATGAATCATTTGTTATATCAAAGAAGATTATTTAATTATTCCGTGGAAGACCTGAATTTAACTTACCAATTGTCACAATATTTAATAGATTGGAAAGATCAAGAAAATAAGCAACCTTATGACTTCCAATTTTGTGAGATAGAGTATTATATAGTTAAAGACTCGGAGTTTATCATGTTCTTGACGAGTGGCTTCCAACCATAATACTAATTAGCGACATACATCATTAGACCACCTACATACCGAAGATTGCAACAAAATTTATTTTATTTTTTTAGCTTTTCAAAAGGGACATTGTAAATCCACCACGTTAAAAATACCATCGACGAAGCACAACCACAACACACAAGGTGCCCATTTTTGGTCGCACCCTGGACGCAAATCATTTGCGACGTGTTTCGGTGGTCGCTGAGACCTTGCGGCAAGTGACTTTTGTAGGAACCGTTCGCATAAAATAAATAAAAAAATATTTAACTGAATTACACAAACAGAAAAATAAAGAAAGCAGTAAATTACAGTACGGATTACAAGTAAAATAAAGAAAATACAAGAACAAAAATTCAACAAAATTAAGGTTCTTGGCTGAGGATCGTGTTAGACACGAGTCTCTTAAAACAAATTTCGAGTCTCCCAGGAGAACTCGTTTGTTTCCAGGATACAACAGCCGAAACAGTTGCACTGCCGGAGATGACTTCAACCCGAAGATATACCTTGCTGCAAGAAAGAGGAAGAAGATTTTAGAGAATTCGTTGGTAATTCGGTGTGTCTTCTGGTGTTGAGGTGATGCTTTATTTATACTGCATCTGGATTGAAATAGTCAAAAGGAATTAACTTAACGAATTAAATTGCATTAAACGTCTTTAATGCACTTTAATTCGTCAGTTACATTTCTGGTCAAGACCCTTGACTCGTCTGTTTCAACTGCTAAAATGTAACTGATCTATCATTAACTCTGGAAGCAGCAGGTCGCGCGCGCGCGCGCGCCTCCATATGCCAGCCTGCTGGTGCGCGCGCCAGTGTGGCTCACATCCCTGCGCGAGCTTACTGGTGTGCAACCCCTTGCGCGAGCATCCTTGCTCCACAGTCCTATTGTGCGTGCGCCAGTTTGGCTCACATACTTGCGCGAGCCTACTGGTGCGCAAGCCCTTGCGCGTGCATCCTTGCTCCACAGTCCTATTGCGCGTGCGCCAGTTTGGCTCACATCCTTGTGCGAGCCTACTGGTGCGCAAGCCCTTGCGCGCGCATCCTTGCGTGAGCCTACTGGTGCGCCAGCCCTTGCGCGCGCATGCCACGTCACCAGGGAACCCATCTGGGCACGCCACACAGTCGCGCCATACTGGTTCACTTTGATGCGCTGCGCGCGCACGTCAGGCATCTGTTGCGCAAGCTGGACTGCCTGCACCATGCGCCACTATCTATGTACCTGCGCGCCCTTGCCACGTTTCCTTCTAGGATCTGCGCCAGCTGGTCCTTGCAGCCTTTGCTGAGCCACACGCGCGCGGTAAAAAATAAAAAGGCGGCTCTCAAGCGGCTCGCGGCATTGCGAGCGTGCAAAGTGAGCCATCAAAGCGCCAGATTGCGCCCATCGCCACGCGCGCGCGTGTGCGCGAGTGTAGGTGCTCCGCACTCTTTCGCGAGTACACTTAGTGTATGCTTCCATGAAACAATAAGGAAGGAGTGTTCCCACTTAAATACCCATTTAAGTTTTATCACTCCTCCTATGTGAGACAAGATGCTACTTTCCCATTTATTTCAGCATTTAATGTTTCAAACACCAACCTTTGAGCATTGATATCTCATTCATCTTAGCTCCGTTTTGGACGTGGTTTAGTTCGTTGCGAAGCTCTTCCAACATAGAACACAAACCCGAAAATAAATATCTATATAAACCTCAGTTTATAATATTTATTTATCATCCGAAATTAGGAAATACCCATTTCCTATATTTGTGAAAAATGCTATTTTCACTAAATTTCCAACAATCCCCCACATGAGTGGAAATCGATCTTTCCCCTTTCAAGTTTCAACAATACAAATTCAATAGTCAAGTATTGCAAGATAGGTAGGCGTAACCTTTGAACCCTCTTTTGTGAAGCATACTTAGCCTCCTAGGGTCTTGTAGACGCGGTGTCTTTGAACAATCCCCCAATTTATGTAGGCGACAATATACATTCACACAATACTCTCCCTAGTTTAGTCAACTCCTCATGGTTGTGTTCGTTCATGGTCATGGAACACTTTCCTGGTTCTGCGAGAGCTCTAGGATTTGCGCCTCCCCACAAATCCATTCGAAGCGACCCCACTTCTCTCTAACATAGGTGATTCGTCGAATCATCAAAAGCATCATGGTTAATTTGATTTCCTCAAATCCTTAACCTCAACATCCTTAACCTTACTTCATGTCACTTATTGGAATGGACTAGGAAGTATATTACTCCCTTTATGAATCTTTTGGGGCACCCCCCACAGTGACTCCCTTTGGGTTTATGATTAAGTTTCCCTATTGAACCTAGATCTTGGGATCTCTAGTCAACTAGGTTAGGTTTCCCTCATATTCCCTTCATCCATGGGCTTTAGTCCCATTCCTCTTGACATCGTGTAAAATAAATCTTTGCTTAAGCCTTTCGTTAACGGGTCTGCAATATTCTCTTTTGACTTCACATAGTCAACCGAGATAATACGCGTTGAGATTAGTTGACGTACTCTGTTGTGCCTACGTCGAATGTGCCTTGATCTGCCATTGTACATAGAGCTTTGTGCTCTCACAAGCGCTGATGTATTGTCACAATGTATGCAAATCGCCGTCAACGGCTTTGGCCATCTTGGAATATCTTCCACAAATTGACGTAGCCACTCCGCCTCTCCACCGCTTTTATCTAAAGCGACGAATTCGGATTCCATCGTGGATCTAGCTATAACAGTTTGCTTGGACGACTTCCAAGCTATAGCTGCTCCCGCAAGTGTAAATACATATCCACTTGTCGATCTATGATCCTTTATATCCGAAATCCAGTTCGCATCAGTGTATCCTTCGATCACTGCTGGATGACGGGTATAATGTAATCCGTAATCTCTCGTGTATCTTATGTAAATCTCTTCTTCTAAATCGCCATTTAGAAATGCGGTTTTTACATCCATTTGGTGAACTTCCAAATTTCTTAAAGCCGCAATTGCAAGAACCAATCTTATAGAGGTCTACGCCACCTGGTCCTTGCTGCCTTTGCTGAGCCACGCGCGCGCGGTAGAAAATACAAAGGCGGCTCTCAAGCGGCTCGCGGTGTTGCGAGCGTGCAAAGTGCGCCATCAAAGCGCCACATTGCGCCCATCGCCCACGCCACGCGCGTGCGCGTGTGCGAGTGCAGGTTAGGGTGCTCCGCACCCTTTCGCGAGTACACTTAGTGTGTGCTTCCATGAAACAATAAGGAAGGAGTGTTCCCACTTAAATACCCATTTAAGTTTCATCACTCCTCCTATGTGGGAAAAGATACTACTTTCCCATTTATTTTAGCATTTAATGTTTCAAACACCAACCTTTGAGCATCGATATCTCATTCATCTTAGCTCCGTTTTGGACGTGGTTTAGTTCGTTGCAAAGCTCTTCCAACATAGAACGCAAACCCAGAAATAAATATCTATATAAACCTCAGTTTATAATATTTATTTATCGTCCAAAATTAGGAAATTCTCATTTCCTATATTTGTGAAAAATGCTATTTTCACTAAATTTCCAACAATCCCCCACATGAATGGAAATCGATCTTTCCCCTTTCAAGTTTCAACGATACAAATTCAACAGTCAAGTATTGTAAGATAGGTAGGCGTAACCTTTGAACCCTCTTTTGTGAAGCATACTTAGCCTCCTAGGGTCTTGTAGACGCGTGTGTCTTTGAACAATCCCCAATTTATTTAGGCGACAATATACATTCACACAATACTCTCCCTAGTTTAGTCAACTCCTCATGGTTGTGTCCGTTCATGGTCGTGGAACACTTTCCTGGTTCTGCGAGAGCTCTAGGATTTGCGCCTCCCCACAAGTCCATTCGAAGCGACCCCACTTCTCTCTAACATAGGTGATTCGTCGAATCATTAAAAGCATCATGCTTAATTTTATTTCCTCAAATCCTTAACCTCAACATGTAACATTTGTGTAAATCGGGTTTCGAAAAACCGCCCCAAGTTATCAATCAAAGTGTATTAATTTATGTCGGGTGATTTTTTTTAGCATTTTTGTTTACTGTTTTATATATTAGAATATTTTTTTTGTTTAAAATAACTTGAATAAAATAAAATAAATAATCAAATTAAATATTAAATATTTATAATTAATAAATGATTTAACTTATAATAGAGAAAATAAAAATAAACACCAAAATGGGCGAGCCGGGGATCGAACCCGGGTTCCCCGGGTAAAACACACACCACCAACACCACTACGCTGCCCACACCAATTGTGATATTTATCGAACCTTAATTCTTCTATATTCACAATAAGAGGAACCTGCAACGCCCGCAGATTTCCCCTCGCCGGAAATCTCGGCAATCAACGCGTTTTCCTCTAGGAACACAACTGTCCGAGCTTATTTTCGGTAAATTCCTTGATTGATCGCTGGCAATTGACTCGAAATCATAGTAACCGGAGCCTCAAACATCCCTATAAATACTGGTCGATTGTCCCTCAATCCGAACTCGCTCATTTCTTCTGCTCTCACTCTAATTACCTCAGTCGTCGGAAAACTTGTTCCACCGGAGAACCACCGAGACGTCGGAACCCACTCACTGGAATCACCAGTACCGGCATACGGTAGTTTTCTTTTATTATCCTTTTAAGTTTTCTTAAATTAGCATCGTATACATTCAATTGTTAATAAAATCACAAAGAATCGGGAATTGATTCAGGCGGGTACGGTTTATTCAAATGAAGAAGACGAAGTCAATAAGCATATTTGTAAAATAAAAACTTGTGTTTTAAACGGGTTAGACACACAGTCTAGCGGTAGACTATGTGCATTTTATATATACGATACAGAGTTCGAATCCATGCCCAGTCACTGAACCGGTGATTTTTAAACAACTTTTTAAGAGACTACTGTCAGAACGTCACTGGTATATAAGAATAATAAACATCGGAGTCCTTAACGGGTTAGACACCCAGCCCAACGGTTGGGCTGGGTGCACATTAATCACGAGGTCTCGGGTTTGAGACTCCACTGTCTCAGCCGGTTCGATCAATTATAAATCTTTTTAAAATTATGATTTCCAAATGAACTGAATGTGTGTATAAGAATAATTAAAATCGGGAATATTTCGGGTTAGACACGTAGCTCAGTTGGAAGAGTTGCGTGCACGCAACCGAGAGGTCACGAGTTCGAGCCTCACCACCGCATACAAATTCCCGTGGTTCGACCGGTCTGACAACCCCCTTGTCAGACTGACAACTTTTTATTTTTTTATTTTTATTTTTATTTTCCTGTTTTATTTTATTTATGAATTTATATTAAATTTAAATCTAAAAAAATCAATAAAAATAAAGGGTCTAAAATACCAATAAAAACCACAACAATAACTTAAAAATCTAAACAAATGTTTTAAACCAAAAAGTTAGTTTATTTATTTATTGAGGTATCGCGTTATTATTTCTAGGTTAGTACCTTCTCGTCGGTTAAATTTCCAACTCGTGCGCTCTCTTTACCACTCAAGAATACGCACCCAAGGTGAGTGAATCTCTACAAACCGTTAATCACGTTTTGGGGTGTATCATGTGTCGTACTATTCCTTTATTTTATCTAAACACTTGTGCACGCATATGTGTCGTATATCATTTCGTGATCAAATGTGTATTGGTCGTTGTGTGATTTATATGTAGATTAAATTTATCATTTCAGTGCACGCATTTCATTAGGCCCATCAGTTCCCCGTGGGATGCGGGTTGAGCATCAGGTGCCTCATTAGATCGGCTCCGTTTGATTGAGCCTTGATCTCAAATACATCATCATTCATGTCATATATTCATCCAAAGTGGTTTGTGATTGTTTACATATATATGTCTCACCGCTAATCCCATCAACCCTCCCAACCAAGAAGACCAAAGCGTCGCCAACCCTCCTTCCAAAACCCCCAAGTGCACCTACAAACACTTCAAATCCTGAAGGGACTGAAGGTGTCACCGCTCTCCTTCACTGGTTTGAGGAGATGGAAAACACTTTCCTCAATTGCGACTGTCCCGAGGACCGTAAGGTACGTTAAACGACTGGAAGACTGTTTGGGATATGGGTTGAGCATCAGGTGCCTCATTAGATCGGCTCCGTTTGATTGAGCCTTGATCTCAAATACATCATCATTCATGTCATATATTCATCCAAAGTGGTTTGTGATTTGTTACATATATATGTCTCACCGCTAATCCCATCAACCCTCCCAACCAAGAAGACCAAAGCGTCGCCAACCCTCCTTCCAAAACCCCCAAGTGCACCTACAAACACTTCAAATCCTGTGATCCCCCGAAATATGAAGGGACTGAAGGTGTCACCGCTCTCCTTCACTGGTTTGAGGAGATGGAAAACACTTTCCTCAATTGCGACTATCCCGAGGACCGTAAGGTACGTTACGCGACTGGAAGACTGTTTGGGGTAGCCCTCACCTGGTGGAACACGGAAAAGGGTAAGCGAGGTGTGGAAGATGCCATGGCCTTAACATGGGAAGAATTAAGGGCAATCATGACAAGACGTTTCTGTCCAAGAAGCGAAATCAAAAAGCTGGAAGACGAGTTTCACGCGTTAAAACAAAAGGAAGGAGACCACACTTCATACAATAAGAGGTTTCTCGAATTGAACCAGATGATCCCCAATTTGTTCACCCCCTTATACCGCTTAGTCGAACATTACATTCGAGGCCTCCCCTCGAAAATCCAAGATTCGGTTTTAAGCACTTCGCCTGCAACACTTGAAGCCGCAATGGAGTTAGCTATGGAACTCACTGAAAATCGCATTCGAAATGGCAAGTTCAAAGATGAGAAGAAAAAAGCACCCATTGAGACCACAACTCCAAACCACCCAGTCTCATCCTCGAAGTTTGCTGGTAAGAGGAAGCGAAATGGCAAGAATTTTGCTGTCACCCAAACCAACCCTCCCATCACTACTGCACCAATCACCCAAGTTGCTCCTCCAGCCGCACCATTCAAAAGGCCATACACTGGCCCACACCCAATGTGCAACTGTTGTCAATACCATCACCTTCCCGAAAACCCCTGCCAACATTGCACAAGTTGTGGCCGTGCGGGTCACACCATCCAAACCTGTCGTACCCTTCAGCGAATGAACCGCGGTCAACCTCCAACCCAAACCCAAAATCAGATGGTGGGCCAAGCCAAACAACCCTTACTTCTAGCACCTGCACAACACGCAGCCCAACCTTACTACCAACCCAACTACCACATGATGCAACCCATGCGAGCCTGTTTCAATTGTGGGGACCCAAACCACTTCAGGAACACTTATCCACGCCTAGTGAACATCATCCATGCCCAAGCTCAAGCAAACCGGTAAACCAAGCCAACCAAGCTCCTCCACCTGCCAGAGGAAGAGCTTTCAATATCAATGCCAACCAAGCCAGGGCTGACAACAATGTGGTCAACGGTACGTTTCTCATACATGGCAGTTATGCATCCATATTATTCGATACTGGTGTGGATAAGAGCTTTGTGTCCTTAGAATTCGAATCTATCCTCGACCAACCTCGTGTTAATCTCATTGAATCTCTAACGGTGGAAGTTGCTGACGGAAAACCCACTTCATTAGATTCTATTATACGCGATTGTACTCTCACCCTAAACGATCACGATTTCCCAATTGACCTCATTCCTATGAAGTTAGGAAGTTTCGATGTTATAATCGGTATGGACTGGTTCAGCCAGCATCACGCTGAAGTGGTGTGCCACGAAAAATTCATTCGTATTCCTCTTGCAGACGGTCAGACACTACGTATTTTTGGGGAAACCCCTTCGAAAGGACTCAAATTGATGTCCTGCCTTCAAGCCAGAAGTTATCTCCGCAAGAACTACGTCGCATTTCTAACTCACGTCGTCAAGAAGGGAGGCAAGGGGAGGAAGCTCGAAGATATTCCAATTGTGAAGGAATTCCCACAAGTTTTTCCCGAATTGATGTCCTGCCTTCAAGCCAGAAGTTATCTCCGCAAGAACTACGTCGCATTTCTAACTCACGTCGTCAAGAAGGGAGGCAAGGGGAGGAAGCTCGAAGATATTCCAATTGTGAAGGAACTCCCACAAGTTTTTCCCGACGACGTTTCAGGACTTCTTCCTGTGAGAGAAGTCGAATTCCGCATCGATCTTGGCGCTACACCGGTCGCCAAATCTCCTTATAGGTTAGCCCCATCCGAGATGCAAGAATTGGCCAGTCAACTGCAAGAGTTGACTGACAAAGGATTCATACGTCCTAGCTCATCGCCTTGGGGTGCGCCTGTTCTTTTTGTAAAGAAGAAAGATGGAATGTTTCGCATGTGCATTGATTATAGAGAACTCAACAAGTTGACGGTTAAGAATCGCTATCGACTGCCTCGCATTGATGACCTCCTAGACCAGCTTCAAGGCGCCACCTGTTTTTCCAAAATCGACCTTCGTTCTGGTTATCATCAGCTTAGAGTGCGCGAAGAGGATATCCTAAAAACCGCTTTCCGAACTCGTTATGGTCATTACGAGTTCATGGTTATGCCCTTCGGTTTAACCAACGCCCCCGCTGTCTTCATGGATTTAATGAACAGAGTATGCAAACCCTACCTCGACCGCATCGTCATAGTCTTCATCGACGACATCCTTATCTACTCCAAGTCCAAATCCGATCATGAGCGACACCTTCGACTCATTCTTACACTCTTAAGGACTGAAAAACATTACGCTAAGTTCTCAAAATGCGAATTCTGGTTAGGAGAAGTACACTTCCTTGGTCATGTCGTCAATGACAAAGGGATTCATGTCAATCCTTCAAAAATCAAAGCAGTACAGGAATGGCAAGCGCCACGTACCGCTACCGAAGTTAGGTCATTTCTTGGATTGGCTGGTTACTACCGACGCTTCATTGCCAATTTTTCCCGTAGCGCCGTACCACTCACGACCTTGACTCACAAAGGAAAACCCTTCATTTGGGGACCTAAGCAAGAAGAGGCTTTCCAAACTTTAAAGCAAAGGCTTTGTGACGCACCTATCCTTACACTCCCTGAGGGTTGCGATGAATTCGTGGTTTATTGCGACGCGTCAGGGCAAGGACTAGGCTGTGTATTGATGCGAAGAGGAAAAGTGATAGCCTATGCCTCTAGGCAACTCAAGGTTCATGAGAAGAATTACACCACCCACGACCTAGAACTTGGAGCCGTTGTGTTCGCTCTCAAGATATGGAGGCATTACCTCTACGGTACCAAGTG
Organism: Scalesia atractyloides; assembly: GCA_947069175.1. Taxonomy (NCBI): domain Eukaryota; kingdom Viridiplantae; phylum Streptophyta; class Magnoliopsida; order Asterales; family Asteraceae; genus Scalesia; species Scalesia atractyloides. The sequence continues at coordinate 96,888,832 of CAMTDV010000008.1, forward strand.
TGAAATATACACTGACCACAAGAGTCTCCAACATATCTTCAACCAGAAAGAGTTGAATATGAGGCAACGAAGATGGGTCGAACTTCTCAACGACTACGACTGTGAAATTCGGTACCATCCTGGCAAGGCAAACGTGGTGGCCGATGCACTCAGTCGAAAAGGATATGCGAACTCTATTCGTCTTCTATGTTCGCAAATCATAACCGACATCAAAGATCGAATCCGGGCAGCTCAACATGTTTCTGTAACAGAAAATGACGTACGCGATGAACTGTCATGTGGAGCTGAACTCAAACTTGAAACCAAATCCGACGGTATTCTATACTATTTAAACCGCATATGGATTCCTGATCGCGATAACCTTCGTGATTTCCTCATGAATGAGGCACACAAAACACGATACTCTGTACACCCAGGAGCCGATAAGATGTATCAAGACCTACGATACACCTACTGGTGGCCTGGCATGAAAAAGGATATCGTTGTTTTTGTTTCCAAGTGCCTTACCTGTTCCAAAGTAAAAGCTAAACATCAAAGACCTTCAGGACTTCTAGTCCAACCCGAAATACCTGTATGGAAGTGGGAAAACATAACCATGGACTTCATTACCGGGTTACCTCGCACCTCCAGTGGGTATGACACCATATGGGTAATAATCGATCGTCTTACAAAGTCATCTCATTTCATTCCGATTCGCGAGGACTTCAAGAACGAGAAGTTAGCTCGTATCTACATCAGTGAGAACGTAAGCCGTCATGGTGTACCATTAAGCATCATTTCAGACCGTGATAGTCGTTTCACTTCACGAACATGGCGAGCCGTACAAACCACTTTGGGTACACGGTTAGACCTCAGTACCGCCTTTCACCCTCAAACTGATGGTCAATCTGAACGCACCATCCAAACCCTTGAAGACATGCTAAGAGCATGTGTCATAGACTTCAAAGGGAACTGGGAGGCTCACCTACCGTTAGTTGAGTTTTCGTACAACAATAGCTATCATTCAAGTATCGGCATGGCTCCTTTCGAAGCTCTATATGGTCGTAAGTGCCGATCTCCAGTATGTTGGCACGAAATTCGGGAAGCGCAAATCACCGGACCTGAATTGATTCAAGAGACAACCGACAAAATCCTTCAAATTCGAAACAATCTTCTAGCGGCTCAAAGTCGTCAAAGAGTTATGCTGACGACGAAAGCCCTTGGAGTTTGACATTGGTGATCAAGTACTTTTAAAAGTATCACCGTGGAAGGGAGTGGTTCGTTTTGGCCAGAAGGGCAAGCTAGCACCACGCTACATAGGACCGTTCAAGATACTCGAAAGAGTAGGTCCTGTAGCATACAAGCTTGACCTACCAGAAGAGCTCAACAGAATACATCCCACGTTCCACGTATCAAACTTGAAAAAGTGCCTCGCCGACGAAAACCTCCATATTCCTCTAGAAGACATTCAAGTCGATGAATCGATGCACTTCGTCGAAAGACCAGTAGAAATCATGGATTTCGGTGAGAAGCGCTTAAGGCGAAGTCGTATTCCAATCGTCAGGGTACGTTGGGAGTCAAAACGAGGACCTGAGTTTACTTGGGAACGTGAAGACTCAATGCGCGAGAAATACCCGCATCTCTTTCCGGTTACCACTACTACTTAAATTTTGGGACGAAATTTATAAAAGTAGGGGATACTGTAACATTTGTGTAAATTGGGTTTCGAAAACCCGCCCCAAGTTATCAATCAAAGTGTATTTATTTATGTCGGGTGATTTTTTTTAGCATTTTTGTTTACTGTTTTATATATTAGAATTTTTTTTTGTTTAAAATAACTTGAATAAAATAAAATAAATAATCATATTAAATATTAAATATTTATAATTAATAAATGATTTAACTTATAATAGAGAAAATAAAAATAAACTCAAAAATGGGCGAGCCGGGGATCGAACCCGGGTTCCCCGGGTAAAACACACACCACCAACACCACTACGCTGCACACACCAATTGTGATATTTATCGAACCTTAATTCTTCTATATTCACAATAAGAGGAACCTGCAACGCCCGCAAAATTCCCCTCGCCGGAAATCTCGGCAATCAACGCGTTTTCCTCTAGGAACACAACTGTCCGAGCTTATTTTCGGTAAATTCCTTGATTGATCGCTGGCAATTGACTCGAAATCATAGTAACCGGAGCCTCAAACATCCCTATAAATACTGGTCGATTGTCCCTCAATCCGAACTCGCTCATTTCTTCTGCTCTCACTCTAATTACCTCAGTCGTCGGAAAACTTGTTCCACCGGAGAACCACCGAGACGTCGGAACCCACTCACCGGAATCACCAGTACCGGCATACGGTAGTTTTCTTTTATTATCCTTTTAAGTTTTCTTAAATTAGCATCGTATACATTCAATTGTTAATAAAATCACAAAGAATCAGGAATTGATTCAGGCGGGTACGGTTTATTCAAATGAAGAAGACGAAGTCAATAAGCATATTTGTAAAATAAAAACTTGTGTTTTAAACGGGTTAGACACACAGTCTAGCGGTAGACTGTGTGCATTTTATATATACGATACAGAGTTCGAATCCATGCCCAGTCACTGAACCGGTGATTTTTAAACAACTTTTTAAGAGACTACTGTCAGAACGTCACTGGTATATAAGAACAATAAACATCGGAGTCCTTAACGGGTTAGACACCCAGCCCAACGGTTGGGCTGGGTGCACATTAATCACGAGGTCTCGGGTTTGAGACTGCACTGTCTCAGCCGGTTCGATCAATTATAAATCTTTTTAAAATTATGATTTCCAAATGAACTGAATGTGTGTATAAGAATAATTAAAATCGGGAATATTTTGGGTTAGACACGTAGCTCAGTTGGAAGAGCTGCGTGCACGCAACCGAGAGGTCACGAGTTCGAGCCTCACCACCGCATACAAATTCCCGTGGTTCGACCGGTCTGACAACCCCCTTGTCAGACTGACAACTTTTTATTTTTTTATTTTTATTTTCCTGTTTTATTTTATTTATGAATTTATATTAAATTTATATCTAAAAAATCAATAAAAATAAAGGGTCTAAAATACCAATAAAAACCACAACAATAACTTAAAAATCTAAACAAATGTTTTAAACCAAAAAGTTAGTTTATTTATTTATTGAGGTATCGCGTTATTATTTCTAGGTTAGTACCTTCTCGTCGATTAAATTTCCAACTCGTGCGCTCTCTTTACCACTCAAGAATACGCACCTAAGGTGAGTGAATCTCTACAAACCGTTTTAATCACGTTTTGGGGTGTATCATGTGTCGTACTATTCCTTTATTTTATCTAAACACTTTGCTTATATCATTTCGTGATCAAATGTGTATTGGTCGTTGTGTGATTTATATGTAGATTAAATTTATCATTTCAGTGCACGCATTTCATTAGGCCCATCAGTTCCCCGTGGGATACGGGTTGAGCATCAAGTGCCTCATTAGATCGGCTCCGTTTGATTGAGCCTTGATCTCAAATACATCATCATTCATGTCATATATTCATCCAAAGTGGTTTGTGATTGTTTACATATATATGTTTGCTCACATGTGATTTATGCACGAATTTTCTTTAATAAATAAAACAAGCAATTAATTAAAATGTTTTATCAAGGTTCACTCGCCAACTTTTGTTGACCCAAAATCTCCCCTGTTTTACACATGATACAGGTGATCCATTGAGGAAAGAAACACTTAGGATGGCCTAGAAGAATAAACAAGTTGTTGCTTTGGAATAAACATTTAGTTTTGTTTTCCTTTGTAATTGTATGAATTTTGTTTATTGGATATTTAAGTTTGTAATTTGAATTTAATAAATATGAAACTTCTTAGTAAATATCATGAGCTTTGGTGATAACCCAATTATGCTCCGACTTTTATTCCGTTGCGGATCGGGGTGTGACAGATTGGTATCAGAGCTTGTGACTATAGTGATATAGGATAGGTTAATAGACCCTTAGAGCCTATACTATAGTTGATTAAATTTTAATTTTTTATGTGTTACATGCAAAATTCATGATGTTTACATGTTTCATGTTTATCTTCACACCCAATATTATGCAAGCACCCTCACAAGTACATGTTAATATGCAATGCTTATCATAATTCATATCCTCATAACATGTCATATCTATGAAAGCACACACCTTACGATTTCCATGATTTTTGCAATGATTTTGTATTTTTCAAATCACATCAAAGTGAGTTTTCACGACGGGCATGTAGTAACTGGAAGGGTACGAGTACCGGTAGTCGGAATGTGGCATTCGTATAAAACCCAAAGGACCAGTTTGCCTACCTGGGGACTAACGATGAGAGTACGAAGGACCTATTAGGCCAAAGCATGCTATACCAAACGTCGTGTGAGCTAACCCCACTTTGAGTTGTCATTGTGTCTACACCTGGACACCCTCCGACCATACATCTCGCATCATGTTTTACGACTTTCATTCGGGTGGTGCGAGTGTTAACCCGCCGACACCAATGTGAACTCTACCAAGCCCAATAGTCATGGGGGCCCACATGATTACACAGGCAATGGTATGGGGGACATTTGGAGGCCCAAACATGAGCAAACCCAAGACATCCTATGGATGTAGTTAAATTATTTTCACTTATGTTGTTTTCATTTTTTTACGACACATGACACCTAGGAAATTCTTGAACTCACAATCTTCCTACATATGTTCCTGTAGATGTCGGCTAGCCAATTACGTGGAGGTAGAAAGTCAGGAAAGTCAAACGAACGCTTGGCCACGCAAATTGCTAAACAAATGGCCGCAGTACTTCCTGACATCGTGCTACAAGTTCAACAAGCTCTCACCGCTAATCCCATCAACCCTCCCAACCAAGAAGACCAAAGCGTCGCCAACCCTCCTTCCAAAACCCCCCAAGTGCACCTACAAACACTTCAAATCCTGCGATCCCCCGAAATATGAAGAGACTGAAGGTGTCACCGCTTGAGAGGTTCCATATATAGGCTGTTTGTGTGATTGTTGTCTAGATTAAGTTTATTATTTTCAGTACATGCAATACGATCGGCTCCGCTTGATTGAGCCTTGATCGCACAGACAATTTCATTTTCAGTTCATGAAATACGATCGGCTCCGTTTGATTGAGCCTTGATCGCACAGACATTTTTCAATTTCAGTATTTATGAGTTTGTTGTATTGGTTGTAGAGTCACATAGGACTAATCATAATTCACTGATAAAACCAATGAAAATTTGACGAGAATATGGTGGATACGCCGCTGGTACTTCCTATATATAAGTATTATTGTCAAAGGATCAGAGGCATTGTCAGACGGTTATGAGAAGTTCTATGTAGGATTTAGTAGTTTCTTGGTAACTAATCATAACTTGTGGATAAAATCAATGAAAATTTGGCAAGAATATGGTGGATACGCCGCTGGTACTTCCTATATATAAGTATTCTTGCCAAAGGATCAGAGGCATTATCAGGCGGTTATGAGAAGTTCCATGTAGGATTTAGTATTGCCTTGGTTGAAATTTGTGTTACATTTATATCATCTTGCTATTTAAAGAGATTGGATTGTGTTCCATTTCTACATAAACTAACCTCTCCATCATAACAAACGAGAGAGGAACTGCCACCATTCAAACATATATGCTATCAGAATGTGGATTCAAATGTTAGCTGTTGTGTTTATTTATGTTCTATAGTCATAGAACCAATCATAACTTACTGATATTAGCTGTTGTGTTTATTTATGTTCAAATATTAGCTGTTGTGTTTATTTATGTTCTATGTAGGTTGTAGTATCAGAAGTTTTGCCTTAGGATATAACCATACCCTTCCAAACATATCCAAACTCTTATCCATGATATCATAGTTAGCGAATCAATTCTGCTTATCAATACTTTTACAGCAGGCAACAAAAAGCGATTCCTGTAATAGGGTACTTAACCCTTGCAAGGAACGTTACCGCCTCAAACAAAAACTTAAAACCTTACTTCTTCTAAGCATGTAACTGTCAAACTAAACACCATCATTCTTTTAGTCAAATATATCACTATTTAAATTTCGGGACGAAATTTCTAAAAAGCAGGGGATACTGTAACATCCGTAAAAAACGGATTTTACCAAACCCGCTCCGTTTATTAACCGAACAATCAGTTAAAAATTTCGTTGCGAATTTAATGCCCAAAATAATTTTAAACGATACATAATTAATTATTATATTAGAATATATAAATTGTTTTTGAAAAACTGTCAAAAATAAGAAAATAAAAATAATATAACCCTGCCGGGTTTCGAACCCGGGTCAGTCGCCGAGTCACGGTCCAGCAAAGTCTTAACACTCAACACTTAAGCCACTGCGCCACTTGTATCTTTTGTTAAATGTTAGAATCATTAAATTCATAACATGACTTTCCGAATTCAAAACCGGCGCCCAAATGCAGTCGTCGGAAATCCCGGCGATCTCGCCAATAATTTAACGATTCCTTCAGTTATAACGTAAACTTTAACTCATCATCGGTTATAACCGACGCCTGAACTCGCGACACAAGTTATAACCGCCGGAGATTTTCTAACCGACGAATCAAGTCGGAAATCGGACCAAATTCATTGACGACTTGCCCTATAAATACCCCCTCGAACCTCTGCAAACATTTTCGCTCAAAACCGCACCCTTTCTCGGCGAAAACTCACTCGCTGGAAATTTTCTGCTCATCGCCGGAAAACCGAACCCTCCTTTTCTGAGCCTTACTAAACCCCCTGAGCTTATACCGAAGTCACCCACATCCTTTGTAAGCATTCTGAAGACTCGCTGCTGCAAGACACATGACGCCGGAACCTGTTGCTGTCGCCGGAGTTCTGCCGGAAAAACAGAGGAGTCCAGTCGGTATACCTCACGCCTAATTTCCCTTTCTTTTATTCATATCTCATCTGTAATTAACCTCGAAACGCTAAAGAAACCGATTAAAACATTGAACCAGTCGGATTTCCGATTCTGGTTAAAACCAGCGAAGAAGACGATGTTCGGTAATGTTTAAGTATAATTAAAATCAAGTTATAACTCGGGTTAGACACACAGTCCAGCGGTGGACTGTGTGCACAATAAGCACTAACGTCTCGAGTTCGAATCTTGTCCCACACACGCTGCCTTAATAAAAATGTCTTTTTTTGTTAACTGAACCGGATTCATTTCATATATATGTTAAGTATAATAATAACCGGAATAATAACCAAGATAGACACACAGTCCAGCGGTGGACTGTGTGTATGTTTAAATCACATGTCACGAGTTCGAGTCCGGGCTACTGCACCGACTCGGACAATTATCTACTTTTTTAAATAAGTCAGAAATGAAAACACTTATTTTGTATTTAAGTATAATAAAAATCGGTTTATATAACATGTTAAACACACAGTCCAGCGGTGGACTGTGTGTTAACGCAACCCACAGGTCCCGGGTTCGAGACCTGTGGAGCGCACCGGTCCGATTCAGTTAAATAGTTTTTAAAAATAATTGATTTTCGGTTTAATCTAATTAGTATATAAATATAATTAAAAACAGATATATTTCGGGTTAGACACGTAGTTCAGTTGGTAGAGCTGCGTGCACGCGTACGGGAGGTCTCGGGTTCGAGCCTCACTCAGCGCACATATACTCGCATTCGAACCGGTCAAAGTCAACGGCCAACGGTCAATGGTCATCGGTCAACGGTCAAAAAAGTCAGAATTTTTTATTATTTATATTTATTTATTTTAATCAAAAATCAATTAAAAATACTTAAAAATAACATTTTTAAGGTTAGAAAATAGCTTTAAACTCACAAAAATACACCCAACAATCCTACTAAAATGGACTAATAAAATCCGTTTACTTACCGAACCATAATGCTATTTATCTAGGTTAATTTCACTCGTGGTTAAAACCATTTCGCGTGCATTCAACATCATCAACTGAACGCACCCACTGTGAGTGAATCTTACAACTCCCCTTTTTAATTACACGTTTTGGGGTGTGTCATGTATCACAAAATAATTAACTCGTTTATTTAAAACTTGTGCCACACCATATCGTGATCTAAACTTAGATTGTTTATATTGTTGTGATTACGTATTTCCTTTTGTCAAATTATATGAAATTCATTCATTAAGCCCATCAGTTCCTCGTGGGAGACGAGTGAGCAACGCATGCCTCAAAACCAATCCATTATTGTTCATGTGTGTATCATTGAGTTTATATTGTTTGTAGTTATGTCTTTCATATTATCATGTTTATGCAATTCATTCATTAGGCCCATCAGTTCCTCGTGAGAGACGAGTTGAGCAACGCGTGCCTCTAAACGTCCCATTATTGTTCAAGTGTGCTTTATTTAATATCTAATGATTGTTGAGTAAGTTTACATCTATTTTTACTCATGTGTGGTTGTGCACTCATTTCATAATCAATTAAATAAACTTGTTCAAATGTTTTCCATAGGATTCACTCGCCAACTTTTGTTGATCCAAAAACCTTTTTACACATGATACAGGTGAACAGGTTGAAGCAAGGAAAACATAGGAAATGCCTTAGAAGAAAACAAAGAAGCTTAGATTGATGTTAGGTCATGATGTAATTATAGTTGTAAATTTCCTATTAAATTGTATTTAATGAATATGAAACGTATAATAAATGTCATGAGCTTTGATGATAACCCAATCATGCCCCGGTCACCTTTTCCGCTGCGGGTCGGGGTGTGACATAAGAGGTTTCTCGAATTGAACCAGATGATCCCCAATTTGTTCACCCCCTTATACCGCTTAGTCGAACATTACATTCGAGGCGTCCCCTCGAAAATCCAAGATTCGGTTTTAAGCACTTCGCCTGCAACACTTGAAGCCGCAATGGAGTTAGCTATGGAACTCACTGAAAATCGCATTCGAAACGGCAAGTTCAAAGATGAGAAGAAGAAAGCACCCATTGAGACCACAACTCCAAACCACCCAGTCTCATCCTCGAAGTTTGCTGGTAAGAGGAAGCGAAATGACAAGAATTTTGCTGTCACCCAAACCAACCCTCCCATCACTGCTGCACCAATCACCCAAGTTGCTCCTCCAGCCGCACCATTCAAAAGGCCATACACTAGCCCACACCCAAGGTGCAACCGTTGTCAATACCATCACCCTCCCGAAAACCCCTGCCAACATTGCACAAGTTGTGGCCGTGCGGGTCACACCATCCAAACCTGCCGTACCCTTCAGCGAATGAACCGCGGTCAACCTCCAACCCAAACCCAAAATCAAATGGTGGGCCAAGCCCAACAACCCTTACTTCTAGCACCTGCACAACACGCAGCCCAACCTTACTACCAACCCAACTACCACATGATGCAACCCATGCGAGCCTGTTTCAATTGTGGGGACCCAAACCACTTCAGGAACACTTGTCCACGCCTAGTGAACATCATCCATGCCCAAGCTCAAGCGAACCCGGTAAACCAAGCCAACCAAGCTCCTCCACCTGCCAGAGGAAGAGCTTTCAATATCAATGCCAACCAAGCCAGGGCTGACAACAATGTGGTCAACGGTACGTTTCTCATACATGGTAGTTATGCATCCATATTATTCGATACTAGTGCGGATAAGAGCTTTGTGTCCTTAGAATTCGAATCTATCCTCGACCAACCTCGTGTTAATCTCATTGAATCTCTAACGGTGGAAGTTGCAGACGGAAAACCCACTTCATTAGATTCTATTATACGCGATTGTACTCTCACCCTAAACGATCACGATTTCCCAATTGACCTCATTCCTATGAAGTTAGGAAGTTTCGATGTTATAATCGGTATGGACTGGCTCAGCCAGCATCACGCTGAAGTGGTGTGCCACGAAAAATTCATTCGTATTCCTCTTGCAGACGGTCAGACACTACGTATTTTTGGGGAAACCCTTCGAAAGGACTCAAATTGATGTCCTGCCTTCAAGCCAGAAGTTATCTCCGCAAGAACTACGTCGCATTTCTAACTCACGTCGTCAAGAAGGGAGGCAAGGGGAGGAAGCTCGAAGATATTCCAATTGTGAAGGAATTCCCACAAGTTTTTCCTGAATTGATGTCCTGCCTTCAAGCCAGAAGTTATCTCCGCAAGAACTACGTCGCATTTCTAACTCACGTCGTCAAGAAGGGAGGCAAGGGGAGGAAGCTCGAAGATATTCCAATTGTGAAGGAATTCCCACAAGTTTTTCCCGACGACGTTTCAGGACTTCCTCCTGTGAGAGAAGTCGAATTCCGCATCGATCTTGGCGCTACACCGGTCGCCAAATCTCCTTATAGGTTAGCCCCATCCGAGATGCAAGAATTGGCCAGTCAACTGCAAGAGTTGACTGACAAAGGATTCATACGTCCTAGCTCATCGCCTTGGGGTGCGCCTGTTCTTTTTGTAAAGAAGAAATATGGAATGTTTCGCATGTGCATTGATTATAGAGAACTCAACAAGTTGACGGTTAAGAATCACTATCGACTGCCTCGCATTGATGACCTCCTAGACCAGCTTCAAGGCGCCACCTGTTTTTCCAAAATCGACCTTCGTTCTGGTTATCATCAGCTTAGAGTGCACGAGGAGGATATCCCAAAAACCGCTTTCCGAACTCGTTATGGTCATTACGAGTTCATGTTTATGCCCTTCGGTTTAACCAACGCCCCCGCTGTCTTCATGGATTTAATGAATAGAGTATGCAAACCCTACCTCGAGCGCTTCGTCATAGTCTTCATCGACGACATCCTTATCTACTCAAAGTCCAAATCCGATCATGAGCGACATCTTCGACTCATTCTTACACTCTTAAGGACTGAAAAACTTTACGCTAAGTTCTCAAAATGTGAATTCTGGTTAGGAGAAGTACACTTCCTTGGTCATGTCTTCAATGACAAAGGGATTCATGTCGATCCTTCAAAAATCAAAGCAGTACAGGAATGGCAAGCGCCACGTACCCCTACCGAAGTTAGGTCATTTCTTGGATTGGCTGGTTACTACCGACGCTTCATTGCCAATTTTTCCCGTATCGCCGTACCACTCACGGCCTTGACTCATAAAGGAAAACCCTACATTTGGGGACCTAAGCAAGAAGAGGCTTTCCAAACTTTAAAGCAAAGGCTTTGTGACGCACCTATCCTTACACTCTCTAAGGGTTGCGATGAATTCGTGGTTTATTGCGACGCGTCAGGGCAAGGACTAGGTTGTGTATAGATGCAAAGAGGAAAAGTGATAGCCTATGCCTCTAAGCAACTCAAGGTTCATGAGAAGAATTACACCACCCACGACCTAGAACTTGGAGCCGTTGTGTTCGCTCTCAAGATATGGAGGCATTACCTCTATGGTACCAAGTGTGAAATATACACTGACCACAAGAGTCTCCAACATATCTTCAACCAGAAAGAGTTGAATAGGAGGCAACGAAGATGGGTCGAACTTCTCAACGACTACAACTGTGAAATTTGGTACCATCCTGGCAAGGCAAACGTGGTGGGATCTCAAGTCAACTAGGTTAGGTTTCCCTCATATTCCCTTCATCCATGGGCTTTAGTCCCATTCCTCTTGACGTCATATAAAATAAATCTTTGCTTAAGCCTTTCGTTAACGGGTCTGCAATATTCTCTTTTGACTTCACATAGTCAACCGAGATAATACCCGTTGAGATTAGTTGACGTACTGCGTTGTGCCTACGTCGAATGTGCCTTGATCTTCCATTGTACATAGAGTTTTGTGCTCTCACAAGCGCTGATGTATTGTCACAATGTATGCAAATCGCCGTCAACGGCTTTGGCCATCTTGGAATATCTTCCACAAATTGACGTAGCCACTCCGCCTCTTCACCGCTTTTATCTAAAGCGACGAATTCGGATTCCATCATGGATCTAGCTATAACAGTTTGCTTGGACGACTTCCAAGCTATAGCTGCTCCCGCAAGTGTAAATACATATCCACTTGTCGATCTATGATCCTTTATATCCGAAATCCAGTTCGCATCAGTGTATCCTTCGATCACTGCTGGATGACGGGTATAATGTAATCCGTAATCTCTCGTGTATCTTATGTATCTTAGCACTCGTGTGATAGCTTTCCAATGATCATCATTTGGATTACTAGTGTATCTACTTAGCCTGCTTACTGCACATGCTAAGTCGGGTCTAGTACATGTCATTAGATACATGAGACTACCAATGATCCTTGAGTACTCTAACTGAGCAACTCCTTCGCCTCTATTTTTCCTTAGACGTTGAGTATTATCAATCGGAGTTCGAGCTATACTCGTATCTTCCGAATTGAATTTCCCAAGGATCTTGTCCATGTAGTGAGTTTGACTTAAGATAAGACCTTCTTGCGTTCTAGTGATTTTTACACCAAGAATCACATCCGCTAAGCCCATGTCTTTCATGTCAAACCTGGCCTTCAACATGTCTTTAGTTGAGTTGATCATATGATCGTTACTCCCAATGATAAGCATATCATCCACATAAAGACATAAAATCACATAACCTCTTGGTGTGTCTTTATAGTAAACACATTTGTCGCACTCATTTATTTTGAAACCATTGTCAATCATGACATGATCAAACTTTTGGTGCCATTGTTTTGGAGCTTGCTTCAAGTCGTACAAAGACTTGACCAATTCACATACTTTGCCCTCTTTTCCTAGGGCGGAAAAACCCTCGGGTTGTTCCATGTAAATCTCTTCTTCTAAATCGCCGTTTAAAAATGCGGTTTTTACATCCATTTGGTGAACTTCCAAATTTCTTAAAGCCGCAATTGCAAGAACCAATCTTATAGAGGTTATTCGTGTCACAGGTGAGTAAGTATCAAAGTAATCTAGACCTTGTTTTTGTCTAAACCCTTTTATTACTAGCCTTGCCTTGTATTCATCAATACTTCCATCAGCTTTCATCTTCCTTTTGAATATCCAACGATATCCAAGTGGTTTACAACCAGGTGGAAGATCTACTAACTCCCAAGTATGATTTTGCAATATAGAATCATTTTCATTCTTAATTGCTTCTTTCCATTGAGGTCCTTCCGCGGAAGAAACCGCTTCGCGATTGGTATTGGGCTCACCCTCAACCATATAGCTCATGAAGTCTTGCCCAACTGATTTTGCAATCCTTGGCCGTTTACTTCGTCTGAGGTCACCTTGGTCGACCTCTGGTCGATCATGTGTTTCATCTAACCACGTAGATGAACTTGGACCTGCTTCATCAACCATTGTTGGTGAGGTTTCATGTGGTTTCATGTATTCATAGGATATGCACTACTTTGATGTGCATATCCTATGAATACACACTCAACAGTTTTGGGTCCTATCCTAAGAGTCTTAGGAGGTGGTACAATCACCTTTGCTAGGCACCCCCACACTTTCAAGTATTTGTACGAAGGCTTCCTTTTTCTCTATAACTCACATGGAGTTTCGTCCCTATTTTTAAGTGGTATCTTGTTCAAAAGATAATTCGCTGAGAGAATCGCGTCCCCTCACATTTCTCGGTTCACACGCGAACTGATCAACATGGCGTTCATCATTTCTTTTAATGTACGGTTCTTACGTTCCGCAACGCCATTTGATTGTGGAGAATAAGGAGGTGTACACTCATGTACAATGCCACTTTTTGCGCATAAATCCGCAAAAGGTGCGACATATTCACCTCATCGGTCGCTTCTAACCGCTTTTATCTTCTTTTTAAGTTGATTCTCAACTTCGTTTTTGTACAAGATAAACTTTTCTATTGCTTCGTCTTTACTTTTAAGTAAATATTTAGTACAATCATCAATAAACGTGATAAAGTACTTATTTCCTCCACGTGTGGGAACTGCTTTTAAATCACACACATTGGTATGAATTAAATCAAGGGGTTCGGTTATTCTTTCAACCGATTTAAACGATGATCTTGTAAGTTTGGATTCTACACATGTTTCGCATTTGTAATCGAAATCAATATGGAATGTTGGTATCATATTTAATTTAGTTAAACGTCGTAATGAAGTAAAATTTATATGTCCTAATCTACCATGCCAAACATTTGAAGACTCAATCATGTAGGTAGAAGTAGAAATTTCATTCATGTTTTTCTTGGTGTTAACCACCGTTACATTTATTTTGAACATACCATTAAGGGCATAGCCCTTTCCAACATACATTCCACGTTTTAGGTAAAACAAATTTGTCCGATTCAAACACTAGACGAAAACCAAACTTGTTGAGCATCCAACCTGATACGAGATTCTTCCGTATATCCGGGACATAGAGGACTTTGCTCAACGTGAGCTCCTTGCCAGAAGTCATCTTCAAGATCACCGTGCCTTCACCCTTGATGTCGGCGGTAGCTTTATTTCCCATATAAAGCTCTTCTTCACCCGTTGCTTCCTTGAATGTTGAGAACAATGACTTGTCTCCACAAACATGGCGGGTTGCACCCGTGTCAACGAACCATCCTGGTGGGTTGGCGCCCACCACGTTGACTTCTTCAATCATAGCCGCTTTCTCGGTTATCATTGCAATTAGAGGCATACCATCCTCATCAACCATATGCGCACGCTCACGCTTGGGTTTCTTGCATTCGTTAGCACGATGCCCCATCTCGTTACAGTTGTAACAAGTAACTTGAAAAGGCGCAGACTTCTTTTTCACAGCCCCCATTCATGGTCCAAGGTTGTTAACTTTTGCTTTACCCTTGTCCCCCTTTTGCGTTTGGAAGATTCCCCAACTTCCACCATGTTTGCTTTAGCCGCAACTTGCGCAATGGTGCCTTTTAGGGCGACCTTGTTGTCCTCTTCGATTCGAAGACGGACCACAAGTTCCTCCACTGTCATTTCCTTTCGTTTATGTTTTAGGTAGTTTTTGAATTCTACCCACGAAGGAGGCAATTTTTCAATTATTGCTGCCACTTGAAATGTCTCGCTAAGAACCATGCCCTCAGCGTGGATGTCATGAAGTATAATCTGCAACTCTTGGACTTGGTTCATAACATCTTGTTATCGACCATTTTATAGTCCAAGAAACGGGCGACAACAAATTTCTTTGTTCCCGCATCCTCCGTTTTGTACTTTTTGTCCAAGAGATCCCATAATTCTTTGGAAGTCTTGAAATTGAAGTACACATTATACAATGCATCCGAAAGGCCATTAAGCACATAGCCTCGACATATGAAATTCGTATGCTTCCAAGCATCAACCGCGCACTGAGCTTGAGCGTCGGTCTCCCTTTCCGCAGGTTGAGGAGCGGTTTCAGTCAAGAACCTCGCAAGGTTCATGGTGGTCAAGTAGAAGAACATCTTCTGTTGCCACCTTTTGAAATGGAGACTCGTAAATTTCTCAGGTCGTTCAGCATGATTTGCCATTGCTGTCGCTCCCACAGTGTTGGCAGGTGTTCCAACGACAAGTTGTTAACATTCGTGTTCACGTTGGTATTGTTTTCAGTCGACATTCTGGAAATTAAAAAAAATAAAGTTTAGTCCGAAAATCTATTTTAACCAACTAAAAACAGAAGAAAACTCCAATTTTTTAAATTACCACGAATTTAATGTTTGGCTTCTAAGTCCAACTTTGAAGACCAAAAACATAAAATTCTTATAATTTTTAGCACACACTTACTGTTTGGCTTCTAAGTCCAACTTTGAAGACCAAAACAGAAAGTTTTTAAAGTAATTTTAAGAACAAAACGAAGAATCCCAAAATCGTTTTCAACAAAAGTCGCTCCTTTAAAGATGAAAACGAAAAGAAAAAAAATGTTTTTAAAACACAAACCGAGTGAAACAAAACTTGTTTGAATCACAAACGGAGTGGTTTTGATTCTACACGAACGGTGTTTTAAAAATTTGTTTTAAGATTGTAGGAACCGTTCGCATAAAATAAATAAAATTTTATTAAACTGAATTACACAAACAGAAAAATAAAGAAAGCAGTAAATTACAGTACGGATTACAACTAAAATAAAGAAAATACAAGAACAAAAATTCAACAAAATTAAGGTTCTTGGCTGAGGATCGTGTTAGACACGGGTCCCTTAAAACAAATTTCAAGTCTCCCAGGAGAACTCCTTTGTTTCCAGGATACAACAGCCGAAACAGTTGCACTGCCGGAGATGACTTCAACCCGAAGATATACCTTGCTGCAAGAAAGAGGAAGAATATTGTAGAGAATTCGTTGGTAATTCGGTGTGTCTTCTGGTGTTGAGGTGATGTTGTATTTATACTGCATCTGGATTGAAACAGTCAAAAGGAATTAACTTAACGAATTAAATTGCATTAAACGTCTTTAATGCACTTTAATTCGTCAGTTACATTCCTGGTCAAGACCCTTGACTCGTCTGTTTCAACTGCTGAAGTGTAACTAGTCTGTCATTAACTCTGGAAGCAGCAGGTCCCGCGCGCGCGCGGCCTCCATATGCCAGCCTGCTGGTGCGCACGCTAGTGTGGCTCACAACCCTGCGCGAGCTTACTGGTGCGCAACCCCTTGCGCGAGCATCCTTGCTCCACAGTCCTATTGTGCGTGCGCCAGTTTGGCTCACATCCTTGCACGAGCCTACTGGTGCGCAAGCCCTTGCGCGTGCATCCTTGCTCCACAGTCCTATTCCGCGTGCGCTAGTATGGCTCACATCCTTGCGCGAGCCTACTGGTGCGCAAGCCCTTGTGCGCGCATCCTTGCGCGAGCCTACTGGTGAGCCAGCCCTTGCACGCGCATGCCACCTCACCAGGGAAGCCATCTGGTCACGCCACACAGTTGCGCCATACTAGTTCACTTTGGCGCGCTGCGCGCGGCGCACGTCAGGCATCTGTTGCGCAACCAGGACTGCCTGCACCATGCGCTTCTATCTGTGTACCTGCGTACCCCTTGCCACGTTTCCTTCTATGGTCTACGCCACCTGTCCTTGCAGCCTTTGCTAAGCCACGCGCGCGCGGTAAAAAATACAAAGGCGGCTCTCAAGCGGCTCGCGGCGTTGCGAGCGTGCAAAGTGCGGCATCAAAGAGCCACATTGCGCCCATCGCCCACGCCACGCGCGCGAGTACGAGTTCGAGTTAGGGTGCACCGCACCCTTTCGCGAGTACACTTAGTGTGTGCTTCCATGAAACAATAAGGAAGGAGTGTCCCACTTAAATACCCATTTAAGTTTCATCACTCCTCCTATGTGGGACAAGATGCTACTTTCCCATTTATTTCAGCATTTAATGTTTCAAACACCAACCTTTGAGCATCGATATCTCATTCATCTTAGCTCCGTTTTGGACGTGGTTTAGTTCGTTGCGAAGCTCTTCCAACATAGAACGCAAATCCGGAAATAAATATCTATATAAACCTCAATTTATAATATTTATTTATCGTCCAAAATTAGGAAATACCCATTTCCTATATTTGTGAAAAATGATATTTTCACTAAATTTCCAACAATCCCCCACATGAATGGAAATCGATCTTTCCCCTTTCAAGTTTCAACGATACAAATTCAACAATCAAGTATATCAAGATAGGTAGGCGTAACCTTTGAACCCTCTTTTGTGAAGCATACTTAGCCTCCTAGGGTCTTGTAGACGCGGTGTCTTTGAACAATCCCCCATTTATGTAGGCGACAATATACATTCACACAATACTCTCCCTAGTTTAGTCAACTCCTCATGGTTGTGTCCGTTCATGGTCATGGAACACTTTCCTGGTTCTGCGAGAGCTCTAGGATTTGCGCCTCCCCACAAATCCATTCGAAGCGACCCAACTTCTCTCTAACATAGGTGATTCATCGAATCATTAAAAGCATCATGGTTAATTTGATTTCCTCAAATCCTTAACCTCAACATGCTTAACCTTACTTCATGTCACTGATTGGAACGGACTAGGAAGTATATAACTCCCTTTATGAATCTTTTGGGGCACCCCCCACAGTGACTCCCTTTGGGTTTATGATTAAGTTTGCCTATTGAACCTAGATCTTGGGATCTCCAGTCAACTAGGTTAGGTTTCCCTCATATTCCCTTCATTCATGAGCTTTAGTCTCATTCCTCTTAACGTCGTATAAAATAAATCTTTGCTTAAGCCTTTCATTAACGGGTCTGCAATATTCTCTTTTGACTTCACATAGTCAACCGAGATAATACCCGTTGAGATTAGTTGACGTACTGCGTTGTGCCTACGTCGAATGTGCCTTGATCTGCCATTGTACATAGAGCTTTGTGCTCTCACAAACGCTGATGTATTGTCACAATGTATGCAAATCGCCGTCAACGGCTTTCGCCATCTTGGAATATCTTCCACAAATTGACGTAGCCACTCCGCCTCTTCACCGCTTTTATCTAAAGCGATGAATTCGGATTCCATCATGGATCTAGCTATAACAGTTTGCTTGGACGACTTCCAAGCTATAGCTGCTCCCGCAAGTGTAAATACATATCCACTTGTCGATCTATGATCCTTTATATCCGAAATCCAGTTCGCATCAGTGTATCCTTCGATCACTGCTGGATGACGGATATAATGTAATCCGTAATCTCTCGTGTATCTTATGTATCTTAGCACTCATGTGATAGCTTTCCAATGATCATCATTTGGATTACTAGTATATCTACTTAGCCTGCTTACTACATATGCTAAGTCGGGTCTAGTACATGTCATTAGATACATGAGACTACCAATGATCCTTGAGTAATCTAACTGAGCAACTCCTTCACCTCTATTTTTCCTTAGACGTTGAGTATTATCAATGGAGTTCGAGCTATACTTGTATCTTCCGAATTGAATTTCCCAAGGATCTTGTCCACGTACAAAGACTTGACCAATTTACATACTTTGCCCTCTTTTCCTGGGGCGGAAAAACCCTCAGGTTGTTCCATGTAAATCTCTTCTTCTAAATCGCCATTTAGAAATACGGTTTTTTACATCCATTTGGTGAACTTCCAAATTTCTTAAAGCCGCAATTGCAAGAACCAATCTTATAGAGGTTATTCCTGTCACAGGTGAGTAAGTATCAAAGTAATCTAGACCTTGTTTTTGTCTAAACCCTTTTATTACTAACATCGCCTTTTATTTATCAATACTTCCATCAGCTTTCATCTTCGTTTTGAATATCCAACGATATCCAAGTGGTTTACAACCAGGTGGAAGATCTACTAACTCCCAAGTATGATTTTGCAATATAGAATCAATTTCATTCTTAATTGCTTCTTTCCATTGAGGTCCTTTCGCGGAAGAAACCGCTTCACGATAGGTATTGGGCTCACCCTCAACCATATAGCTCATGAAGTCTTGCCCAAATGATTTTGCAATCCTTGGCCGTTTACTTCGTCTAAGGTCACCTTGGTCGACCTCTGGTCGATCATGTGTTTCATCTAACCACGTAGATGAACTTGGACCTGCTTCATCAACCATTGTTGGTGAGGTTTCATGTGGTTCTCCTAGCATAGGAAACACATTTTCAAAGTATGAGACGATGTTAGGATTTGCCTCCATGATAGTGTTTACGTGGACATCGGGATTCTTGGACTCGTGTACAAGAAAACGATGTGCACTACTTTGATGTGCATATCCTATGAATACACAATCAACAGTTTTGGGTCCTATCCTAAGAGTCTTAGGAGGTGGTACAATCACCTTTGCTAGGCACCCCCACACTTTCAAGTATTTGTATGAAGGCTTCCTTTTTCTCCATAACTCATATGGAGTTTCGTCCCTATTTTTAAGTGGTATCTTGTTCAAAAGATAATTCGCTGAGAGAATCGCGTCCCCCCACATTTCTCGGTTCACACCCGAACTGATCAACATGGCGTTCATCATTTCTTTTAATGTACGGTTCTTACGTTCCGCAACGCCATTTGATTGTGGAGAATAAGGAGGTGTACACTCATGTACAATGCCACTTTTTGCGCATAAATCCGCAAAAGGTGCGACATATCCACCTCCTCGGTCGCTTCTAACCGCTTTTATCTTCTTTTTAAGTTGATTCTCAACTTCGTTTTTGTACAAGATAAACTTTTCTATTGCTTCGTCTTTACTTTTAAGTAAATATACATAGGAATATTTAGTACAATCATCAATAAACGTGATAAAGTAATTATTTCCTCCACTTGTGGGAACCGCTTTTAAATCACACACATCGGTATGAATGAAATCAAGGGGTTCGGTTATTCTTTCAACCAATTTAAACGATGATCTCGTAAGTTTGGATTCTACACATGTTTCGCATTTGTAATCGGAATCAATATGGAATGTTGGTATCATATTTAATTTAATTAAACGTCGTAATGAATTAAAATTTGCATGTCCTAATCTACCATGCCAAACATTTGAAGACTCAATCATGTAGGTAGAAGTAGAAATTTCATTCATGTTTTTCTTGGTGTTAACCACGGTTACATTCATTTTGAACATACCATTAAGGGCATAGCCCTTTCCAACGTACATTCCATGTTTTAGATAAAACAAATTTGTCTGATTCAAACACTAGACGAAAACCAAACTTGTTCAGCATCTAACCCGATACGAGATTCTTCCGTATATCCGGGACATAGAGGACTTTGCTCAACGTGAGCTCCTTGCCAGAAGTCATCTTCAAGATCACCGTGCCTTCACCCTTGATGTTGGCGGTAGCTTTATTTCCCATATAAAGCTTTTCTTCACCCGTTGCTTCCTTGAATGTTGAGAACAATGACTTGTCTCCACAAACATGGCGGGTTGCACCCGTGTCAACGAACCATCCTGGTGGGTTGGCGCCCACCATGTTGACTTCTTCAATCATAGCCGCTTTCTCGGTTATCATTGCAATTAGAGTCATACCATCCTCATCAACCATATGCGCACGCTCACGCTTGGGTTTCTTGCATCCGTTAGCACGATGCCCCGTCTCGTTACAATTGTAACAAGTACCTTGGAAAGGCGCAGACTTCTTTTTCACAGCCCCCTTTCGTGGTCCAAGGTTGTTAACTTTTGCTTTACCCTTGTCCTTTTTCATTGGTTTGCCACTTTTGCGTTTGGAAGATTCCCCAACTTCCACCATGTTTGCTTTAGCCGCAGCTTGCGCAATGGTGCCTTTTAGGGCGACCTTGTTGTCCTCTTCGATTCGAAGACGAATCACAAGTTCCTCCACCGTCATTTCCTTTCGTTTATGTTTTAGGTAGTTTTTGAATTCTACCCACGAAGGAGGCAATTTTTCAATTATTGCTGCCACTTGAAATGTCTCGCTAAGATCCATGCCCTCAGCATGGATGTCATGAAGTATAATCTGCAACTCTTGGACTTGGTTCATAACAGTCTTGTTATCGACCATTTTATAGACCAAGAAACGGGCGACAACAAATTTCTTTGTTCCCGCATCCTCCGTTGTACTTTATGTCCAAGAGATCCCATAATTCTTTGGAAGTCTTGACATTGTAGTACACATTATACAATGCATCCGAAAGGCCATTAAGCACATAGCCTCGACATATGAAATCCGTATGCTTCCAAGCATCAACCGTGCACTAAGGTTGAGCGTCGGTCTCCCCTTCCGCAGGTTGGGGAGCGGTTTCAGTCAAGAACCTCGCAAGGTTCATGGTGGTCAAGTAGAAGAACATCTTCTGTTGCCACCTTTTGAAGTGGAGACCCGTAAATTTCTCAGGTCGTTCAGCATGATTTGCTACTGTGATCGCTCCCACGGTGTTGGCAGGTGTTCCAACGACAAGGTTGTTAACATTCGTGTTCACGTTGGTATTGTTTTCAGTCGACATTCTAGAAATTAAAAAAATAAAGTTTAGTCTGAAAATCTGTTTTAACCAACTAAAAACAGAAGAAAACTCCAATTTTTAAATTACCACGAATTTAATGTTTGGCTTCTAAGTCCAACTTTGAAGACCAAAAACATAAAATTCATATAATTTTTAGCACACACTTACTGTTTGGCTTCTAAGTCCAACTTTGAAGACCAAAACAGAAAGTTTTTAAAGTAATTTTAAGAACAAAACGAAGAATCCGAAATCGTTTTCAACCAAAGTCGCTCCTTTGAAGATGAAAACGAAAAGAAAAAAAATGTTTTTAAAACATAAACCGAGTGAAACAAAACTTGTTTGAATCACAAACGGAGTGGTTTTGATTCTACACGAACGGTGTTTTAAAATTTTTTTTAAGATTGTAGGAACAGTTCGCATAAAATAAATAAAAAATTATTTAACTGAATTACACAAACAGAAAAATAAAGAAAGTAGTAAATTACAGTACGGGTTACAACTAAAATAAAGAAAATACAAGAACAAAAATTCAACAAAATTAAGGTTCTTGGCTGAGGATCGTGTTAGACACGGGTCCCTTAAAACAAATTTCGAGTCTCCCAGAGAACTCCTTTGTTTCCAGGATACAACAGCCGAAACAGTTGCACTGCCGGAGATGACTTCAACCCGAAGATATAGCTTGCTACAAGAAAGAGGAAGAAGATTGTAGAGAATTCGTTGGTAATTCGATGTGTCTTCTGGTGTTGAGGTGATGCTGTATTTATACTGCATCTGGATTGAAACAGTCAAAAGGAATTAACTTAACGAATTAAATTGCATTAAACGTCTTTAATGCACTTTAATTCGTCAGTTACATTCCTGGTCAAGACCCTTGACTCGTCTGTTTCAACTGCTGAAGTGTAACTGATCTGTCATTAACTCTGGAAGCAGCAGGTCCCGCGCGCGCGCGCCTCCATATGCCAGCCTGCTGGTGCGCACGCTAGTGTGGCTCACATCCCTGTGCGAGCTTACTGGTGCGCAACCCCTTGCACGAGCATCCTTGCTCCACAGTCCTATTGTGTGTGCGCCAGTTTCGCACACATCCTTGCGCGAGCCTACTGGTGCGCAAGCTCTTGCGCGTGAATCCTTGCTCCACAGTCCTATTGCGCGTGCGCCAGTATGGCTCACATCCTTGCGCGAGCCTACTGGTGCGCAAGCCCTTGCGCGCGCATCCTTGCGCGAGTGTACTGGTGCGCCAGCCCTTGCGCGCGCATGCCATGTCACCAGGGAACCCATCTGGTCACGCCATACTGGTTCACTTTGGTGCGCTTCGCGCGCGCACGTCAGGCATCTGTTGCGCAACCTGGACTGCCTGCACCATGCGCCACTATCTGTGTACCTGCGCGCCCCTTGCCGCGTTTCTTCTAGGGTCTGCGCCACCTGGTCCTTGCTTTGCGGCGTTGCGAGCGTGCAAAGTGCGCCATTAAAGCGCCACATTGCGCCCATCACCCACGCCACGCGCGTGTGTGCGAGTGCGGGTTAGGGTGCTCTGCACCCTCTCGCGAGTACACTTAGTGTGTGCTTCCATGAAACAATAAGGAAGGAGTGTTCCCACTTAAATACCCATTTAAGTTTCATCACTCCTCCTATGTGGGACAAGATGCTACTTTCCCATTTATTTCAGCATTTAATGTTTCAAACACCAACCTTTGAGCATCGATATCTCATTTATCTTAGCTCCGTTTTGGACGTGGTTTAGTTCGTTGCAAAGATCTTCCAACATAGAACGCAAACCCGAAAATAAATATCTATATAAACCTCAGTTTATAATATTTATTTATCGTCCAAAATTAGGAAATACCCATTTCCTATATTTATAAAAAATACTATTTTCACTAAATTTCCAACAATTTTTATAGCATTAGATACTTTTGCGATTGGAATTCCATCGCCGATTAATTGACAGAACCATTTTGTGATTGAATTGTTAGCGACCTGCTGGCCTTATAATTTCCTAAGGCGGTACACAAAGGAGTGGGTTTAAGGAGTTAATTAAGGTTTTAGCTTTTTGTGATGACCAAATCGGGTCATCCCTATATATACATAAGTTAGGATATTGTATGAGAGTCATCATATTCAGTTTTTAAGTTATTTTTCTAAGTATAATATATTTTAGAGTTATTCACCTCATATTCAGTTTTTAAGTTATTTTTCTGAGTATAATATATCTTAACGTTATTCACAAATATCATGTATATTTATTCAAACTCCTATTGCGACCTATTTGTAAATATATAAATATATCCTTCTTAAAAAAGTTTTTATATGTATATAATTGATACAAGTATGTATATATTCAAATATCTAGAAATTTATGAAAACATATTATAATATATATCTTTACAAGAAAATCACACAAGACTTATCCAAATATAATATATATATATATATATATATATATATATATATATATATATATATATATATATATATAATAAAAATCAATTTGGAGACCTTTGTCATCATCTTAGGCCATTTATTTTTTGTTTTTTCCGCCCATTTGGATATTGTTATTTAATTTAATCTCTTCCAATTAATTATAGATAACTCTCTTACTAGGTATTATTTAGTTTAATCTCTTCTACTTAATTATAGATAATTATTATTTAGTTTAAATTTAATCATATTATTTTAATTGTTTATATTACCTAACGTGTAATCTAATAAGTACATTTTTAATTCCTTTTACCCAAATTATTACTTCTTTCTCAGACATATACTTTTTATTTGTAATATATATATATATATATATATATATATATATATTTACTCTTATTCTTTACAATGATGTAATTATCTCTAATAAACTTTATTTTTTTTAAATATAACTTTTTTATTATTTGGGTAACAATATTACATTTATTCAACCTTTAATTTGTTCTTATAGATATAACTTTTTGATATCTAATATATAAAATTACATGTATTCAACCCGTGTAATAAAGAAGGTTTTAAAGATATATTGTTTTATTATTTGGTATATATAATTTATTTAGTCAACCCATGTGATACACGAGATTATAACCTATTACTTTAATATATTAAAAGTTATTTTTTACAATATTATTTTTTATACTTCTTAATTTTTATTTGATATTTATCATGGCTTTTGCGACCTACTTATTTGTTTATTTATTTATATTTTATGAGTAAAATGTCAAAGTCGTCCATAAGGTTTGAGTGCTTTTGCTTGCTTCATCCAAAATAATATTTTTTTTGTAACTGGACCCTCACGTTTCATTTTGTTGTCATTTTAATCTAAATCACTATGTAATTAAAATGTATCATGAACTCTAATGGACGATTTTAGCAATTCTCAAACCTCATAGACGATTTTGACAATTTACCCATTTATTATTTTGTTTTTTAATTTTTCTTCTTTATCTTTAAATAAAAAATATAATATGTATATACATACATATACCACACATTTATATATATGCACACACTTATTTTTAAAAATTTTCTTTTTTATCTTTAAATAACAAAATGATAAATAAATTAACGATGCTTGGTAGACATGAGAGACGACTGGTATTAATGTTTGGTACGAAAGAGACGATGAGGTACGAGTGTCGAGATAGATGTCGTGGTTGTGATGGCGACGATGATGGTGGAGATGGAGGTGGAGGTGGATAAGAGAGAATGATAGAAGGGTGAGAGAGTGTGTTTATGGTATGTGTGTGTATATATATAATTATAAATGCGTGTGTGTATGTATATAATTATAACTAATTTATTATTATTTTTATTTAAAGGTAAAAAAGATATTTTAAAAAAATAACTGTTTGTATATAAATGTGTGAATATCTATATATATTATAT
Organism: Scalesia atractyloides; assembly: GCA_947069175.1. Lineage (NCBI taxonomy): Eukaryota > Viridiplantae > Streptophyta > Magnoliopsida > Asterales > Asteraceae > Scalesia > Scalesia atractyloides. The sequence goes on from CAMTDV010000008.1 coordinate 96,914,401, forward strand.
TTATAATTATTTTTATTTAAATAATAATAAAAAATAAAAATAAAAGAATAAATGGGTAAGTTGTCAAAATCTTCACTGATGTTTGGGTATTGCCAAAGTCGTCCATGAGTTAACCACACATTTTAACTGAGTTAGCGATTTTGATAAAAATGAAAACAAAAATTAAATGTCAGGGGTTCAATTAAAAACAAAAAACAAAAATAGTTTGAATGGAACAAACAAAAGTACCCAAACTTGAGGGACAAATTTAACATTTTACTCTTTTTATATAAAGAGTTGTGATAGTATTAACACTATATTATTTTTTCTAAATGTTAACTTAGTTAATACTCTTTTAATTTGTGTTTTCGTAATAGATTTGTTTCAAGTTAGTGAGATGGGTATCCCTATGTTTTGGCTGAACAAAAGAACCTATAACTATATTGATTTGCAGCAAGAGGGTATAGATGGACTCAAGCTTTGACCCGAAGGCTAAAACTCTTACCATTTGTATATCTTTGTTAATAAGCGGCCTAATAGATATCGCATATGTATCAGCGGCCTAATATATAGCAACCCACTATGACTCATATGATCCGAATTAGAGGTGCATAAAACGGGTTTTGGGCCGTACCTAAAATCGGGTAAGGTCCAATCGGTTATGATCAGAACTGCGTATTAGAAGACCCGGGTATTGGAATTTATATCAAAATCTAGTGGAATCGGTCCGGGTATGACATTGTACGGTTAAACCCGGAATCGGCTACAAACGGGGTATGGATGGAATTTTAAATTCTTACCATTAGAAACTGGTTTCTAATGGTAATATAGCCGTTTGAAACCGGTTATTTACCATTCTAACACTCTAAATTACTATAAATAGGTCTAGAACGTTTAGTTTTAACCAAGCCACTTCTTTAACTCTCAAACACTCTCTAAAACAAAAAACCGCTCAAGTTTATTTATTTCTCCAAGACTCCAACGATGCCAAGTAACAAAGATATTGTTTTGGTGCTTGAAACCAAACGAAACCCTGAGATTTGGAAGCACTACGACTTGTGTCTAATGTTGGACAACACTGAGATGGCTCAGTGCAAATATTGTGAGAAGTTCTTGAAAGTCATGGCAAACTCAACTCTCAAAAAACCTACGTGCAAACATTGCCCCATGAAAAAGCGAAAAAGAGGGGAGTCATCTGGATCCGCCAGCCAACAATAGTGGTAGTGTTTTACTTTCACTTTATGTATTATCTGGTTAAGTTTATTGTTAAGTTTTAATGTTTAAATTTAGAATGTAATGTTAATGTTTAATATTTAATGTTTAGTGTGTAGTGTTTAATGTTTAATGTTCAATTTAAATAAAATAACATAAATATTAAACATAGTTAAGATTATACATAAATATTAATACTAAAATACTAGTATTAACTAAAATTGAATGTCTGTTAAAAGCTTCCAAATTACAAGCTTAGTAAATAGTCTTTCATAAACTCGTTCATATTCGGCCGTTGATTCTTCAGTAACTTGTTTATCGTCATTTGAGTCTTCCAACTTGTCCATTCACCAGCGATAAATTTTGTGAAATCTTCCTATTTGTTGGGCATGCTTATGATCTTTGCTTTAAGACCATTAATTGTATAGTTGGATTGAAAACTCATTTCCTCGTCAAACCTATCCTTAACGCGAGACCAAGAACTACTCCCAAAATTATTACGTGTACACTCCTCTCATAAGTATTCGGTCCTAATGTATACAAAAGCTAGACCCAATGCGTTAGGGCCGGCCTAGAGGGGGCGGGGTGGGCGACGACTCAAAGCCCAAACCTTCCGGAGGCCCGAAATTTTTTTATATATTTTATATTGTAAAAGTTAGAATATAGAAAAACTGAATCAGAAAAAAAATAACACAGTTAAGTGCTTGATTTTATGGTTTACATGTTGCTTTAATAACAAGAATCTGCGGGTTCGGGTTCGGATCCCATAAGACACTGTTTTTGTTGAGTTTTGTTTTTTTAGCTATTCATTAAATGTAAATGACATTAATTATCTAATTTTGTCAAGTTGAATTAAACGAAAATGAGAATTAGTGCCTAGTTTTGCCAAGTTACATTTTTTCTTTTAATCACTTCCCAAATTTAGCTCAAAAATGATTATTTAAATTAATTATTAAATTATTATTCAATCTACAACTAAATAAATTTCAGTTTAAAGCGGCTTGCCGCAACATGCGAGTGATTCGCAATAGTACTTAATTCATTTTAATATACTTTAACATTATTATATATTCTTTTTAAAAAATCTATATTACAAGTCACGCATTTTGTATTTGTCTAAGGCCTAGAGATTTTCAGAGACGACCCTGCAACGCGTACTTCTTATTGTCACTTCAAGTTTGAAACATTTTCATAAGCTATTTGGTTTGCGGTTTTGTGTATTTATATGATGGTTTATGATAAACGGAATCATTATGATTTATGAAGTTGTATGATGGTTATTGATATATTATATAGTTGGTCATTGATTTGTGAAATGTAAATTTATCATTTTGATTTTAGGTAATTTGGTTAATGATTGAAGATAAATTAGATATTTAGAGTTTTTATTGTTTGAACCAACCTGAACGTAAAATAAAATCTTCCAAGTCCGTGACTCCCCCCTTCTCTCTTCGCTATATATAAGTTTAAGATCCGTCACTGCCTAGGCACATTCAAACCATATAATCTTGACGGGTCAAATAAGATTCTTCAGGCAACAAGGGTCAAAGGATTGATATATCAATCTCTTTACATTTTAATATGTTTGAAACTAAGAATAAGGGTATAGAATAGAATTAGATCCAAATCAAATTTAAATAGATCCCTACCATACAAATCCAAATTCAAACGTATATTCCTTTAAGTAGAATATAAAATTTCCCTTAATATAAACAATTAGTGATTCATTGACAACTAAACACTTGAAAGTTTTATTTTATTTTTTATTCAGGCTTTGTAGCATTAGTCCAATTAATATTTGATATCTCAATAATGATTCCTCCTCGTTAGATGGTACAAAGTTAGGGAGGCAAAAAAGTCCAAGTTTAACGGATATACTTAAAACCCGAAACATACAGGTTGGGTATATCTGAAGCCTACTGGGTATGGGTCGGGTACAAGGTTTAAAAAAGAAAAAATTTCGGGTATGGGTATGGGATTTAGTGATACCCGCCCGATACCCGGCCATTAATCCGAATAATACCCGAAAGTATCATATTATAGATTTCCATATATATAAACTTAGTACATATACTTATTACCTTCTCTATAGTCATATGTGGATATGTATTTGGCATGTGCTTAGTGAACAAATAACTTATTATTGAGCATGTATATTGGATATAAAAGCTATCACCCTTTTATTATGTAGATGTTTATGCAATTAGACGGTACTGATACAATTACTTAATTAAGTAATCATTTTGATTTAGTTTGGTATATGTGGTCTGATATGATATGTAAATTATTAATCATATTTTCATTGTTATAGTCATTAAAATAGTAAATTATATAAATATCAAAGTAAAAATTGCACATTTGTCCTAACAGGTATTTTTAAGAAATTAATATGTATACCTGATGCTTGTGGGTATGCTCAATACCTGACGGGTAATTACCCGATAAATACCCAACGGATAACGAGTTGGGTATGGGACAAAAAATTACAACCAGATACAAGATTAGAATTACCAATACCTAACCCAAACACGTCCCATTACCATTCCTGTACAAAGTGGACAATAAGTGGAACTTTTGTCACTTTGTTGATAGTATCAACACGAACATTATCCTTGGTATCAAACTCTTAATCATCATTATTCTTATAGTGCACCAATTTTATAATCACACCTTTTCTTATTAAATAATATTTACATTTTTATATTTAAAACGTTTCAACATTAATTAAATAATAAGAATTACCAAACACAATAATGTGTAGAAAGCCAATATTAAATATTGAAAAAAGAATGAAGCTTGAAACCATAATTCTTTAATTAGGTATGAATCAATTGTAGACTACAACTATGTATAATAAATAATCTTTAGTTACAAAATTTGATAAACCAGAAGCTAGTAAATAAATACTTTTTACAATACTTGCATAGATGTATGTTTTCCAAAGAATATGGTTGACAAATTTTATAAAAGTTAAAAGAGCATAATTTTTGTGATAGTGTATAGTGATGTCGTAAAAATGTTCATTGTCACCAACACACCATATATTGTTGGAATAACAATATTATAGTTTTAATAAGAATGAAAATGTATAATAGATGTAATTTATGTAATATTTAAGGACGTTTATTGCATTATTGCATTTTTTTCTTTTATAAAAAGCTTAGGAGGGAATACGGTGTCAGATCTAATCTAGAGCTGAGATTGTTTCAATAATAAGATTGTTACTAATATAAACTAGATTTAGGCCCAAGGCCCTATCGATTTGTACCTTACTATAACTAGATATAATATATTATAACATTAATTGTTATGGAAATGGTTCTTATTAACATTTTTAGGTTGAACATGACGCGCAAAAAGCGCGTTAACATCGACTTGAAGTTCAGCCTGCTCTTTGCATATCTTCCTAGCACACTCGGTTAGTGCATTTAACTTTTCCGTAACCAAACGATAGGATGCAAGATGCCCAAGAACATCTATCTGGCCGTTGGAGTGTGACAATTTTTTTAACCTATCAAGTTACAAACAAATTAGCCTACATTTAAATTAAAAAAAACAAAGGATAAAACAGTTTAGAAAATATTGAAAATCTTTCTTTAATAGGCTAAGAAAGTTAGTATTAAGCGGTTGCTTTTGTAAAGTCGTCTCAGTTTTACAATACCATGCTTTTAATATCATAGCAAATGGATACGTCAACCCACAATCACCATGTCATTAATATACGTATTTGTATATTATTAATTTACAACAATCAACACTCGATAACAACACACAGTTGCAAGACGATCAATTGTTAAGTACAATCGCAGCTAGTATAACAATACGTTATACAGAAACAAGACTTCAAAATAAAGTCAAAACCCAACCAAACAAAGCTTTAAATACCCATAAATAAAAACAACTTGCAAAGCTAAATGTACAAATACACCATGCATATTAAACCAATGGTCTTTGGTCGGTGTTTTAAAGAAAGAAGCTGAAAACTTCAAAGTGAAGCCAAAACCCACAAAAACCAAACCTTAAATACCCACAAAAGAAAACAACTTGCAAATCCAAATGTACAAACATAAGATGCACATTGAACCAATAATGTGTGTGTTACAACCAGCAACATCACTGTGTTTCAAATTTTAATATATATACAAATATAGAAACATAAAATTGTTCCAAAAAGCTAAAGTGTTAAGAATCGAGACGGCTAAAACACATGCACAACATAGCAGTTTAAGGTTGTATGCACAAACAACCATAACTCTCAACAAAACATTTAAACAACAAAGCTCAGAGGGGTTGGATGGCGGAAACATATAATACCAAGCCAAATTCTAACCAACATCACAACTATGGCTCTTGGAGGACCAATAGATCAACTTCATCAAGCCAGACAGTCAACAATTCACTAGTGTCGTACGAAAGAAGATTGTTTTGAACCAGTTAGGCTAATTGAGTTGTACATCACCCAACAACATAACATGACTAGTTTACAACATGCAAATAACATTAAAGACCCAAATAGCCATTAATATATTAATAGTTTATATTGTTTATTACAATTATCATTTAGTTTTGGAGTTCTTATTGAACTTTCACACACACAAATATATATATATATATATATATATATATATATATATATATATATATATATATATATATATATATGGGTGGGCTTCGGCTACAAAGTCCTTTTTTTCTACAAAGTGTAAAAAGTCATAAAACACCATAATTTAAGCCATAAAACACACTCAAAAACCACAAATAGTGAATATCACTAAAACACAATATGTAAGCCCTAACAATCCTTAAAAACTTCAAACATGCCATCCTACAACTATGAATATAAACACAATATGATAATCAACATAAAACATACGAATGTTAGTCATTCGATATTTAAAGCCTTATCATCCAAAACACAACACAAAACCCACAAATATGGTGTTTTAGTAATCTCCACTATGTTAGTTGTGGGTTTTGAGTGTGTTTTATGACTTTTTACATTTTGTAGGAAAAATGGACTTTGTAGCCAACTTTCACCATATATATATATATATATAGGCGAAGAGTTTGCTAAAAAGTTAAAATTTTCTAAAATGTGTAAAATTCATAAAATACCATAATATCAACCATAAACACACCAAAACGCACAAATAATATAATAAAGATTACTAAAATATCATATATGTGGGTTTTGTTTTGTATTTCTAATGATAAGGCTCTAATTGTGGAATGACAAACGTTATGGTGTTTTATGTTTAGTAGCATGTTGTGTTTGATATTCATAGTTCTATGATGGTGGAAGTTTTTATGGGCTATTATGGTTTGAATATGGTATTTTAATAATCTTTACTCTGTTATTTGTGAGTTTTAAATGTGCAATTATGGCTGAAATTATAGTGTTTGATAACTTTTACACTTTTTAAAAATTTGGACTTTGTATCCAAACTTCACCATATATATATATATATATATATATATATATATATATATATATATATATAACATAATCCAAACTCCAAGTTGAAAGCATTTTGACACATGTCAAAATTATTAAAATGACATCGATCTAATTCAAACGTCTTATTGAAAATTATTAGTGTATTTAAGGAATGTATTTTATTATTATCTCCGGTTCTCTCTTCTACCGGGTGTCGTTATCATATATCGCTTTTAAATGATAAAACTAATTTTCTAGACTTACTCGTTGGCCTCAAAATCTCAAGTTTTTTCTAAATTTTTAGAATTCCACAAATATGTCTTTACTCAGTTTCACACAACAATCAAAAGTTTTCAGTGCAACAATGGCCGAGAATTTAACAACACCTCATTCCATAACTTTTGTGCCGCCAATGGTACGACATTCCGTTTTTCTTGCCTTTACATATCCTCACAAAATGGTAAGTCCGAACAAAAAATACAGTCAATTAACAATATTATGCGAACCGTTCTTTCACAATCATCTGTTCCTCACACCTTTTGGCATCATGCTCTCGAGCGTGCCACATATTTGTTAAACATTTTACCTACCAAAATCTTAAACAATACTACTCCCACTTTTTCTCTCTACCAACGCCATCTCACTTACGATCACCTACGCACCTTCGGGTGCCTTTGCTATCCTCTTATCCCTTCGCCAACCATTCACAAACTAGCAGATAGGTCCACCCCATGTGTTTTCCTTGTCTATCCATCTAATCACCGAGGTTATAAGTGCTACAATCTCAAAACTAATCAAATTACTATTTCTCGTGATGTCATATTTGATGAACATCATTTCCCATTCTCCACACCTTCATCAAAGAATTCTTATGACTTCTTAACCACGGGCCTTCATCCCCTTTTTTGGTCACAAACTACTTCATCATATCCTTTCCCAACACAAACCAACACCACCCAAACCCAAAATAACCATCCCGTGACCCCTCCACAGTCCACGGCCCACTCCCATTCTCCTCTTTTTTTCCTCACCCGAACACCCATCCTTATCCCCCACCGGCCCATCCTTATCTCACACCGGCCCAACAGAACCCTCTAACCAAAGCCCACAAGCGACCCACTCAAACAGCCCGCCAACTTCCTACCTCCACAACCCCTCACCAACCTAATCCAGCCCACCAAACCAAACCCAGCCTAGTAACACAACCAACGCAATCCTAAATCCTCCACACAACCAAAGAAAAATTCACAGACACTCTATGTTAGGCATAGTAAAACCAAAGCAACACCTCAATCTCAACACCTTTACCTCTCCTTCCCTCTCTCCCCTTCCTAAATCACCATCCGAAGCCCTTCCAATCCGGACTGGAATAATGCCATGCTTAATGAATTCTGAGCACTAATTTAAAACGGGGCTTGGGAATTAGTACTTAAACGGCCTGATATGAACATAGTTCGAAGCATGTGGATTTTTCGACATAAAAGAAAGCGGATGGAACGCTTGAAAGGTATAAAGCCCGCCTCATGTGTCACACCCCGATCCGCAGCGGAAATTAAAGTCGGGGCATAATGGGTTATCATCAAAGCTCATGACATTTACTATAAAGTTTCATATTTATTATTTCCCATTTAAAATAGAAATTAAATCAAACATACAAGCACAACATGTTCTAAACTCAACATTCATGAACTCTTTATTTTTCTTCTAAGGCAAATTCCTATGTATTCCTTGCTTCAACCTGTTCACCTGTATCATGTGTAAAAATGGTTTTTTGGGTCAACAAAAGTTGGCGAATGAATCTTAAAAAACATTTGAACGAATTAGTTATATTGGTTATTTAAATAAAAATGTGCATAACCAAATATGAGTATACGCATATGTAAATTTATCCACAAAACATATAATATCAATTAATGCACACACACATATCAAATGATGAACAATGAGATCAATGCTCAATCAAACGGAGCCGATCTAATGAGGCACCTGATGCTCAACCCGTCTCCAACGAGGAACTGATGGGCCTAATGAATGATTTGCACGCAACTTGACAAAAATGTAAACACGCAATACAACAAATAACATTTACATCTCACGTTAGATCATATAATGGTAATAGCACAAGTGTTTGAATAAACGAAATGTATAAACGACACATGATATACCCCAAAACATGAATAAAAAGGGAAATTTATAAGAATTCACTCACACTGGGTGCGTTTCCTTGATTGATGAAATGAATGCGCACGAAATGAGGATTTGATCGACGAACGAATACTAACTTAAGATAATAATGCGATAATTCGATAAATATAAATGATTTAATATTTAAATTTAATACTTTTTGTTAGGTTTTTAGGTTATTTTTTGTGGTTCTTATGGATATTTTAAAACCTTCGAAATTGTATTTTTTTTGTATTTTTAATTGATTTTTAACTAAAATATAAATATATAAGTAATATAAGTAAGTAAAATAAAAATAAAATAATATAAAAAAACCTGTCAGGTCTGACAGGGAACCTGACCGGTTCAACTGTGATAATAGGCAGCGTGTACGGGATTCGAACTTGAGACCTCTCGGTTGCGTGCATGCAACTCTTCCAACTGAGCTACGTGTCTAACCCGTTAGGAGTCTGATTTTAATTATTGTTATACACTCATTAGAATTTATAGAAATTACTTAATTTAAAAAGGTTTTAAAACCTATCGAACCGGTGTATGAGATACGATTCGAACCCGCGACCAAAGACTTGTTTTGCACCCAGCCCAACCAGTTGGGCTGGGTGTCTAACCCGCTTATCTTAGAGTTTTAATTATATTTATCAACTGTAAGAACTTCATTTCTTCATTTAAACATAACCCGGATCTGAACCCGACATATATATATATATATATATATGTATATATATATATATATTAACAGATCACATTCACAAACTAGATAGACAAAACATGAACGTAAGGGGGTTTAAGGATTCATACCACTTGAAAAGTAAGTTTCTCGGTTTTCCGATATCGAATTCCGACGACAGAGAAATTGATCAGAGAGTTTCTTCAATTTGTTTTGGACTGAAAATTTCAGGAATGGACGAGGTGGGGAATGGTAATTCCTTCGATATTTATAGGGTGTTAATCATTTAAGGTTTTCGGTTTCAACTGACTTTGGTCAAAAGATTTATTACCGAATTGATTTTTATAACCGAAGTTTGCCATGATTGAATCTTAATGCCTTGATTAAAAATCAGTTTCTTTGACCTAATTCGAAAGAGAAACGGTAATTGATGGAGATTGGAGGTTACAACCATTTTACAGAGCGGGTCTTTTGAATTTTGGATCCAAGAGTTATTTTGATATAAAGGTTATTAGTTTGGAATATATCAGCTGTAGAGAGTGTGATGGAGTGGTTTTGTTGGTTGACACTTATGTGCGTGACCCGGGTTCGACTCTCGCGGTCAGCACAATTTTTTTTATTCTTTATAAAATCCATTTATTACTATTATTTATTATCTTTGTTATTTATTTAATAGTTTTATTATATAAATTATTTAACACCAATTATAAAATAATTAAATGAGTAATGAAGCATTTAATAAATATTTAATCTTTAACGGAGCGGGTTTTGGAACCCGTTTAACGACAGATGATACATCATGTGTGATGGACGTTATCAACAAATTGGGGTGGATTGTGGGGAAACATTTAGCCCAGTGGTCAAACCGGCTACAATCCGAACGGTTCTTTCCATTGCTTTAAATAATTCTTGGCCAATACACCAAATTGGATGTTAAAAATGCATTTCTTCATGGCCACTTAAATGAGACCATTTTTATGAACCAACGCATGGGATTTCGTGACACTCAGCACCCCGATTATGTATGCCGTTTGAAAAAGTCTTTATACGGTCTTAAACAATCACCCCGAGTGTGGTATCAACGCTTCGCCAATTATGACCCTACAATGGGGTTTCGACATAGTCAATGCGATCACTCCTTATTCATCTTCAAAGAAGGTTCCCACATTGCATTTATCTTATTATGTGTGGACGACATTCTTCTAATAACATCATCGGATACTCTATGGACCCACTTCATGGCCTCTCTTTCAAATGAATTTGCTATGACGGACCTTGGCCCACTTACTTATTTTCTTGGCATCTCGGTTACTAGACAATCACATTCGTTATTTCTCTCACAAGAAAAATATGCCAAGGAAATTCTTGAAAAAGCAAGGCTCTCTGATTGCTATCTCGCGGCCACTCCGGTCGACACTCAACAAAAACTAAGTCAATCTTCGGGAACCCTTTTGGAAAATATCATAGAATATAGGAGTCTCGCGGGCGCCCTTCAATACTTAACCTTCACCCGCCCGGACATCTCCTATGCCGTGCAACAATTATGTCTTCATATGCATGCCCCTATGACAACACATATGAATTCCCTTAAAAGAATCCTACGCTACATGAAAGGAACTTTGCATTACGGATTACATCTTCACCATTCCTCCACAACCACCCTAGTTGCCTACACGGATGCCGATTGGGGTGGTTACCCTGACACAAGAAGGTCAACCTCGGGTTATTGTGTATACATGGAAGACAATATTTTATCTTGGTCCACTAAGCGACAACCAACCTTGTCACGCTCAAGTGCAGAAGTGCAGTATCGGGCTGTCGCAAATGTCATCGCGGAAGTATGTTGGATTCTAAATATCCTTCTCGAACTACACCACGCACCCACACAAGCAACTTTAGTAAAATGTGATAATGTTAGTGCCATTTACTTGGCCGGCAATCCAATCCAACACCATAGAACAAAACATATAGAAATGGATATCCACTCCGTTCGTGAGAAGATTGCCAAAGGTCAAGTTCGAGTCCTACACGTTCCCTCTAGATGTCAAATCGCTGACATCTTCACCAAAGGCTTGCCTAGAGTTCTCTTTGACGATTTTCGATCCAGTCTCCACATCCGAGAGCCTCCTGTTTCGACTGCGGGGGAGTATTAGTGTATATAAGGAATGTATTTCATTATTATTGTGAATAGTTTAATTGTAGTGATAGAGCATAATTCTAGCAATCTGTATGTGCTATATATTGTACGATTATGTCTTAATGAAAGGCAAGCAAGATTATTACCTTTCTACAAAAATAACATAGTATTGCTATATTAAAAAAATTACTCAAGTTAGGAAATAGTCATACATTTATGTAATTTGGTGGATTCAAATATGAAATATATGTATGATTGAATGTTTAACATCATGAATATTCGTAACTATCATATGTAATTTGGTGGATTCACATATGAAATATATGTATGATTGAATGTTTAACATCATGAATATATATATATATATATATATATATATATATATATATATATATACCAATAAACAACTACTATTACATACATGCATTATACTAGATGTAACATCCCAAAAATTCAATAAACCTGGTAAGTTTGAAGGGCAAATTGGTAACTAAAAGATAGAGGGGTAGGAGGAGAGCCGACGTTGGTGAGATGGATATGTTAAGGGCCTTCACTTAAACCCTAAATTTGAAAGGAACATTTATTAGCATCCACCCTCATTTGCAAGTTTTTCATTTTGAGAAGTTTTAGAGGGGGCAAGTGGTTAGAGAGAGAAACATCATTCTCGAGCTCACAAACTCCATTAGTTTTCGATTTTATCAAAGAGGGCATGGTGTGGGACAAGCTAGTATCCACAATTGTTTACAAGTGGTTTTGAGCATTAAGGAGGCATAAACGAGTTGTTTTGATTGTATCTAAGGTTAAACATAGTTCTTAAGTAAGTTTTCATAAAATGCATATGTAATTGCAAGTCTTGATGCTTGGGATTTCGATATACACGGAAGCATAAAGTTTGCATCTACATGGGTTTACACGGCTGAATCAATAGCCGCCATCATCAACACCGCTTAGGGTTCCTAAGAAGAAGTGCAAGTTTTCGTATCTCATGCATATTTCGAACATATAACGTATTTTGTATGAGTGGCATAATTCGTATAAAGTATAATTCGTATGATCAGCTCATATGAAAAATGAAGAAGCACAATTCATATGATAGGCTCATACGGAAAAGGTATATTTCGTATAAAATATGATTCATATAATGGGCTCATAAAAAAGGCATTCCGTATGCATAGCGTATTTTGTATGCCATAGGCTTCGGATTAGGGGTGTCTATTGTGTTGAATTTACGGTTTATGGGTTGGCGGGTTGGAATGTACAACCCGAACCCCGACCCATATTTTTATTCACGTACAAGATTTCAACCTTAACCCACACACACATAAATCTAGGTAAACCCGAACACGACCCTTTTTAAGTTAAGTCATATATGTTAACGAGATATAAGTGGGTTGTTGGGTTGTAAGCGAGTTATCGATAACGCGTTTAATAGTGAGTGTGACTGTGACAAATAAATTATATTGTGTGTTAATGCTAACATTTTTATAACTAATCATATAAATGAAAAACGAAAAAAAACAAAAAATATATTTTTTTTAAATACTTAAACAGGTTAATAAATGAACCCATTTTTTATATGGGTCAACTTGAAGTGTTTTTAATAAGGTCAACTCGAACCTGACTTGTTTTTTAAATGGTCGTGTTAACTAAACCAAACCTATTTTTTGTGTCGGGTTTGAGTCGTGTTAAAAATTGCCGGCCCTACTTCAAATGAAAGCTTAAATGAAGAAGCTAACCATATCACATGTGAACCAGATTGACCTAATGTCTAAGACTCGAGACCAAAGGTTTAAAGTTGTAAGGTTCATAGTCTACCTAACTGAATTGGAGGAGTCCTTTTTTGGATTGCCAAGTAATCATTTGTACAACTAAGTAGGGATGATCAAATTAACCGTCATAACTCATAACTGATACAATCAAACCTAGTATAACCAATAACCTACATAACTAATGGTTATGGTTATGAAATTTATTTAACTGACCAAGTGGTTATGGTTATGGTTATGAGGGTTTAGTTACCCGATAAACCGAACCGAACTTATAATATTAAGTCTATGTAATATATTTTCATTTAACACTAACCATGTAGAGCTAACCATGCAAAGGTTTCTTAATAAGATAAAAGTATATTTGTAACAAAATGATTTTGATGTAGTTTATTTTGATAAAGAAATCTACTTCTAATTAAAGGCTTAAGTAAGTTTTTTTTGTTAAGAAATATTTTAGTAAAAGAGATACCACATTGTAGTCTAACAAAAAAGTGTAGTCTTGATTGTCTAAAAAAGGTAAGTCCAACAGATTGGTTCTATTTTATTTTGTACATCCATTGGCTTAAAAGTTTTGAACCGAACTATAACCAAATTTAGAACCGATTAACCGTAACCAAAGTTCGGTCATGGTTATTCAAATCACATAACCGAACCAAATTGATCCATACACACCCTACAACTAGGTAACGGATCCACTATGTTGAGGGAGTGCTTTTATGGATTGCCAAGTAATCATTTGTACAACTAGGTAACGGATCCAGCAGGGACGGCTACGAATGACATGTTGCAAACTAAGCTACAATAGACGTAATGTATGAATTAAGGTAAGCTCGTGTAAAGTAATATTATATTTTGTTTAAAAGATGTTTATTAAACTAGAACCTATTTAGTATAATTGACTTTTAGTATACACATAAGTTTAATGTTTAGAGATGCTTAAAGAGGCGGGTGACATGGACTCGAAGGCTACCATACGCAGTGACTGGCATCCTAATTATTTATATTTTGTTTTGATTTGAGGCTTTTGTTTATCCGCGATGTAATAGACTTAAATGTATGTTTGAGTGCTTTTGCTGCACTATAATGAATTTCTAAGTTTAAGAACTATCTATTAAAGAGTAAATCCAATATATGATCAGACCCCCTCCCTTTAGGAAATATCACCAGATTACGTATTTAACATTGTATTTACGTAATACTGTAAAGGTTGAAATCGTTGCTCTTGATCGAAGTTTTAAGGAAGTTTTGTAGTATATTGAGAAATTCTCGACACTTCAGTAGTTTATTGAGAACCTTTTTGAAGTTTTGATAAATGGAAAGATATGTAAGGTATTTAATAAATTTGCTCTTGTTATAACCTTTGTCTCGTGTATAAAACCCTTACTCTTTTTTAATTACAATAATACCCTGGATATATATATATATATAAAATGGGCATAATTTGCAAAAAATAAATAAATAAATAAGAAAGCAAGTATGTTGTCTAATTAGCAAACAAGAGCCTATTGGTGTCATATTGGTTTCATTGAAGTGCAAAAGATGGCCTACCACACACTTATTTTTAAACGACAAACTATTTAAATTGCTTCTAATGTTTTGCTTTAATTGGAGACATTTGCATCGTTAAAATTTTCAATTATAAGTAATTTATGAAGTCAATAAGGATGCTCAAAGGAATTTGATAAACCAAAATGCTTCATGATGTAATAACCACAAGCTAGTGTCTACCTTAATTGTATGCAACTACCATACGCCATTTAAACTCTACATACACCATTTCATGTGTTATTGCAATAGTATGTTCAACATATTCATATTCTAGGATTGTTTATGCTTACCTAAAATAATATATTCATGCTCTAAGGGCTGCTCATTGCGATACGTTCACATCCTCAAGATATTTCGTGTCGTATATCGTTTGTATCTACTTGTTTCTAAACACCTTTAAACTGTAAGAACATTAGATGTTATGACCAACAAGAATAAATGTATCCTAAATTATGATAACTAGATTTGATTCATATACCAAATATCATCTTCATCAGGCATATTAAACCCTCTTGTTTCTCTTATTTCTTCAAACTCTATCTTACAATCTCAAAAAGGGGTTCTTACATCATTAATCTTGTTATAAAACCAATGGATTTAACACTTCTGCTAAGATGATCTTTCATTCATAACTAATATTATTAACTCATACCATAGCATGAAAAAAGGATAAAACCCATGATAGGACCTTTACCATAGTATAAGATTTGATTCATAGTGCAATCATGATTATTGATCGGGTCCATAACAACTATAACAATAATTTTGACATGAAATTTTTTTATACGTCACAAACAATTCATTTTTATTAACTATAACAATTTAATTAATAAAAATGAATTATTTGTGACGTAATGCTATAAAATAAAATAGTATAATTGGATGATAACTTATTTTAAATTAGTAATACCTTTTTTCATTTTATTTTTATCAATGAAAAGTTTTGATAGACATAATTTAGTTACTATAGTATCACAATGTAAAAATATTAATGGTCACAACGAGTAACGAAAAACTAATTAAATTACAAGATATAGACGAAAACATTCCTTTAATTTCATAGGATACAAAAATACATATATAATTATTAACCTAGATCACAATTAAAAAATTGTAATATATAGTTTACCTTACAAATGTGTTCCATACAAGTTTTAGTCTACAATATAATTTAAACATCAACAATATTGCCATTCTTGTTAGCCAACCAACGGTTGCTAGCGTCCACATAGTTATGATTGAAGTGCAAGCAAGAAGTTTGAAAAGAAATTAAAAAAAATAACCTAGTAACAATATCCCACCACCCTACAATTTTATTATGTGATACATATATATATATATATATATATGTATATATATAGGATTTGATTCAATTAACAATCAACATAAGTTGTGAGAATCATTAGAATTTCTACTTCTCACGCAAGTTGGACCAACATGCACGGACGTAGATTAAAATGTTATAAACAATATGTAAAAATTTTTGTATGTGACATTTTTTTTGTTAGAACAAATGATTTTTATAAAGATTTTTGAGACCTTTTTTTGAAAAAATCTTTTGTAAAGTTTAGTTCTTATGGTTCTCACAACTCAAGATTGTTCTCGTAACAAGGTGTCATCCGCTTTTTTTCCACATGGTGCAATAAGGTTTTTTCGGACACGTGACATATTTCTAGTCGCTTCCTACACCTTTTAGGAAAAAGTGTTTTTTACTAGAACCCAAACACACATGTATGTATGTATGTATGTATGCATGTATCTATTCACCGGTTTAGGTTTTGATAAGAAGAGTTTTATCTTAAAAAGTGTATAAAGCAACTAGGAAGATTTCATGTGTCCAAGAAAACCAAAAAAATGCAAATAACACCATATGGATAAAAACAAAAAAACGAAGGATGACACTACTGTGAAGAAAGAAAAAAAAACCCGGATGACACGATGTTATAGTTTCTCTTCTTACCCTTATAGGTTAAAAATCCTTAGTAGCATAACCCAACCCTACATATTCCAAAAAAAAGTAACTGGTTGCATCACGTTTTATAATTCAGCGAGCCTAAGATTACTTTTTATGTTTCTTTTATATTATCATTCGTATTCTAGTGGATGATTCAAATAAGAAAAAAATTTTGTAAGAAGAAAAAATAAGAAATTTCAACCAATAAGAATGTTTTATTTAATTCTATTAATATTTGTATTTAATGTTATTATAAGTTTATATTGGTAAACTTACATATATTATTAATTTGTAGTATTCCTCTTTAATAGCCAACTATATTAAATTTGTAACTTCTTTTAAAATATATATATTTAGAAAAACATAAAATTTAGAGTGCATGACAAATCACGAGTTGTGTATGATAAAGTGCAGGATAAATTTCTATATGTGTAGAATAAATTTTGAAATATGTAAGATAAATTTTGGTGTGTGTAGGCAAAAAAAAATTTAGTGTGAAGACTTAGACGATCACCATTTTACATTCGCAATTCCTTCGTTTTGGATTAAACATGAAAAAATTCTTGATTTTATGTTTTATCGGTTAGTTTTGAAAAAACAATAAAAACTATGCGTTATGTTTTATCTCGTTGTGAGTGGAATGGGATTAATCATGCATAAATTCTTTCTGTTGCAATAATTATGGTTTTGGATTAAAAAACATGAAGAAATTCTTAACGTTGTGTTTTATCAGTTAGTTTTTTTTTTTTTAATTAATACTATACGTTGTGTTTTATTTTGTTTGAGTCTGTTACAATAAGCATTGAATTGGATTAATCATGAAAAATTCTTGACATTGTGTTTTAGCTGTTAGTAACACACAAAAAACACACCAGTGTCTGAAATAAGTTAAATGACACATAAAACACACCAGTGTCTTGACATTGTGTTTTAACAATTGGTAACACACATAGAACACAGTAGTTTCGAATGAGAGAAAGATAAAGAGAGAATCTCGCAAGAAAGGTGGGAAGTTATGGTATGACAATTATTTCCTTATTTAAAACATGTTAAATGACACATCTACCCCAATCAATTAAATTAACATATTTTTAAGATACATATACTACCAAAATACCATCAAGATGATCTAAATCATCAAACACACTCATCCAATGGTCAAAATCATTCCTACACTTTATAGGAAAAACACACTTTGTAAAGAAACCCCCACCATAGATATATGGGTTAGGATATAATAGGAAGTTGTGTTTTTGTAGAAAGCATAGAAAGCCATCTTAGCCACTAGGTTGTATAATAGATTATTAAGATTAAAGGGGTGGAGTTTATCAAATTCAAAAGAGGAGCTTGATTTTTAAGGAGTATTATGGTTCATTCAAGATAATATTTTCTTTTTCTTCCAGTTTTGGTATTTTTTAAAACATTAATAATTCTATCATATGATATATTTTTTTAATTACACCATAAAAATGAGAGTTTTTTTTTAATCTCCAAAACAAGTATGCTTTTGAAAAATAAAATTTGAAAACCCAGATGCGTAAAACACAATGAACAACATAACACACTATAACACAATGAACCTCAAATTAGAAACATTGTGTTTTAAATGAAATGCTTGATTACATAGTGTCTTTAGCATTATGTTTTTAACGTTGTGTTTTAAATGAAAGCTTGATTACATAGTGCGTAGCATTGTGTTTTATAAAACACGATTCAAAAACGCAATGAACTAAACACAATGAATTAGTGTGTGTTATAATAGACAATTCAAAAAAACAATGAACCAAATACAATGAGCTGGTGTATGTTATTATAAAACATAATTTAAAAACGCAATGATCTGGTGTGTGTTATAAAACACAATTCAAAAACATGATGAACTAAACATAATCATCTGGGTGTGTTATAAAACACAATTCTAAAATGAAATGAACTAAACACAATGAACTAAGTGTGTTATAAACCACAATTCAAAAATGCAATGACTTATAAATGCAAACGCAAAATCAAACCTGCAAATATAAACCCAAAATCAAAATCGAAGCAACGATCTGACCCAAAATACAAACTAGAAATCAAAACCTGCAAATGCTAACTTGCGTTAATTTAAACCAGTTGCCATGGAATTCAACACTCCCTACACTTATTCATCTCCCAAATTCCAAAACCCAATTCGATATAAACTGAATTCATGCTCGATATTCACAACTGGATTCATAAAAAGCTCATTTTTAACCACCAAACTTATCCTCATCTTTAAATACAGAACGTAAATCATGTATTCTAGGGTTTACTTCTTTTTTGTACTTATAACCGCAGCTGCAAACCTTTTAATTTCTGATCAACAATGGCTGAATAAGTAATCTCTCTCACACAACTTCAATCTTATTTCACGATATTAAAAGTTTCTTTATTCTAATCTGCTTCATGCATCTACTCACAGACCGAGAAAGCATTTTTGAAGAAACCAAAAGTGTTCCTCTATATATACAAATAATCTGCTTCATGCATCTATATACAAATAATTCTTTATATAAGATATAAATTTTGTAATCATAAAAGTTAAACGGAATTTTGTATAAAGTAGTAATAAGATTATGTTGTTTAAAATTGAAAAGAATGAAATATATATATATATATATATATATATATATATATATATATATATATATATAAGGTAATAAATCTTGTTTCTTGATACAAACGTAGCCAACCCTACATATTGGAATTAGTATGTTAAGTCTATTATGCGTCACCATAGCCGTCTATACGATATCTTATCATAAATTTTGGATATTTAGAAGTAACTCTTTCGATTTTATAAAAGATAGCTTAGTCATCATTGTTAGGTTATATGTTATAAATATTTTTTATCCTTTCTCACATCACTATCTTCTCTCATTTCTTATATCTCATCGTTCTTTATAGTTTTTTAAACACAATTAAGTTATTTAAGTTTTAAACAATTAACAAATATACATTAATTTAAAATATTTAGTAATCAAAATAAAATATTTTTATTAATAATAACACTAGATAGATAAATTAAAAAAATTAAACTACTTAACAAAAAATAAAACTATATTATTAAAAAAGAATACTAAATTAAAAAAATAACTAGTCTTCATCATTGACACTACAAAATGTGTCATCATTGTCATGGAACACCAAATGTTTACTTGATATGCCTTGAATTTCTCTGTTTTTTCAACTTCTGCAAAGGTGAAAGATTTGACAATTGCTATGTAGTCAGAATAGTGAAATGCTCCAAACTCGGGTGGTCTCATATGTTGAATTTACTCTTTAGCAAATGGTTCAAAATAAAAACATTCAACTAAAAATGCAACGGAAAAAATCAAGTTTTTGTTACAATCCAACGAAATACGATTAAAATATTGTCCATATCAATAAAAACAAAAGGAGGATGCCGGACTTCAGCGGGGAGCCTTGCCTCGAACCAGTCATCAATTCTTCAAACCACCTGGTCACAATGGGCCGGGAGGTAACCGTCTATCCCATGCAACACATACACCATCACGCTTTACGTTCATTTACTTAATCATTCTATTACTTTGAAAACTTTACATTTTACTGATAGCAAAACCATTTCATTATCTATCATGTTTTAAAGAAAACATCTTAACTATACTTTGAAGTTGTCTGAGTATGCACACTACCTTAAAACGGTAAAGTAAGAGGGGTCTATAAACTCGCATGTTCACAGTTGATAAATGTATGCTATTGTACATATTATACCTCGAACATCACTTAATTTGCACGAGAATATAATACACGAAACCCTATCACTTTATAATACTATCAGATGAGTGTCACCGACAGTGAGTGTCACCGGTTGTGTCATCAGACAATGTCTCCTGACACTGTCATGGCCACATAGTCACGATGACATTAGGTGGCCTTTAGGCAATATCGCTAGCTAGTGTTGTTGATGACAAGTCTAATCAACACATTATTGCCTAACTCGCATTAGGGCTTAATGCAAACGCTGTCGCATACCTCCTACAATCACCCATGAACGAATCACCAATAATTGGCAAACCTTGGGATCAACGCCTTCATTCTCAACACTTTCCCATCAGTGTCGCCAAATTCATCACCAGTGTCGCCAATATCATCACCTTCATCTAACCAGATCCGTTTTAGGCCAAAATCACATTTTTTACGTCCAAAACATTCGTTATACTTCAATGCAATATAATCCATGATTAATTACCTAATTACATGTACAAAACCTTTTTTATATAAAAATCCATGTTTCACCTCAAAACCCTAAAAAGCCACAAAACTTTATATATGGAGTGATTCTTACCTGGATTCTCAAACCTTCTATTCCTTAGCTTTGATTCCTTTTCCTTCACTTTTCTCTCTAACTTCCCTCTAGATTATTTAATCTAATAAAGATGATGAAAATTAAGATAATGTTTTCAATTCTTCTTTATATAGTAAGAAATTAAGGCCCACAGCCTATCATAAACATTCCATTTTGGGATTAATCAACTCCAAACTAAGACCCTTTAATTAAACCTTCTTTATTCATTTCATATATACAAATATATTAAAACTCATGGTATTATAAATATATCCCGCCAGCAAAATAATATAAGTGCTTGTATACCACTCCTAAAACTGTAAATGAAGGATTGGGTGCCACTCAGTTTTATGATGTTGAGTACCCTGGCTGATAGAGAACGTTTAAGTCCTTATTGGAGCTGGCAACACCAAAGATGGCATGATAGATTCATATATCCTATAGGTGAAGTATATGAAGAAAACCCACTTGAGTTAAGAAAAACTTAAGAAAACTTTATGTAACATTTTTTATTTTTAAATAGGGAATGTAACATAAATATGTTTGAACATTTTCATATAAAAAATGTAAATATATTTATGTTACATTCCCTGTATTTTTTTAAGTATATATGTAGGAAGTGAATCATGAGAAAACTACTTAAATGTGAGAAAACTAAAAAACATATAAACAAAACTTAAAAAACACACTAATTTTTTATTTATTTATTTATTTATTTTTTTGCATTTTTTGGTTGTAAGTTTATCATTTTTTAAAATAAAAAATTTGAAAATAAATAATAATTTAGTATACACATGTGCAAAATATGTTATATTGCGTATGCCAGTTAGCCTTATGGTTTAGGTTTTTGGTTATCGGCTTAGTTTAGCTTTTAGGGTTATCTTTTTTGAGGTTTTTGTTTCGGGTTTAGTTTTTAGTTGGATGGGGGGTTTAAGTTTAGGATTTACTTTTTAGATTTTTTTTTTGCGAGGGGGGTGGTTAGGTTTTTGGGGGTGGGGGATTTATGTTGTTTATTGGGAGCGGGAGCAGGGGTTTAGGTTTTTTCGTAGTGTTACACATGTAAAACTATTGTTTTTCATTTTTTTTGTATTTTAAAAATGTAGGTGTACAACTCAAAAATATTTAAAAAAATGGTGTTTTTTAAGCTTTCTAGTGAGTTTTTTTTATTTTTCTCATGATCTATCACTATATGTATATAACTTTAACCTATACCAACTACTTGTCATTGGGAAGGCAGGTCCTTTTTCCACAACTCGCACCCTAGCAATATCGACGATATGTCTTCCGGATAACACTGACTGGTCAGAACTACCATCTAATCTTGTAAGAATTTGTTCCAACATTACTTTGTGTGGGACAAAAACATTGCCATTAACAACTAGATCATGGGTATATAATTATAATTATAACTACTGGCGGATCTAGCCCAAAAATTCAGGAGTATCCAAAAAAATTAGGATCAGTGGTATCATTTGTATAAAATAAAAATAAAAATTTTACACTATGTACTCGAAGTTGAAGGGTATTTTT
Source organism: Scalesia atractyloides (assembly GCA_947069175.1). Taxonomy (NCBI): domain Eukaryota; kingdom Viridiplantae; phylum Streptophyta; class Magnoliopsida; order Asterales; family Asteraceae; genus Scalesia; species Scalesia atractyloides. The sequence continues at coordinate 96,937,148 of CAMTDV010000008.1, forward strand.
AGACTATGAAGACAGAGTTGAGAGATAGACCAGGCAACCCCTCGTTATACATTGCGTCCGCCCCTAACAATAACCATTAGAGTTAGTATTTTAGTAATAATAATAATAATAATAATAATAAATCTAACCATATAAATCATCATCCATCAAGAATACAGTAAATAAATGGAAGTTAATATTCTCACACCTTTTCCCTTTATCTCTATATATACGTAGATATACATAAAAAGATATAGTAAAAAAGTATGAAAATAAGATTTTAGAAGTACGGGAATAGTAAAAGCCTAAATAAACCCATACACTCAGGTTTTCAATAAAACTAATTTAAATGAGTCAACTCACATTTACTAATTGCAATATTGAAAAATTCTATATTCCATGATGTGTAATTAAACCAAAGATTCAAGGGTATTGATGTCATTAACTATAAACCTTTCTTAGGTGTCTTTCCAGTATAAATCAAGCACCTTGCTACTTATTTTTTTATTTGCAATTGTCCATACCACCTTCGACAAAATGCAGGCCAAAGCATTTAACTTCATCCCTTTGAAACTCCCGTCTCCGGCGATCAAACTGCCACTGGCTCAGGCAATCTCATTCCCCGATCATGTCGCCCGCGACATCACCGATCATGTCAAGTCTATAGCTATACCAAATCAAGAAGTATCAACTTCAGTTGAAGAAGAAAAAATGGCAGCTTACTGGGACTATCAGTTTTTGTTTGTGTCCCAACGTTCAGAAACCGTTAATCCAGTTAGTTTGCGTGTTATCGAGGGTTCCATACCGTCAGATTTTCCACTAGGAACGTATTATCTAACCGGACCAGGATTGTTTAGGGATGATCATGGCTCAACGGTGCATCCTCTAGATGGTCATGGCTATCTTAGAGCATTCACAATAGATGGGGTTAAAGGTGAGGTAAAGTTTATGGCTAAATACATTGAGACCGCGGCTCAAGTGGAGGAGCATAACCGCGAAACTGGTGAGTGGCGGTTCACCCACCGTGGCCCGTTTTCGGTGCTTAAAAATGGGAAAAGATTGGGAACACCAAAGTTATGAAAAATGTTGCTAACACTACTGTGTTAAGATGGGGTGGTAGGTTGTTATGTTTGTGGGAAGGGGGAGCCCCTTATGAGATTGATTCTAGATCGTTGGATACTATCGGGAAGCTCGATTTGATCAATGGTGTTGATGGATCATCGACACCATCGATCTCCAATCGCGAGAGGCGGGTGGGTGGTGACGTCGTCTTAGACCTTGCTACAAGCATATTGAAACCAATATTATATGGTAAGAATATTTGTACGATCGGGTAGGGGTGGAGTCAACAAGGTCTGGTGACTCGACCACTAATATTTGCTTAAAAATATAATTTAGACTCTTTATTTTTAATCAACGAAGGATTGGTAAAGAAGTTTTGGTTGTTACACTACAGAATCAATAATAATTAAATTATTTACACATTTGAGTCTTTTCGGTTTTATTATTATTATTATTATTATTATTATTATTATTATTATTATTATTATGTTAAAATACTTGTTAATATTTTATTATTTTAATTATTAATCACAGTCAAATCCAAAATTAGTATTGTTGAGGATTCTTATACGCAGGGGTTTTCAAGATGCCATCAAAGAGGTTGTTGTCGCATTATAAGATTGATACTTCAACGAATAGACTTCTTATGATGTCATGCAATGCAGAGGATATGCTACTCCCACGTAGTAATTTCACCTTCTACGGTATGTTTGTTAATATATGAAAAAGATTTAAAAAAAAAAGAATAAACAATTACTTTAAAAAATGTTTAAAAGTAATCTTGAACCTATCCTTTAACTTTGTACTTTTTCTTATCTATTTTATTAGTTTACATATTGTTAAATAACATAGTTGATACTTTAAAACTAATTTAAATCAAACATATTATTTAAAAAGTCTCCCTAACTAGTGAGTCCAACTGATATGGTAGTTAATTTATTTTTATTATTTATTTATAATTGTTGAATTTATATGATGAGTTTTACCTTTCAAAAAAGCAAGTATCTATAAAATTAACCTTCGTTACAATAGACTAGTTTTTAGATATAAATAATCAATAAAAAAGATGTTGGTAAAAAATTTGGGAAGTGAAATTTTTGTTTAACATAAAAATTTGGGTTATACTTTAGCTAAATTTGGAGTAAATATTTGGATTATACTTGAGTTAAATTGAAAGTTTGGTTTATCCTTAAGCTAAATTTGGAATGAAAAGTTTGTTTGTAACTGAGCTAAATTTTGTGTGAAATTAAGGTTTATACTTGAACTGAATAGATGGTATGATTTTAACATTCAAATATAATTATGTAATAGTGTTGTTTTTGGGTGTTTCAGCTTCTTGCTGGCATATTCTTTTTATATTTTATATTTATACATTCCGTATTTTTATAACTCATTATAAAATCGATGAAGTTGTCACCCAATTGTGTTTTTTTTTTGTAAGTTAAGTACAATTAAGTTTCTATAGTTGGGATTGTCCATTATAATTTTCTTAGCATTCACTCTGCATTTTTGTCTATTGTTTACTTTTAAAAGAATACTTTATATAATTTTGCAGAATTTGATTATAATTTCAAGATCCTGCAAAAACAAGAATTCACTATCCCTGAACATCTGATGATCCACGACTGGGCTTTTACAGATTCCCATTACATATTGTTTGGCAATCGAATCAAACTTGACATTCTTGGTAACATCCTTTTACCTTTTTTTTTACAAATTAAATTTTAATAATCCAAACTATAACTCATTCACCGACAATTTTACACTATCTAATAATACAGGATCAATGACCGCAGTATGTGGACTTACTCCGATGATAACCGCATTATCAGTGAATCCTAGTAAGTTGACATCTCCGATATATCTACTACCTCGTTTCCCTGAACACGAAGGAAGGAGAGACTGGAAAGTGCCGATTGAAGCTCCTTCGCAGATGTGGGTACTTCACGTCGGGAATGCCTTCCAGGAAACCTATCACAACGGGAATACGCAGATTCAAGTACAAGCTAGTGGTTGTTCTTATAAGTGGTTCAATTTTCAAAAGCTATTTGGTAAGTTTCTTTAAAAGTATAGAAGCTAGGACACAAACCAGTATTTATGGAGAAATTTTGCTACAAAAAATTCGTTAAAGTGTCTCGTTGCAAATTAGCGACAGAGTTTGCAACCTAACACTTTGAAATCAATTTTGCCAAAGTGTCTTGTTGTAAATAGTATTCATTGCAAATAAAATGTTGAAAATCCGGGCTATAATTGTAAAAATTAAAATAAAATCAAATTATGGTACATTAAAAATTCACGTCTAAAAACATATAGTTTTGAAATACCTCTATAGGTCCCAAAAATGACTAAAAATAATAAAAAGTAATTTAAAATTTCTTGTCATAAAAACAGTCTAAAAATACTTGGTCTTTGAAAAACTTTGTAGCAAAAGCGTCGCTGAGGCGACATTATTTTTCATGGCAAATGCCTCATAGCAGAAATTATATGGACCAAAAGTGTCATAAACCTGTCACAACAGAGGTTTTGAAATGGATTTGCATCGGTTGGCCATCACAATGTTCTGCTTGAGCCTTGATGTAGCATTTTCTTCCTCTTTTGGACTTGATGTTTATTTTTATTTTTTATCGATGTATATATCATCTTTTATGTTATCTAACAACATTAAAATAACTTTACGATATCTAATGGTGATTTATTTAACAGGATATGATTGGCGCAGTGGCAAGTTAGACCCGTCGATGATGAACGCTGAGGGGGGAAATAAACTGTTGCCCCATCTCATCCAAGTTTTGATTAACTTGGATGCAAGCGGAAATTGTGAAGAATGTCGTGTGAACCCTCTAAATGATCAATGCGACAGGGCGACTGATTTCCCTGTTATAAACAACGATTTTGGTGGGCGAAACAACAAGTATGTCTATGCGGCAACATCTTCAGGTTTTCGCCGAGAGTTGCCGCATTTTCCATTTGATAGTGTAGTGAAGTTCAACACCGCGGAGAACACCACCCAAACATGGTCGGTTGGCACCCGACGGTTCATTGGTGAACCCATTTTCGTCTCTAAGGGGAGTGACGAAGATGATGGGTACCTTCTTGTGGTTGAGGTAGGAGATCAAAATCGTTAGAAAAAATTTACAAATAAAATTCAGTACAATTGAATTTTATTTTGAATGAAAAAAGCTAAACTAAATTAACTGTCATTGTTTACAGTATGCGGCATCAAAACAAATGTGTTATCTAGTGATATTGGATGCCCAGAAAGTTGGGGAGACAAATGCAGTTGTAGCAAGACTTGAAGTACCTAAACACTTGAATTTTCCTATTGGGTTTCATGGATTTTGGGCTCCAATGGATAATTAGAAGTAGGGAAAATGTTTGTGTTTTCATGTATTATTTTTAAAATGTGAAAAGAAATACTCTATTGTTATAAATAGACTATATTATGGTGATTATCCACATTATAACTTCAGTTTTTTTGTGTCTTTTGTATTAATGTAAGACCACTATATATAGAGGTTCTTTGTATTGCATTTTTAGAACTTAATGAATAAGAACTCTACATTCTATGTTTCCCTCTATAATCATGTGCTCTTTGTTCGTGTGTTTATATAGTTTGTATACCAGTTACTAATAGATTGTTGTTTTACAACACGTCATCAGCATGAAAGTGTTTTTTCTCCAAAACCTTGTTTTTCTGAAACCAATGTCGGCCATTTTTTTGAAACCGCCATCACTCTACTTTGGTCCACAACTACCAACCAATGAAAGAACTTATATCTCCGGGTTAAATTGCTTCGGATGTCAAGCTCTCTTACATATCTGCTTTCCACCGGATTCATAAGGTATCATTGATTCGAAAGGTAACCTTTATATAAAAGTGTTACATTGTTTTGATCTACAATACTAGGAAGATCTATTCCCCACCAATATTTTATATTAAGTTATTTATAATGGTTTTAAACTATCACTTTATATATCATTTATTTTCTATTGGCTTACGGTAGTAGTAAGGAATCAAAAGTTAACTGATCCACTTCTTAAAATATACCAATAAGGTTATTTATTAAAAAAATTAATATTTTTGAATAAATCCGTATATGAGTTTTAAAAATAAGTACATGAAACGGTTTTGGTTGGAAATTGTTATGAACTTATCTATTGTATATACTACAAAATGGGTTGATATAGATTTGTAATTATAATTAAATGCACAATTATTTAATTGATATTTAACAAGCATGCTTATTATTAATAATCTTTGTATTACTGTGTAGATATGATATGTATTATGGTATGTATATTGAATATTATCATATGTGGAGGATGTTGATATTCCTAAGAGTTTGTCAAAGTAAAGGTTTATTTATTATTTGAGAACATTGCTATGATATACTTGTTTATCTGTTAATAACATATTCCTTTAGTGTTAGTTTTTTTTACATCTGTTTTACAGTAGTATTATATGGATCATAATAGAAGGTATGATGCATTTAGATTTAGTTTATGTTTATTTTTGTGTATATAGATGATTAACCGATAGTATTTTACTAAAGTAAATATAGTATATAGTAGAAGTATTGTGAATTGTGATGCTAATAAACCTAAGACGTTTGATAATAAACCTATATAGTATATATATCGACGTTTGATGATAGGTGAATTCATACAATATTGGATAACTTATTCGTGATGCACTGTTACCTATAGACAAATTTGTTCGCAAGATAATGCGTTAAATGATGGCATCTTTTTCTAATCATACTTATACTAACCATATAATTATTTTTTTTCTATTATTTTCTTGCTCATACATAAGTGTATTCGTTTGGGTGAATTTAATTGAATGGAATAAGTTAGTATGATCAAGATACATGGTTAGAGTTTTGAAATTTGTTTACAAATAAAATAAGGAACTTTAAAATTTTGAAACAATGTTAATGGAGTAAGAAGAAACAAAAAGGTAAAGAAAAAAGGGATTAAAAGTTGTCAAAAAAGATAAAAGGAAGGGTTATTTTGTTTAGTTTTTAGTTGGCCTGACTATTATCCCTAACTATTTCTGTCTAGCCACGAATGAGCTTTCATATAAATTTTCTTTAGTTGAATGATTAGTTTTGATTAATGTTTTACTACACAATTATATAAGTCACTATTTTTCTAAACATATTTTAGTTGCCTATAAACTAGCTGTGTGCTAGTGCACATTTGTAAATAAATTATTAAATGTTGAGAACTTGAAAGAGATATATGTCTAAGTTTCAAAGTAAGTGTCCAATATATATAAGGTATGTTTGTGATTGGTTATACCATGATAGTTGTTACATAAATTATATGCATTTGCTTATTAGTGATGAAAAGGATTCTTATTTCATAAAGGCCTATTATAAGTCGTTTTGATATGATGACATGCTATAAGATCATGTATTGTATGATTTGTTGCTATATATACCTTGTATTCTATATCTTATCACTTCTTTGCATCATTATAATACCGAATAGAACAATTAAACCAAAGTTGTGGTTTTTTGTCACTCTCATGAAAAAGTTGTAGTTTAGACCAATGACAAATTATAGCTATATTTTTAGTAGTAAAAATCATATATTGATTTACTCATTTTTCTTTATAAATGTTATCTTGCTTTTAATCATGATGTATGGTTTTATTGTGGCTTTCATCATATATCAACTTTGTCCTTTATGGAACAACACTAATTTGAAAACAAAATGCACACGATGTCGATAAAATAGAGCATGACCTATAATGATAGGCTTATCACTATTGTAATTTTATGTTTTTTATATGTTTTGATTTATTTAGATGATATGTTAAATAAAAGAAATATAAATCATAAAAGATTGTGAAGATGCTTAGACATGCCATCCAAAGTGTTATGCTCATAACACCTCATTATTGATCTATTGAAGGTCAAATGTCATACTCACAACATCTCATTATTGATCTATAGAAGGTCGAAATGTCATACTCCCAACGTCTCATTATTGATATATAGAAGGTCATAAGACTTAAGGTTGATAAATCGTACATGGTTTAGTCATGTAATTACTTCTCAATTTATATTATGTAAAGAGTAGATTATTTACATTGAAAATCAGATATAACAATTTTCATTTGTCACATCTCAGGATATGCTCCTGAAGTAGCAATATCATAATAAGAGTATGCAATGTTTTATAGTGACTTTATATATCCGTATGTCCAAAAACTAATGAAAAGCCATGAAACTTGGTTGGTTTTACTACATTCCTTAAAGTGAATGTGATTATATAATGATCATTGAAAATGTCTTGATCATGGACATAATTGAGAAAAATTGCAATGATGGTCATTGTAATAATGAGATCGAACATTAGAAATTATAACGATAGCCAAGATAACAATGAGATTGACCACCACAAGTGACAATATAAGGGAGTGATAATATGAGAATGATATGTGGAAATAATGAAGGTGATATAGCGTGATAGCTTATACAATATCTCATGTCTTATGTCTTGTAGCATACGTGCAAATAATACATATATGATCATAAACCAGAAGTTTATGGATCATGATTATTTACTTTATTGGCATGATCGGTTAGACCACACTGAGTCAATGATGATGTGAAACATAATGAAGATTCTTCTAGCTGATAGCATATGATGTTTGCTCTTAAGGGAAATTATTTACCAATTAAGGGTGTGTATCCCTAAATATTTTGGAAGTGATTAAGAGATATGCATATCTTAATATGATACCATTTAGTGTTTTAAATCGATGCATCGTCTAAATGGTTATTAAATTCACAACTTGATGTTTGTGTAATTTATGGCTTAGCTAATAAGATAGCAAGCACAATATTCCAGCTTGCATGTATTTATTAGTAGTGACAATAAGTTTATTTCCTTAGTTATTAATGATCGACTGAATAAGTGTTGAACTTCCTATAGATTATATTCATACACGAATTGCTTTTGTTAAGATGATCATTGAGCTTCTATGATTGATAGTAAAGCCAATAATCATGAGAGCAAGTTCATGTTTATATATGAATACATGTAATTTTACATCTACTAAAATTAATTCACATCAAGCCAACATATTGTAATAGTTTATCCCCATTATAGCTGGTTTTTGGTCAGGAACCAAAGATGTCTCTTCTAAGATTTGGTTGTGCGGTATATATCGAAATTGATTCACAACAACGCACAAAGATGGGACCTTAAAAAGTGGTTGGGAATATATGATAATGAATAAGGCTTTTCACGAGATATTTAGTTACAACTCAGTTAATTGATATCCATTTCAATGAATTAACATTCCCAACATCATGGGGAGATAAAAAGCAGTTGGAAAAAAAAATGAGTTGGTATGAATTATCAATGATCCTCAAAACTAAAAGTGTGAACCAGAAGTTCAAAGGATAACTCGTTTATAAAGATTATCAAATCTATTACTAGACACATTCACTGACCTTAAAAAGGTGACTATGTCACATATACCAACTGCTAATGCTCCAATTAAGATAAGTGTCCTGGAAGGACAACCACATGCTTGTAATGAGTCTATTGCACATCTAAAGCATGGCAGACTAGTTGATTCCAATAATAAAATTCCTTGAAAATTGGAGCAAGTAATGAAGATTGTCAAGTCGAGGTTATAGTAAGAGAGTCTCCTAAAGAGACATTAGACATGATGGTTCCAGAAGAACCTCTGGTACCTGAAAATAAAGTGATCTCATTAAATTGTATCATGTCTAAAAGTATGTGAGATCAAAATAAAATCGACATCGTTATACTTTTGTATATAATACAGCGCTTGAAAAGATGAAATGATGAGGATCAAGATTTAAATCTGCCTATGAATAAATACAAATAAATGATTGGCCAAAATAGAAAGATGCAAATGAGGCAAAGTTGAATTCTCTATTTGAATGGAAAGCTTTCGGGCCAGCAGTCCATACCAAAGAAGTTGTAAAATATATTTAATATACTTAGGGCTTTTCTGCGGATCAACAATTGTTGGCACAAGGATTTTGCAAAGACCTATGATTAATTATGAGGAGACGTATTCTTCAGTGGTAGATGCAATAGTTTTCCAGCATTTAATTAGTCTAGTAATCTAAAGATAGAATTGATATGCATTTAATGAATGTTTTGTATCACTTGAAACTGAAAGCTACATGAAAGTCCTAAAGAATTTAAATTATGTAATTCATGTAAAGTAAGTTCTCGAGAACAATATGATCGTTGTATACAGATTCATGTTTGAATACAACTAGAACTCCTGGTGAGTTTCGTAAGGCAATTGAGTGCCCTAAAGGTGAATTGAAACATCTTAACGATGTAATTTTTTATGCATCAATAAACATACATGGAAAACGTGTACCTGCTAATCGTGATATCTCAATAAATAAAGAGATGGTACAATATGAATTTTGAACATATGATATAGAAATCAATATGTTAAATGAGAAAGTTAATGTGACAAACTCCTAAAGAGTGCACACATATACATATATATGTAAAGATGGAAAGAAATTTGTGGTGGATTGTAAATGCCAAAGCATTGATATATAAACCTCAAGAAATGTTCTACAAAGTTTCAAGATTTGTATGGACGATAATAATCAAGTCAAATATGGTATAATCGACTTACTAATGAGCTCAGGAAATAGAAATATATATGGTGTAGTTGGTCCATTTGTTTTATTAGAGGACCAATATGAGGTTTTCAAGTATTACAATATATGTTGATGATGTCATTGAATCTCTCCTGAAGAGATTAAAATGAACTCATATATTAAAACAAGAATTTGTAGATTAAAGATGGTATTGCAAATTTATGGTTTGATATGTAGAAAATACATTTGTATAAGTATCCATCAATATTATAATACATTTAGAAGATGGTGGACATTTTCACATAGACAAAGCTTATGGTATAAGTACATTTAATGATGTCCAAGTAGTTGATATACAAAATAGCTCTATCATCTCCAATGAAAATAAAAAGGGAAAACAAAAATCCTTGGTCCAGAAATACCATATTTACAAATAAATTGTATTAATATATCCTGCTAGTTATACACGAACATATCATGAAATTCATTTACAGAATATAACTCGTGTATAGTGAGAAGATAATGGAATGTGTATAACATATATTTTCTATACCTTATGGTACGAAAGGTATAGTTCATCTTATACTAACCCATCATCAAGTTTGGTTAGTTTTGTAAATGCAGGGAATGTAACAAAACACATTCATGGATCTTATGGTGTCAGCTTACAAAGAGGAGGCAATTAAAGTTTTACATGAAGATCATACATCAAGTTATCAAGCGACAAATCACTCACTACAAAAGTTTTTCAACAACTTTCATAGAAAATTTGCACGTGTTACTTGAAATGATACATATTATATTGAGAGGGAGTTTTACATAAGTTGCACTCTTTTCCCTTCATTAAGTTTTATCTAATTGGGTTTTCTTAGTAAGGTTTTTAATGAGGCAACATGCCTGATCCAAAATTATCAGGAGGAGAAAATACACACTGCACTCTTTTTCCTTTAGCTTAGGTTTTGTCCCACTGGGTTTTCCTAGCAAGATTTTTAACGAGACAGCACCACCAAGCGAATAATACATTGTTTTTTTTTATCACGTGAATAGTCAAGGGGGAGTGTTATAAATAAACTATATTATGGTGACTATCCACATTCTAACTCCCGTCTCTTCGTGTCTTTTATATTAATGTAAGAACATTATATATAGAGGTTCTTTGTTTCTAAGAATTCTACATTCTTTGTTTCTCTCTATAATCATATGCTCCTTGTTCGTGTGTTTATATAGTTTGTATACTAGTTACTAATAGGTTGTTGTTCTAGAACATCTATTATTTATACTTTTTAACGGTATATTGAATGTAGAAGGCATCTTAAAGTTGTTAATTTCATTTCAGGCAACTTTGTTTATAATACAATGTTTTTGCATACCAAACCTTTGTTCTACAAAATATAATAATAAGAAAAGAAAAAAACTACAGTAAAAGCTCAAAGTTTTGAAATGCATAATAAAGGGGTCGGATTTGATTATATTATATCAAACTAGTAATTATAAGCCACGTGTTGCAACATGAGTTTAATTATCAGTACAAACACACGATATAACAACTGAAAGTGATAACATAAAACCATGAAAAAAGAACATCGAAACGTCAACATACATATTTGAAAAAAATACTAAAATACGAGATACAAAAAGCAAAAGAATACGAGTTAGATAAAATCGATCCGAATAACGATATTGTTCAATTGTAGTCGGTTTGGTTCAACATGTTAGCAAGAAAAAAAAACTAATATACGAAATACTACAAAGAATACAAGTAGAGGGACTAAAAATATATATTAGCAAAGTTAAAGTAGAGAGGCTAAACATTACATAAACAAACTAATGGGGAGAAAACTTTAATAAAATAGGGGGATTGAACATGTACATTAGAAAAGTTAAAATAGAATGACTAAACATGTATATTAGCAAAATTAAGGATTAAAAGGAGTAAAATCATTGTGGCCCAACCAATAGTGACATTTTGCTAGTAAGATTGGCAAACCGACATAGCCTTTTTATGTATAGAGTAAATTACATTTTTCGTCCTCTATGTTTGTATCGGATTGTAACGGATGATCTTTAACTTCAATAATTACAGTCACACTCCTTTATTTGCAAAACTCATTACACCCTACGTCCTTTGTCTCTAACCAGGTTAAAACTTTAAGTTAAGTTTACTCACTTAAGGCCATTCTAGTCAATTCATGCTTTAATTATGTTTAATATTTAAAGAGTAAATTGCACAAAACATCCTTTATGTTTCCTCAAACTTGCAGGTTCCAGCCTTAATGTTTAAAAGTTGCTAAAAACAGCCTTTAAGTTTATTTTTGTTGCGGGTTCAATCCTTTACAGCTAACCACGTTATTTTCTTCAGTTAAGTTCTCTCACATGCATAACATGTGATGGTATATTCGTCATTTTGGTTGATCTTCCATCCACTTCAATTATAAAAAAAAATATATTTAAGTTTTAACCTAGTTTAAACAAAGTTTGGTAAAACGTACGCGACTACAGAGGAGCACGATTACTGTTTGATAGTGTTTAAGTCTAACTTGCCGCGTCCTAAGCGTCACCAGTTGCTGGATCCGACTACTGAACACGGTGTTACGAAGTTCTCTGATTTGACGGCATCGGAGTTCCGTGAGAGGTATCTAGGTTGAAGAGTCGTTTGTAGTTTCCGTCTGATGCGAATAAGGCGCCGATTCTTCCAACTGATGATAATCCTGAAGAGTTTGATTGGCATGATCAAAATCTGTGTTAATCTTTACAGCTTAGTGGGCTAGCTTAACAAGATTCCTATCTTAATTCCGGGTTCGCCAGAATCCGGCGAAGTCGCCGGAGAAGAAGAACGGAAAAGAGGGTGTTTGGTTTTTAAAAGTTTGGTTTTATTGCACATTAGTCCCTGCGGTTAGAATTTTTTTAAAATAGGTTAAACCTTAAATATATTTTTTTTCTTATAATTGACGTGGGTGGAAGATCAACCAAAATGACGAATATACCCTCACATGTTATGCATGTGAGGGAACTTAACTGAAGAAAATAACGTGGTTAGCTGTAAAGGATTGAACCCGCAACAAAAATAAACTTAAAGTCTGTTTTTAGCAACTTTTAAACATTAAGGCTGGAACCTGCAAGTTTGAGGAAACATAAAGGATATTTTGTGCAATTTACTCCCTATAAAACCAAAAAAATTACATACATACATCATCTTCCCCAATTCCCTGACCTTAAAACCCTAACTACAAGATCTTGCCGCCGCCACCACATCCAATTTCAAATATGAACAACTTCAATCTTTTAAAAGAGTATGTATCGACGTTGCGGTGTAAAGTCATAAAATAATTTAGACAGTGGTGTAAAGTTGTAAGAGTAATTTAGACAAAGGCATAAATATAAAAAAGTATAATATTGTGTTGCACGTTGCGGTGCAAAGTCGTAAAAGTAATTTTAAATAAAATGAGGTGTCAAGTTATTAAATAGAATTAAATAGAAAAAGTTAAAGACTTAAAGTTGTCAATTATTAAAAGATAAAAGTAAATGTGTAATTTACTTAGAGATAATGGTTAATAGTGTTACATGTTAAAAGGTTAGAGAGCATTAAATGAAAAAGCCTGAAAGTGTAGTGGTGTTTTTGGTTGGTGGCATATGACAAAGGCCCACAACCTTTACTTTTAAGATATTGATAAATATGTTGAGATGCACAACTGATTTTCTATCTTCTATTAAATCAACAAATCACTAGTTATAAGTGTTTGATATGGTACCTCATTTAACATATGCTAAGAAACGATTTCAAAGAAATCAGTAACGTACACAAATATTGCATTTTAGCTAAGCCTTACACAGATAGAAAATCATAAAAAAAAACTTCAAACACCGTCCAATAAAATGATATCAGCGATTGATAGATCATGTCTCAAGGCTCCTAGTCACGACGACTATCACAAGTACAACTATAGAGAGTAGCAATGAAGAACGTACTTTCTCTTCCAAAAGGTCATCATGTTTCGTTGTAGACGTCGCCTTTTTTGACACAGGATATAGTGTTTCAAACACGAAAGCCTCTAATTTCTCCACCAACTCAATGATTTTCGATTTCATGACTGCAAAAATCCACTTAACAATAGCATATGTCGAGTTGGGTTCATGCATGTAGGTTGTACATTCTTCATCTGCTTCTAGTGTTATGAACATACTTTTGATTGTTAGATTAAGACTTTGATGATCATGGTTAATTTATATTAAATTTTGACAATTTTTGGTATATAGTACTCGAAAAGGAACACACCTACAAGTGGCAGCGAGCCTCGAAGATCCTGAACCGCGTCATTTTTCAAGATCGCCTCCCACACCCGGGTATCCGATGATATTGATAGCACTAGCCTCTACACAATGTTCAACTTTTTTATAAACAAGAGCTATGAAAATATAATTTTCACTCTATAAATTAGTAAATATTGTTAGAACTGTCTAAACAAGTTACAACTCTTTGGAAAAAGCTCACCCGAAATCAGCTCGGTTTTTAAACCAGCTAAGCCCATTCCAAAATAAGCTCACTTGGTTCATTTACATAATAGCCTAAATTTAGTATATATAAATTGGAACTAAAATTTTACTTTATATAAATACAATTATATATTTTGTATTATGTGTATTTAAAAAAAATCATGTTTTTGTCCATATATTTATGTGCAAGATACAAAACTTTAAAATAATAAAAAAAATAAACAACTTGGCTAGAGCTTTTAATGAGCTAAACTCGAGCTCAATATTTCAGCTCGTTAAGATAAATGAACCAGAGAAAACCGACTCGTTCAATTTCAAAAAGTGAGTCGGGCCGGCTCGTTTACGAGCTTAAACAAATAAACAATCAAAACCTACCTAATTCTTGTAAAAATGATAAGATTTCATTAAGCACCTGAACAAAAGGATCCGTTTGAAGGAGATGATATGCATCAAGAAGTCTCTTTTTCCCAAAGATTTCATTACACTTCTTGAATCATCATAATTACATTGCTCCATAATTTCCACATATCCATTCATCACCCTATTTTCAAATTTTAAATTTGATCATAAATAAATAATTATTTCTAATTGAATTAATAAAAACTAAAAAGAGTTACCTTTGAAGATCAGAAATGGCGTTTTGCACTTCAGTTTGAGAAGGAACATGACCAAAACTGGTTAAATTTGAATACCCAATTGCCATTTTTTCACTTTCAAGAATGAAATCTGAATCTCCGGTGGAGAAATTGGATGAAAAAGGTGATACAGTCGGAGAATATAGTGGTTTTCCATGGTGGTTTCCGGCGGTGGTCCCCGGAGTTGGTACGGCTCCTCCTCCCATATATAATATATAAAAATTAATTAAAATATATATATGAAATGAAATCAAGAGATAAGATAGAAGATTGGCTTCTTGCTAGACATTCAGGATAAGGTTGTTTGGTCATTGTCTCATTGGTGATCATAATTTATAATTTATAAAGGATGCTTAAAGTTTGCCTCTTGTTGGTGTGTATATATCGGTTCGGATCGGTTTTGGCCAAAACTAGTAACCATAACTAGTTGGTTATGGTTAATCGGTTTTTATGGTTATAACGATTGTTTATGGGTCGGTTAACCATGAATTTATGTCTAGGTAAAAATAACTAAAAAAAAACTTTTTTGACTAGTAAATAAATGGTTATTACACTTTTGTATATATTAATGTATTACATAGTATTAAAAAATACTATAATCTATAATATTAATACTAAGTATTACCGAATATTCGAACAAAAAGATCTGATACAAACAATAAATTCAAACAAAATTGAACCAAAACGATATGATATAACTCATAAGTTCTAACAAACGTTTAACCAAAAGCATCAAATTTTAAAAAAAATGGTGAAAAGTCTAAAATCTAACAAAGATTTTACTTCATGTTAGGTTAGTTTGGTTATTGTGGGTATAGTAATATTGGTAACTATAACCGACCCGCTACTTTCGGTTTTCAAAAAACAATTAACCGAAAAAAGAAATATGTACTTATTGACACCAAAGTTGTAAGAATACTTGCATAATCATGTTATAAGAAAAAGAAATATGTACTTATTGACACCAAAGTTGTAAATACGTTTGAATTAAGTTCCAAATTTATAACTTTTATGATCAATTTTGGTTCATACATTTTAAACTAACAAAAGAAGTAAATTAGTAAATTGTAGGGATGAGAATACATACATAAAATATGTTGTAACACACATTTTTCTGCAAAATTTTTGGTGGAAGTTATGAGTAGAAGCCAAGTATTTTGTATGTTTGAAATGAAACAATAAAGAAAAATGGGAGAAAAGTCTTATGTGAAGCTTACAAAGGAACAAGAAACCTCTCTACAAGATGTCACGCCGGGGGAACTCAATCAATCGATCGACATTCATCAGGTTTGTGATATTAATCAATCAATACACGCGTAAGCACAAGATACTTAAACATACAATGTGTTTTTATAGTTATATGATCGTAGATGCCCCGAATGTGGGCAACCCTTACCATCATCATATGAGCCACCCACCGATGAAGATTGGTCTACTGGAATATTTAGTTGTGCTGATGATCCTGAAAATTGTAAGTTCTGATAATTTTTATATATGCGACACTTGTGATGGTTTGTTTGAATACTCGATTATTATTTTAGGCTTGATTGGGCTCTTTTGTCCGTGTATATTGTTTGGGCGCAATATAGAGGCGTTAAATGATGAGATACGCGCCAACAACGCGTGTCAGTGTCACGTGTTATGTGTAGAGGGTGGCATGACCCTAGCCGCGATTACTGCTTTCATCTCGGGAATTGACCCGAGTACTTCGTGTCTCATTACCGAGGGCCTTTTCTTTGCTTGGTGGATGTGTGGTATTTACACTGGCATGGCAAGACAATCCCTCCAACGCAAATATCACTTAAAGGTACAATGTATAGAAGTTCATATATTTTCATTGAATAACAAATAATATTTCTTTTAACTTTGTTAAGTAATTTGTATAAAATTCCCCTTGCGACCCATGTGTTGTACATTGTTGCTTGTATTGGTGCGCGATATGTCAAGAGCATCGTGAGATGAAGTTGCACCTAGCGGAGGGCGTTGGAGATACCATGATGAGCCCGCCACGTGTTCAAGAGATGAAGGCTATCGTTGAACAACGTGACAGAGGTTGAATATACTTCCTCATCGTCGTCGTATTCTTCGTCTTCCCAACAAGACAGTGAGGATAGTAAGAACATGGAACTTCAAATCTTTGAAAGATGAGTAAAAATGCACAAATTAACATCTTTAATATTTAAATATCCCGATGTAAGAATTAGAAAAAGAAGAGTTGTTTGCTTGTTTGAAATGTCTTAATGTAGTAATTTTTGTGACTACTCAACGTCTCAGAGTAAAATCCATATACGAGTCAAACCATGTTAATAGAGTTTTGCGCAATGCAACCGCTAGAACCAAACACGTTAGCACCCCTATCATATTTAAGGAAAACCGACCCCAACTCCTATTTCATTTGGTAATGCATAAAAAGCGACATAGTTAACTATTATCCAAAAAATATGATAAATCATCAACGAAAAGCAAAGAAAATGTTTCTCAGTAAAACTTAAACGATGGAATTCCTATCATATGGATCAAAGGTGTCCAGTCATGTAACACAAATCATTACAAACCTTAAATCTATCCAGACATCGCAAACACACTGTTTTGTTTCATACACATATAGTGTCAATGCCCATAATTTCAACCATAATGATAACATGATAGATCACACGACGATTGACCTCCTTATCGTTACCCAAAGTAATGTTAACATTTTTAAAATTTTACATGAAAGGGGTAATTATACAATATGATAAAAGGAATGGTTTACATACCCGGTTACTCATTAGCCCACAACCCGACCCGATTCACTTTACGTCATAAAAACCCCCAAACCTCCAAATTAGGGTTTATTAAATCAATTCACTCTTTTCTTCAACAACATGATCCGATCTGCTTCACGTTCTTTATACAAATTACGTGCTTTATGTAGTAGATCTTTGTCCTCCGCTCCATCTTTCCGGTCGCCGGTAACTTCCACCGGTGTTCACCGGTTCGCAACCGGTGCGACGGTGGGAAACAGAAGAATAACCGGAAATTTTGGATCTTTAGGCTCTATACTGTCGAGATTTCAGGTTAATTCGATCAACGCAGGTGGTAATATTAGTTCGTTTGAAGTGAGATCGTTTGCATCGAAAGCGTCACGATCTACAAGTAAGAATGCTTCAGAGGTTGGGTTTTGTACTCTTTTAACTGTTATGATATTTGTATGTAAATGTGAATGTTGATTGTGTGTTTAGGTTAGAGGAAATAGTTTTATTTTGGCAGTAGTTGTGCTGGATGTTTTATAATTTATAGCAAAGTTTAGTTAGAGGTGATAAGTTAGAGTTTAATATTAATATGTCATAAAGGCGGTAGATTTTAGTCCGTTACAAATTTTTCGTGTTGCCGGGACACACGAGAGATAGTAGGCGTAAGGAATGTGCCGCCTCGAATGTCACCGTCACGTTTTGGTGTTGTTGGCTGTGGATGAGAGGTGGACTCCACGATTAAGTGTGTTTGGGTGGGAGAGGATGGGTGGCCTCCTAGGAAGACTCACTCACGCAACCAAACACAAAGTTGTGAGCTACTTGTGAGCAGAGGGGACAATATTGGTTGGTATGACGGGCCGGATTTACGTTATACAAACAAACAAAGCATGCCTAACAAATCCCACAAACAGAGAAGCTCATAGTTGTTAATAGCAAGCAATGGTAAATAGCGACATGCTACCTATACGCTATGTAGTGATAGCGATGAGATAGCGGGCGTTATTTGATGAATTGATGTTTAGCGATAACGTATTAGATTTTTATTTTTTTAAAATTAGGGTTTTATTCACGAATTGAAGGTTTTTTATGTAATTAGTGAAGATTACAGCTGTTTGGTCGATTAAAATGCCTAAAAATTTGGTTATTAATATATTTAAAAAAGGAAAAAACCCTAATTGTCGCAATTTCACGCTATTGAGCACTAAACATCAGATAGCGACGATCCAGCGCTCGCTATCATCGCTATTAACAACTATGGTGAAGTTGTTGGTAGGGTCTGGGGAGGGTGTGATATAGGTAAACCTTATCTCTATCTCTGGGAATATGGAGACTGCTTCCAGAAGACCGTTAGCTCCGAAACAAACAACAGATACGCAAACAGAACTACAAATATAGAAATAGAAGCTCCCTATAACAAAAGAAGTGGAGAAGAGTAACTTAGTAAAGTTATAAACATCTATAACATCACATAAACGACATATAGACATAAATGCAAGAAGACATCACATGCAAAGTCCATCTAAAGTGTAAGAAACAACTAAGCCCCTAGGACAATGCTAAGACACATCTGAACCCTCCCCATAAAAGTCATTAACCTTAATCCTACGTCTCCACGAATTCCTATCCTGGACCATGTCCTCAACTTGGTTTAAAAATGCGCGCCTTAAGCGCGATTAAGTGCAAAGCGCAGATCCTTGCGCCTTATGTAACACAAGGCGACGTCTGTACAAGAAGCGCAACTGAGTCGCGCTTTTTAGGGTAAAAATCGACCTGAGGCGCAGCTGAGTCGCACGCTTTTT
Source organism: Scalesia atractyloides (assembly GCA_947069175.1). Lineage (NCBI taxonomy): Eukaryota > Viridiplantae > Streptophyta > Magnoliopsida > Asterales > Asteraceae > Scalesia > Scalesia atractyloides. Next base: position 96,956,470 of record CAMTDV010000008.1, read on the forward strand.
GTACATGACTTGTTTTTGTGCAGCTGAGTGTTGTACAACAGTCTTTTTATGTTGTACATTTATGTTTTTTTTTCATTTTAAAACATATATAAAGCTTAATTCTAGCTAAATCATAGGTATTGGATGCTAAACACTTATGGGATTTATAAAATAAATTATATAATCACTTTGCGCTTTGCGTACGAAAACGCTTTGCGCTTTGGTTTTAGACCTCATCGCTTTTGTGCGCTTCCCGCTTTTTTAAACCAAGGTCCTTAAAGAGGTGTAACTGTAGTAAAACCTGCCTAATCCTCTTAGTGGAAAGTGTGGAGTTGATCACATTTGGTTGACCCTTATACTAAAACCAAATAACTTTTTAGTGGAAGTGTGGACTGTGGAGTTAGTCACATTGTGGATTCCCATTCACAGTATTCCGTCGTGAGAACTGTCTTATTTGTTAATTAGGTATTAATTGTTTATAAAGAGGGATCTGTTTAAAACTCCAGTATTATTTGCTTAGAAGTTTAACTTTAATCTGCTACTCGTATCATAATAGGATGGCTTTTTAAGTGTTGATAAATTTATCTTATTTCTATGTCACTGCGAAAAACAAAGAGATTGAAAGTTTATGTTTTCTCTTAAAACAGTCAACTGAGAGAAGTATAGGCTATAGAGTAGCAGATCCGAGGTCTATGTGTGTTTTTTCAAGGAAATAGTTTGATGCTTATATATGAGTAAATCTATGAGTATATGTTTCTTTTTAGCCATAATTTTTAACTGTTCATTGACCACTAACTTGTAACAAAGTTATATGGACTATGGAAGAAAGTTTTTGTAAGAACACTTCATAGCAAGAAGTCGTTTATTGTCCAAACATTTTCTCTTATTTATATGTTTTAATTAACACACAATTTTTAACTGTTCATCGTCTAAACATTTTCTCTTTTTTGCACTTTACAGACGAGGAAAGAGGTAACGACTGTTGAAGATCCATTTGATGCACCCACTTACAACATACCCGAGAAGCCAATGACATTTACAGAAGGAGCTTCATATAGCGTTGTTATCCTGGCGGGCCTTGGAATTGCGGCTGCTGCCGGTTACGGTGTTTTTAAAGAACTTATCTTTGAACCAAAAGAGTAAAACTTCATAGCATTAATTATATACTTTATACTCATTATTTTGTTATTATTGGATTTTTATTCTCTTTATTTATCAGGTACAAGGTTTTTAACAAAGCTCTGCGTAGGATTCAAGACGACAGTCAGGTTTTTTCCTTGTGTGAGCTCAGTGTTAAAGATTTGTGTTTGATATACATCTCATTTGTGATATTCTTCATGGGTATTAGGTTCGTGTTAGGATTGGCTCACCGATTACTGGATACGGTCAAGAAAGCAGAAATCGAGCAGCCCGCCAACGGATCCCTAATAGAGTTTGGAAAGATGATGATGGTGTTGAGCATGTCGAGGCTAGTCTTAATAATAGTCTTAATAATTTTATAACTTTCATATAGATCATGTTAATGATTTCTAGAATTGGATGTTTTTAGGTTCAATTTCATATCCGGGGCCCACATGGAGCCGGTAGGGTTTTTACTGAAATGTTTAAAGACAAAGAGGACAAACAATGGAAGTTTATGTATCTGCAAGTTGAAATCCACACTCCATCTCCATCAAGAATGCTGCTTGAATCTTATCTTCCAGCATGATTAAGGTATCATTGATTTCAATCTGAATTTTATAAAAGTTTCACAAATAATCGGGCGTAATTCTTTTTTGTCGGAATTTGAAATTACTCATTTTTAACCCGACCTGTTTTGTGTTTATGCAGGCAAATGATAACAAACATGCACCGGTTTTTCAAACGCGATTGGTTGTTTCTAATATAAGTCCATGACACTAGCCTAGATGGTTTGATCAAGGCTGTGTTTTCATCACCAATTTTTGACCTTATGTTCATATAGATATTTGTATCATTTCTCTGATGGTGTCAACTGTTGGTATCGTCGCTAAGGGAAGTGATCGTTAGAAAACCTAAAAGATAGTAGAAAACTTTCAGAAACCCCCTTTTTAACAGGATTTTTTTTTCATTATTTTTATTTGTGAAAATATAAAAATATATGTAGATCTACCTGCTACATATAAGTAGCTCGTGAACTTCACCTCGTGAGTATCTCCGTAAGTTATATATTTCAGCAATACAAACTCTATAATTAAAGGAATTGAAAAATAAAAAAAAAATTGATTATTTTGTAGTGGTTTTCTCGGTTTTAAAGTTCTTAATGATTTTCTAATGACCCTAACCCCTGTCGCTAACTTGTAACATTACTAAAAAAGATTTTATTCGGTAATTGAATTTTCTAAAAAAATGGAACAATACATGTAGAGAACATTTTTGTAGAGTGTTTAGATAATTGGAACTTTTATTACGAAAAATTATGCGGTTTAAAAATCAATAATCAGTTTTATATATAAATGGTTATGTAAACGCCTCTTGTTGCTTCGTTGGCAAATCTAGTTCAGTTTCGAGTGGACCGAGGGGAGAAAAGTATTGATCCACCATGTCGTGTGTTATGTGTGCTAAGCTCGGCGGGTCCCACTGTAAGGTTAAGAAAGCAAAAGAAAAATTCGTATTAACAAAGGTAGCACCATTCAAGAACAAAAAGAGTATAAATGTGTTTGATGCATTTTGTATTCCAGGAACACCAAGTATTGCAAGATCTAAGATTCCAAGCAAAAAGGGTAATTTAGTAAATGATATGTAGGAATGTTAATACCTTTGGTGCTTGATCTTTATCCACCATTCGTGCCCGAACACCCTATTAGATAAAAGACGATCTCCATAAGTAGATAAACAAGTGATTATAACTATGGGTGTCAATCATGTTGGGTTGATATGTTTCGGGCCTTCGGGTTGAATTGTTCAACCCAAACACAACTCATATTTTTATTATGTTGAAAACATTAACCCTAAAAAGGTCAACCCACGCACAACTCTTTATTAAACGGGTTGGATATGACAACCCAAAATTTGATTATTTTCGTGGCATGTTTTGGCTTGTGTCGGAAATTGTCACGCCTAATTATACAATATTAAAGGTGTCAAAAAGGCGAGTATATGGGTTGGATCATGAAACATTTTTTATACTTTTTATTAACTTGTGAATTACTATCTCATTAACATAATAATCTAAGTTGTAAATGGAACAATTTAGATTTTTTTTGAACAGCAGAACAGTTTAGATAGAAGATGGAAAACTTGTATGTACTAAACGCATGTTTTGAACGACTTTTGACCCGTTTGACCACTCCAACCCATTTCCCCTGTTTGTTACTCTGATGTATTTTGAGATGCACAATATAACCCAAATAGGATCATTTATATGTCAATGGGCTAAAATTGCCAATTTATCATCTCTAATTATTTAATTAATATACCTCACAAAAATCACTGGATATCTGGCACGACATTGCTCGTGACGTTAGTCGAAATTCACGAATTAGGCAATGATCAAGTGTCTGAAATCGCCCTTCTCGTATCTACACAAAATATCAAAAAATTCAATTCATAAAATCAAAACCGGTAAGTCATGAGTTTTTGCAGAGACTTACTGATCTCAAGGAAAGCTTCAAGCTCAATGGTGAGGCATATTTTAGTTTCTTCAAGGCGGATTCGCACCATATATCATGAGTTTTTGCAGCTTCGCTTTCCTGTCGGTTTTACAGATTCATAATCCTTAAAAAACTGAAACTATAGACGTGAATATTTTCAAATTTTACCAAGGCATCAATGATTTCCTCAACACTGTCATGACCGAAACATTTATCAACCATTTCCATCCTAACAATATGAAGGTAAATCATCAGCTTACGCGTAACATCAAACCCCATTAGTAAAAAAGCCTTTACAAAAAAAAAGAAATATATAATTCATAAACAATAAAAGTTCACCTCTTTAGAACACTGTTATTATCCGGATATTCAAAGTCACTATACTTTTCAACAGAATTTTCAATGACAGATGGATCATCGGTTACCAGATTCTTGAGACATTCTTCGATTTCTCGAACTTTCTGCGGGTGAAGTTATCATAGTACATCATGAAACCACACAAATTTAAAAACCTTAAAACAAAAGGTCGGTGGCTTTACATTTTCTCCCACCAAAGTTTGGTACAATGTCAAAAGTAACCCTCTAATTTTGTAAATGTCACTTTGACCCCCTTAAGTTTCTAAAGTTTCGAGTTTACCCTAAAACTAATTTCTTACGTTTTTATTTTTATGTTTGACAGTATAAATTTGAGTTACTATACGTTTCGACGTAAATTTAGTCCGGAAACGAGTCGGGTCGAGTCGATTTTAGTCTATACTTTATCGCATATGATGCCAACACACGTGTATATGTTATGTATGTTTCGAGTTGGTCTACGTTTCGACGTAAATTTTGTTTGGATACAAGTCACGTCAAATATAATACATTTTCATTCAACTATATAAATTCGGATTACTCTACGTTTCAACGTAAATTTAGTTTTGGAAACGAGTCAGGTTAATTGTAGTCGCGGCGGGTAAAAAAACTAGTGATGTTACAAAAAGGTAAGTGTCCAAAAGAACTAACCGTACTGTGAGCATAGTGTGTAGCCACCCCACACGCGATCATTTCTACTCCATTGAGCCTGTTTCCCGTTAGACCCAAATACTCCCCTGCATACAAGTCGATCTTTCTTTCATATCACTATTATTTAGGACTGTAAACGAACCGAACGGACACGAACACGTTCATTTAACTTTAACCGAACACGGACATATAATCGAACACATTTTTTTGTTCATGTTCGTTCATTAAGAAAAAATGAGCATGTCCGTGTTCGTTTATGTTCGTTCGTTTAAAAACCTTAACGAATAGTTCATGAACATAAACGAACATAAAACATACATGAACATAAACAGACATAAAGTAGTTTTTTTTATATAAATTATTGATTAACTACGACATGTTATATTGGAAAGCCTATATATATTACTAGAAAACCCAATTATCAATTAGTTATATGTATATAAGTACATAAAAACCTCTTTTATGTTTATATCTATATAAATATAAGACCATATGTATTTATTAAATTAAAATATTAACAAACATAAACGCACAAACATAAACGGACATTCACGAACATAAATGAACGAACAACACATGTGTTCGTGTTCATTTGTTTAATTAAATGAATAAATAATTTTGCTCATATTTGTTTGTTTATTTAATAAACGAACATGAACATAAACAAACTTCCTGCCGAACAAGTTCACGAATAGTTCATGAACGTTCAGTTCGTTTACAGGCCTACTATTATTAACCAAGTGAACAAACTTTTTAAATTTAAAAATTCAGTGTGGTAATTTGTAACAAGAGTTAGCATAAGATACCTAAATAACCAGGAAGATGTGAAAGGTGAAATGAAGCACCAGCATCAGGATGAAGGCCGATTAATGTTTCAGGGGTAGCATAAACCTGCAGTGCAATAGAACTTCTGAAGTCTTATTGAAAGAAAGCATTGACGGGTTGCTAGCGTGTATACTTACAGTTTTTTTCGGTTGCAATCCTGAATGTTCCGGGGATAGAAATCGCAGCCCCTCCACCCATCGTAACCCCATCTAAGATAGCCACCTAAAAACCGACATAAAAATAACTGTCTGCTTCACGTTCCAACATAGTTGTCAATAGCGGCTATAGCGACCACTATAGCACGCTATGTAGCGAGGCGACCAAGTGTCACTATTTGGGTCATAGCGACTAATAGCGTGAATAGCGACAGTTAGGTTTTTTTTTTATGTAAATAGCAATTAGATATAGCTGTAAAATAGCTGGATTTATAGGTTTTTGTTAAATATACATGTAAAATAGCATATATACCAAGGTATTTGATATAATATACATATAAAAATTTTCAAAATTCTTTTTCTAGTGTATCGCCATTTATAAAATAGCGGTTGCTATTCGCTATTAACAACTATGTGTTCCAATAACTTTAATGTTTATAGATAGATGCTCATTAGCAACTGTGTAGCGCTTACATTCGGTTTTAAATACGTATGTAGAAGGTATGCAAAACCATACACCCTCCTAAATATTTCTTTGCTTCCTTCAATATTGCCTGCACAAGATGATGTCGAGTTTTAATGAAATTGAAACTAACCACATATTAAAAAAAATGTTTGTTTTGTACCTTTTTTGATCATATCGCGCACGGTGACTATATCTGCCCCAGCACAAAAAGCATTGCCATTGCCCTACAAACAAAATTTAATACAATGAATCAGTTATTCATACCGTAAATCAAGAAAATTATGAAATAAAGAACTGACTCACACTCACCTTCATTACCACAAAACCTATATCAGGATTCCCTTCATAGCTCTCATATAGTTTGTGTAACCTGCTCATCTGCAGATTCTTATCACATTTGTTAGAAATTTGCTAAGGTGTTATGTTTCACCGAGTTGTTTGGCCATCCGTATTCACGTTAAATATGAGTTGGCCGCTGTTAGTGCATTAATAAAAGTAGGTCCTGAAGTTGGAATTTTGTAAAGGTTTGGACCATAGATTTATAACTTCTACAAAAATGTTTGATGTAACTGTATAACTAAGTAGATGTGTACATCAGTTCAATTTTTGGTTCATTCGGTTATTTGGTTGGGTTTTAAATTTCTTCAGCCGTAACCGAAACCTGAACCGAAAAAAATAACTGTTTAACCATACCAAAAACCAAAACTGTCTTTCCGCCAGTTTTTTCGTCGGTTTCCATTCCATTTAATCAGTTTTAACCGAACATTGAACACCCCTGTAACTATAAAAGTTTTGAGTTACATAGCCAAGTTATCAAACCAGGGAACGTTTAGCGCATTGAGGACGGAAGGTCTGTTGAGAATTACAGTTCTTGAACTTGCATTGCCTTCCACTAACACCTGTAAAATCCACCAAATTTCACCAAAATTTCATCACATTTCACCAACACTTCATCAAATTTCACCAAAATTTCATTAAATCAAAGCAACATTTCATCAAATTTCACCAAAATCCACCAAAATTTCACCAAATTTGACAAACATTTCATCAAATTTCACCAAATTTGATCAAAATTCATCAAATTTCACCAAAATTGATCAAAATTCATCAAATTACACCCATATTTCATCAAATTTCACGCAAATTACACCAAATTTGATCAAAATTTCATCAGATTCATGTAATCAAGTGCAAGTGTGTGATCAGTAACTCAATTGAAGCTAAACTCACAAAGGAATCAGTATCATTGACGAGTAATCTGTCAGAAAAAGCGCTGCTACTGCAACTGCTGAAACTTCGTGTTCTTCGTTGAAATTCGTTGGTATAAAATCGATAATGATGACGAACACAACACTGTGTTCTTGTAAAGCGCTGCATTCTATGTATTTATGTGAAAACTGAAGAAATTTGGATCGGAGATCAATGATTTAGGATAATTAGGAACATGTAAACCCTAATTTCTGCAACTTATTATTATATTCAAGAAAAATAGAAATATTTTTGTTGATTTGTGTTAGTTAAACAATTATTTGTCATTAGAGTCTGCCTTTTAAGGCCACTTGGTGTGGGGCCGTCTCAGCCGCGTCGCGCGGCAACGACGCCCTCAACATCACGCCGGGTGGCCCGTCGTTGTCGCTGCACTCTTCTCGAGGACGTGTCAGACAGAGCTTGGATATTAATATATTAATAATATAGCCGTTGATAAACGGCTAGATTTAATTAAAAAAATTAAATTAATAATTTTACCCATAAATACATCAATACTATCCTATTTTTTTACACACTTTCTTCATATCTTTCTCTCAAATTTGTAAAACCATTCCCATATTTTTATAACTCTCCAACCTTTTTAAAATCTTCAATTTCGTCATGGATCCATACAACCCGAGCAACTCGAACCCAAATCCATACAACCCGAGCAACCCGAACCCGAACCCAAACCAAAACATTTTCTCCGTAACCGGCTACTATCCTAGTATGGAGCCGAGTTGGTCATCGTCTCAATTTTCATTCAACGCTTTTGGGGGTTTTCAACAAAGCCCAAACGCCTTTTCGCAAATGAGCCAAGTGCAACAAATACAGTCAGTTCAACAAATGATGATGCGAAACCCTTTCAATTCGCAACCACAATCCGAAGAGGACGTTCAAGAATTTGTTCCGGAGACCCAACCTCAATCGTCCAAACGAAAAAAAGGGAAACAAACTATGGTTGTTTCAGAACAACCTTCGAGAGGGAAGGCGAAACTCTGGACGAAGACGGAGGAGGAGGCCTTAGCCAAAGCGTGGGTTAGCACTTCCGAAAGCCTCATTATTGGTACATAACTAAACTTTTATAAAATATACCAAAAATTGATACAATAAACTTTTTCTAATATAACTTTTCTACAATTTAAAAATATAGGTAACAACCAAACCGGCGTCGGGTTTTGAAAGGAAGTACTGTCGAAGTTTCTTGCGATAATGGAACAAGGTCATTATCGCGACATCGATTCCGTCTCTTCCAAGTGGAGGAAGATGCATCCGGTCGTCGTGAACCGTTTTCGGCGATTTACAATAACTTGTATACTGGTTGTCGTAGTGGGATGAGCGATGAAGACGTGTTTAAAGAGGCGATGCGTCGATACGAAGATATGCATGCAACCGTTTTCCCCCACATACGTGCTTGGGAAATTTTGCGAACCAGCAACAAGTGGGCGCCGGTCCCAAACGAGGTTGCAACAGCCAAACGAACAAAAACCTCGGAGACCGATAGTTACAGCGCGGGTGGAGGCTCGGACGCCCGTTGTCAAATAAATATAAACAACGAGCCCGAATTCGACGATGAAGAGTTTGTGGTTAGAGAGGAGGAGCGTCCCCCGAGCAGGGACAAATAAAAAAGGGCGGCAGCTGGAAAAAACATGTCGCGCCGGGGGCCAGTTTCAAAATGGACGACCTTATGAATCAGTTCAGAGTGTTCACCGAGGTCACGGCTCAAAAGGTGAAAGCGAAGGAACGCGAGGTCGAGTTTAAAGAGTGGGAGATCATGACAGCCGATATAAACGCGTATCCTGAAGAAGATCGGCCGATTTTGCGAAAAATGAAAGAAAAAATCGCAAAAAATGGAGTTCATAGGTTTTTTTAGGTTATGTTTATTATTTTTTTCAGTAATTTTTTTATTTTTTACTTTTTTAGTTATGTAATGTGTGTTTTTTAATATAAAATGATTTTATTTATATAAGTAAATGTTAAAAAACTAGTTTAATTAATAAAGAAAAATAAAAAAACTCTCTGACGCGTTTGCTGACGTGGCGGGTCGTCACCCATTTCCAAGCTTCCACCTCTGGAGGGGCGTCTTCCAAGCTCTCTGACGCGTTTGCTGACGTGGCGGGTCGTCCTGAAGAGAGGCTTGTCACCCACACCGAGTAGCCTAACACTGTCATCCATATATGACAAATAGAGTCTTACCTTTTAACTGTCACCCATATATGCCGGGTAAATATAGTGTAACGTCTTAAAATCACAAATTTTATTTAACTAGTATGTTTCTTTGTGTGAAGATATATAATAAAATAACCAAACTATTTAACTTAGTTAAATAGTTAGTCAAGTAACAAGAGAATAAAAAGTTAGTGTTATTTGTGACATAAGAATAAACTAGAAGGACTAAAGTGGGAAATTGAGTTCAAAATCATATAAACTACAAAGTTCAGTGTTTTAGTGTGTGTGTATATGTGTGTCGACACACACATGGAGAAGAACAAGAAGAGTTCTCCTAATCACCCAAAATCAAGAAATTTATGATGGAATTGAGCCAAAAGACTTGCATGGTTGAAGATTTTTATTCATCTAAGAATGCAAGACATGTGGTAAGTTGTAGTTTGAGATTTCATATTCTTGTATGAAATGGGTTATGTTTAATCCACGAAATTAATGAAATTGATCATGTATATGTGTTAGAATTACCATATAAAACATAGATTATAAAGGATTTTGAGTAAATTGATTACTAGAAGTGAAACCCACTTCTAGTGGTGAAGATAATGACATAGGTGTTTCACCCATGTCAAATACTTGCTTGAATCATTGATGTGTGTGTTGTATGTAATGGACTATTGTTAAATAGGTTGAGTATAGTATGTAATTTAGTTTATTCAAGTCGTATTTGATGAATTATGTATGAATATTGGAAGATCATGCATAAATTAGTCGCACATTTTGCATTAAATGGTGTACGCACACCAAATGTTTGATGAAATGCATAGGTGAGATTGTTAGAAGAGAATTTATGTAAACAAAGAACGAATATGTATAGAAAGTGTATATGATGCATTTAATAGTAAATTACCATGAGGAATATATTCGTAATGAAATCTATGTGCAAGTGTAATGCAATCGTGATTAAGAAGAAGTATGTTCTAAGAGTGTGCTATATGCTTGATTGATGTAACGCACACCTTGTGGATTGTTTGATTGTTTATTAGTGACTCGTAAGTAAGGGTGAAGCTTATGAGATCCTTGAAAAGGGTAATGTTGGAATGATGTCGGGTTAGCTAAATATACGGTAGAGTATTAGTTGGGAAGTTATAAAAATGTTTACTTGATCGAATTGGGTGTTTGTGTAACTAGGGGATTATGTTTTTGCATGTACGTCAATACATGAGTACAAAATGATTATAACGTTTGTAGTCTAACCCACTATAATAAGAAGGATGTAAAAGATTAAGTTGAAAGTTCATTTGATAAGCAGCTGAATTCTGAAAGTTAAAATGTGCATAGTCGACATGGTTAGACTTTTTGCCATAAAGTAAGATTTGAGATAATCGTGTGATATGCATTGGGCAAATAATGTGCAATGTATAAAAAGGAGTTAAACTGCACAAACGTGGAACAATGTGATTATCGTTTCGTGCCATATGCATGTTAGTGAATATTTGACTAATGAAAGTATTGCAACTAAGAATTTGAAATAATTATCGATATGAATGAACATGCATACTAACAAGTTATAAAATGATGGCATGAAAGAATAGGAATTTACATTAGCAAGGACTCAAGCACGAGTGACTAACGAGTCGAAGGAAGGCAAGGAGACGAGCATGAACATAGACGCATAATGTAAGTGATTTCCGGAATCACTTCTTCTTTTGTAAATGAATATTGTTATGTTGAATGCAGGGGGTTGTGTAAGAAATTACAGATAAGGGTAAGAATTAATGTATGTATTGTTGTGATAATTACGTTCGGAAATCATAATAACAGTGAACGGGTCAAAATGTAGAAGTATGTGTCGGGTGTGGGTTTTGGATGTTATGGTAAGGGAACCATATAAGAATGTTTAAGTAATCACAAAACTAAAGAAAGTATTGTTATAGCGGGCTGTAAACAGTAGCTATGTTGGAAATAACTCAGAATAGTCGAACGGGTAAAAAAAATCAAGTCAGTATGATAGAAGTATAGAATTGATTAAGAGGACATGGGTTAGGTGTTAAAAGAATACGGGAAGCTTACGGAATGTTATGGGATGATACGGGACATTATGAGTCAGTTCGGGTTAGAACGGGAATCAGAAACGGGTTGTGTAAGCTTAACTAAGGAAAAACAGCGTCGGCAACACAGAGGGGGCGTCGCCGACGGCCTCCCTAGCCGTCGCCGACGCTGCTCCATTCTCTGGCGCTCTAATCAACTATCTACGCAATGAGGTCTGACGTAATATTCTGGGTGGTGTCGCCGACGCTCCTTACAATCTTAACATGCTGTTTTTTGTTAGCTATTCGCACCGTGAGTTCTGTATCCCCTAATACCTGTTCCGTAACCCTCAATGGAACCCGAAAAGTGAAAATAACTAATAGGGAGTTATGTGAACTTATTGAACTATGATAATGCTTGCCGGAGATGAATAAGTATGTAAGCATGTATGTGTATGGCTAACTTACATACTAGTGGTGGAATCCCTAGGTAAGCACGAATAGAAGTAAGCATGCGCATAGGTTCGTATATACAAGACTTATTTATATGGATGTTTGTGACTCGGATATGTGGTATAATTTCATGGGAATGTAAGTGGTATGTAAGGGCTTGTATATATGTATAAACGGCTTCAATACGTATGAGCATCAACGTACTAATTATTGTCCTAAGAATGAAATGAAAGTGCAGGTTTATTATTGTTGACTTATGAAGATTGACGATTGGGATGCAAGATCATACATGGAAGGATAATCGAAAGGATTTTCATGGATAGAAAGAATATGGAGTGATCATTTAATTATGAATGTTTATAATTATGATCGATGTCACCGAATACTAATAATGCGGGTGAATGTGATTATCGCAGGTTGCACATAATTATTATCACTATGGAATTTAAACGGTTGGAGATCGAGTCAAAGAGCAAGGAATGTACGGGAAGAGTGTCTCGTAGCTTGTAACTATATATTATATTTAACAAGGTAAACAAGAATGAATATTGTAAATCCTTTTAAGAAAGTGTACAATATTTTATAAATGAAATTTCAAGTATGTCATATACACAATAAAGAAAGAAATTTTGATTCGGTATTTTTCCGCTGCGTCTCTTAAGTCAAAACGTTTTAGGGTGTTTCATTATAGTCTAGGCCGTGTTATGCCAAAATTATTTATTTTGTTGTCCTTGAGGTAATCTTGCATATGACATTCAAAATAGCAAGGAGACACCTCAAGTAGGGTAGCACAGTACCTTACCTTCATGACATCGTTATGCCCTTCTTGTTTAACCATTCGTACTTTTCTTGAGAGCGTCTATGCCATTTGATTAGGTTTTTCATGTCCTTCTCGAGGGGATTTCAATCAAGGTACTCGTGCATCAACTGGGATGTCTTATTTACCGTATTATACTTTCTGTTTGGCGCCCCTCCGAGGAGGGTTTTTATCTTGTTTAAGTTGTTCAACTTTTTCATGAATTTGCTTTGTAACTTGTTTTAAGTTGTTAAAACTTTGCATGGCCCAGGTTTGTAACTCGTTTAAGTTGTTAAAGCTTACCATAGTCGCTTTGTAACTCGTTTACGTTGTTAAAGCTTTGTATAGACCCGCTTTGTGACTCATTTAAGTCGTTAAAGCTTTTGGTGGGCCTTTTGTCCAATGGCGTCCGGGCCTTCATATGCCTGCTTTGGCGTTTTGTTTAGACGTTGTCGACTTAGTCCTAGCCCCACGACTGGGCTTTGCCTTGTTTAGACTAAGGCGGCATGTCTGTATGCCTATGTACATGTTCATTTTATTGTAAAATCGTCCGACACGTTTTCCTAAATGATCATGTTTGACCCTTTAGTAGGGTTCTCTTACCATTTGGGTTTTTTGCTCTTCGGGAAGGGGTTGCATCTTCTCCTTTTGGAGAGGTTTTGTGAGCCCTTTAGAAATACTTGTTATGTAGAAGGAACCTTCCTACGTGAGTCCTTATTAAGGGCTCATTCCTCTCCTGAAGAGATGTTGTAATTCTCTAAGAATAAGTGCCAATAACAAGAGCATCATTTACTCTTGGAAAGACTTCTTCAAACATACGTGACCTGAGGATGAGGCTACTATCCCTTAGGGGAATATTTTCTAAAATACAGATCGTTGAAGGGATCTTACCTAATAAGGGAAAGGACTTTTTAGATTCGAAGTCCCTATTAAAATGATATCTAGCTTAGATTTTATGATCAATGCTATTTAACTTGTAAAGTATGATTTATATTTTTTTTTGGAACGGCTACTCTTATATTTATTTAATGAAATAAAATTCTTCAATCAGGTTAGGAGTTAGAAACTATCGAATCATATTTAACTTATATTTTCAGGGTCGGCTCGAATAATTCATGTACCCTGTTCGAGTTTGAAAAAACGTGTCATTACGCCTTAACGGAATTGGGTATTGGGCTCACTAAAGGTCTAAACCTAATGTCAATAGACTAATAACTAATATAAACCATGAAAATAGTTTTGTAAGTAGGCTTATGTTGGTGTTTGTATGGGTATACTCTATTAATTTATTTACTTTTACGATATAATATACATATCGAAGTTTTTAAAAAAATAACGTGTTATTCGAAATATCGGAACCTTACCGGTAGTCCTCCCCGCCCACCTTTACCCGGCCATGTATATCTTTAAAACATTATTTTGATAACTGTTGCCAAAAGAAATCTTTTGATAAATAACTTTTGAATTTTCTTATCTAGGAAAAAGGAAAAAAAATCTCAATAGATTGGAGTATGATACACAAGTCATACGTTTCACCGGGAATACGCTAGTTAATTTAGAGTAGATATATACAATAAACAAATCTTTCGTTACATAGGGAATATTTAAGCACCCTACTCTTAAATAAAAACGTTACATAGGGAAAATAAAAACGTTGGAAAAAGTTGATAAAACTAACATTTATATGCTATTAAAATAAAATCAACAAATTCCTCATGCTGCATGCTAAAATTTGCTAAATATCTTTAGTCTTAAATCTTGGAAGAATTCAGTTTTTTTTATAGCAACAGTTTGGTTTTTCGGTGTTTTTTTTATAAAGCACGTAAGGTTAAAAAATAAAAATTATAATCCAAGATTTAATAACATTTATTAGATGTTTACATTTAAGTTAATATATTTAACCTTTATAATTAATCTTGTTCGGATATTCCTAATCTTCTAATCTATTTTTATGTTTCTTCAAATTTTTTATCAAAACATTTTCTTAATCTTCTAATCTATTTTTATGTTTCTTCAAATTTTTTATTAAAACATTTTCTTTTGTAATACTTTGAAAATTATTTGATTTTTATGTTAAATTTTGGTATTTATTTTAGGTAATGGATAAATCATTTCAAAAAAAAAATATATACAAGTGATTTTTTTTATAAACACTTAATATTCAAGAATAAACTTAATAATTCCTAAATCAATGTATAACAGATATTTTAAAAAATTGGTTATTCGGTTCGGCTATTTCGGTTTTCATAAAATGCAAAACGTAACCAACTGTAAATTCGGTTCGCTTTTTCCGATTTTTGTGCAGTTCTTTTGTTTTCGGTTCGATTAAAACGATTTTTGAGTTTTCAACTCATCCCTAAATACACACAAGTCATACGTTACACCCGAAATAAGTTTTTAAAATTTTCTTTTTTGGGAAAAAGGAAAAAAAAACCCTCAATAGATTTGGTATAATACACACAAGTCGCGCGTTACACTTGGAATATGCTAGTTAATTTACTGCACATATAATAATCAAATCCCTCGTTACATAGGCAATATTTAAGAGAAAAATAAAAATGTTGAAAAAAAAGGATGAGAAAACTAGTTTTTCATATATAATGCAATTTGAATGACATTTTAAGATAAACAAAAGTTAAGGTTTTTTCTAAAAAGAATAATATATAAGGTATAATATTAAAATGAGGGTAAGTTAGTCTTTCAAACACTAATAACACTTAAATTCTCTCATCTTTATTATACTTTACTTGTCGTGTCTTTAACCAAATTTTGTTTAATTAATTTATACTTATACTTTATCCCTTTATAAAAAAAACTATCTTCATAATTTTTAAAAGAAGTTTAACTTTTTTGTATGTTAATATTAAAAAAATAACATAAGACGATAATAATTAGGTTTCATTCCAATCTATTAGAATAAAACGTTAAAAAAATCAAACCATGCAATCTTAAATATCCAATTAAAGAGTTCATTTTTCTTTTTAACTTCAAATTTTTTTGTCGTATTCTAATATGCAGTTAAAATGCTACCAATCTAATGCAACATATATTTTATTTATAACGTGTAGGGTTATTCTATAAAGACTCTAGACCTTACAAAATGTAAAGATAAATCTGAGCCAACAAATGTGTGTGATTTATGGTTGAGATTGAAGCACTTGTAAATTTATAAATACTCATAACTTTAAAACTATTAGTAGGAGTAGAATGGAAAAATCCAAACAAAAAATTATACACATTCTAAATACATGCTATTTCCATCATTATTTTTAAACATCCGTAACTTTTTTATACGTAATTTAAAAAAATCAACATAAAATCGAGCGTTTTATTGTCTTTCAAACAATTATACTATTGATATATTTTAGAAAAAAAGATGATGAATCGGGTGTTGTATGATGGTTTTAATATGGATAGGTTTGTAGTGTTTTAGAACTAGGTATTTTCATAGTGTTTTTAAACTGTATTTTTCATGGCGTTTATTAAACTGGACAACAGGTTTATGGTGTTTTAGAAACTGCAGGTTTACGGTGGTTTTTAGAACTGCGGGTTTATGCATTTTAGAACTGCAGGTTTATGGTGTTTTTAGAACTAGAAGTTTACGGTGTTTTTCGAACTGTAGGTTTATTGTGTTTTAGAAGTGTAGGTTTATAATGTTTTAGAGCTACATATTTACAGTGTTTTAGAACTACAAGTTTATGGTGTTTTTTAGAATTGTACTGTTTTGGTGTTTTAGAATTACATGTTTATGGCGTTTTAGAATTGTAGGTTTATGGCGTTTTATAAGAAATGGGGAATTTTGAGGTGTTTTTGTTCGTAGATGACGTCTTCGTTAAATATTATTTAGATTGTAATCTATATCGTTTTATGGTATTTTTACCTTCTTCAAGAACACCATAGAACTGACTTAAAGATATGAATTAAAAAAAAACTCAATAACACGTAATTTTTTATATATGTAACGCAACATTATTCTCGGTGCGTTTAAAAAAGATGGGGCATATGACATGTGATTGTAACTTGCATGTATATATTTTTTGGCATTTGAGTAAAATATGCATGGCGTTTCAACGATATTGCTAATTGGCGAGTTAGTACCAATGCCATATATTCTTTCTTACATTTTGTAAAATTTTGTCTGTTTGTAGAAAATCATGCCCCTATTTATAACTGTTTGGTAAAGAAAAATAAAACTTGAGTTACAGCGAGACACGTGAAAAAAATCAAGTTTTTAACGGCAGATCAGCGAGATTTCTAGCTTAGTTCAAAGGGTTAGCATATGCTGTTCAAACCCTCACCAAAAGTACGAATCCCTCTCAGTGATACTAACCCATATTTACATAATTTGCATTTTGTAAGAATCGAAACTGAAACTTCCTTGGAAGGAAACCACTTAATGGAATACCATGTTAGCTGAAAAAATCAATTACTATTGTCAGACGCTAACCTTTTGATTACAATTTATTTAATAAAACTATATTTGACTGTTTTCGCACATGAATCACATTAACGAAGACCAACTTACAAAGAACAACTCGATCGAAAAATAAGTAAACAAGAAATTTGAGGAGAAAGTGAGAAACCACATGAATATGAAATGAAAAAGCGAATCTGATCATAACTTGCTGATAACCCAAAAACATAATGAAAAAACCTCACGCTTTTTTTTTGAAAATGAAAAAAAAAAAAACCACACTTGTGCTGTGTTTGATTAAGATAAAGGTTTAATGTTACAAAATAAGCCACAAAACATTAGCAACCCAAACTGCAAGCTCAGGATTTGACATATAACCGGGCATAAATCTTGTATAGATGCGTTACAAATGCTAGAATTATGCGATATCGTACTTAAATTAAAGAGACACTTATAGTAATATCATACTCAAATTATAGAAAATATAATGTTCGTTTACATGGTGTCATTTTTTTTATAATTAACAAGGTCTCAAAAGTTATGGTTGTTTAAAAATCTTAACAAGATTTGTATTAAAAAGTCCACAATATTTTTAAAGGATTTATACTATGTGTTTTAAAAATTTATAATTATTGAAAGTTTCAAATTATGTAAAATTATCCATTTGTTCATCTTATATGTATTATAATAGCGATATTGGATTGAAATAACCCTAACTTTCACCAATTGATCGAAAACACTCCTAACTTTCGATCTGTATACCAGCACTCCCAACTTTTAACTTATTGCCAATAACACTCCCTAACTAACTTCACCCAAACCCAGTTAGCTGATATCAGCTGCCACGTCATAAAAAATGCCATATCACCTGCCACATCATCAAAAAACCACATCAACTGCCACATCATATGCCATGTCAGCAAAAATGGCCACATCAGGTGCCACATCAGCAAAAACTAAGTAGGTTAGGGTTTAGTAGTTAGGGAGTGTTATCGGCCAATAAGTTGAAAGTTGGGAGTGTTAGCGGCCAATTGGTGAAAGTTGGGGTTATTTAAATCCAATATCCCATTATAATATAGTATAGAGATAAATATTTTTTTTCTTTTTTAATATAACTTATTTGTCTCATAAGATCTTTTGTCCGAAATTACTTATGAAATAAAAAAACAAAATCATGTATGAGGTTACTCTATAGTCATACAAGTTAATAGTTTCACACGTATTTAAACAGAAAGACACATCATAACCATTGTTCATTCATAAACTCATGATAAACTACGCAGGATTTCTCAAACATCTGCTAATTTTCCATTAATCTTGTAGTAATAATATTACATCGGTACATGAACTCGGGTCTGGGATGGTAATGCTACAAGCAATTGCAACAGTTGTAGCTCCAGGCATACGGAGAATCGGTCCGTACCCTGGATTCTTCACATAGCTACAAAGGCAACTAGTTTGGTCATGAAGAACATTGCAACATTGAGAATCGGCTGCTGGAGCTGGGTTACTCATTATGAATGAAAGGCATGGCGATAGCTGCGTTGGGTCGCAACCTTGCGCCATACCTACATTCACTTGCACCATAAGAACTGTCAGTAACAATCATCACCGGAATCCAAGAAGCATAAGACATCGTTATTATCGAAAGAGGAGAATGAAAGTAGATTATGAGAGAAAAGGTTGTTGCAAGGATTGATAGATGGTATCTCTAACAAGTTTTGCAACGCTATTTATAGACATGAAAAAATAAGCCTACAAAAGAAATCATTTAATGTTGATGAATGTGTAATAACTTTAATTAATGCTACTTTATATTAAAATTCGAGATGTAATTAGTGAAAAGATAATTTATTCAATGGGTGCACTCGCCAATGAGGTAGTGGTGGAGTGGTTGAGTAAATAATTAGTGTTTCTTGTAACACAGGTTCAATTCCCACTCTTCTCATTATTTCCTTCGGCATACAGGTGAAGAGCGAATACAGGTGGCGCCGGTTCAACTTAGATGGAATGCGAGGTTTTACCGGTTATCCCATTGTTATGCTTTCGGGCGGGTGGAGGTCGGGTTTCCGCGTATCTAAGGAGAGCCAAGGGGCTGACGACGGTTGAGTAGTCAACATTGGCCACAGCGCCAGATGTCACGGTAGTTAATACGTCGTTTCTTTCCGTTCAGAAAATATAAAAATTCAATGGAGGCACTCAATAAGAGTACCCTGAATTTCATTAGTAATGCATTGCTTATATTACTTTTACTTTCAACTATCCTAAATAAGAGTACCGTGAATTTCATCAATAATGC
This sequence comes from Scalesia atractyloides, assembly GCA_947069175.1. NCBI lineage: Eukaryota > Viridiplantae > Streptophyta > Magnoliopsida > Asterales > Asteraceae > Scalesia > Scalesia atractyloides. Next base: position 96,975,917 of record CAMTDV010000008.1, read on the forward strand.
ATTGCTATATTACTTTTACTTTCTAACTATCCTAAAACGCCTTAATTACCGACAACACTACTCTAAAGTTTTTTTTCACTTTTTAATTAAAAATAAGTTAGACATTTAACTAAACTTTCATTTAAATAAATTAAAAGTTACATTAATTCAAACGAAAAACATAAAATACAAAAAAGTAAAAAAAAAAAAAACATGTAAAGTAAAAATAATAATAATAATAATAATAATAATAATAATAATAATAATAATAATAATAATAATAATAATAATAATCTAAAACTCACAAGCCCAACCATATTGATGTGCTATTTCATGCTAATTACTTCTAACATCGGACTAGTTACATATTCGTGCGGTTTCGTAAAAAGTTCTGGTCATACATCTTCAGCCTTCGTGTTGATCCGTCAACGATGCTATAGCTTCTTCTCCTTGTTTCTTTTTTATTTCCACCAACTCTTTAATCATATTTTCTTTCATTGGTGCGTAGGGACCAAGTTTGTCAGCCAAACCGCTATTGCTTGACGACTCTGTTTGCCTCTTTCCTTTTCGATTTGGTCATCTTGGTGCGGCGTCCTCGTTGAAGTCCCGCATATAACTAGTTAAAGCATCGTCGGGTGTAGATGAGTAGTAGTTTTAGGAATCTGATGACTTTCTCCTCTTATTGGAATGACAATCGGATGCTTCACTCATCAATAAGACTTGGTACCATTTATCACGCGTTCTTACAATCCCCCATACATCAACATTAGAAAAATTGCACGGATGTTTTTTTTTGTTTTTCTTAATTACCTGAAGCCTTTTTTCATCACAACAAGATCGACGCGTCCACTAGTTCATATATGATCTTATATAAAAATACAAATTGATTCATTTATAAACTAAAAATAAATAAATTAATAAAAATTGTACTACTTGAATCCAATATCCTTTGAACGCATTCATTTATGTATTCAAAGGGGTCCATTTTGAAGATATTTGATAGAACCATTCGAGTGCTTCCACTCAGGAGTGAGTTGTAATTTTAAACATCGCATTTCAAAAACAATTATTTTTATGATTTCCGAGTTTCTTGTTTTGAAGAAATAAACCCATACTTTAGCCAAATTTATTTCTTTCCCGTTTGTCCATGGTTGACTCTTTGAACGTCCTTAGAATAGTCCTTCATTTGCATCTCCTAGGTCATCTTCATCCAAATTATGTTATTGAAATTGTGTTTTTGGCACAACATTGTCATCATCACGATCTTCAAAACCAGGAGCGATCATTCCTCGTAGTCACGTGGGGACCTGGAAATCTGGGCTCCTAATTGCAAACAGGTTGAATGGTCGTTGATTTTCTAAATCGTATTTGTCTAGACTGCGTGTAAATAAAGTAGGACCTTGTGGTAGAGTGAGAGCTTGTGAATATGTAAAAAAATTGTGGCGGATAGGCATATGGTTGGTATAGAAACAACTGTGATTATGGCGTAAATATTGATTGCGGTTTATACCGTTAATAATTTGAGCTTGAACCACCTCTCAAACTTGAACTGACACCTCGAGATTTAGAGGATTTATTGGTTTCATCAACCTTTGACTTTTATGAATCGATAAAACAAAAAATATTGTATGTGTATATTTAGAATATTTTTTTGTATTTGGTTGAAATAAAATGGTAAAAAAAAAAGGTTTTGTGTATTTAGAAAGTAAAATTGAAAAGAAAAATATTTACATCATATAAATTAGCAACAAGTTGAGAAATTGAGATGTTGTACTCCATATTTTAGGGGTTTTAAATTTTTTTTTGATATTTCACTTTAAATCAAAACTACTTGATTTTGTAGATTTAACCCAAACTTTTTAGTTTTTCCAATTTAACCTTACAACTTTTTTACTTTCAACTTTAATCCCCTATGTTTTCATATTTTTGTAAATTTTTTCGTTTTACGTTTAGTTCTAAATTTTGCGAGTTAACACGGCATAATGTGTGTGTGGTTCAACGATTTTACGTTTTGTTATACGCTTCGTTCTAAATTTTACCAGTTAACATGGCGCAACTTACGTGTGTGGTTTAGTATATTTACGTCGTCTATTTTTTCTCGTTTAATAAGTATGTCACAACGCACGAGCCCTAAATGGAGTTGGTTATTATACAAATTTAATATACTTTGTGAATAATCCATATGGTTTGTTAATACTTAGAATTGTTATTTTATACAAATTTAATATACTTTTTAATGGAAGTTAGTACCGCAACAGTGCAACTTGAAAACAATGAAACATGTTACTTTTAGTAAATCACAATAGTTATCTAATTTCTATTTAATCAAACAATTTGATTTGATAGTGTTCACACATGCATAACATTTACATTAACAACAAATACAAATTAATTAGTTAACTTATTAATAAACCTTACAAACAATGTTTAGTCAGTCATTAAATTGGTGTTCACTTTAACTTTTTACATATCTCCGTGTTCACATGTAACAACTTTAAAATTCTTAAAAACCAACACAAAACCAATGATGTTAAACGTGTTATGTTTGCGGCTTTATTGGTCCAACCTGATCTCAACTTGAAAATCATGTCAGAACACGAGGAGGATACGAATATTCATAGGTTGATGCGAACACGGCTTGATTAACCCATTTTTTTTTTACTTTTTTTGCATATCAATATTTTAAATATAAAGGTTTACAACAAAAATTATAATTGTACTTAAAACAGTTACTTTTTAATTTTAAATAACATGTCCAATTTTCTTTTAAGTTTAATTATTGTATAAAATACCTAATTAATTTAACTTATATGACATAAAAACACATTTCAGAAAAATTAAAATATAATATAAATGTAATAAGCGCATTAACCCGCCAACCCATTGGATTCGCAGGCTCAACCTAAACTAACCTAAACCTGTTTACACTAAACCCAAACTTGCGAATTTCGAGTTATGTTCGTGTCGTATATTCGAGTATGAAATTCACACCCCTTGAAAAATCCTAAGACATCATCAGTGTTCACATGAAGCAAAACAACTCGATCCAAAAGCAGTAAGCAACATATTTGAGGAAAAAAAAAACAAATGCATCTGGAAAATTTAAATGATTCAAAAGCCATATGATTCATTCATAAACTCATATAAACTACATATGATTTCTGATCAATCATCTACTTATCCAAAAAGTTATAGTCACAAGATGACATCTATTAAGTACATGTTTTCGGGTCTGGGATTGTGATACTACAAGCTTGTGCAACTGTTTTTATACCAGGCATACCAAGAATCGGTTGGTATGCTGGATTCTTCACATAGCCACAAAGGCATTTGTTTTGATCGTGAAGAACATTGCAACATTCAGAATCTGGTGGTGGTGGCGTATTACCGGTTACAAATGAATAACATGGCGGTACTAGCTTCATCGGGTCGCAATCTTGTGCCATACACACATTCACCTGCGCTATAAGAATCGTCATAGCTAACATTGTTGCGACCAAAGAAGCTTAAGACATCTTCATTTTGAAGATAAAAATAGACAATGAGAGAAAATGTTTTGTAAGGATTGCTATATGGTACATCTAACAAGTTTTGCAATGCTATTTATAGACTTCAAAGAAGAATATAGTGAAATCTTGATTGTTCATTTTCTGATCTAACGGTGATAAAAAAAAAAAGAAATTCTATATTTAATTGGTACAAGCCTACAAACAAATTTAATAAATGTTAATGAATGTATACAAATTCAATAAATGCTACTTTATTTTGACTATTCAAATGAAAATTAATAAATAATGAAAAAGAATACTTTAATCATTCAAACGTGGCTAATTATCTAATAAACAGCAAAACCAATATTTCAAAAAATAATTATGCTATAATTGAGATGTTTCTGATTTTGAAATTTTGATTTGGTTGAAAATTATATATATTTTAATAGGTTACAATCCCATTGTGTTATACAGCTTAAATAGTAAAGGAATGTTATATATTTATTAAAAAGAAAAAAGTGAATATGAGACTGCTACATATCTAAGTTTAGATCTAAAATCTTCAAAAATACATCATTATAATAAAAACCCTTAAAATTGAAAACTAAAACATACCATTTTAGTTTTGGGGTGGGGGTTGCCCGTAGTATTTGTATATAAACAAAACTAGCTAGTGGGTAGTATGCGGACTCATCTCACCCACTAGTTAGCTTAATATTTAATTAAAAATAAAGCTATTTAATGATGGAGTGGTGAATGTGCATGTACTACTAAGCCTTTTAAAGTAAATATAAGATAAAGTAAAATGTTAAAATTATCCCTTAAACTATTTAGGTATTTTTGCACATTACATTCCTGATAAGAGTTTTGGGTAACTAGACACTTCACATTTCATTGTGTTGTCATTTCATGCAAATAACTAACTCAGTTATAATCTATCATTAACTTAGTGACGATTTTGGCGATTTCCTTAACCCAGTGACGAGTTTGGTAATTTACCCATTTATTTTTTTGTTTTTAAATTTTATCTTTAAATAAAAAACAATAAAAATAATTGACAAAATTGACAAAATCGTCTGTGAGTTAATAAAATTGCCGAAATTGTCCACGGGTTAATGATGCTATTAACTAAATTAGTGGTTTTGATGGAAATGACAATAAAAATGTAACGTCAAGGGTCTAGTTAATAAAAAAAGTCTTATTTAAGATGTAACAGACAAAAGAATCTAAACCTGTGAGAAGATTTTAGCATTTTATTTTGTAACATACATTAGTGTTGGTAGATGTTTCACTTTAATCTAACATATATCAATGTTGGTAGATGTTCCACTCCAAAAAGGTTTCTTTTATTAAGTTTATGTTGTAACGTCCCAAAAACACAAATGTTAAATTACAAGCATGATTTATTTTACACAATGTGATATGGAGATAACTAAGTTAGTTAACTTGGTTATAAATACAAGCTAGATATTAATAATAAAGTTTTGTGATTAAACAAATAACAATCAAAACTATAGGGGCTAAAAGAGGTCAATTTGGAAAGTTCAACTATTAAAAAGATGGAAAAAAGGGGGAAGAACCCATTTTTGGGCAGAAGTGTGTGTCGACACACACACATAGTGTGTGTGTGTGTTCTTGAGAATCAATTTAAGAAGAAGATGATGAATTCGAAGGCTTGCATGTGTAATCCGTGGGTTTCAAAGTGTTTATCATATTCAAATCGTCATGTAAGTATCAAAAATTTATCTCTTAAAACCTTCCTAGTTGCAATTCTAGTGGGTTTGATAAATTACTCTTAATTGGACGAATTAGAAGAATGGAATGGTTGAAGTTGGGTTTGAATGCACTTAATATAGTGATAATAATGAGTTAATCATCTCAATTAGGAGTTTTAATGAAAGAACCCATGTTCAAGAACTTAGGTATTTGATGGTTTATGATCTAATATGAATGAGTTGAACGAACTAAAGATTTTACTATGTTGATGTTTATGTGTGAATGATACTTGTTGATTAATAAGAAGACTTGATGAATTATGTGTGAATAAGGAAGATTAGGCATGAAATACTTGTACATTATGCTTAGAAAGTAGTACGCACACCAAGCGTTTGATGAAATGCATAGGTGAAATTATTAGATGAGATTTGTATGCAAATAATAGGTGAACATGTAAAGAAAGTGATGATGATATACTTGATAGTAAAACAACATTAGGAATGTATTTAATAAGTATATGTGAAACGTAGTTGATGGTGTGATTCAGTAAAAGAATGCTTTAAGAACTAGTACTCTATGTTTGAATGGTGGTGCACCCCATGAGTTGGGTTATTGGCTTAACGGTAATTTAGAAACGGATATGTATGAAATGTATAGCTTGCGGACTTACTAGTAACTATTGATGTTGAGAATTATGTTAAATTGCTAGCTTTGAATGTGGTTGACCGTTTTAGGATCATGAGAGCTTGAGTTTGTATTGATTTGATTATACATGTGTATGACATAGCTAAGTGATCATGTGGTTCTAAGTATACTGCATCATGAGTATGAAATGTACATAGTGTCATTCGTATAGCCTAATATGATGACACATATATATGAGGTTATGTCGAAAGTTCATATGATAAACGTTGACTTCTGAAAGTTAACTGCGCATAAGAAGCATGATTAGATTTGTTGTCACAATTGTAAGATTACAGAAAGTCATATGGTATGTGATATATCAGTAAGTGTTAAATGCGATAACATAATGAATTTATATGAGTTTGAAAAGATGTGATTTTGGGCATATGCCTTATGCTTGTTAGGTTTGACTTATGAAAGTCAAATGTGAGTTATGCATTTAATATGATCGTTAATGTGTATAATCGTGTATGCTAACAAGAATGTAATTACGATGACATGAAAGTATAGGAATCATGTCAAGATGGATGGGAGCATGGAAGGCTAACGGGTCAAAAAAGAGACAAGATAACGGATGCAAATACAGACGCTAAGGTAAGTGATTTCCGGAATCACTTCTTCTTTTGTCAACGAATATTATTATGTTGAATGCAGGGGGTTGTGTAAGAAATTACGGATAAGATAAGGAATCAAGGTATGTATTGTTGTGATAAGTTAAAGGATGTCAACTACGTTCGGAAATCACAATGGAAGTAAACGGGTCGAAATGTAGAAGTATACGTCGGGTGTGGGATTGGTTGTTATGGTATGGGAACCATATAAGAATCTTTAAGAATAATAGAACTGAAGTAAGTATTGTTATAACGGGCCGTAAGCAGTAGCTATGTTGGGAATAACTTAGAACAGTCGAATGGGTCAAAAGAATCAAGTAAGTATGATAGAAGTATAGTTTTGATTAAGGGGACATGGGTTAAGTGTTAAAAGGATACAGGAAGCTTACGGAATGTTATGGGATGATATGGGTCATAATGAGTTAGTTCGGGTTAGAACAGAAATCGGAAATGGGTTGCGTAAACTTGAGTAAGGAAAAACAGCGTCAACAACACAGAAGGGGCGTCGCCGATGGCCTACTTAGCCGTCGCCGACGCTGCTCCATTCTCCGACGCACTAACCCACTGTCTACACAACATTTGTTCCGACACAATATTTTAGATGGCGTCGCCGACGCTCTCCCATAAACTTGATATATTGTTTTTGTTGGTTATTCGTATTGTAGTACCATATCTCCTAAAATTTGTTCCGTAACCCCAAATGAATCCCGAACAATGAAAATAACCGACAGGGAGTTATGTGAACTTATTGAATTGTTTTAGTGATTACTTGATATGAATAAGTATGTAAGCATGTATGTGTGTGTGTGGCTAAATTACATGTTAGTATAATTTATCGGTAAATAAGGGCATGTATGTATGTACGCGGCTTCAATTCATATGAGCATTAACGTTACTAATTATTGCTCTTAGAATGAATGGAAAGTGCAGGTTTACTTACATTGATCTTAAAAGATCGACGATTGGAATGCAGGATCATACATGGAACGATAATTGAAAGGATTATATGAATAGAAAAAATAGGGGTGATTCATTTAATTATGAACGTATAATGCTATGTATATTGTCATCGGATATTGATAATGTGAATGTATGTGGTGATTGCAGGTTGCACTGAGTTAACACAACTATAGAATGTAAAGGGTTGAAGATCGAGTCAAAGAGCAAGGATTGTACGGGAATAGCAGTCTCATGTTTTGTATCTGTACGTAACCTTTAAGAAGTTAATTAAGAATAAATGTTGTAAATCATTTCAGGAAAGTGTCCAACATTTTTACCAAAGGAACCTTCAAGTAGGTTATATAGACATAAATTGGAAAGAATTTTTGAGTCAGTATTTCCGCTGCGTCGTTTTTGGGTCAAAACGTGTTAGGGCATTACATATGTCCATGGAAAAAATGTGACTAAATAATTAATATCAAATAATTTATATGAAACAACTTATTTTACACTTAATAAGTAAATAATCTGAAAAAAATTAGTTTAAACATTAAATTTTTTTTAACAATATGTGTGAGAAAGTTACATAATCTTTTTTTATATTGTGTGTTGAAATTAACAAATAATTATATTATTGTAATATTTGATATATGCTCTTCATATATTATAAATAAATTTTTTATATTATATGTAGGAAAGTTACACTTTTTTATTTAGGGTCTTATATAGGTTTTTTATTTATTTAGATTTGAAATTATGTTATGTGATATCATTTTAAAAATTAAACAAAAATAATTTATTATAAAAGAAATTAATAAAATATGAATTAATAAAAGGAAAAGTCGAAAATGAGGTGGATGCTAAGGTGGTGGTTTGTAGTGGTTTTTTTAGGAAAAATAAAGGTTTTTAAAGGTTGGTATATCTTATATGAAATACTAAGGTGGTTATTTGAAATGGAAGATGAGTCCACCATTGTTGATGCTCTAAGTACCCTAATGAATCCAACCCAAAGTATCGTAAGTCCCTAAGTGGTTGCGTCACTATCCTAAGTGCCCTAATTCTTTTGTTTCATATTTTATAGATTTTCTAATTTAAATATTTTTATATTTGATGCATTTATTCAAAGAAAACAAACACCTGTGAACAACATCACCATCTCCGGCAATGAACCTCTGAACGGCAACATCATCTTCTCTAGCAACGAAACTCGAAGTCTTTCCACCGTGTACTCGAAGTCTTGGGAGGCCAGAATGAAACTACAGAAGTATCATCAATTTCCCCTGCAGGAAGCTCATCTCGGAGGGTATTTTTTGTCCATCAACGACATATTTGAATTGAAACAAACAGCTCATAGGTTGTTCTATACACCCAACAGTCAAAAAATCTCGTCCCTTTCCTACTTATCCGACGTGGTAACCACTACCCGACCACCTTAGCTGTGGGCCTAACCGACCAGCTTGCTCAAGTGTAACTGTCAAACCCCAGACACATGTGTTGGTTACTTAAGTGATGCCACGAGCACCCTAAGAAAGAATTCAATAAACCTAATATTTTGTTATTCCTTTTATTTTACAATATGCGAAGAAATATAGTTAGATTAATTACTTAAAATATTTCATAGAGAAATTGGATGACACGTGTCAAAGATACAGAAAACGACTCATCTGATCAAATTATCTATATCAACTTGGCTTATAGGTTCAATTCAAAACCATTATACTAAACATCTTTATCTAGGGATGGCAGTTAAACCCGAACCTGATGGCTAACTCAAAACCGACACATTTAGGACGGGTTTGGGATCGGTTAATCGGGTTTTGGCTAGTTTTTTTTCACGGGATTGGAATTTGGTGATTGTCACATCCTGATTTTCCAATGGGCTCGGACTTGGGGTTTATGTGTGACGATTGATATCTGTTATCACATTTGGCTTCTCCACCACCCGGTAAAGCCAAATGGACAAGTGAAATCTTGTGAGGGTGTATAGATAATACACCCACAACACTCATTTAAACTAAAAATAACAAAAAAAATAATTATGAAGTTTGATTGATTAGATTAAGAACATTGCTTGATGTTAACAAAAATATATACCTAATTATTTGCAAAACATGATTAGTAAATACTTTATACCTGGGTTTCAAATTAGCAAGTAATTGAGGCAAACATACACAAAAGGTTTGATTTTTAATCAAAGACGATTGGCTTCTTGAGATTGTTAAACTTAATGTGAAAACCTAATTATAGACATCATCATTCGTCTATCATATGTAAATATGTAAATGATGCAAGAAAATCTTCACGATACAAATTCCAGACAAATGTATGTTTTATGAATAAAAAAATTAACAAATCTAGCATAAAACAAAACTAATAGCAATTATCATCTCATAACATCAATGATAAAAGAAAATCTTAATTTTCACGAGTTCATAACAATATAACAATCAATTCATGCAATTTTATCCAAAAGATTTCAAATTATATTGATTCAAATCTAGCTTCGCATACTAATCGTGTTCAAAACCGACAACTTCAAAAACCCTTCTCTTCCTCTCGAATTGCGTCCCAAATCAGCCAAGAAGGTTTTGCCTTCATTTCCCTGTCGTGCGTCCTCTAAAAAACTCTTTCCTCCACATACTGTTGTATCGGTACGACGTCAACACCTGAAATAACAACCAAATGAGAAAAACAAAAGATAAAGTCGTTGTGTGTCCCGAAACGATATTTACATGTGTATTATGTCGATCGAAAATCATAAAATGAATTTCGGTAACTGCTCCAATAGTATCGGTACTGATGTTGTTTGGTCAGAATTGACTCGATTCGTCTTGACACCAGTACGTTACCTGTATTTTTTAGCTTACAACACTAAAGAAAAAACACTCTATTCAGAATACAACTCCATTTAAAAAAGGAGTACTAATACCGCTATCGAAGTTGTGTGGATTCATCAAGGCAAAGAACAAAATAAACATTTATATGTGACCCGTTCTCTTTTGAATAAAAATTTTATCGAAACGTAGATAAAATAAGCATGTCACTGTGGTTTATTCAAAATTTTATAAAACATTACATTATATTATTAGAATACAAAATAAGAAGAAAAAAAATAAGTGTGAGGTAGCTTTAATAACTTATACATTAGTACTCACAACTTGGTTCCAATAAAAAAATATATCAGGAAGTAGATAATATTAGACACATCGCGATCACATCTTCATAATTTGATAAATTATTGTATCGTAAAGTCTTAAGAAAACAATATATACACACGTTAAAATCAATTATAAAAATAATAAGATAAAATTACACTGTTGAACGAGCCAAAGTTTTGCCAACTGCTGGACTTTTGTCGCCGCTATTGCTTCTTTTCCTTTAAGTGACACATAGAGATTTCAAGATAAGATCGATGAACAAACATTTCCTAAAGTGAACAACCTCAAGCAGATCCCCATCATAACAAGTGGGACATAATCCTGGTTGCAACAAACAATCATGGTCCTTGCTTCAAACCGTCTGCCCATTCTTGACTTGCAAAATCAGCATAATCACTTCCACCAAACGTTAGATGGTATAAAAGAAATTGCAAACAATGATCCAGATTAAGAATAACTAATTTGTTTAACTAATTCATCGTTTATCCTTATATATACCACTAATAACTTTCTTTTCTTATGCTTGATAAAAAATCGTTTCTTAATCAACTTCTTAATCAAAGCTAAAATTTACTTTTGTTTTTATCTATTTTCTATTATTTAATAAATCTTTTGTTAGATCACTTTACTTAATATTTCTCATCAAATTTAACTCAACTTCTCATAAAGTGAAGTTTTATTTATTAATATAATATAATAAATGTTATAGCTTCAAATTATTGAATAACCTCCAAGTCAAGTTTTATTATTTATGTAATATAATATATGTTATAGCTTCAAATTATGGAATATTCTACACTTTGTTACTAAGTGCACAAGTCTTACTAATACACATGTCATCAATAATTCCTATATAATTCAAATTTCACTTTCATACCTACACAAGCCCACCATGCACTTCACATTTTTTCTTCTATTATTACTCTTCTATCCCACATCTTTCCTAGCAAGAACACCAACCACCATGATCTCCACCGTAAACCACCACAACTCCACCTGGAGCACCTTGGTAAAATTCATCGATACCGGCAAAGGCATCCACGTCAGCGGCATATCAGCTTTACATGCAACGTTTCGGGTACCTTCAAGTATCTGAAACAAGTTCCAACGACGAATTCAACGACCAATTCGAGGTCGCACTAACCCGATACCAACGGAAACTCGGCCTCACCGTCACCGGAAAACTCGACACCGAAACCATCACTCGAATGACCATACCGAGATGTGGCGTGCATGACACGGTACCACCACTAAATGCCCATGCAATACAACATTATAAATACTTCAAGGGCAAGCCAAGATGGTCACGTGCCATGCCAACAAGTCTCACGTATGCTTTTTACCCTAATAATATTATTTCAAGTGTAAACCTTTCCGACATAAAGGTCATCTTCCAACGTGCTTTCTCACGTTGGTCATCTGTGATTCCGGTTAACTTCACCGAAGCCGAAGATTACGGGTTTTCTGACATCAAGATCGGGTTCTACAACGGAGATCATGACGATGGAGAGCCATTTGATGGTGTTTTAGGGGTTTTAGCACATGGGTTTTCACCGGAGAGTGGAAGGCTCCACCTTGATGCGGCGGAGACGTGGGCCGTGGACTTCGAACTTTAGAAATCCGATGTGGCGATCGATTTGGAGTCTGTGGCGATTCATGAAATCGGGCATGTGTTAGGGTTAGCTCATAGTTCTGTGAAGGAATCTGTAATGTACCCTCGTTTGAAACCTAGAGAGAGAAAAACCGACTTGAAGGTTGATGATATTGAAGGGATTCAACAACTTTATGGATCAAACCGTAATCTTCATATTGAAGCTTTGGCTCAATCCGATACTTCTTCGAACCATGGTGTTGGTTCCAAGATCGAGCTTAGGTTATCTTGGTGGACCATCGCGTTCGCGATGGTTTTAATCCCGTGTATAAACATCAAAGAATGAGATAGACTGATCGACTGATCAATCAAAGTAAAAATAGTAGGAGATACAACATTTTGTACATAAAAAAATCTTACACTAATTTGAGACAAATGTTTTCATGACCAGACCAGACTAGTCGGGCAGACTGGAAACTGCATACTCGTTGGTCCATTTGTGTGCTTGAGGGGAGGCTAATAGTCACTTAAACTAGTGATTATGTATACGTTTGCTTTTTTATTTGTATTAGTCTTAGATCTTAGAGAAACCATGCAAATGCATGGGTTGGTGTGTAAGTGATTAAGGTGATCATAGCTAACATCTAGCAAAGTCATATGTTTTAAGATATTTTTTTTGGTTTCATTTGTTTTTATAGTTTTTTTTTGTTGATTTAGATGTGCTACATATATAATGTATTGATTGATATTCAGATTAGACATATATAAAGCATAGTTTGAACTATATGTTCAAGTTTTAGAAAGATATAAAATAAGTTGTTGATGTTACTTTTGATTCATGGAGGTTATATCATGCATAACGGACCATATACGTTGTTTTTCCGTCCAACCTGGCAACTTAGAGGAAAAACTGAAACTTAATATTCAAATTTTTATTTTATCTAATTTATATCTTCTTGGCATACATCTGGCTTCTTATATTTTATTTAGATTAGATTTGTATTCAACAAAGTCACTCTTATACTCTTTCAAAAAATACAATATCCTATTTTGATCTTTACACTTCAAGAAACATGCACTATTAGCGACGGCATTAATAGCGACGACAAGGAGCAATAGCGGCGACATGCAGAGAAGTCGCCGCTATTGCTCCGTGTCGTCGCTAATAGTCAATCCGTGTGAAGCTTAACAAGTGCTCATCTTGGCCCTTGATGAGAGGATGATCCAAGGGTTAGGATGCTCCTGCTTTCTCTCCCTTAAACAAACACAACCTTCATATTATACCCACTTTCTCATACCACACTCCATCTTCACCAACAACAACCTCAACCCCCACTTCCATGAAGCTACCACCACCGGATCGCTACCACCGTGAAGCCACCACCAACACCGGATCGCTACCACTGTGAAGCCGCCACCACCACCACCACCACCCTGAAGCTCCACCCATCACAATTGGACCGCCATCAGCAAGCTCCACCACCACCACCGTCAAGCTCCGTCGACCACCGTTGAACCGCCATCATCAAGCTCCACCACCACCATTATCAAGTTGCACCACCACCACCGTCAAGCTCCGTCAACCGCCGTTTGAACCGTACGCCGCCGTCAAGTTCCGGCCAGTTTCGTTTAGTTGTTTAGAAAATGTATAGTTATGTAAAGTTTTATATAGAAAATGTATAGTTATATCGACAAGCTCAAGAATCCATTTTTGTTTAGTTCTGACAAGTTTTTGATAAACGATTTATTAGTTCCACATGTTATGTAATCTCCGGCAATCTATCTCAGGTGATCTTTCCTATGAATTCTCCGGCAAGAGCATTAGCGGCGACGGTATCATTAGCGGCGTCAAAGAGGGCAATAGCGGCCGATCTATACCGGCGACCCTTTAGCAGCGACATGTCGCCGCTAATAACAAATAGTGGCGACAAAACGGAGCAATAGCGGCGACACCTGGCGCCGCTAAAAGGTGCCTTTTTCTTGTAGTGTTATTTTTAATTCGTATTCATACTTCAAATACTATTACAAAATTGGGTTTTGTTTTGGAACGGTGACTTTCTTTGTGTTTGACTACCACATTATCTAAATTGGAGAGCTACGTTGCCCTATTTCAATCAAACTATGTTGTCTTAACTGTGCCCACGTTGTATTCAAAATTTAGCTTGAGAATTCTCTTGGGAAACCATAACGTCGGATGCTACTTGACATTGTTATGCTACCACAAAAGCAGAACTCTCTGGCGTAATAATTGACAACAGACAACTTTGATGGTCAACCCAATTAGCCCTTTTTCAGGAAACCCGAATGAGCAACAAATAGATGAGACATGTATCAACAATTTATGAAACACTTATCGGTAGTTTATCACCCGTTTGACTAGTATCATTGACTTTTTCTAATTCGTCCAAAACTCGTCCAAAATTGATAACACAACCAAAATTGATAACATAACGTTTCAGTTTAACCGGTTAAACCGACTAATCTAGTCCAGTTTCCAAAACACCATTTCAAATTATATGGCACACACATATTTTTCAACTATTTATGGTTTATGTTTTTGTTGTTACTTTATTATCACAATTTATGGTCGAAATGAACATACATGCAAATATGCAATGCTAGCTTTGAATGTGGTTGACCGTTTTAGGATCATGAGAGCTTGAGTTTGTATTGATTTGATTATATATGTGTATGACGTAGCTAAGTGATCATGTGGTTCTAAGTATATTGCATCATGAGTATGAAATATACATAGTGTCATTCGTATAGCCTAATAGGATGACACGGATATATGAGGTTATGTCGAAAGTTCATATGATAAACGTTGACTTCTGAAAGTTAAATGCGCATAAGAAGCATGGTTAGATTTGTTGTCACAATTGTAAGAATATAGAAAGTCATATGGTATGTGATATATCAGTAAGTGTTAAATGCGATAACATAATGAATTTATATGAGTTTGAAAATATGTGATTTTGGGCATATGCCTTATGCTTGTTAGGTTTGACTTATGAAAGTCAAATGTGAGTTATACGTTTGATATGATCGTTAATGTGTACAATCGTGTATGCTAACAAGAATGTAATTGCGATGACATGAAAGTATAGGAATCATGTCAAGATGGATGGGAGCATGGAAGGCTAACGGGTCAAAAAAGAGACAAGATAACGGATGCAAATACGGACGCTAAGGTAAGTGATTTCCGGAATCACTTCTTCTTTTGTAAACGAATATTATTATGTTGAATACAGGGGGTTGTGTAAGAAATTACGGATAAGATAAGGAATCAAGGTATGTATTGTTGTGATAAGTTAGAGTATGTCAACTACGTTTGGAAATCATAATGGAAGTAAACGGGTCGAAATGTAGAAGTATACGTCGGGTGTGGGATTTGGATGTTATGGTATGGGAACTATATAAGAATATTTAAGAATAATAGAACTAAAGTAAGTATTGTTATAACGGGCCGTAAGCAGTAGCTATGTTGGGAATAACTTAGAATAGTTGAACGGGTCAAAAGAATCAAGTAAGTATGATAGAAGTATAGTTTTGATTAAGGGGACATGGGTTAAGTGTTAAAAAGCATACAAGAAGCTTACGGAATGTTGTGGGATGATACGGGTCATAATGAGTCGGTTCGGGTTAGAACGAAAATCGGAAACGGGTTGCATAAGCTTGAGTAAGGAAAAACAGCGTCAACAACACAGAAGGGGCGTCGCAGACAGCCTCCTTAGCCGTCGCCGACGATGCTCTATTCTCCGACGCACTAACCCACTGTCTACGCAACATTTGTTCAGACGCAATATTTTAGATGACGTCGCCGACGCTATGGAAGGGCGTCGCCGACACCTCCCATAAACTTGATATATTGTTTTTGTTGGTTATTCATATTGTGAGTACCATATCTCCTAAAATTTGAACCCTAAATGAATCCCGAAATGCGAAAATAACCGATAGGGAGTTATGTGAACTTATTGAATTGTTTTAGTGATTACTTGATATGAATAAGTATGTAAGCATGTATGTGTGTGTGTGTGTGGCTAAATTACATGTTAGTATAATTTATGGGTAAATAAGGGCATGTATGTATGTACGCGGCTTCAATTCGTATGAGCATTAACGTTACTAATTATTGCTCTGAGAATGAATGGAAAGTGCAGGTTTACTTACGTTGATCTTGTCACACCCCGACCCGCAGCGGAAAAAGGTGATCGGGGCATGATTGGGTTTTCATCAAAGTTCATGACATTTAATGTAATGTTTCATATTTTTTATTACAATTTTAAAGAAGATCATACAATCAAATTGTCACACCCCGACCCGCAGCGGAAAAGGTGATCGGGGCATGATTGGGTTATCATCAAAGCTCATGACATTTATTAAACGTTTCATATCCATTAATACAAATTAAATGGAAATTTACAATAATGTTACAGCATGATCTAACTAACAATCTAACTTCTTTGTTCTCTTCTAAGGCATATCCTATGTTATCCTTGCTTCAACCTGTTCACCTGTATCATGTGTAAAAAGGTTTTTGGATCAACATAATGTTGGCGAGTGAATCCTATGGAAAACATTTGAACAATTTATTTATATTGATTATGAAATATGTGCACAACCAAACATGAGTAAAATTAGATGTAACTTGATCAACAATCATAATATGTTAAATGAAAACACACATGAACAATAATGGAACAATTAGAGGCACGCGATGCTCAACTCGTCTCTCACGAGGAACTGAGGGGCCTGATGAATGAAGTGCATAAACATGATAATATGAATAACACAACTACAAACAATACAAACATGATATAATCGACCGGTAGCATATCGCACCTTGCGATCGTCAGGGCAATCGCAATTTAGAAATGTGTTCTCCATTTCTTCAAACCAATGGAGGAGAGCGGTGACGCCTTCAGTCCCTTTGTATTTTGGAGGGTCGCATGATTTGAAATGCTTGTAGGTGCATTTAGTGGTATTTGGGGGAGAGTTGAAAATGTTTTGGTTTGCTTGATTGACGGGATTATCGGTGAGTGCTTGTTGAACTTGGATTACAATGTTGGGTATTACGGCAGCCATTTGTTGAGCGATTAAGGCAGCCATGCGTTCGCGGGCTTTTCTTGCTCTCGTCTTCCTACGGGCGAGGTTAGAAGACATCTACAATGAATACATGACAAGAGTAT
The DNA here is from genome assembly GCA_947069175.1 of Scalesia atractyloides. NCBI lineage: Eukaryota > Viridiplantae > Streptophyta > Magnoliopsida > Asterales > Asteraceae > Scalesia > Scalesia atractyloides. The sequence goes on from CAMTDV010000008.1 coordinate 96,993,275, forward strand.
GAGTTGGATGCTTTTGAGATCATGGGTCGCATTAGGAATGAACATTCATAAAATAATTATAGAAAAATACTACATCCATAGGATGTCTTGGGCTTTGCTCGCTGTTAGGCCCGTCATGCCGCCATACTTTACCTGTGTAATCATGTGGGCCCCATGAATACCGGTTTTTCATATGGTTCGCACGGTTTCTGCCTGGTTGCGTACACAAAAACCCGAAGAAAATCGAGAAATATGTATACAACGTGTGATATTCGGAATGTGTCCAGGTGTAGACACGGTGACACCTCAAAGTAGGGTTAGTTCGAACGACGTTTGGTGTGGCATGCTTTGGCCTAATAGGTCCTTCGTACTCTCATCGTTGGTCCCCAGGTAGGCAAACTGGTCCGTTATATTGGATTTATACGAATGCCAGCCTAGACAGGACGTTCCGACTACCGGTACTTGTACCCTTCCAGTTACTACATGCCCGTCGCAGAACTTACTTTGATAAGAATTGAAAATTGCACAAAATCTTTGGATAATGAGAGTATGAAAATAAATTGAATACATGAACATCGATATATGTATAATGAATATGTATATATATGTATAATGAATATGTATATGAGCATGTATGTTTGACTGAAATGTAAACAAATATGAAACAAATAAATATCACAAGTTTGTATGTAACCACCTAATCAATTTAAAATTTAGGCAGACTATAGTATAGGCTCTAAGGGTCTAATAACCTATCCTATATCCCTATAGTCATGGCTCTGATACCAATCTGTCACACCCCGACCCGCAGCGGAAAAGGTGATCGGGGCATGATTGGGTTATCATCAAAGCTCATGACATTTATTAAACGTTTCATATCCATTAATACAAATTAAATGGAAATTTACAATAATGTTACAGCATGATCTAACTAACAATCTAACTTCTTTGTTCTCTTCTAAGGCATATCCTATGTTATCCTTGCTTCAACCTGTTCACCTGTATCATGTGTAAAAAGGTTTTTGGATCAACATAATGTTGGCGAGTGAATCCTATGGAAAACATTTGAACAATTTATTTATATTGATTATGAAATATGTGCACAACCAAACATGAGTAAAATTGGATGTAACTTGATCAACAATCATAATATGTTAAATGAAAACACACATGAACAATAATGGAACAATTAGAGGCACGCGATGCTCAACTCGTCTCTCACGAGGAACTGAGGGGCCTGATGAATGAAGTGCATAAACATGATAATATGAATAACACAACTACAAACAATACAAACTCAATGATACACACATGAATAGTAGTGAATTTGATGTGAAGCACGCGATGTTCTACTCGTCTCCCACGAGGAACTGATGGGCTTAATGTATGAGTTTCATATGACTTGACAAAAGGCAATAAGTAAATCACAACAATAGAACAATCTAAGTTTAAGTCATGATGTGGTATGGCACAAGTTTAAATAAATAAATTAATTAATTTCATAACACATGACACACCCCAAAACGTGTAATTTAAAAGGGGAATTGTAAGATTCACTCACAGTGGGTGCGTTCGGTTGATGACGTTGAATGTACGCGAAGTGGTTTTAACCACGAGTGAGGTTTAACCTAGATAAATCGCATTATGGTTTGGTAAGTAAACGGATTTTATTAAACTATTTTAGTAGGATTGTTGGGTGTATTTTTGTGAGTTTGAGGCTATTTTCTAACCTTAAAAATGTTATTTTTAAGTATTTATAATTGATTTTTAATTAAAATAATTAAATAAAAATAATAAAAAAAATATTTTATTTTTGCTACAGTGACTTTGACCTGTTGACTTTGACTGGCGTTGACCGGTTCGAGGCATATTGTTGTGCGCTGGGTGAGGCTCGAACCCGAGACCTCCCGTACGCGTGCACGCAGCTCTACCAACTGAGCTACGTGTCTAACCCGTTATATATCCGATTTTAATTTCATATATACATTAATTAGAATTAACAGAAAATCATTTTTATTTTAAAAACAGTTTAAGCGGACCGGTCTTGCACTCCACAGGTCTCGAACTCGGGACCTGTGGTTTAATCTAACACACAGTCCACCGCTGGACTGTGTGTTCAACATGTTATATCATTCGATTTTTATTATACTTAAATACTATTTATTTATTTCCTTTTCTGCCTTAATTAAAAAGAGGAGATAATTGTCCGAGTCGGTGCTGAAGACCGGACTCGAACTCGTGACCAGCGATATAAACAAACACACAGTCCACCGCTGGACTGTGTGTCTAACTTGGTTATTATTCCGGTTATTAATATACTTAACATATAACTGTATCGACTCCGGTTCAGTTAAACAAAAATTTGATTTTTATTAAGGCAGCGTGTGTGAACCGGGATTCGAACTTGAGACGTTAGCGTTTTATGTGCACACAGTCCACCGCTGGACTGTGTGTCTAACCCGATTATTATCCTGATTTTAATTAAACTTATATGATAACAATTCATCATCTTCTTCACTGAAAGAATAACCAGAAATCGGAAATCGACTGGTTCGAGTTTTATTCAAGTTTCATTATCGATTTACAGTCCATTAAGGTGAGATAAATGAGAAAAGAAAAAGGAATTGAGCGAAAAAGGTATACCGACTGGACCCTCTGTTTTCCGGCAGAACTCCGGCGACAGCAATCAACTCCGGCGTCAGGTGTCTTGCAGCAGCGAGTCTCCGGAAAGCTTGGAAAGAGTATGGGTATCTCCGGGATAAGCTTCAGGGGCTCAGTGAGGTTCAGAAATAAGAAAGTCGGTTTTCCGGCGATGAGCAGGGAAATTTCCGGCGAGTGGAATTACGCCGAGAAAAGCTGTGATTTTGAGCGAAAGTGTTTGTCGTGGGTTGTGGGTGAACTTATAGTGCAAATCGTTGAAGAATCTGGTCTGAATTCCGACTGTATTTGTTTATTTAAAATTTCCGGCGGTTTTGAAAAGTGTCGCGGACTTCAAACATCGGTTATAACCGATGTCTGGTTAATGGTTTACGTTATAACGTAAATCGTAGTTAAGACTCGCGAGTTTGCCGGGATTCCGACGACTGAACTGATTGGGCGCCGGTTTTGAATTCGTAACGACACTTTATCAATTAAATGATTCTATTATATCACAAACAAAGTCCGCGGCGCAGTGGTTTGTGTGTTGAGAGATAAGTTGTTGAACTGACTCGGTACAGACCCGGGTTCGAAACCCGGCAGAGGCAATTCATTTTTATTTTGCGATTTTTGACAGTTTTACAAAAACTAAATATATATTCCCGTACAATAATTGATTACGGATCGTTTAAAAATATTTTGGGCATTTAATTCGCAACGAAAATTTTGACTGACTGTTCGGTTGATAAACGGAGCGGGTTTGGTAAATCCGTTTTTGACGGATGTTACACAAATCATACAAGAACAACATGTCCTATACATCTTTCTAGACTTCATTATTTTTGTTCTAAGGCATTTTCCTATGTGTTCCTTGCTTCATCCTGTCCACCTGTATCATGTGTAAAAATGGTTTTTGGGTCAACAAAAAGTTGGCGAGTGAACCTTGTTAGAAAACCATTTATTATTGATTTCTTGTTGTATTTAATATGGAAAAATTGTGCAATAATCATATGTGAGCAAACGTAAATAAACATACAATAACAAACAATAACAAACAACAACAAACCACCTTGCATGAGTATATGACATGAATGATAATATATATGTTGGCAACGTCACGTTCCGCTCATAGGTAATGGGGAACGGACGGCCTATGATGATGTATGTGCGATCAAGGCTCAATCAAACGGAGCCGATCGTATGTTGGCAACGCCTCGTTCACGCTCATAGGTAATGGGGAACAGACGGCCTATGATGATGTATGTACTGAAAATGATAAATTTAATCTAAACATTAACCACACAAACAGTTGATACATATTGAATACACATTTGATCATGGATATGATGGATGCACAAGTGTTTAAATGTAATAAATAATAAGACACATGATACACCCCAAAATGTGATTAAAACGAGGAATTTGTAGAGATTCACTCACAGTGGGTGCGTTTCTTGGATTGATGATGAATGCGCACGAATACGGATTTAATCGGCAAGGAACCTAAATAATAACATAATAGTTCGATAAATAAATAAACTTTTATTTGAGATTAATATTTTTAATTAGTGTTCTTAATGGGGTTGTTAGGTTTATTTTTGTGAATTCAAGGAAATTTTCTAACTTTAAAAATATTATTTTTAAGTATTTTTAATTGATTTTTAAATAAAATAAATAAATAAAAGAAAATAAAAATTTTTGACTTTTTGACCAGTTGACCGTTGACCAGTTGACCGTTGACCGTTTGACCGGTCGGACCGTGTTTATTATATGCGCTGAGTGAGGTTCGAACTCGGGACCTCTCGTATACGTGCACGCAGCTCTACCAACTGAGCTACGTGTCTAACCCGAAATATTTCTGTTTTTAATTATACTTATATACTATTTAGATTTATCCAGAAATCATTTATTTTAAAAAGAATTTTAATTATATCGAACCGGTGCACATAACAGGTCTCGAACCCGGGACCTGTTGCTTAACGTTGCACACAGTCCACCGCTGGACTGTGTGTCTAACCCGAAATATATTGAAGTTTAATTATACATATACACATACTAGCGCTAACATATTTCGATTTAAATAAAAGGCTTGGATAATTTCAGGGGCGGTGTAACTAACCGGATTCGAACTCGAGACTTCGGCTTCGTGTTGCACACAGCCCGACCAATTGGGCTGTGTGACTAACCCGAAGGATATAAGATTTTTATTAAATTTATATATTTACTAGATTATTTCGTTAACTGGTTTTAAAAAAAAGGTTGTGTATAATTGGCGAACCGAAAAGCGTGTACAGACTCGAACTCGGTATCCCTATGTTTCAAATGCACACAGTCCACCGCTGGACTGCGTGTCTAACTCGTTTAAAACACCGATTTTAATTATATTCATAGACTGATCAGACTTCATCTTCTTCATTCGAATAAATAGACCGTTAATCCGATTGTTTCGATTCATTAATCAATTCCTTTACTAAATTGTAAATAACTACACATGAGACTAATAAAAATGAGAGGGATTAGGTGTAAGATATACCGAACAGAGATCCCCTGTTTCTCCGGCGAGATTCCGATGACAGCAGGTTATTCCGGCGACGTGTAACTTGCGGCAGAGGATCTTCAGGAAGTTTGAGGTGAGTGTGGTGCTTTCTGTCTGAGCTCTAGAGGTCTTATTTTAGAGTAAGGCAGAAAGGATGAAATGGATTGTCTTTAAACAGTTTATAACCTTCATCTTTTGTAAACATTAGTAAATCTACTAATAATCTTATATCATTAAATCATTATTATATATTATTAAAATTATTATTACTATAAGTCCTTATTATTAAATTTATTATTTTTGTTTATTAAACACTGATATTATGTTTTTACTTAAGATGGTGATATTTTTTTAAATTTTGTCAAAAGTATTGTTAATGCAAATATTATTATTACTAATCTCATTATTATAATTGTTATTATAAAATTTATTATGGATATTATAGTTAATATTTTGTTAACAGGAAATAATACTAAACTTATTGATAATATCATTACTTCACTAATAGTATTTTTACAACCAATATTAACGGCAAGACTCATTATTAGTAAATCAAGTATTATTACCTTGGGACTCGAATCAATATTGTTATCATCAAATCGTAATCATAAACGCATGAAACTAAAACGTCTCCTACCGTCTATAAACAACTCTCTACCATAACCAGTAACGAATTCATTATTCTATTCTAGGTTAAACTCTTCGTCGATCCTTTTCCACTTTTACTCGTGCGATTATTCAAGAAATGTATACGCAATCTAAGGTGAGTGAATCTCTATAAATTCCCCGTTTTAATCACGTTTTGGGGTGTATCATGTGTCGTATCATTTCTTTATTTTATTTAAACACTTGTGTGTATATTATTTCGTGATCAAATGTGTATTGCTTGTAATGTGGTTTATATGTGGACTCATTTTATCAATTCAGTGCACTCATTTCATTAGGCCCATCAGTTCCTCGTGGGATACGGGTTGAGCATCAGGTGCCTCATTAGATCGGCTCCGTTTGATTGAGCCTTGATCTCAGATACATCATCATTCATGTCATATATTCATTAAATGTGGTTTGTGATGTGGTTACATATATGTTTGCTCACATGTGATTTATGCACAATTTTCTTTAGTAGACATAATAAACAAGCATTTAAAAGTTTTATCAAGGTTTACTCGCCAACTTTTGTTGACCCAAAATTTCCTCTGTTTTACACATGATACAGGTGATCAAGTTGAGGAAAGAAACACTTAGGATGGCCTAGAAGAATAAACAAGTTATTTGCGTTGGAACAAACATTGAGATTTTTATTGTTTTTTGTATGAAGTTTCTGTTGGATATTGTAAATTTTAATTTGAATTTAATAAATATGAAACTTGTTAGTAAATATCATGAGCTTTGGTGATAACCCAATCATGCTCCGACTTTTATTCCGCTGCGGGTCGGGGTGTGACAGATTGGTATCAGAGCTTGTGACTATAGGGATATAGGATAGGTTATTAGACCTTTAGAGCCTATACTATAGTTGACTAGATTTAAATTGTCTATGTTTTACATGCAAAATTCATGATGTTTATATGTTTCATGCTTATATTCACACACAACATTATGCAAATATTCTCATAAGTACATGTTAATATGCAATGCTCATCATAGATCATACCCTCATATCATATCATATCTATGGAAGCACACACCTGACAATTTCACCATTTCTGTTATTTCTTTTCGAATGTTTCATATTTTTTTTCAATTCACATCAAAGTGAGTTTTCACGACGGGCATGTAGTAACTGGAAGGGTACGAGACCGGTAGTCGGAACGTCCTGTCTAGGCTTGGCAATCGTATAAATCCAAAATAAAGGACCAGTTTGCCTACCTGGGGACTAACGATGAGAGTACGAAGGACCTATTAGGCCAAAGCATGCTATACCAAACGTCGTGTGAACTAACCCCACTTTGAGCTGTCATTGTGTCCACACCTGGACACCCTCCGACCATGCATCTCGCAATCATGTTTTACGATTTTCATTCGGGTGGTGCGAGTGTTAATGTCACACCCTGACCCGCAGCGGAGAAGGTGATCGGGGCATGATTGGGTTTTCATCAAAGCTCATGACATTTATTATAATGTTTCATATTTATTATTACAATTTAAAGGAGATCATACAATCATAATTACAACATGTTCTATACATCTTTCTAGACTTCATTATTTTCTTCTAAGGCATTTTCCTATGTGTTCCTTGCTTCATCCTGTCCACCTGTATCATGTGTAAAAATGGTTTTGGATCAACAAAAAGTTGGCGAGTGAATCCTATGAAAAACATTTAAACAAGTTTATTGAATTGATTATAAAATAAAGTGCATAACCACATATGAGTAAATGTAGATGTAAATTTATTCACAAAACACTTAATATTAAATAATGCACACACATACAACAATAGATTGTTTTGAGGCACGCGTTGTTCAACTCGTCTCCCACGAGGAACTGATGGGCCTAATGAATGAGTTTTGAGGCACGCGTTGTTCTACGAACTGATGGGCCTAATGAATGAGTTTTAAGGCACGCGTTGTTCAACTCGTCTCCCACGAGGAACTGATGGGCCTAACAAATAATTTGCATACAACTTGACAATATGTAATACATAACAACAAACAATATTTACATTCTAAGTTTAGATCATATTATGGTATAGCACGAGTTTGGATAAACGGATTAGTTTAAGCGACACATGATACACCCCAAAACATGAATAAAAAGGGGAATTTGTAAGAATTCACTCACAGTGGTTGCGTTTCTTGGATTGATGATGAATGCGCACGAATTTGGATTTAACCACGAGAGAAACTAACCTAGATAATAACATAACGGTTCGGTAAGTAAGCGGATTTTATTAACCAATTTTAATAGGATTTTTGGATATATTTTTGTGAGTTTAAGGCTATTTTATAACTTTAAAAACGTTTATTTTTAAGTATTTTTAATTGATTTTTAAATTAAATAAATAAATAAAAATATAAAAAAATGTTGACTTTTTGACTTTGACCGTTGACCATTGACCATGACTGTTGACCGTTGACCGGTTCGGTCGGTTATATTGTTGCACTGAGTGAGATTCGAACCGGTGACCTCCCGTACGCGTGCACGCAGCTCTACCAACTGAGCTACATGTCTAACCCGAAATATTTCTGTTTTTAATTTTATTTATACACCATTTAAGTTAATCCGAAAATCATTTATTTAAAAAGGATTTAATTATATCGAACTAGTGATCCCAACAGGTCTCGAACCCGGGACCTTTGGTTTAGTTTGGCAAACAGTCCACCGCTGGACTGTGTGTCTAACCTGGTTAATATTCTGATTTTTATTATACTTAACATCTTACAGTGAGTTAACCCGGTTCGGTTTTAAAAAAACATTTTTATTTCCGAGGATAGGGTCGTGATAGGGATCGAACTCGAGACGTATGTGTATTGTTTGCACACAGTCCACCTCTGGACTGTGTGTCTAACCCGTTCATTATTCTGATTTTAATTAATCTTATACACTAGGCCGACTTCATCTTCTTCGTTCAAAACACAGTCATTGATTATTCAACTGTTTCATGTTTAATTCGATTAACGAAAATTATCAGCGATTGAAATGTAATGGACAGAGAGGGTTTGGGGAAAGAATATACCAAATCAGATGTCTTTCTCAGAACTCCGGCAAGGATTCGTCGGCTCTGATTTGTGAACTTCGTCTGTCCGGATCAATTAACAATTTTTATTGATTAGATATGAAATTGAGTTACTAAACCATGATTAACAGGAGGTTTAGTTGATCATACCGATTAACAGCGTGAGTTTGGAAATTCCAGTGATTTTCCGGCGAGTACAGAATATCCTGCAACGTCGTCTGGAATTGATTCTGGGTGATGGAGTGATGTTAGAATTGGTCTAACAATGGAATGAAACAGAATGAGTCGAGGTATTTACCGTGTTGATGAAAGTCTCGGGTTTTCCGGCGACTTGCAGAGAATTCCGGAGAGTGAAATTGATTCGAGAATCGGTGCGATTTTGAGCGAAAAGATTACCAGAGGCTAGGGTGTGCATTTATAGGGAAGAATCAAGTTGAATTGGGTCTGTTTCTAGTCTCGATTCAATGGTCAGCCTTTCTCCGGCGGTTATGACTGATGTCGCGGAACTAGACATCGGTTATAACCGATGTTGATGTTAATGCGTACGCTAAGTCAAAAGAAACCGTCGATAATTGGCGAAATCGTCGGATTTTCCGGCGTCTGCGGATTTGGGCGCGCTATTGACTGGGTTTGATTTCCAGTTTTATTATATGTATTAATTGTTCCAATAAATCAACAAGTAACACAAGTGGCGGAGTGGTGGAATGTGTGTGTGTTAAGTCTTTGATGTTTCAATCCGGCTGACCCGGGTTCGAAACCCGGCATCAGCATATTATTTTTATTTCATTATTTTTAATAAATTTTCAATTATAAATTTTATATTCTAATATATTTATTAATTATGTATCATATAAAATTAATTTGAGCATTAAATACACAACGAAATTTTTAACTGGATGTTCGGTTAATAAACGAAGCGAGTTTTGAAAACCCGTTTTTCGACGGATGTTACAGTTAACTCGCCGACACCAATGTGAATCCTACCAAGCCCAATAGTCATGGGGGCCCTCATGACTACACATGCAATGGTATGGGGGACATTTGGAGGCCCAAACATGAGCAAACCCAAGACATCCTATGGATGTAGTTAAATTATTTTCAGTTATTTTGCTTTCATTCTTTTACGACACATGACACCTAGGAAATTCTTGAACTCACAATCTTCCTACATATATTCCTGTAGATGTCGGCTAGGCAATTACGTGAAGGTAGAAGGTCAGGAAAGTCAAATGAACGCTTGGCCACGCAAATTGCTAAACAAATGGCCGCAGTGCTTCCTGGCATCATGCTACAAGTTCAGCAAGCCCTCACCGCAAATCCCATCAACCCTCCCAACCAAGAAGACCAAAGCGTCATCAACCCTCCTCCCAAAACCCCCAAATGCACCTACAAACACTTCAAGTCTTGCGATCCCCCAAAATATGAAGGGACTGAAGGTGTCACCGCTCTCTTTCACTGGTTTGAGGAGATGGAAAACACCTTTCTCAATTGCGACTGTCCTGAGGACCGAAAGGTACATTACGCGACTGGTAGATTGTTTGGGGTAGCCCTTACCTGGTGGAATACGGAAAAGGGTAAGCGAGGTGTTGAAGATGCCATGGCCTTAACATGGGAAGATTTAAGGGATATCATGACGAGACGCTTCGGTCCGAGAAGCGAAATCAAAAAGCTAGAAGACGAGTTTCACGCACTGAAACAAAAGGGAGGAGACTACACTTCATACAATAAGAGATTTCTCGAGTTGAACCAGATGATCCCCAATCTGTTCACCCCATTATACCGCCTAATCGAACATTACATTTGAGGCCTCCCCTCGAAAATCCAAGATTCGGTTTTAAGCACTTCGCCTGCAACACTCGAAGCCGCAATGGAGTTAGCTACGGAACTCACTGAAAATCGCATTCGAAATGGCAAATTTAATGATGAAAAGAAGAAAACACCCAGTGAGACCCCAACTCCAAACCACTCAGGTTCATCCTCGAAGTTTGCTGGTAAGAGGAAGCGAAATGGCAAGAACTTTGCTGTCACCCAAACCAACCCTCCCATCACTGCTGCTCCAATCACGCAATTCGCCCCTTCAGCCGCACCATTCAAAAGGCCATACACTGGCCCACACCCAAAGTGTAACCGTTGCCAATACCATCACCCTCCTGAAAACCCTTGTCAACATTGCACAAGTTGTGGCCGTGCGGGTCACACCATCCAAACCTGCCGTACCCTTCAGCGATCGAACCGTAGTGAACCTCCAACCCAAACCCAAAATCAAATGGTGGGCCAAGCCCAACAACCCTTACTTCTACCACCTGCACAACTCGCAGCCCAACCTTACTACCAATCCAACTACCCCATGCTGCAACCCATGCGAGCGTGTTTCAATTGTGGGGACCCAAACCACTTCAGGAACACTTGCCCACGCCTGGTGAACATCATCCATGCCCAAGCTCAAGCAAACCCGGTAAACCAAGCTAACCAAGCTCCTCCACCTGCTAGAGGAAGAGCTTTCAATATCAACGACAACCAAGCCAGGGCTGACAACAATGTGGTCAACGGTACGTTTCTCATCAATGGTAGTTATGCATCCATATTATTCGATACTGGTGCGGATAAGAGCTTTGTGTCTTTAGAATTCGAATCTATCCTCGACCAACCTCGTGATAATCTCGTTGAATCTCTGACGGTGGAAGTTGCTGACGGAAAACTCACTTCATTACATTCTATTATACGCGATTGTACTCTCACCCTAAATGATCACGATTTTTCAATTGATCTCATTCCAATGAAATTGGGAAGTTTCGATGTTATCGTCGGCATGGACTGGCTCAGCAAGCATCACGCTGAAGTGGTGTGCCATGAAAAGTTCATTCGTATTCTTCTCGCCGACGGTCAGACACTACGTATCTTTGGGGAAACTCCTTCGAAAGGGCTCAAATTGATGTCCTGCCTTCAAGCCCGAAGTTATCTTCGCAAGAATTACGTCGCATTTCTAGCTCACGTCGTCAAGAAAGAAGGCAAAGAGAGAAAGCTCTAAGATATTCCAATTGTGAAAGAATTCCCGCAAGTTTTTCCCGACGACGTTTCAGGACTTCCTCCGGTGAGAGAAGTCGAATTTCGAATCGATCTTGTGCCTGGCGCTACACCGGTCGCAAAATCTCCTTATAGGTTAGCCCCATCCGAGATGCAAGAGCTGGCCAGTCAACTGCAAGAGCTGACTGACAAAGGATTCATACGTCCTAGCTCATCGCCTTGGGGTGCGCCTGTTCTTTTTGTGAAGAAGAAAGATGGAACGTTTCGCATGTGCATTGATTATAGAGAACTAAACAAGTTGACGTTTAAAAATCGCTATCCACTGCCTCGTATTGATGACCTACTAGACCAACTTCAAGGTGCCACCTGTTTTTCAAAAATCGACCTTCGTTCTGGTTATCATCAGCTTAGAGTGCGCGGAGAAGATATTCCAAAAACTGCCTTCCGAACTCGTTATGGTCATTATGAGTTCATGGTTATGCCCTTCGGTTTAACCAACGCCCCCGCTGTCTTCATGGATTTAATGAATAGGGTATGCAAACCCTACCTCGACCGTTTCGTCATAGTCTCTATCGACGACATTCTTATCTACTCCAAGTCAAAATCCGATCATGAGCGACACCTTCGACTCATTCTTACACTCTTAAGGACTGAAAAGCTTTACGCTAAGTTCTCAAAATGCGAATTCTGGTTAGGAGAAGTACAATTCCTTGGTCATGTCGTCAATGACAAGGGGATTCATGTCGATCCTTCAAAAATCAAGGCAGTACAGGAATGGCAAGCGCCACGTACCCCTACCGAAGTTAGGTCATTTCTTGGCTTGGCTGGTTACTACCGACGCTTTATTGCCAATTTTTCCCGTATCGCCGTTCCGCTCACAGCCTTGACTCACAAAGGAAAATCCTTCATTTGGGGACCTAAGCAAGAGGAGGCCTTCCAAACTTTAAAGCAAAGGCTTTGTGACGCACCTATCCTTACACTCTCTGAGGGTTGCGATGACTTTGTGGTTTATTGCGACGCATCAGGGCAAGGACTAGGCTGTGTATTGATGCAAAGAGGAAAAGTGATAGCCTATGCCTCTAGGCAACTCAAAGTTCATGAGAAGAATTACACCACCCACGACCTGGAACTTGGAGCCGTCGTGTTCGCTCTCAAGATATGGAGACATTATCTCTACGGTACCAAGTGTGAAATATACACTGACCACAAGAGTCTCCAACATATCTTCAACCAAAAAGAGTTGAATATGAGGCAACGAAGATGGGTCGAACTTCTCAACGATTACGACTGCGAGATTCGGTACCATCCTGGCAAGGCAAATGTGGGGGGCCGATGCGCTCAGTCGAAAGGGATATGCGAACTCTATTCGTCTTCTATGTTCACAAATCATAACCGATATCAAAGATCGAATCGGGGCAGCTCAACATATCTCTATAACGGAAAATGACGTACGCGATGAGCTGTCATGTGGAGCTGAACTCAAAACTGAAACCAAATCCGACGGTATTCTATATTATTTAAACCGCATATGGATTCCCGATCGTGACAACCTTCGTGATTTCCTCATGAATGAGGCACACAAAACACGATACTCTGTACACCCAGGAGCCGATAAGATGTATCAAGACCTACGATACACCTACTGGTGGCCTGGCATGAAAAAGGATATCGCTGTTTTTGTTTCCAAGTGCCTTACATGCTCCAAAGTGAAAGCTGAACATCAAAGACCTTCAGGACTTCTAATCCAACCCGAAATACCTGTATGGAAGTGGGAAAACATAACCATGGACTTCATTACCGGGTTACCTCGCACCTCCAGTGGGTATGACACTATATGGGTAATAATCGATCGTCTTACAAAATCATCTCACTTCATTCCGATTCGTGAGGACTTCAAGAACGAGAAGTTAGCTCGTATCTACATCAGCGAGATCGTAAGCCGTCATGGTGTACCGTTAAGCATCATTTCCGACCGTGATGGTCGTTTCACTTCACGAACATGGCGAGCCGTACAAACCGCTTTGGGTAAACGTTTAGATCTCAGTACCGCCTTTCACCCTCAAACTGATGGTCAATCTGAACGCACCATCCAAACCCTCGAAGACATGCTTCGAGCATGTATCATAGACTTCAAAGGGAACTGGGACGCTCATCTACCGTTAGTCGAGTTTTCGTACAACAATAGCTATCATTCAAGTATCGGCATGGCTCCTTTCGAAGCTTTATATGGTCGTAAATGCCGATCTCCAATATGTTGGCACGAAATTGGTGAAGCGCAAATCACCGGACCTGAATTTATTCAAGAAACAACCGACAAAATCATTCAAATACGAAACAATCTTCTAGCGGCTCAAAGTCGTCAAAAGAGTTATGCTGACAAACGACGAAAGCCATTGGAGTTTGACATTGGTGATCAAGTACTTTTAAAAGTATCACCGTGGAAGGGAGTGGTTCATTTTGGCTAGAAAGGCAAGCTAGCACCACGCTACGTAGGACCTTTCAAGATACTCGAAAGAGTAGGTCCTGTAGCATACAAGCTTGAACTACCAGAAGAGCTCAACATAATTCATCCCACGTTCCACGTATCAAACTTGAAAAAGTGCCTCGCAGACGAAAACCTCCATATTCCTCTCGAAGACATTCAAGTCGATGAATCGATGCACTTCGTTGAAAGACCAGTGGAAATCATGGATTTTGGTGAGAAGCGTTTAAGGCGAAGTCGTATTCCATTCGTCAGGGTGCGTTGGGAGTCAAAACGAGGACCCGAGTTTACTTGGGAACGTGAAGACTCAATGCGCGAAAGTACCCGCATCTTTTTCCAGTTACAACTACTACTTAAATTTCGGGACGAAATTTCTAAAAGTAGGGGAGACTGTAACGCTCCGTATTTTCGCTTTATTTAATTATTATTCCTTTATTTATCCAACATTATTTATTCATATTATTTAATCATTTAATGATTTAATTATATTTATTTATTCATTTATTTAATTATCTATTTGATTATTTAATCCATTTTGCTTATTTAAACACTTACTTATAATCTAAATTAACCTTTTAAACTTACCTAGTTAAGTTTAAAGTTATCTAATAAGAAATTGGATTAACTTAATTACTAATCATGAACTATAATCAATCCTTACCGTAATGAACCATAATCAATCCTTACCGTATTATAACCAATCATGAACCCAACACGTTTTTGGTCTCGATTCATCATTCAGAACTCTATATAAACCGGGTCCTCTCCTTGTTTCGTTGCACGTTCAACCTCACCTCATTTCTCTCGCACAAACACTCACTGATTTTCTCTCACTCGTTCACCCTCGGTCGCCGGATACCTACCATTCTCGCCGGAGCTTAACGAAGAATACAACCGGAATTCCGCCAGAGTTTACGGAACCCGCATTGATTCGGTATCGCGACGGAGCTCGTCCCTCGTTCGGTGTATCCCTATCTCCCATTCTTTTAATTTGAGTTCATACTTCATGACTGTTATATAGACGTACATACCTATATATATATATATATATATATATTTATAACCTGTGGTTTTAAAAAAAATAATGATGAAGAAGACGAAGATAAATCGTGTATAAGATTATTTAAAAACTCAAATGTAACACCAAACTGGGCTATAGCCCAGTGGTGTTGATGCTTGGTTGTTACCCGGGTTCGATTCTGGTCTTACCCGATTTCCTCGCTATTGTTGCTGTGTTGTCTGTCTGGCTTGTTGTTGGGCCGGCCCAAAGGGCCGGTTTTTTTTTTATATATCAATTGTGTTTTGTTTTCATTTTGGGGCTGAACCATTTTGGATTGTCTTTAAACAGTTTATAACCTTCATCTTTTGTAAACATTAGTAAATCTACTAATAATCTTATATCATTAAATCATTATTATATATTATTAAAATTATTATTACTATAAGTCCTTATTATTAAATTTATTATTTTTGTTTATTAAACACTGATATTATGTTTTTACTTAAGATGGTGATATTTTTTTAAATTTTGTCAAAAGTATTGTTAATGCAAATATTATTATTACTAATCTCATTATTATAATTGTTATTATAAAATTTATTATGGATATTATAGTTAATATTTTGTAAACAGGAAATAGTACTAAACTTATTGATAATATCATTACTTCACTAATAGTATTTTTACAACCAATATTAACGGCAAGACTCATTATTAGTAAATCAAGTTTTATTACCTTGGGACTCGAATCAATATTGTTATCATCAAATCGTAATCATAAACGCATAAAACTAAAACGTCTCCTACCGTCTATAAACAACTCTCTACCATAACCAGTAACGAATTCATTATTCTATTCTAGGTTAAACTCTTCGTCGATCCTTTCCACTTTTACTCGTGCGATTATTCAAGAAACGTATACGCAACCTAAGGTGAGTAGATCTCTATAAATTCCCCGTTTTAATCACGTTTTGGGGTGTATCATGTGTCGTATCATTTCTTTATTTTATTTAAACACTTGTGCGTATATTATTTCGTGATCAAATGTGTAGCTTGTAATGTGGTTTATATGTGGACTCATTTTATCAATTCAGTGCACTCATTTCATTAGGCCCATCAGTTCCTCGTGGGATACGGGTTGAGCATCAGGTGCCTCATTAGATCGGCTCCGTTTGATTGAGCCTTGATCTCAGATACATCATCATTCATGTCATATATTCATTAAATGTGGTTTGTGATGTGGTTACATATATGTTTGCTCACATGTGATTTATGCACAATTTTCTTTAGTAAACATAATAAACAAGCATTTAAAAGTTTTATCAAGGTTCACTCGCCAACTTTTGTTGACACAAAATTTCCTCTGTTTTACACATGATACAGGTGATCAAGTTGAGGAAAGAAACACTTAGGATGGCCTAGAAGAATAAACAAGTTATTTGGGTTGGAACAAACATTTAGATTTTTATTGTGTTTTGTATGAAGTTTCTGTTGGATATTGTAAAATTTTAATTTGAATTTAATAAATATGAAACTTCTTAGTAAATATCATGAGCTTTGGTGATAACCCAATCATGCTCCGACTTTTATTCCGCTGCGGGTCGGGGTGTGACATTTCCGCTGCGTCGATTTTGGGTCAAAACATGTTAGGGCATTACAAGTTGGTATCAGAGCCATGGTTTGGGTGAAATCAAGTACAATTAAGTAAGTATATGAACTCAAACCTGCGTGCTCTTGTGATAAAGGACCCGTACAATCCAAGACTCGATCAAGATTCAAATGTGTAAACGAAGGTAAGCACGTATGTATGTATTCATATAAAGAAACTAACGGAATTGTATATGCTAGGTAAGCTCAAAGGATTAAGGAGAATGACCCGAGAATGCGGTCTAAGATGAATGCCAAAGCATGTAATTAGACAGATGGACCCCAGGTGCACAATATTAATGTAAATATGGGTACCGATTTTGAAGGAAAAAGGAAGAATCTCCTTAGGGAGGGTAAATGTTAAACAAAAGACAATAATATTGTCTTGTTAAAGTTTTTAAAGATGTTGCATGAACTAATAACCCATTTCTTCGGACATAATGTGATGACTATCATGAAGGCACGAAACTAGCATGTGGATTGCGCACCTGGCCAGTACGCAAGAAGCATATGACTTTCGTGAAAGCATGATAATCAAGGCATGAATGTCCGGTGGAGTTAGGAATAAGTTTAACGTGTGTGTAAAAAGAGTCGTTCGACTCACAAGAAATAGAAATCAATCTATAAGAATGAAAGTGTTTGAATCCGTAAGTAAGTACGGATCAAACCAGTAAGAGTGTATGATGAGAATGAAAATGTTTGAATCCGTAAGTAAGTACGGATCAAACAAGTAAGAATGTATAATGAGAATGAAAATGTTTGAATCCGTAAGTAAGTACGGATCAAACCAGTAAGAATGTATGATGAGAATGAAAATGTTTGAATCCGTAAGTAAGTACGGATCAAACAAGTAAGAATGTATAATGAGAATTAAAATGTTTGAATCCGTAAGTAAGTACGAATCAAACAAGTAAGAATGTATAATGAAAATGAAAATGTTCGAATCCGTAAGTAAGTATGGATCAAACCAGTAAGAATGTATTATGAGAATGAAAATGTTTGAATCCAATGAAAATGTTTGAATCCATAAGTAAGTACGGATCAAACCAGTAAGAATGTATGATGAGAATGAAAATGTTTGAATCCATAAGTAAGTACGGATCAAACAAGTAAGAATGTATAGTGAGAATGAAAATGTTCAAATCCGTAAGTAAGTTCGGACCAAACCGGTAAGAACGTAGGATAAGAATGGAAAAGTTTGGAACTGTAAGCTCGAACAAACAAGTAGACGTTCCTTAAAACAGATAATATTCAAGCTATGTTTTAAATCTACATAAGTATATATGCAAATATGTTTGTCTGCAAGGATGGTTTTAAAAGGACAAATAAGTCATGTGGGTTAAATGGTGAATGCCATTTGAATCCGATATTTAATATTCTGCTTTGTCAAGTTTTATGCTTATAGGTAAGTGTAACGTATGAGCATGCGATGCCACAAATTGGAAGGGAATACCCGCCGCAAGGTGTGAATAACGAGTCGATGGTTTGGGACTCGTGTCAGGTATGTATAAAAAGGGTCATGTCTTCGATAGGAATTTATGGCTAAACTAGAGCAGGATATGTCAAAATTGGTTATAATTTAACCCAAGTGAAATGCATCTAGCAAGTTAGGTTGACTATCATTTGGTCTAATGTCTTACCGGAGGGTAAAATTGGAATATAAGAGTTTTCTAACATAAACCACTATAAATAAAGTTGTGTGAAAAGATGTAATGAAAGTTTTGATGAAAAGTAGGAGGCACGAGCTTGAAAGCTAAACGCCTCCTAACGGGTCGGATGAGTAATTGATAAAACATAAATGAGAATGTATTTATAGTTAAACTTCCTGAAAGGTCAACGACGTTGAGTTGATTAATTATAAGACAAGTAATTGTAAAATAGCATGAAGGGTTAGATGCATGAAGAAAGTATAACCCTTTGAAATTATTGTAGTATTGAGAAAAGTTTAGTTGAATGAAAGAAATACCGGATAAAATACATGTTGCGCACGTTAACAAATAAAACATGATAGTTGTAACATCCGTCAAAAAACGGATTTACCAAACCCGCTCCGTTTATTAACCGAACAATCAGTTAAAAATTTCGTTGCGTATTTAATGCCCAAATTAATTTTAAACGATACATAATTAATAAGTATATTGGAATATATAAGTTATATTTGAAAAAGTATTTAAAATAATGAAATAAAAATAAAAGGGCGTAGCCGGGTTTCGAACCCGGGTCAACCGGATTCAGCAAAGACTTAACTTCTAACCATCCAACCACTGCGCCACTGGTGTTTCTTGTTCATTATTAGATACAATTAATACATATCATAAGTCTCGAATTCAAAACCGACGCGCCTAATTGCAGTCATCGGAAATCCCGACGATCTCGCCAAGATTGGACGGTTTCTTCAGTTTTAACCGAAGCCTTAACTACTACATCGGTTATAACCGACGTCTGAACCCGCGGCGCAAGTCATAACCGCCGGAAAATCATTAACTGACGAATCAAGACGGAAATCGGACTAAATTCATCGATGTTCTGCCCTATAAATACCCCCTCTAACCTCTGTTAGCTTTTTCGCTCACAATCACACTCTTTCCCGACGTAAATTCACTCGCCGGAGAATTTCTGCAACTCGCCGGAAAACCGAACCTTTCACCTCTGTGCCTTACTGAACACCCAGAGCTCATACCGAAGCCACCCACACTCACCTCAAGCTCGCTGAAGACTCTCTGCCGCAAGACACACGTCGCCGGAATAATCAGCTGTCACCGGAGTTTCGCCGGCGAAACAGAGGAGCCACTGTTCGGTATATCTAACACTAAATCTCTCATTCTTTTTATTTATCTCACACGTAATTACTCACAACACACTAAAGAACATGATTAAGTCGTCGAACCAGTCAGACTCCGTTTCTGGTTGAGTCCAACGAAGAAGATGAAGTTTCAGTATTGTATATGTTTAATTAAAATCAAGATATATCTCGGGTTAGACACACAGTCCAGCGGTGGACTGTGTGCAAATAAACACGCATACGTTCCGAGTCCGATTCTTGTCCCACGCACACTCGCCTTAATAAAAATATTCCTTTTTTTAAACTGAACCGGATTCATTTCATATAGATGTTAAGTTTAATAAAAACCGGAATAATAACCAAGATAGACACACAGTCCAGTGGTGGACTGTGTGAACGTTTAAAGCACACGTCACGAGTTCGAGTCCGGACTACCGCACCGGTCCGGACAATTATCAAACTTTTTATATGAGGCAGAAATGAAATAATGTAGTTTGTATATAAGTATAATAAAAATCAGATTATTTAACAAGTTAGACACACAGTCCAGCGGTGGACTGTGTGTTAACCCAAACCACAGGTCCCGGGTTCGAGACCTGTGGAAAGCACCGAGCGAGTCATTTAAATTGTTTTTGAACTAAATAATTTTCGGATTAATTCAATTAGTATATAAATATAATTAAAAACAGAAATATTTCGGGTTAGAAACGTAGCTCAGTTGGTAGAGCTGCGTGCACGCGAACGGGAGGTCTCGGGTTCGAGCCTCACCCGGCGCACACAATTACACAGTCTGACCGGTCAACAAGTCAACGGTCAACGGTCGCAAAAAGTCAACATTTTTTATTATTTTTATTTATTTATTTTATTTAAAAATCAATTAAAAATACTTAAAAATAACATTTTTAAGGTTAGAAAATAGCCTTAAACTCACAAAAATATATCCAATCATCCTACTAAAATTGATTAATAAAATCCGCTTATTTACCCAACCATTATGTTATTATCTAGGTTAGTTTCACTCGTGGTTAAATCAAACTTCGTGCACATTCAACATCATCAACCGAATGCACCCAATGTGAGTGAATCTTACAACTCCCCGTTTTAATTACACGTTTTGGGGTGTGTCATGTGTCACTAAAATTAACTCGTTTATTTAAACTTGTGCCATACCATATTGTGATCTAAACTTATATTGTTTATATTGTTTGTAGTTATGTATTTCATATTGTCAAGTTATATGCAATTCATTCATTAGGCCCATCAGTTGCTCGTGGGAGACGAGTTGAGCAACGCGTGCCTTAAAACAAATCCATTATTGTTCGTGTGTGCATTATGTAATATTAAATGATTGGTGAATAAGTTTACATCTATTTTTACTCATGTGTGGGTGTGCACTTTATTTTATAATCAATTCAATAAACTTGTTCAAATGTTTTTCATAGGATTCACTCGCCAACTTTTTGTTGATCCAAAAACCATTTTTACACATGATACAGGTGAACAGGATGAAGCAAAGAAACATAGGAAATGCCTTAAAGAAAACAATGAAGTCTAGAATGATGTTTAGGACATGATGTAATTATGATTGTATATTTCCCATTAAATTGTATTAATGAATATGAAACATTATAATAAATGTCATGAGCTTTGATGATAACTCAATCATGCACCGATCACCTTTTCCGCTGCGGGTCGGGGTGTGACAGATTGGTATCAGAGCCATGACTATAGGGATATAGGATAGGTTATTAGACCCTTAGAGCCTATACTATAGTTGACTAGATTTTAATTGTTTAGGTGGTTACATACAAACTTATGATGTTTATTTGTTTCATATTTGTTTGTACTTACAGTCAAACATACATACTTACATACACATTCATCATACATATTTCAATGTTCATATATTCAAATCATCTTCATACTTTTGTTATTCAAAGATTTTGTCGCAATTTTCAAATCTTATCAAAGTAAGTTCTGCGACGGGCATGTAGTAACTGGAAGGGTACAAGTACCGGTAGTCGGAACGTCCTGTCTAGGTTGGCATTCGTATAAATCCAATATAACGGACCAGTTTGCCTACCTGGGGACTAACGATGAGAGTACGAAGGACCTATTAGGCCAAAGCATGCCACACCAAACGTCGTTCGAACTAACCCCACTTTGAGGTGTCACCGTGTCTATACCTGGACACATTCCGAATATCATACGTTATATACATATTTCTCGATTTTCTCCGGGTTTTAGTGTACGTAACCAGGCTAACACATGCGAACCATATGAAAAACCCAGTATTCATGGGGGTCCACATGATTACGAAGGTGAAGTATGGCGGCATGCAAGGCCCAATTACGAGCAAAGCCCAAGACATCCTATGGATGTAGTAGATTTATTTTTCTATATTTAATTTATGAATATTCATTCCTAGTGCGACCCATGATCCCTAAAACATCCAACTCATACTCTTGATAGGTATTCCTTGTAGATGTCTTCTAGCCTCGCCCGTAAGAAGATGAGTTCTATTCGTTAAAGCAAAAGGAAGGCGACCACACCACATACAACAAAAGATTCCTCGAGTTGAATCAAATGGTTCCCAACTTGTTCACTCCCCTCTTTACCGTTTGATCGAGCACTACATTCGAGGTCTTCCGTCAAAGATTCAGGACTCTGTAATAAGTACCACGCCTGCAACTTTGGAAGCAGCAATGGAGTTAGCTACAGAGCTCACCGAAAACCGAATCCGGAACAAAGACTTCAAGGAGGAGAAGAAGAAGGATAAAGCATCGACTGAAACTTCAAACTCCACCCAAACCGAATCCCTTTCTCAACCCACTTTTAAGAGAAAACGAGATGGGCAACTTTTCGCTGTCACACAACGTAATCAACCAATTTCACAAGCCATACCCATCCAAGCTATCCCAATCACTCAAGTAGCACCCAACTCAACTTACCCAAATAAGAAACCATACCTTGGACCTCACCCTCGATGTAACACCTGTTTTTATCACCATCCATCTACCTTACCTTGTCGACTATGTGCGAATTGTGGAAGCTATGGTCATTTGAGCAAGGTTTGCCGCACCCCTCAAAACCAAATCTCTCCCCCTACTCAAAACATGATCCAAACCTATCAACAATCCCAATACCCCATGTTCCCATATGTTCGAGCTTGTTTCAATTATGGCGACCTTACCCACTTTAGGAACACGTGCCCTCGATTGGTTAACATCATAAACGCTCAAGCTCAATCAAACCCAGTTAACCAAGTAAATCAAGAAAACCCAATCACTAGGCCACCAGCAAGAGGAAGAGTTTTCAACATCAACGCCAATCCTGTCGAAGATAATGACGGCCCAAACGAAACCACCCAACTAGTCCCCTTCACCGAAAATCAAGATTCAACTCCAACCGCTTAGTTTTTATGTTTTTCTTTATGTTATCTCAATTTCCCCATATCCCAGTTATAAATGGGAATCTTATCCAAGGATATTAATGCGAATTACTATTTCAGTTTGTTTATGTTTTAAAGTCACATAAAACTAATCATAACCTACGGATAAAGCCAATGAAAATTTGACAAGAATATGGTGGATACGCCGCTGGTACTTCCTATATATAAGTATTCTTGTCAAAGGAACAGAGGCATTATCTGGCGGTTATGAGAAGTTCCGTGTAGAACTTAGTATTGTTTTAATTGAAGTTTGTTTTGTACTTACTGATTTAGCATTTATAGCATCTTATCATTTAAAGGAATTGGATTGTATTCCATTTTCTACATAGACTAACCTCTCCATCATAACAAACGAGAGAGGTATTGTCATCATTCAAACATGTATACTATCAGAATTGAGATTCAAGTTTTGGTTGTTGTGGTTGTTTTAGAGTCACATAGAACTAATCATAACTTGCGGATAAAGTCAATGAAAATTTGACAAGAATATGGTGGATACGCCGCTGGTACTTCCTATATATAAGTATTCTTGTCAAAGGATAAGAGGCATTATCAGGCGGTTATGAGAGGTTCCATGTAGGATTTAGTATGTTTTGGTCGAAGTTTGTTCATCATACATTTCAGCGTATTTCAATTTCATCATTTAAAGAATTTGAGATATGTCTCACTTCCACAATGACTAACCTTTCCATCACAACAAACGAGAGAGGTATTGTCATCATTCAAACATGGATACTATCAGAATTTAGACTCAAGTGTTGGTTGTTGTGTTTGTTTTAGAGTCACATAGAACCAATCATAACTTACGGATAAAGTTAATGAAAATTTGACAAGAATATGGTGGATACGCCGCTGGTACTTCCTATATATAAGTATTCTTGTCAAAGGATCAGAGGCATTATCAGGCGGTTATGAGAGGTTCCATGTAGGATTAGTATTGTTTTGGTTGAAGTTTGTATTATACTCACTGATTTAGCATTCATATCATCTCATTATTTAAAGAAATTGGATTGTGTTCCATTTTCTACATAGACTAACATTTCCATCATAACAAACGAGAGAGGTACTGTCATCATTCAAACATGTATACTATCAGAATTTAGACTCAAGCTGTGGTTGTTGTGTTGTTTATGTTTTAGAGTCACATAGGACTAATCATAAATTACTGATAAAACCAATGAAAATTTGACGAGAATATGGTGGATACGCCGCTGGTACTTCCTATATATAAGTATTCTCGCCAAAGGATCAGAGGCATTATCAGGCGGTTATGAGAAGTTCCATGTAGGATTTAGCATTGTCTTGGTTGAAATTTGTGTTACATTCATATCATCTCGCCATTTAAAGAAATTGGATTATGTTCTATTTCTACATAAACTAACCTCTCCATCATAACAAACGAGAGAGGAATTGTCACCATTCAAACATGTATGCTATCAGAATTTGGACTCAAATATTGGTTGTTATGTTTATTTATGTTCTAGAGTTACATCATAGAACCAATCAAAACTTACTGATAAAACCAATGAAAATTTGACAAGAATATGGTGGATACGCTGCTGGTACTTCCTATATATAAGTATTCTTGTCAAAGGATCAGAGGCATTGTCAGGCGGTTATGAGAAGTTCTATGTAGGATTTAGTAATTTCCTGGTACATTGATTGTGGCGTGTATTTATGTTCTAGAGTCACATCATAGAACCAATCATAACTTACTGATAAAACCAATGAAAATTTGACAAGAATATGGTGGGTACGCCGCTGGTACTTCCTATATATAAGTATTCTTGTCAAAGGATCAGAGGCATTGTTAGACGGTTATGAGAAGTTCCATGTAGGTTGTAGTATTAGAAATTTTGTTTTAGGATATAACCCTATCTTTCCAAACATACTTACGCATGAAATCATACTTAATGAATCAACTCTGCTTATCAATATTTTAACCGTAGGCAACAAAAAGCGATTCCTGTAGCAGGGTACTCAACCCTTACAAGGAACGTTACCGCCTCAAACAAAAAAAATTTAAACTCTTACTCTTTTTCTAAGTATGTAACTGTCAAACTAAACACCATCATTTTTAGACAAATATATCACTACTTAAATTTCGGGACGAAATTTCTAAAAAGCAGGGGATACTGTAACATCCGTCAAAAAACGGATTTACCAAACCCGCTCCGTTTATTAACCGAACAATCAGTTAAAAATTTCGTTGCGTATTTAATGCCCAAATTAATTTTAAACGATACATAATTAATAAGTATATTGGAATATATAAGTTATATTTGAAAAAGTATTTAAAATAATGAAATAAAAATAAAAGGGCGTAGCCGGGTTTCGAACCCGGGTCAACCGGATTCAGCAAAGACTTAACTTCTAACCATCCAACCACTGCGCCACTGTTGTTTCTTGTTCATTATTAGATACAATTAATACATATCATAAGTCTCAAATTCAAAACCGACGCGCCTAATTGCAGTCATCGGAAATCCAGACGATCTCGCCAAGATTGGACGGTTTCTTCAGTTTTAACCGAAGCCTTAACTACTACATCGGTTATAACCGACGTCTGAACCCGCGGCGCAAGTCATAACCGCCGGAAAATCATTAACCGACGAATCAAGACGGAAATCGGACTAAATTCGTCGATGTTCTGCCCTATAAATACCCCCTCTAACCTCTGTTAGCTTTTTCGCTCACAATCACACTCTTTCCCGACGTAAATTCACTCGCCGGAGAATTTCTGCAACTCGCCGGAAAACCGAACCTTTCACCTCTGTGCCTTACTGAACACCCAGAGCTCATACCGAAGCCACCCACACTCACCTCAAGCTCGCTGAAGACTCTCTGTCGCAAGACACACGTCGCCGGAATAATCTGCTGTCACCGGAGTTTCGCCGGCGAAACAGAGGAGCCACTGTTCGGTATATCTAACACTAAATCTCTCATTCTTTTTATTTATCTCACACGTAATTACTCACAACACACTAAAGAACATGATTAAGTCGTCGAACCAGTCAGACTCCGTTTCTGGTTGAGTCCAACGAAGAAGATGAAGTTTCTGTATTGTATATGTTTAATTAAAATCAAGATATATCTCGGGTTAGAACACAGTCCAGCGGTGGACTGTGTGCAAATAAACACGCATACGTTCCGAGTCCGATTCTTGTCCCACGCACACTCGCCTTAATAAAAATGTTCCTTTTTTTAAACTGAACCGGATTCATTTCATATAAATGTTAAGTTTAATAAAAACCGGAATAATAACCAAGATAGACACACAGTCCAGTGGTGGACTGTGTGAACGTTTAAAGCACACGTCACGAGTTCGAGTCCGGACTACCGCACCGGTCCGGACAATTATCAAACTTTTTATATGAGGCAGAAATGAAATAATGTAGTTTGTATATAAGTATAATAAAAATCAGATTATTTAACAAGTTAGACACACAGTCCAGCGGTGGACTGTGTGTTAACCCAAACCACAAGTCCCGGGTTCGAGACCTGTGGAAAGCACCGAGCGAGTCATTTAAATTGTTTTTGAAATAAATGATTTTCGGATTAATTCAATTAGTATATAAATATAATTAAAAACAGAAATATTTCGGGTTAGACACGTAGCTCAGTTGGTAGAGCTGCGTGCACGCGAACGGGAGGTCTCGGGTTCAAGCCTCACCCGGCGCACACAATTACACAGTCTGACCGGTCAACAAGTCAACGGTCAACGGTCGCAAAAAGTCAACATTTTTTATTATTTTTATTTATTTATTTTATTTAAAAATCAATTAAAAATACTTAAAAATAACATTTTTAAGGTTAGAAAATAGCCTTAAACTCACAAAAATATATCCAATCATCCTACTAAAATTGATTAATAAAATCCGCTTATTTACCCAACCATTATGTTATTATCTAGGTTAGTTTCACTCGTGGTTAAATCAAACTTCGTGCACATTCAACATCATCAACCGAATGCACCCAATGTGAGTGAATCTTACAACTCCCCGTTTTAATTACACGTTTTGGGGTGTGTAATGTGTCACTAAAATTAACTCGTTTATTTAAACTTGTGCCATACCATATTGTGATCTAAACTTAGATTGTTTATATTGTTTGTAGTTATGTATTTCATATTGTCAAGTTATATGCAATTCTTTCATTAGGCCCATCAGTTGCTCGTGGGAGACGAGTTGAGCAACGCGTGCCTCAAAACAAATCCATTATTGTTCGTGTGTGCATTATGTAATATTAAATGATTGGTGAATAAGTTTACATCTATTTTTACTCATGTGTGGTTGTGCACTTTATTTTATAATCAATTCAATAAACTTGTTCAAATGTTTTTCATAGGATTCACTCGCCAACTTTTTGTTGATCCAAAAACCATTTTTACACATGATACAGGTGAACAGGATGAAGCAAGGAAACATAGGAAAAGCCTTAGAAGAAAACAATGAAGTCTAGAATGATGTTTAGGACATGATGTAATTATGATTGTATATTTCCCATTAAATTGTATTAATGAATATGAAACGTTATAATAAATGTCATGAGCTTTGATGATAACTCAATCATGCACCGATCACCTTTTCCGCTGCGGGTCGGGGTGTGACAATAGTCAAAATTGAATGACGGGCTAGGACCCGGATGAACGACGTAAGTAATTACAAGGAAAGAAGACTTTGTAATGAAATGCTAAAATAATGTTCTAAAGGTATGCTTTATTTGGAAAGAAGTACAAAAGTGAGCTTCAATATATGCACAATAAGTAAAAGTGCCAGTTTGACAAGTCAAACTGCAGAAAGTTGGCAAAATAATTAACAAAAATTGAAGAAACGTATTATGTTATAACATACACATAAGAAATTTGTAAAAGAATTGTAGGTGCTTAAGCACCGAGAAGAATAAGTATTTGAAAGAAATGTACTAATGGTAAGTACCGTCAGGAAATGCTAACTTTAATGCTAGGCTTGTTGGCCATGTTCATCTGAACAAGACATTGTTGAAAGGATGCGCATAGGCGAAAGCTCAACGAATGAATGGATGCGATTAATTCGAGTATCGCATAAAACTCACGAAGAATCAGGCCGTTTCGGATCACAGACCGTTGGTTATGCAATGGACTCAAGGTTAGTAAAATGTTTAGCACGCAACTATGCGTAAGAATTGGTATATTAAACGAATTGCTTCAATGGGTAATGTAAGAAGGAAATTATGTCATTTGAAAGATAATCCAAAATTTTTAAGTAAGAATTTAGGGTATTGATTAAGCGCTCACATGGAGCGCTCGGGATACATATCTGCTTAGTAGGGTAAGCGGTGCGTGAAGGAAGTTAATTGTATAATGACATGAATATGAAAGTAATTAGACATAACGTTAATAATGGGATGCTGGGTGTGCCCATGACAAACAAAATGAAAATATCATATATGATATATGAATAGAATGAAATAAATCGATTTAATTTGATTAATAAGTGTATGAATGTATTAGACTTAATTGGAAAGATAGAACAAGCCATAACCTAGGCTTGTACGAGCAATAGTATGCATTCGGAATGAATTCAACGAATGAACCGCTAGTGATCATGTGTGCTAGGAACTAACATTATAAAGAAAGATGACACTAATAAGAGCTCTGGATAAGATTCCAACTTTATGTGATTATGAAATAAAATTTTGCTTAATTAAGGAAGGTGGCAACAATATAAACAGTTATGCTTATGTATGAATAAAACTTTTGTTAAGATCCCGAACGTATTCATGTTGTAACGCCCCAAAAACACAAATGTTAAATTACAAGCATGATTTATTTTACACAATGTGATATGGAGATAACTAAGTTAGTTAACTTGGTTATAAATACAAGCTAGATATTAACAATAAAGTTTTGTGATTAAACAAATAACAATCAAAACTATAGGGGCCAAAAGAGGTCAAGTTGGAAAGTTCAACTATTAAAAAGATGGAAAAAAGGGGGAAGAACCCATTTTTGGGCAGAAGTGTGTGTCGACACACACATATAGTGTGTGTGTGTGTTCTTGAGAGTCAATTTAAGAAAAAGAGGATGAATTTGAAGGCTTGCATGTGTAATCCATGGGTTTCAAAGTGTTTATCATCTTCAAATCATCATGTAAGTATCAAAAACTTATCTCTTAAAACCTTCCTAGTTGCAATTCTAGTGAATTTGATAAATTACTCTTAATTAGACGAATTAGAAGAATGGAATGGTTGAATTTGGGTTTGAATGCACTTAATATAGTGATAATAATTAGTTAATCATCTCAATTTGGAGTTTTAATGAAAGAACCCATGTTCAAGAACTTGGGTATTTGATGGTTTATGATCTAATATGAATGAGTTGAATGAACTAAAGATTTTACTATGTTGATGTTTATGTGTGAATGATACTTGTTGATTAATAAGAAGACTTGATGAATTATGTGTGAATAAGGAAGATTAGGCATGAAATACTTGTACATTATGCTTAGAAAGTAGTACGCACACCAAGCGTTTGATGAAATGCATAGGTGAGATTATTATATGAGATTTGTATGCAAATAATAGGTGAACATGTATAGAAAGTGATGATGATATACTTGATAGTAAAACAACATTAGGAATGTATTTAATAAGTATATGTGAAACGTAGTTGATGGTGTGATTCGGTAAAAGAATGCTTTAAGAACTAGTACTCTATGTTTGAATGGTGGTGCACCCCATGAGTTGGGTTATTGGCTTAACGGTAATTTAGAAACGGATGTGTATGAAATGTATAGCTTGCGGACTTACTAGTAACTATTGATGTTGAGAATTATGTTCAATTGCTAGCTTTGAATGTGGTTGACCGTTTTAGGATCATGAGAGCTTGATTTGTATTGATTTGATTATACATGTGTATGACGTAGCTAAGTGATCATGTGGTTCTAAGTATATTGCATCATGAGTATGAAATGTACATAGTGTCATTCGTATAGCCTAATATGATGACACGGATATATGAGGTTATGTCGAAAGTTCATATGATATACGTTGCCTTCTAAAAGTTAACTGCGCATAAGAAGCATGATTAGATTTGTTGTCACAATTGTAAGATTATAGAAAGTCATATGGTATGTGATATATCAGTAAGTGTTAATTGCGATAACATAATGAATTTATATGAGTTTGAAAAGATGTGATTTTGGGCATATGCCTTATGCTTGTTAGGTTTGACTTATGAAAGTCGAATGTGAGTTATGCGTTTGATATGATGGTTAATGTGTACAATCGTGTATGCTAACAAGAATGTAATTGCGATGACATGAAAGTATAGGAATCATGTCAAGATGGATAGGAGCATGGAAGGCTAACGGATCAAAAAAGAGACAAGATAACGGATGCAAATACGGACGCTAAGGTAAGTGATTTCCGGAATCACTTCTTCTTTTGTAAACGAATATTATTATGTTGAACGCAGGGGGTTGTGTAAGAAATTACGGATAAATAAGGAATCAAGGTATGTATTGTTGTGATAAGTTAGAGGATGTCAACTACGTTTGGAAATCATAATGGAAGTAAACGGGTCGAAATGTAGAAGTATACGTCGGGTGTGGGATTTGGATGTTATGGTATGGGAACCATATAAGAATGTTTAAGAATAATAGAACTAAAGTAAGTATTGTTATAACAGGCCGTAAGCAGTAGCTATGTTGGGAATAACTTAGAATAGTCGAACGGGTCAAAAGAATCAAGTAAGTATGATAGAAGTATAGTTTTGGTTAAGGGGACATGGGTTAAGTGTTAAAAAGGATACTGGAAGCTTACGGAATGTTATGGGATGATACGGGTCATAATGAGTCAGTTTGGGTTAGAACGGAAATCGGAAACGGGTTGCGTAAGCTTGAGTAAGGAAAAACAGCGTCAACAACACAGAAGGGGCGTCCCCGACGGCCTCCTTAGCCATCGCCGACCCTGCTCCATTCTCCGACGCACTAACCCACTGTCTACGCAACATTTGTTCCGACGCAATATTTTAGATGGCGTCGCCGACGCTATGGAAGGGCGTCGCCGACGCTATGGAAGGGCTTCGCCGACGCCTCCCATAAACTTGATATATTGTTTTTGTTGGTAATTCGTATTGTGAGTACCATATCTCCTAAAATTTGTTCTGTAACACCAAATGAATCCCGAACAGTGAAAATAACCGACAGGGAGTTATGTGAACTTATTGAATTGTTTTAGTGATTACTTGATATGAATAAG
The DNA here is from genome assembly GCA_947069175.1 of Scalesia atractyloides. Taxonomy (NCBI): domain Eukaryota; kingdom Viridiplantae; phylum Streptophyta; class Magnoliopsida; order Asterales; family Asteraceae; genus Scalesia; species Scalesia atractyloides. The sequence continues at coordinate 97,024,730 of CAMTDV010000008.1, forward strand.
TATGTAAGCATGTATGTGTGTGTGTGGCTAAATTACATGTTAGTATAATTTATGGGTAAATGAGGGCCTGTATGTATGTACGCGGCTTTAATTCGTATGAGCATTAACGTTACTAATTATTGCTCTGAGAATGAATGGAAAGTGCAGGTTTACTTACGTTGATCTTTGAAGATCGACGATTGGAATGCAGGATCATACATGGAACGATAATTGAAAGGATTGTATGAATAGAAAGAATAGGGAGTGATTCATTTAATTATGAACGTTTAATACTATGTATATTGTCATCGGATATTAATAATGTGAATGTATGTGGTGATTGCAGGTTGCACTGAGTTAACACAACTATGGAATGTAACGGGTTGAAGATCGAGTCAAAGAGCAAGGATTGTATGGGAATAGCAGTCTCATGTTTGTATCTGTGCGTTACCTTTAAGAAGTTAATTAAGAATAAATGTTGTAAATCATTTCAGCAAAGTGTCCAACATTTTTACCAAAGGAACCTTCAAGTAGGTTATATAGACATAAATTGGAAAGAATTTTTGAGTCAGTATTTTCGCTGCGTTGTTTTTTGGTCAAAACGTGTTAGGGCATTACATATGTCCATGAAAAAATGTGACTAAATAATTAATATCAAATAATTATATGAAACAACTTATTTTACACTAAATAAGTAAATAATCTGAAAAAAAATTAGTTTAAACATTCAAAAATATTTTTTTTTCTGTATGTGTGAGAAAGTTACATAATCTTTTTATATTGTGTGTTGAAATTAATAAATAATTATACTATTGTAATATTTGATATATGCTCTTCATATATTATAAATAAATTTTTTATATTATATGTAGGAAAGTTACACTTTTTTATTTAGGGTCTTATATAGATTTTTTATTATTTAGATTTGAAATTATGTTATGTGATATCGTTTTAAAAATTAAACAAAAATAATTTATTATAAAAGAAATTAATAAAATATGAATTAATAAAAGGAAAAGTCGAAAATGAGGTGGATGCTAAGGTGGTGGTTTGTAGTGTTTTTTTTAGGAAAAATAAAGGTTTTTAAAGGTTGGTATATCTTATATGAAATACTAAGGTGGTTATTTGAAATGGAGGATGAGCCCACCATTGTTGATGCTCTAAGTACCCTAATGGATCCAACCCAAAGTATCGTAAGTCCCTAAGTGGTTGCGTCACTATCCTAAGTGCCCTAATTCTTTTGTTTCATATTTTATACATTTTCTAATTTAAATATTTTTATATTTAATGCATTTATTCAAAGAAAACAAACACCTGTGAACAACATCACCATCTCCGGCAATGAACCTCTGAACGGCAACATCATCTTCTCCAGCAACGAAACTCGAAGTCTTTCCACCGTGTACTCGAAGTCTTGGGAGGCCAGAATGAAACTACAGAAGTATCATCAGTTTCCCCTGCAGGAAGCTCATCTCGGAGGGTGATTTTCTGTCCATCAACGACATATTTGAATGGAAACAAACAGCTCATAGGTTGTTCTATACACCCAACAGTCAAAAAATCTCGTCCCTTTCCTACTTATCCGACGTGGTAACCACTACCCGACCACCTTAGCTGCGGGCCTAACCGACCAGCTTGCTCAAGTGTACCTTTCAAACCCTAGACACATGTGTTGGTTACTTAAGTGATGCCCCGAGCACCCTAAGAAAGAACTCAATAAACCTAATATTTTGTTATTCCTTTTATTTTACAATAAGCGAAGAAATATAGTTAGATTAATTACTTAAAATATTTCTTAGAGAAATTGGATGACATGTGTAAAAAGATACAGAAAACAACTCATTTGATCAAATTATCTATATCAACTTGGCTTATAGGTTCAATTCAAAACCATTATACTAAACATCTTTATCTAGGGATGGAAGTTAAACCCGAACCTGATGGGTAACTCAAAACACGACACATTTAGGACGGGTTTGGGATCGGTTAATCGGGTTTTGGCTAGTTTTTTTTTCACGGGATTGGAATTTGGTGATTGTCACACCCTGATTTTCCGATGGGCTCGGACTTGGGGTTTATGTGTGACAATTGATATCTGTTATCACATTTGGCTTCTAAACCACCCGGTAAAGCCAAATGGACAAGTGAAATCTTGTGAGGGTGTATAGATAATACACCCACAACGCTCATTTAAACTAAAAATAACAAAAAAATAATTATGAAGTTTAATTGATTTGATTAAGAACATTGCTTGATGTTAACAAAAATATATACCTAATTATTTGCAAAATAATGATTAGTAAATACTTTATACCTGGGTTTCAAATTAGCAAGTAATTAAGGCAAACATACACAAAAGGTTTGATTTTTAATCAAAGACGATTGGCTTCTTGAGATTGTTAAACTTAATGTGAAAACCTAATTATAGACATCATCATTCGTCTATCATATGTAAATATGTAAATGATGCAAGAAAATCTTCACGATACAAATTCCAGACAAATGTATGTTTTATGAATAAAAAAAAATTAACAAATCTAGCATAAAACAAAACTAATAGCAATTATCATCTCATAACGTCAATGATAAAAGAAAATCTTAATTTTCACGAGTTCATAACAATATAACAATCAATTCATGCAATTTTATCCAAAAGATTTCAAATTATATTGATTCAAATCTAGCTTCGCATACTAATCGTGTTCAAAACCGACAACTTCAAAAACCCTTCTCTTCCTCTCGAATTGCGTCCCAAATCAGCCTAGAAGGTTTTGCCTTCATTTCCCTATCGTGCGTCCTCTAAAAAACTCTTTCCTCCACATACTCTTGTATCGGTACGACGTCAACACCTGAAATAACAACCAAATGAAAAAACAAAAGGTAAAGTCGTGGTGTGTCCCGAAACGATATTTACATGTGTATTATGTCGATCGAAAATCACAAAATGAATTTCGGTAACTGCTCCAATAGTATCGGTACTGATGTTGTTTGGTCAGAATTGACTCGATTCGTCTTGACACCAGTACATTACCTGTATTTTTTAGCTTACAACACTAAAGAAAAAACACTCTATTCAGAATACAACTCCATTTAAAAAAGGAGTACTAATACCGCTATCGAAGTTTTGTGGATAGTTCATCAAGGCAAAGAACAAAATAAACATTTATATTTGACCCGTTCTCTTTTGAATAAAACTTTTATCGAAACGCAGATAAAAATAAGCATGTCACTGTGGTTAATTCAAAATTTTATAAAACATTACATTATATTATTAGAACACAAAATAAGAAAAAAAATAAGTGTGAGGTAGCTTTAATAACTTATACATTAGTACTCACACTTGGTTTCAATAAAAAAATATATCAGGAAGTAGATAATATTAGACACATCGCGATCACATCTTCATAATTTGATAAATTATCGTATCGTAAAAGTCTTAAGAAAACAATATATATACACGTTAAAATCAATTATAAAAATAATAAGATAAAATTACACTGTTGAACGAGCCAAAGTTTTGCAAGCTGCTGGACTTTTGTCGCCGCTATTGCTTCTTTTCCTTTAAGTGACACATAGAGATTTCAAGATAAGATCGATGAACAAACATTTCCTAAAGTGAACAACCTCAAGCAGATCCCCATCATAACAAGTGGGACATAATCCTGGTTGCAACAAACAATCTTGGTCCTTGCTTCAAACCGTCTGCCCATTCTTGACTTGCAAAATCAGCATAATCACTTCCACCAAACGTTAGATGGTATAAAAGAAATTGCAAACAATGATCCAGATTAAGAATTACTAATTTGTTTAACTAATTCATCGTTTATCCTTATATATACCACTAATAACTTTCTTTTCTTATGCTTGATAAAAAATCGTTTCTTAATCAACTTCTTAATCAAAGCTAAAATTTACTTTTGTTTTTATCTATTTTCTATTATTTAATATATCTTTTGTTAGATCACTTTACTTAATATTTCTCATCAAATTTAACTCAACTTCTCATAAAGTGAAGTTTTATTTATTTATATAATATAATAAATGTTATAGCTTCAAATTATTGAATAACCTCCAAAGTCAAGTTTTATTATTTATATAATATAATATATGTTATAGCTTCAAATTATTGAATATTCTACACTTTGTTACCAAGTGCACAAGTCCTACTAATACACATGTCATCAATAATTCCTATATAATTCAAATTTCACTTTCATACCTACACAAGCCCACCATGCACTTCATATTTTTTCTTCTATTGTTACTCTTCTATCCCACATCTTTCCTAGCAAGAACACCAACCACCATGATCTCCACCGTAAACCACCACAACTCCACCTGGAGCACCTTGGTAAAATTCATCGATACCGGCAAAGGCAGCCACGTCAGCGGCATATCAGCTCTGAAGAACTACAAGCAACGTTTCGGGTACCTTCAAGTATCCGAAACAAGTTCCAACGACGAATTCAACGACCGAGGTCGCACTAACCCGATACCAACGGACACTCGGCCTCACCGTCACCGGAAAACTCGACACCGAAACCATCACTCAAATGACCATACCGAGATGTGGCGTGCGTGACACGGTACCACCGCTAAATGCCCATGCAATACAACATTATAAATACTTCAAGGGCAAGCCAAGATGGTCACGTGCCATGCCAACAAGTCTCACGTATGCTTTTTCCCCTAATAATATTATTTCAAGTGTAAACCTTTCCGACATAAAAGTCATCTTCCAACGTGCTTTCTCACGTTGGTCATCTGTGATTCCGGTTAACTTCACCGAAGCCGAAGATTACGGGTTTTCTGACATCAAGAGCGGGTTCTACAACGGAGATCATGACGATGGAGAGCCGTTTGATGGTGTTTTAGGGGTTTTAGCACATGGGTTTTCACCGGAGAGTGGAAGGCTCCACCTTGATGCGGAGGAGACGTGGGTGGTGGACTTCGAACTTGAGAAATCCGATGTGGCGATCGATTTGGAGTCTGTGGCGATTCATGAAATCAGGCATGTGTTAGGGTTAGCTCATAGTTCTGTGAAGGAATCTGTAATGTACCCTAGTTTGAAACCTAGAGAGAGAAAAACCGACTTGAAGGTTGATGATATTGAAGGGATTCAACAACTTTATGGATCAAACCCTAATCTTAATATTGAAGCTTTGGCTCAATCCGATACTTCTTCGAACCATGGTGTTGGTTCCAAGATCGAGCTTAGGTATCTTGGTGGACCATCGCGTTCGCGATGGTTTTAATCGCGTGTATAAACATCAAAGAATGAGATAGACTGATCGACTGATCAATCAAAGCAAAAATAGTAGGAGATACAACATTTTGTACATAAAAAAATCTTACACTAATTTGAGACAAATGTTTTCATGACCAGACCAGACTAGTCGGGCAGACTGGAAACTGCATACTCGTTGGTCCATTTGAGTGCTTGAGGGGAGGCTAATAGTCACTTAAACTAGTGATTATGTATACGTTTACTTTTTTATTTGTATTAGTCTTAGATCTTAGAGAAACCATGCAAATGCATGGTTTGGTGTGTAAGTGATTAAGGTGATCATAGCTAACATCTAGCAAAGTCATATGTTTTAAGATATTTTTTTTAGTTTCATTTGTTTTTATAGTTTTTTTTGTTGATTTAGATGTGCTACATATATAATGTATTGATTGATATTCAGATTAGACATATAGAAAGCATAGTTTGAACTATATGTTCAAGTTTTAGAAAGATATAAAATAAGTTGTTGATGTTACTTTTGATTCATGGAGGTTATATCATGCATAACGGACCATATACGTTGTTTTTCCGTCCAACCTGGCAACTTAGAGGAAAAACTGAAACTTAATATTCAAATTTTTATTTTATCTAATTTATATCTTCTTGGCATACATCTGGCTTCTTATATTTTATTTAGATGAGATTTGTATTCAACAAAGTCACTCTTATACTCTTTCAAAAAATACAATATCCTATTTTGATCTTTTAAATGAAATATAATTCATACATAAGTCAGAAAACTTGCCAAGTTACATCAAAACAGAAGGTAGCCGGGCAACAAGCTGCGCCGCTAATCCTTTCTGAATTGCAAACCTTAACATTCCAAATACAAAATTGGGTTTTGTTTTAGAACGGTGACTTTCTTTGTGTTTGACTACCACACTATCTAAATTGGAGAGCTACGTTGTCCTATTTCAACCAAACTATGTTGTCTTAACTGTGTCCATGTTGTATTCAAAATTTGGCTTGAGAATTCTCTCGGGAAACCATAACGTCGGATGCCACTTGACATCGTTATGCTACCACAAAAGCAGAACTCTGGCGTAATAATTGACAACAGACAACTTTGATGGTCAACCCAATTAGCCCTTTTTCAGGAAACCCGAATGAGCAACAAATAGATGAGACATGTATCAACAATTTATGAGACACTTATCGGTAGTTTATCACCCGTTTGACTAGTATCATTGACTTTTTCTAATTCGCCCAAAACTCGTCCAAAATTGATAACCAAAATTGATAACATAACGTTTCAGTTTAACCGGTTAAACCGACTAATCTAGTCCAGTTTCCAAAACACTATTTCAACTTATATATGGCACACACATATTTTTCAACTATTTATGGTTTATGTTTTTGTTGTTACTTTATTATCACAATTTATGGTCGAAATGAACATACATGCAAATATGCAATGCTAGCATTGACGGGTAACTCTTGAGGAATGAACATATATGTTTCTGGGCCCCACCATTGTTGGAAGTCTAACATAGAATTTTATAGCTACAAAGGTTGTTGAAATTATAATTGATTTTTGAGTAAATCATACGGGACTTTCCAACGGTCGTCAGTTGGGTGCTACCACCTAACTTCACAACGTATCTAGTCCTGCAGCCCTTTCTAAGTCAACTAACTGTAGTACTTTTAGTTAACTACCATTTCGCTTTATTTTGTATCAACCAAAATAATATATACTTATTATAATTACATAGATTTGTTACACTACAAATCAAATAAATTTTTCCAATATAAAAATCAATCAGTGAAAATCAGTTATATAACAATAGTGTATATATCGGCTCATATCGTAAATTACACTTTTTCGTTTTTTATGTTTATATGGAATCAGTGGTGGACCTAGGATATTTTTTTTCCAATAAGGTCCATTATTTCGGTATTCAAAATTTTCGGGCTTTAAGGTGGGTACGCCCCTGCTCCAAAGTCCAGCCGACAGCTGCCTTCACCTCCAGCCAGCCACCACTCCCCAATCTCTCAGGTGTCAATTAGTTAATTTGTAGAAATTTTTTATGTTAATCTTCAATCTATTGTGTTGTCTAGTATGTTTAAAACATGTGATATTAATAACTTGAAGGACAAATCCTGAAATCCATAGGTTCATGTATTTGTGACGTCAAGGAAGAATTTTGTGATATACAAATTGCATTTGTTTTCTTTAATTTTGAATATACAGTTGAAGATATTTTTTTACTATAAAGCAAATTGTTGATGTTAATTTTTAACATGTGTTAGAACTTAGAATTTAGGGAAGACAATATAATCTACGTCCTCTATGTATACAATTATCGAAATTTCTATTTCCGAATTATTTTTTCCTGAACTGAATCATGTTTGAGCGCTTTTAATTTACTAGTAAATTTATTTGTTCTTAGTTAGATCAAGCTGAATCGAGCCGAGCTAAGTCGAGCTCGAGCCTCAAACCTCAGCTCGATTTTAAAATTCAAGCTCAAGCCGAGTCAACTCTCGGTTTGTGTTCGACCCAAGCTAGAGTTAGGCTTGGTCGGCTCGCTTTTTTGTAATGACGATGTTTTTATTCATTATTGTATCTTATTTTTATTATGTGATGAATCTTGTTCGACCCGAACCGTTGAACCGACCCGAAATATTAGTCATATGAAATTTGAACATCTAAAAAGTGAACCCAATGAAAAAAAATTTCTATTAACTTGGAGGATTCAAAACAGATGTTGGGCAGATCAACCTCAGATTGTCCTTTCAGAAAGCTTTCAACAAACGGTGGATAGCATATAACAAAGGTGATCATCTCTATATAATATCATGATAACATACAAATTAAACATATAAAAAAGAATAACACTGTTTAAATTTAATAACAAAAACGTACTACATATATGCATATGTATACATATATATACACCAATTACACACACTTGACCAGTTGACCTCATACACTTTTTCTTGGCTCCGCCCCTATATACTTAGAGAAATAAGTATAAATCAACATGCATATATACGTACACATTAGGTTGACAATGAAGGCTATGGTTAATTAAATGCTAGGGACAAAACGATAAATCAAACTCCACCACATCGTCGTCAACTCGTCATCACGCCCTTTTCACTCAAATAAATAATAAATTTCCCCAACTAAATCTTATTTAATGTGTCTGATCAAAGAAGCATGTACGTAAGTACCGTTTTGGTTGTATATATAATTTTTCTCTTAATTATAAAAATGATGCTATTCATCCTGTCATTGTTATATTGATAGGATAGATATATAATTATCCTTTTGAATATTAAACTATAAATCCTTTAAATAAACACATGAGATTAATCCATCTATTTATAAACTAAACAAACATACACGCTCTTTTGTTCTTAGACTGTCTCCAACGCGAGGAGTACGACAAGAATCTAGACTGTAGCGACGACATGTATAGCACGAACATATGTCGTCGCTCTTGAGAGGTCTCTATAGATTTCTCAACCTTTTAAGCTATGTTACCCTTGTCGCTATAGGGTAAACATATTCTTTTATTATTATTATTTTTGTTTATGCTTAAATAATAAATAAAATAAATACGATCACCTGCAGTGGTCCATATGTCGTCATCATAGTTGAAAACAACTTTTTTTTTAATTTTCTTTACGCTTATTAATCAAGAAAAAAAATTAAAAAATGGTTTCACTTATAGCGATAACATATAGTGACTAAAGGTAAAACTACTTTTTTTATTTTACATCTGATAAATGAATGAACAAAATGGCTTCACCAATAGCAATGATATGTTGAATATAGGTAACATCGGTGTTTTTATTTTATTTTACGCTTTATCGATTAACAAAAGAAAAATTAAAGACGGCTTTACATATAGTGACGACATGTTGTAGCTATAGGTAAAAAACAATTTGTTTTTAGTTTCTTTTACACCATGGGTGGTAAAAATGGCTTCACCATTTCAGCCTATAGCGTCAAAGACGAAATGTCATCATTATACGTGTTTCATTTTCCATCGAAATAGTTGCAGTTTCTTGTAGTGGGGAGGGGCGTCGATGACTCTCCCTCTACCATAGATCTGACTATGTTTCTTTACCCTCTCACGCTCCTTCACGTGCAACGCCCATCCTTGCGAGCTTCTCTCATTTTTCTCTTCTGCCTGATGACAACCTCTCTCCGACACATGATAAGACATGTGGTGTGTCCTTGCAAGAAATGCCTATATGAATTTGAGTTAACAGAACATACTCCTAGCTTCTATGCATGACTCATTAATGACGCATACAACGTGACATTGATAATTGAAAAGTGTCCGCCTAATCAAATCAGACAATATAATACGCACAACACATGCACTACTCATAATAATTGATGGATCAAGAGGTAAAGAGAATATATTGATGGCTTATAACTGTACTACTCATAGATATGTACCGTATACAACTCAACATGTCTTTGATATGTAGTTATAAGAGGTTAATATTGGATATCAGAGATATATTTGGCTAAGTAAAACTCACAGGTGGGGCAATTTTCTGGATTATTATCACTCAAAGAAATCAACGATTACAATGAAACAAAATACTGAAAGGGAAATCACTCGTATTGAAACAAACTAGCCTACTGTTTCTTATATACTACTTAAGAAAGAGAAACTAAAAGCTGAAAACTAGGCTGTCATGTTCCACGTCTACCATGTAGTCCCATGTTCCGCGTTCACATGATCTCAATTACTCCACTTCATATTACTTGGTCAAGACTTGACAAAACAGAATATGCCAGGTCAACATTAATCTATTAGTTAATGGGATATTAATTTTCAAATTAAGTTCGGCCACACTAAGAACAAAGCTAATGCCATGCAACTCTTATAAGTTGCACGTAGGGTTACATACGTAGACACAAACACATATATACACACAGACACACATACAAACAAGTGTATGTTGTGTATCATATAAATACACGATATAACCCGTTGTGTACAACTTAACGATGCATTCATGATGGGCACATTTAAGTTCAACAAGATATAAATACAAAAAAAAATCCAAGTTAGCAATTAATACGGTGTGATTTTTAGTAGCTTGAGTTGTACAACTCAACGGACAACAATATTGCTACATATGATATAGTTTTAAGAGTGCCAACAAATATCAATAAGCAATCTTGTACGATACAACAATGAATCATTGGATTGTAGATTGGTCTACAGTTTGCAAGCCAAGAAGTGTAGGAGGTTTAAGTGTAATTTTTGTAAGTAAAAAAACGTTTTGTTGGGGTCATATGGTGGAGTAAATAACAATATACAATACAAACAATACAAGAACATGGAAAACATGTGATTTATGCAAACCACAAGGAAGTGATTCCTATCAATATATCGTTCATGTATGTTCTCTCAAAAATTAATTAATTATGACACTTATCTTTCATTTGTTTGTAGATCTAATGTTGAGTCCAAAAAACATACTGAGCTCTTACACTACAAGAGAGAGGGTTTTCAGTGACGGACACAGTCTTCATAAACATTTCACAGTGAAAGTGAACAATCCACCAGTGATCATCCATGAAAAATATGGCGTGGGTAGGGAACTTACCGATGTGTTACAAACAAAATTTAACAGGAATCATAGACGAAGGCTAACACTGACGGATTACCATCATGTTGGTTGTCATTGTCAGTTTAGACAGCCGCAATAAATTCACCAACCGATCTCAAAAAAAATATTTATAATATTTGTTTTTGGTTTATTTTATCATATTTCCTGCCTTTTGTCGGTAATCTGTCGGTGACCGCCAACAATATTGAATAGGAGGTTAAATTATACAACTGCATAATGCATATCATCTTAGAAGACATATAAGAAGTTATGTAGAACCATACAATCATATGTAACACAAAAACAAAAGCCCTGGTCAAACAAACAACAGTTTTGCATATTCAAGTAAACTATTTATATTACATTCCATTTTCTTTTTCGAATTATTAATTTATTTGTTTGTTTCTTTTAACACATGACATCCTTAAGAAGCTTGTACCTTCGAGTAGCAGTCCGCGGTGAAGGAGCTCCGGTGGGTGACTTTCTTTTTTCCGAATTATTCTCTTCGCGGTTGCTAACTCCGGTGTCCAGTTTTGAGGTAGGTTTCTTGGACGAACCACGTTGTTTTGTGGTTTCGGTTTTGGTTTTGGTTTCGATTTCGGTTTCGGCTGTTCGACACCATTCACAGACCTCCGTTGGCTCCAATGATTCACTATAATCGTTGCTACAATATCTATACACATATTGCATGATGGAATCATATAAATAAAAAACTAAGTTTCATGTCATAATAATAAATCAAACAAGTGAATTGTTGCTACTATACGTACACATATAAAGCATGATGCAATCATATAAATAAAAAACTAAAGTTCATGCCATAGTTATAAGTTAGGTAAGTATAATCCCACCTGCCATTAACATAGCTTGGATTTCTTAGAAGATGGATAAACAAAAAATTACCAGAAGTTCAAACAATAGTGATAATATGTTTTCAAAGACATATTCATAAGAATTGTTTTCATTTCAAGGTGTTCAAGGAAAATTTTTAAACGTTTCTAGGAGTATAAACTTTGTTTTAGTTTCTAGATAGGAAGTCTGCTTATAAAAAGAGGAAGTTTAAGGGCGGTTTGACAACTTCTGAATGGGTAAGTGCTAAACCAGTAAATTAAGTGTTGAACTAGTAAGAATTCTGAACCATTAAAAGCCCATTAAGAGTTGAAACAAACAGCCCCTTAGTTAAAGTCCGCTAGTTAAACAAGCAGGCTTGTTTTATTTCTATTTTTTTTTTTTTTTTTGAGTTTTCTCATGTGAGCCTATATGGATATAGTCCGTTTGCTACGTATATCTCGTGTCAAACTTTTTTAGAGTTCAAGATAGCAAACTCGCTAGAAACCAAAACACTTCTAAAAATTTCCTAGAAACACTTATCATCTTGCTATACCAACTATAAATCAACAAAATTAATATTTATAAGACACATATGCACACTACATGTGTACATAACAATATACCATACCTCAAAATTTTCTGATCAGCGGCTACTATATCTATTCAACAACATAGATCTTAACAACGAAATAAAAGTACTAAAATATCAAAGATTTGTGGTTGTGGTGATGGTATTGAAAGTGGTGTGTATCTATAGATAAACCGTAGTTGTGCGTGTATATATGTGCGTGTGTAGGAGACATAGATACGGTGGTTGCATTCGGCAGAGGAAACATACGAGTGTTGGAAGCGGTGGTGACACTTGATACATCGGAAGATCTTGTCAACGAAGCCCACGTCCCCACACATACAACACACCCTTTCAACCTGCATCATATCTTATTTACCAACCCTAATTCTTTTCATAGAGAGATATAATCCAATATGTATATATAAGTCTGTGTGTATATATACACACGTGTGTAAACGTGTGAAACCGTAAAGGAAATGTACGTACAGATTGATTGTAGTCGTTTTCAGTTATGAAAGGAGGAGAGAGGGATGTCAAGAGTCAAGAATGGTGGATAGAAAATGACTATTCTGTCCCTGTCACAAAACCATTCTTTAATGTTTTTCAACTACGTTTTGTTGACAAATTTACACCATGCTAAATTTGCAAGGTTTGCGCATCATTAATGTCATTTAATATGGCTAAAACTTAAGGAGGCAAGTATATATACATGGTATATAGTCAACTAGGTTAAAGCCGTTTTACACATGTAAGGCTTTAAAGTACAACTAATTAAAAGAACATATTAACATAATTAACGTAAAAAATTATGAGAATTAACGAAAAATAGTTCATGAATCTCTAAAGGATTCCTTATACATAACATTGTGGATGTTGTGTTTATAAATATCATAATATTTTTCTCAAATGAAACTAAAACACTACTTGAAAATTTCTAATCTCTAAATCACTTGAATCATTATGACCCAAAAACAAATCACTTGCCAAGAATGTCTACTATAGTCCTTCCATTCGTATATCGTAACATTGGCATCTCAAAGTTGTTTCCTTTTGGCACATGATCATCCTTCAATAAGGTTGTAAGGTTGCTATGGTTGCAAACTGCGACAAACGAATCGCTAAATTCGGGATCATCTTGAGCTGAGCAAAAGTAATATGCATTACATAAAATACATTACAAAGTTTACAAAGTACAATAGAAATCAGATTCCATTATAACATTTAGGTTCAACTTTTTAATATCATTTAAACATTGATCATACATAACCTAGAAATCTATTAATTTCAACTAATAAGTAAAACATACAACCAAACCAAATATAAATATGAAACCACAATGTCTACAAAATAACCTTTTTCTGCAGATAACAAAGAATATAGAAAACAATTTCCACGATAATAAAGGGGTTTGCCTTTGAATTTCTTCAGATTTATTCTAATCTCAAAGACAGTAAATTCAATATAAATAAAATAAAACAAAAAATACATAGGAAGAAAAAAACAACAAATAATAGAATTTTCACTAAAAAAATCTCCTATACACCACATTGGTTGTATTATTTGTAACATTTCAATCGTATATAATAACTTCACACCAGCTCTGGTTCTTATTATTGATAATATCATATAAAATTGGCCATGTTAGATAAATGTTGAAATATATGCTAGAAAGGAAGATATAGTTTATAAACAAATGTTATTTATTTAAATTAGGAAATAAATAAAATTAATATAAACTTTTCGTAACCTTCATTGAATGGTTACGAAAATTGTTTGAGATTTAATATTGGAATTTAAACTTAATTTGAAGGGTTAAGACTAATACTTACTATATTTAGTTGAAATCAATTAGTTTAAATTATATAAAAAAAGTGATGGTTAATTGATTAATTCAAATTTATCTTAATTTTGTTAGTTTTGTATAAGAAGTAAATTTAACTATTGATATAAACATCTTTAATTTCAAAAGAAATAATTAGAATTGAAAAAAATAATGTTATCATTTAATAGTATATTGTTAGTTTGGGCTAATTAAGAAATTTTGTTATTTAAATTAAGAAACAATTTAAAATCATCCCGTTGAATAGTTATAAAAACTATTTGAAGTTCATATTCCGATTTTTTATTTTATTTGAAAGATAAAGTTGATATTTACCATGTTTAGTTGAAATCATTTAGTTTAAATTATCTAAGCGAAAAAAATGATGGTTAACTGATTGACTTAAATCTATTTTAAATTTGGTAGTTTTGTATAAATAAGTAAATTTAATTAATGAAATAAAAATATTTAATTTAAAACGGAATAATTAGATTAAGAGCTAGAATTACAATTAAGTAGATTTGTTTTTTTTTAATGATATCTTCTAAAAATATATTAGTGGTTTGGTCTAACTAACAAATGTTAGTTATTGTCGAGTAGGAAATCATTTAAATTTCTCGTAGTTTTCATTGAATAGGTACAAAATTTATTTGAAACTTAATATTCGAATAATAAATTTAATTTGAAAGTTATAACTTATATTTACCATATTTTGTTGAAATAAATTGGTTTAAATTATCTAAAAAAGTTGTGATTAATTGATTGATTTAAATCTATTATAACTTTGGTAGTTTATATATTTAAGGAAATTTATTTATTAAAATAAAAATCTTTAATTTAAATCGGGATAATTATATTGAGAGTTAGAATTAGATTAAATAGATTTGTTTTTTTATGTCAGCTTTTAGAAATATATTAGTAGTGTAGTCTAATCAACTAAATTTAATAAAGATAATAATATGAACTTAAAAATACATAGGATCGGTAGAAAAGAATACAATATATAATTCAAATAGACTATAGGGTTTGCTTTGTTTTTAAAAGTAGAATTATTGGAGGTAGAAGTGTTGTTTTCATATATAATAAATAAGAACTCATACAACTTTCTAAGAAAAATTTGATACAAATGGAAGGAGAAAATAAGGGACTAACTCATTAACATATTTAACTAATCTATTGAATATGCTACTTTAGAATTACAATTCAAAACTATATTAATAATCTTGATTAACGTTTAGAAAAGTTAATTCTGATACACACAGAGAAGAAAAAAAATGAAGCTTTACAAAGTAACTAATTAATAAATTTGACTAACCTATTAAATACATCAATTTAAAATAACAAATTCAAAATATAGACTTAACTTGTGATAAGTCAACGTTCAGCATACCTTAGATTATGGTATACTTCAACACTTATTTTTATTGCTTAGTATTTGAATGCTAAAAATATATATGATATAAATATAAATTAAATTTATTGATTGATTATGAAATTGTGAATGATCATTTACACGTATTTCTAGAAATGAATAAATGATGATAGTTTCCTAAATGAAAAAAATATATGAAAGTTGGTAAGCTGAAGGGAATCAAATTATGAATGAAAAGGAATGCATTTATTACCAATTCAAAGAAAAAACAATTAATTGTTTGATAATACAAATGTTTAAAAGATACGGTAACATTTTAGAATTATAGTAGAAATATAAATATTTTCAGTTATATTTTACAAATATATAAATTATATTATTTTAATAATCTTATCTTTTTAATGAAAGAAAAAATTTAACAGGTTGTATAAAAAATAAACTTTGGGTAATTTTTAACCAGTTTTGACGTATTTCTATTTAACTATTTCTAATTTTATGTATTAGAAATTAAAAAAAAATCAAATTAATCCATTCATAACTAAATGAATCTTTAGAAATTTAAGACCCTCCTTGTTTTCCTAAAGATCAGAACACATATTCATGTAGAAAATCGATCAATAACTCAAAAGAGAATATCAAAATGATGTATGAAAATTGTTAAACCATAATCACCATAATATTAGAAGTAAAATCACTTTCATCACCAACATTGGTTCCATCATGGCCGTATTTTTTCTTGATAACAAAACCTGCAAACACATGAAACTATGTTTTTTGAAAAACAAACAATTATTATTTTTTTTACATCAATAATTAATAGCGTATATATTATAATTATATTGAGAACCCTGATATCTCTCCATCTAGCTGTACATTTATCATATTTGTAGCATTGTAATCTTATTATATAGTGACCAATACAATGAGCAGGGCATTGAGGCTTTTAGCATATTTCATAAGTCTTCATGGCATCAGAGCACTAGGCATAACCCTAGTCGCCGATATCCATCTCCCCTCTTCATCCTCACTTCACATCTCCAATATATCCCTCTTCTCCTACATCTTGTCCTCATGGAATCCAAACTCCACCCCACCACAACTGTCAACAACATTAAAAGCCTAATCCTAATAACCCTAGAAATGGACTCTGCCCAATACTCTACTTGGAGCGAGCTATTCAAGAATCAGTGCCAAGCATACATGGTGATCGATCACCTATCTCCCAAACCTCTTCCCGCCACATCTGCTTCCAAAAAAGCCGACAAAGATACTGCACCAAAACTAACCCAAGAAGACTCGTGGGAGTGCCTAGACGCCATTGTTTTACAATGGATCTATGGCACGATCTCGAATGATCTTCTCCATACCATCCTAAAGCCGAACATGACTGCACACGATGCATGGGCAACTCTTGAAAACAACTTTCAAGACAATAAAAGCTCGTGCAATCCATCTCCGTCATAAATCTCCGTCGATTGTGGAGACACCTTTAGTCCGGTAGTGAAGCCGGCCACCATTCGCACAGTACTATCAATAGCACTTTCCAAGTCTTGGTCGGTTCATCAGTTTGATGTTACCAACGCCTTCTTACACCGTCATCTTCACGAAACGGTATACATGTATCAACCAATGGGATTTCGAAACAAGAACCTTCGGATCACGTTTCAAAAAGTCTCTCTACGGTCTAAAGCAAGCGACGAGGGCGTGGTATCACAGGTTCACTGACTATGTTTTAACTTTGGGATTTCGTCAAAGTAAATGTGACGCTTCCTTGTTTATGCTTCACTATGGTCGAGACACGGCATTTCTTCTTCTATATGTCGATGACATCTTGCTATTTGCATCGTCTAACCAACTCCGTCACCAACTCATGGCCCATCTTGCTAGCAAATTTGCCATGAAAGATCTCGGTCCCCTAAGTTTTTTTCTTGGTATCTCGGTTCAGAAACACAACTACATTATGTTCCTATATCAATATGCGTATGCACGGGACATCATAGACCGCGCCAGAATGAAATCGTGCAATCCGGTTACAACGCCTGTTGATACACATGCGAAACTTAGCGCATCCGCGGAGCCCTTTGACAATCCGACACTTCACGTTCACCTGCCCGGATATATGTTACGCGGTTCAACAAATATGCATGCACATGCATGCACCAACAACGGCACATTGGAATGCCCTCAAAAGAATTATCCGGTATATAAAGGTAACTATCTCTTACTGTCTAACCATTGGTCACTCTGTCGAGCCGTTGTTAATGGCCTACACCAATGAGAATTGGGCCGGCTGCCCGGACACATGTCGTTCTACCAGTCGTTTTTGTGTGTACTACGGGGACAACCTGATTTCATGGTCATCAAAACGTCAACCTACAATCCTTCGCTCTAGTGCCGAGGCTGAATATCACGGCGTTGCGAATGTAGTAGCCAAGATTTGCTGGCTTCGAAACTTACTCTTAGAACTACAGTTGTGCGACACTCGTAATCTGTGATAACGTAAGCGCTATCTACCTATTGGGCAATCTCGTTCAACATCAACGAACCAAACACATTGAACTTGACATTCACTTTGTTAGGGAACAAGTTCAACGTGGTCAGGTTTGTATTCTGCATGTGCCCTCAAGATACCAGATAGCTGACATCTTCACAAAGGGTCTACCTCAGGTACTCTTTGACGACTTCCGCTCCAGTCTCAGCATTCGACCACTTCTCGCTTCAACTGCGGTGGTGTAATAGCGTATATAATATAATTATATTGAGATCCCAGATATCTCTTCATCTAGCTGTACATTTACCATATTTGTCACATTATAATCTTATTATATAATAACCAATACAATGAGCAGTACATCGAGGCATTTACTATATTTCATAAGTCTTCAATAATAAACTTCCATAAACAATATGGTAATCATAAAACAAACATCGTGTTTCAATATGGTAAAAATCAACAAACATAAATTTCAAGTATCTTTAAAGAAATATTTTTATTTAAAAAGCGAATTCCATCCAATAAATAAAAATGAGAAAACCATATTTACAATCAAGATTAAAGCCAGATTCAACTAAAATTACAAAACTATAAAACAAACATAATTCCTAAAACCTTAAGATATCGAATCAAAAGAAACTAATGATTCTACGAAGAAGTATTTAAATTTTAAAAGAAAAATGTGAGTTATGCGTTTGATATGATCGTTAATGTGTACAATCGTGTATACTAACAAGAATGTAATTGCGATGACATGAAAGTATAGGAATCATGTCAAGATGGATGGGAGCATGGAAGGCTAACGGGTCAAAAAAGAGACAAGATAACGGATGCAAATACGGACGCTAAGGTAAATGATTTCCGGAATCACTTCTTCTTTTGTAAACGAATATTATTATGTTGAATGCAGGGGGTTGTGTAAGAAATTACGGATAAGATAAGGAATCAAGGTATATATTGTTGTGATAAGTTAGAGGATGTCAACTACGTTCAGATATCATAATGGAAGTAAACGGGTCGAAATGTAGAAGTATACGTCTGGTGTGGGATTTGGATGTTATGGTATGGGAACCATATAAGAATGTTTAAGAATAGAACTAAAGTAAGTATTGTAATAACGGGCCGTAAACAGTAGCTATGTCGAGAATAACTTAGAATAGTCGAACGGGTCAAAAGAATCAAGTAAGTATGATAGAAGTATAGTTTTGATTAAGGGGACATGGGTTAAGTGTTAAAAAGGATACAGGAAGCTTACGGAATGTTATGGGATGATACGGGTCATAATGAGTCAGTTCGGGTTAGAACGGGCCTCCTTAGCCGTCGCCGACGCTGCTCCATTCTCCGACGCACTAACCCACTGTTTACGCAACATTTGTTCCGACGCAATATTTTAGATGGCGTCGCCGATGCTATGGAAGGGCGTCGCCGACGCCTCCCATAAACTTGATATATTGTTTTTGTTGGTTATTCGTATTGTGAGTACCATATCTCCTAAAATTTGTTCCGTAACCCCAAATGAATCCCAAACAGTGAAAATAACCGATAGGGAGTTATGTGAACTTATTGAATTGTTTTAGTGATTACTTGATATGAGTAAGTATGTAAACATGTATGTGTGTGTGTGTGGCTAAATTACATGTTAGTATAATTTATGGGTAAATAAGGGCCTGTATGTATGTACGCGGCTTCAATTCGTATGAGCATTAACTTTACTGATTATTGCTCTGAGAATGAATGGAAAGTGTAGGTTTACTTACGTTGATATTTGAAGATCGACGATTGGAATGCAGGATCATACATGGAAGGATAATTGAAAGGATTATATGAATAGAAAGAATAGGGAGTGATTCATTTAATTATGAACGTTTAATACCATGTATATTGTCATCGGATATTGATAATGTGAATGTATGTGGTGATTGCAGGTTGCACTGAGTTAACAGAACTATGGAATGTAAAGGGAAGATCGAGTCAAAGAGCAAGGATTGTACGGGAATAGCAGTCTCATGTTTTGTATCTGTGAGTCACCTTTAAGAAGTTAATTAAGAATAAATGTTGTAAATTATTTCAGGAAAGTGTCCAACATTTTTACCAAAGGAACCTTCAAGTAGGTTATATAGACATAAATTGGAAAGAATTTTTGAGTCAGTATTTCCGCTGCGTCGTTTTTTGGTCAAAACGTGTTACGGCATTACATATGTCCATGGAAAAAAATGTGACTAAATAATTAATATCAAATAATTTATATGAAACAACTTATTTTACACTAGATAAGTAAATAATCTGAAGAAAAAAATTAGTTTAAACATTCAAAAAAAAAAAATTTTCTGTATGTGTGAGAAAGTTACATAATCTTTTTATATTGTGTGTTGAAATTAACAAATAATTATGTTATTGTAATATTTGATATATGCTCTTCATATATTATAAATAAATTTTTTATTAGGGTCTTATATAGGTTTTTTATTATTTAGATTTGAAATTATGTTATGTGATATCATTTTAAAAATTAAACAAAAATAATTTATTATAAAAGAAATTAATAAAAGGAAAAGTCGAAAATGAGGTGGATGCTAAGGTGGTGGTTTGTAGTGGTTTTTTTAGGAAAAATAAAGGTTTTTAAAGGTTGGTATATCTTATATGAAATACTAAGTGGTTATTTGAAATGGAGGATGAGTCCACCATTGTTGATGCTCTAAGTACCCTAATGGATCCAACCCAAAGTATCGTAAGTCCCTAAGTGGTTGCGTCACCATCCTAAGTGCCCTAATTCTTTTGTTTGACTTATGAAAGTCTAATGTGAGTTATGCGTTTGATATGATCGTTAATGTGTACAATCGTGTAGCTAACAAGAATGTAATTACGATGACATGAAAGTATAGGAATCATGTCAAGATGGATGGGAGCATGGAAGGCTAACGGGTCAAAAAAGAGACAAGATAACGGATGCAAATACGGACGCTAAGGAAAGTGATTTCCGGAATCACTTTTTTCTTTGTAAACGAATATTATTATGTTGAATGCAGGGGGTTGTGTAAGAAACTACGGATAAGATAAGGAATCAAGGTATGTATTGTTGTGATAAGTTAGAGGATGTCAACTACGTTCAGAAATCATAACGGAAGTAAACGGGTCGAAATGTAGAAGTATACGTCGGGTATGGGATTTGGATGTTATGGTTTGGGAACCATATAAGAATGTTTAAGAATAATAGAACTAAAGTAAGTATTGTTATAACGGGCCGTAAGCAGTAGCTATGTTGGGAATAACTTAGAATAGTCGAACGGGTCAAAAGAATCAAGTAAGTATGATAGAAGTATAGTTTTGATTAAAGGGACATGGGTTAAGTGTTAAAAAGGATACATGAAGCTTACGGAATGTTATGGGATGATACGGGTCATAATGAGTCAGTTCGGGTTAGAACAGAAATCGGAAATGGGTTGCGTAAGCTTGAGTAAGGAAAAACATCGTCAACAACGCAGAAGGGGCGTCCCCGACGGCCTCCTTAGCCGTCGCCGACGCTTCTCCATTCTCCGACGCACTAACCCATTGTCTACGCAACATTTGTTCCGACGCAATATTTTAGATGGCGTCGCCGACGCTATGGAAGGGTGTCGCCGACGCCTCCCATATTTACAATCAAGATTAAAGCCAGATTTAACTAAAATTACCAAGCTATAAAACAAACATAATTCCTAAAACCGTAAGATTATCGAATCAAAAGAAACTAATGATTCTACGAAGAACTATTTAAATTTTAAAAGAAAAAAATACAAAATAATAGTTAGTTTATGGAATCAAAAGCAAAGCTAAAGAAAACAAACATAGAAAACAATGATCCTTCCAATTACATAGTAACCTATAAAAACAAATAACATCCTCATACAAAATCAAAGTAATAAAAACCAAAATAACAAATGCTCAAACGATAAAAATTACCTTTGATGTAAGAGATTTTGTGTATCATTTTTCCAAATCCATAATAACCTAACAATCATAGTACACGAAGTTCAAAATCACAAACACTAACACAAAATCTTAACAACAGAGTATGGAATTGAATTGCTTACTATCAATCAAGACGATCGTTGACGATGATCTTCAGTTAGGTTCTTAAGAGTGTTTGGAACATTGATTGAGAGGATAGATGTGAAATGCAATCTAGGTTATGGTATTCATTTAGGCTATTATTAGGTGTAAATAAATTTAGGAAAAGTATTAATACCTGGTCGGGTCAACTGATAATAAGATATGGAGCTCTAAAAAATGCCGGAAAAAAACCAATGAGGTGAAACCATGGAGTGTCATGTCATCCATTGGTTTCTTTTATATAATATATAGATTCACACAGTTTTTTGAATGGCAATGTTTACTCTACTCTACTACTTCAATAATCCTAAATTAATCATCCTTGTTCAGGTTTAAATCTGAGACCTCACATCTAGAGCTTTATGCATCTACCAAGTGCCCCACATTGGCGTCAAGCCACACATATATTGTGAAATCCACTATCTTCAACACCATTCGTAACATAGGTCTTGAGGTATAAAAATATATAGAATAGGTTCGTGATCGACGGCGGGGAGGTGCAGGACCATCAAGAAACGACCCCCTCCCTGGTACTGACGCAAAACTTATGCGAGAGGCTATTAGAGCATTTGCATCCCATCCACCATCTTTTACCATATAACTTAACTGAAAATCATATTTTTCAAAAGTTTCTATTATTTTAAGGGTTATTGAATTTAAATAACCTCAACTTTCAATTTTTTCACGACAACACTTCCAACAACTTATTTTCCTTTGACACTCCTAAAATTACTAATAGTTACTTTTTTTATCACGTCAGATGAAACCTTATACTTTTCAACCTAGTTTTTTTAAAGCCCACTATGGATTATACAAATTGCAACCGATACCAACAAGATGGTTCAGGATGGGAAATGTCATCTAAAAGAGATTTTGTACCCCAAACACAACCAAATCCCAATCCTATACCCACAAAAATCCCCAATCATCTCCAAAATGAAGAAAAAACAAGTCGGTGAATTCTTTTGACCGACATAAAGAAAACCACTACATTGGACACAGGATGAAGAAATCGTGTTAGCCCAAGCGTAAGTGAATGTCTCGGAGGATTTTAAAATAGATATATTTTTAGTTGTCTTTGTTTATAAAACAATATTTACTTGTTTTAGTTGTCTTTATTTATAAAAAACAACATTTACTTGTTCATTTTAAATATTATTTTACTTTGTTTGGTTTTAGAATAAACTGCGAAAATGGTTCCTGAGGTTTGGTCGCTTTTGTCACTTTAATCCAAAACTTAAACCTTTTGAATTTGGGTTTTTGTGGTTTCAATTTTGTTGCCATCATCCAAAAGCAAAATCTAGTCAGATTTTTCAGTTAACATCAAGCCTTTTTGTCTTTTTACTCCCTTTTACTGGTTCAACACTTAATGGTTCAGATAGTTTGTTTCACAAGCAGATGTCTGAATGGTTCAGACATTTGCCTCTGAATGGTTAGGACCTCTAATCTGAATTGGTCAGACATCATTTGCCTCTGAACGGTTAAGCATTATACTACTCTTAATGGTTGAGACCTCTTACTGACGAACCAATCAAACTCATATATCAAGCTTTGAATGTTCTGTGAGATTCAACTATGAACGATTAAGAAACTCATTTCTGTTATCAACTAGCTTACCCAAAATCTAGGATATACAAGGATCATAATATTGTTTCCGTAACAATTTGAGTCCAAGAAAATGTTTCCGACTCTTTTAACATCATGTATGTTTTCAACTAACGAATAAACAGAAATAAAGACAAACAAGACTATCATCATAAACATCAACATTAGTTCTAGAGAAAAATAAATTCTACCGGTGATGCGCGTGAGAAGTGTAAGAGAGTTCTTAGCATCTTCAAATCTTTCCTTGAACCAACTTCCCACCTTCTTCAGATTAGGTGACCTTGCCAAGATGAACTTCAATAAATCAAACTCAAACTTATAGTTTCCATGGCAATTTGGGTGAAGCATCGAGTGGCCAAGCCGGGGCAGACACGCGTCTGAAAGGAAAGCTCTAAGGTACGTGGCTTTATGCTTCGTAGTATTTTGTTAAATTATGTGTGAATTGTAAATGATTGAATAATAGTGTATTACTCAACAAGTTTGGTTTGTTCTAAAAGTAATGGATTTCACATGAATAACCAAACAGTCAAAATAATGAAAGATAATGAGTTTGATTTGTTTAAAAAGTGATGGTTTTCACATGAACAACTAAATGGGTCAAAACGAAGTTACAACGTATACCGGTAATGGATGCGTGGGTGAATACTTTGGCACAAATACGGTTAATGGATTAAGTTATAAAGATGAGCGCAAACCGGGTAATGGAAACGCAAGTTATAAATTGATGAATCCCGGGTAATGAGACATAATTGGAAGATTACGAATTCTTGAAGAGAATTCGAATTAATAGAGTTCGACCATTAAAAAGTTGAACGAGATAAATGAACGTAAACGCAAACCGGTTAATGGAAGCGTGAAACGCAAAGTTTATAATCCGGGTAATGGGGTAGAATTATTAATAGTTCATATCTTGCGAAAAGATGTGATTGATATATGTTTTTAATGCCCAAATATGTAAACGGGTTAAAAAAATTAAATATATATATATATTCAGAAACGATGGCGTGAAACGTAAATTTACAAATATGAGTTATAGGTTTATAAGTTAAGAGTGTTGGTGAATGTTTAACGAACACATAGAAACAAATTTCGTACGAAACGGATGAGAATTTGAAAGATACGGAATTTTTTAGTAGAAAAGGCATAAACAGGAAAATTTTCTGCGGCGAAGAATCATAATCAACGGCTGCCAGCCGTAGGCTACGGTTGACAGCTTCTGCCATTGTTGTTTGAAGGGTGCCAACTGTAGCTATTGGATCTATTGGGCCCTACAAAAGAACAGATGATTAAAAAGCCAAAACAATTTGTAGCATCTGATCCTTTATAAAAAAGATCTGCTGCTCCAAACTCTATTGAGACTTAAAGACTGTTCATAAATGTATCAAAAGATGTTACCTCAACCTATGCCATGATCACATTCCCTACTTTAACCCAGCCATTATCCACACCACCAAGAATTCCAACACAACCACCTTCACCTCAAATCAAATTCCAACGCAAAAGGAAAACTCCTGTTGTTGATAATGATGATGAAGGGATTCCGTCACCAATTCCTTTGCCATCAAAACCTATTACTTCATCGCCTTCATATAAAACCACTTCATTTCCATCCATTGATCAACCACCATCCATCATACCTTTTGCTACCAAATATCCTTTGGAACTGATGGATATGCAAAAAGAAATTGAATCATTCTTCACAGCAGAGGATATCTCAAAGCTAGACTTTCCATCTCTCTTTGGTTACAGAAAGCCAAGATATTTAGATGAATATCTAAAGTTGAAGGACAAACAGGCTGAAAATATAGCCAAAGAGAAGAGCAAAGGGAAAGATGACAGGACTACTCAAGGCATTTTGTCTTATGAAATGAGAAAATTGAAACAAGATTATCTTTACCACATTATGCAACACAAACTTTACAAAGCTACCAGAGCACAATTAAAAATTGGTCATCAAATGATCTCAAAGAAGAAACTGATAGAATACAAGCAATGCTCAAAGATCCTTTACACAAGCCAGCACCACCTGATTAGAAGAAAAATAGGCAGATGGATCAGAACAGAGCTTTAAAGCGTAAAAAGATGAAGCAAGAGCTGGTTGCTGCTAACTATGGTAGTGCAAGGTCCGTTGCTATATGCTCCGAGTCCAGGGTTGTAGATACCTACAAAAAACTAGAAGAGCTTAGAAAGAAAGATCCTACAGTTCCAAGAAAACCATACTACTCAACAGATGTTATCCCTTATCAAACCCAAACCTTTAAAAAACAGCCCTTATCCTTTGTCTTACCCAAAATTGCCTTACATCAAGTAAAAAGGCAAAAGCAGATGGATGAGTTTGATGAACAGAGGTTTGAAGAACATAGAAAAGAGGGAATCAAAAATCAATTACTCTATCATACTGAGGCTTCATGTGATAAACTAAAAGAAACAATCTCCAAACTTATAAGCAAATCACTTCCACCAAGCTCAACAATAAGTCTTCCCCTACAAAATCCAATTGATTCAAAAATTCTAAAATGGAAGTCATCCCTAGACACCCATGAATTAACTCTGATCAGATCAAATGGCAAAATTCAATAGCTGAAAATGGATGATGCATATAGTCTGGATGCAGATGACCTCCAAGATCTATTGAACCTTGAATTGCAAAGGGATTTTGAATACATGTTCTCTGTGAACTTTGAACTACAGTTCAAAGGGCAAATTAGGGAATTTCTGTTGAGAAATAAAAATCAGAAATAAAAAAGAGTTTTGGCATCATCTGTTCTAGGGGGAGATTGTTGAATCTATTGAACCCTACAAAATAACAGATGATTGAAAAGCCAAAACAATCTCTAACATTTGATCCTTTATAATAAAGATATGTTGCTCCAAACTCTGTTGGGACTTAAAGACTGTTCACAAGATCTGACTAACGGCTAAGATCTGCTGGAAGCCAAGATCTGCTGATTAGAACCTCTGATGAAGATAAAGTCTGTTGAAGTAAAGTCTACTGAAGACTAATAAAGGATGAAGCCCAATAGAGGATATCTCAACAAATGTTATCATCAGAGTTTATATTGTATTTTAATGAAACAGTGTTTAGGTTTAGCAGAGGTTAGAGTTTGTTAGTTTGTTAAATGTCACTTTCATAGTGATGTCAGCCAAAGATGCTTAATGGTTTGTGATGTACTATAAATAGAACAATGCATGTACTGTTCTATCCATCACTTTCTTCTGCATATTCTGTACGAACAAATTAGATTGATCTTAGGCTGAGGGGGAGTTTTAATTTGCATGCATACGTGATTACAATTACAAAAGCATGTCAATGAAAACAATCTTTCTATTGTTGTGATTTCAAAGTTTATACAATTCCGCTACACTATTTCATTGATTATTTATCTTCTATCATTGATTCATCTAAACAATCATATCAATATCAAACTCAGATTCTAACAATAGCTTACGGCGGGTTTTCTAGGAATTTTTTTTGTTGTTTTAGGCATATGAGCTTATCCAAATACGCTCTATGTTCCTTATAACTAATGTTTATGATTAATTTTGATATTTATGTGTTATTTATGGTGCTACGGATGATGATCAAGCTACATGAAGAACCGAACACAATTGAAATTTTAGTTTCTGCATTTAGTTTAATTTTTTTGTAAATCCAAACATCATTAACACTTTCAAATGTTTTTAAACACTTATGACGTTCTAAATAACTTCAACTTTCGTATATGCATAGACACTTGCAATATGAATATATTTATATAAATGTAAAATTGTATAAATTACTTTATATACAATAACAATGAGTCTTACATAAAGTAAATAATAAAATGCGTCAAGTGTGATATTTAGAAATTAGATAAGGGTATATAAAGTTTGATGGTACATATAGTGTGATACTAAAGTTTGATGATACATTAAGGGAGGTCAGGGCACTCGTGGGTAAGGGTCTCGCGGCTTCGAACCTATGCAAGAACACCGTCGTTACCCACAAGGATAGGGTGGGCGGGTTGGTTTTATCACAAGGGAAACCCATGCAAGATTTGAGTTGTTTGAGGTGGGTGTTGACCTTGGGATTAGTTGATGAGTTCTGATTAGTTGGGACATCTGATTGTATTAATATTAAAAAAAAAAGTTTATGACAAAGGTAAGCGTCGCCATTGTTTTATGAAATTTTCTCTTATTTTTTTAAATATTGAAATATAAAAATTGTAATTTGAGTTTTATCATTTAGAATTTAAATGGACTCTTATGCTTAACATATGTCACTTTGTTTAGGTTTTTGGGCTAATGGCTTCAACACTTATAAAGCAAACTAGTTAAATTTCCGTGTATTACATGGGTTGCATAAAAAAATATTTTTATCAATCTATTAATTTAATAAATAATACATAGATGTACATGCTACCATACTCATAGTAGGTTCCCATGTGATGACTATTAACATATTTTAACATCCCTTACTTTTTAACATGAAGTAGCTTTTCACGGTCAAGTACCTTTATTTCGTCTTCTATATTGTTGTATCTGATCCTGCATTATGTTTCACGCGGTATAAAGAAAATTAGTTTTCGAAAATTATATATATATATATATATATATATCAAATAATATAAAATTACTAATATTTATAACAAAATATGTAAAAATGTAAATTTATTCTTTAAAATGATAGGCATAGAAATTATGTTCTATTTTTTTAATCAAACTCGACATGTTTTGACCTACTAGATCCAATTCTAGCCGAGGTTAACCGCATTTGATCGATTCTGAGTAATTATGCGGAATTGAAGAAAATCGTCTCGACAGCCTACCTTGTAGCAACTACTCGAATAGTACTCGAGGTTGAAAACCTTGTTTTACAACCATGGTTCAAATACTCAAATAAAGTTAAATTGTTACTTATGTTTGCTTTCTACGTACTTAGGTTATTTCTGTTATTTTACCTTGGAAAAAATAGTACTTTCTTTAGTTAAGTCTCCTCATCAGTCATCAAGGCAGGTGAAAGTTTAGGTTAAGAATTATAGTAGTCAAATACAAAGCATTGATCTCATTAGGAACATACCCACGTTCAATCTTATCTTAAGGTCAAATGTCAATTTCATGTCACATGATATTACTTGACAACTGTATTTTGTTTTCTAGCTAACAATTTAACTCCAAGAGATGTAATTTCACATGATTATGATGTACTTTGATTAGCGGTTCAACAACCGAGTTAATGCCACTTAATATGAAACATTTATTTGTTAGCAACAAAGTTTTCTGAATAGAACTTTTTTCATGAATAGCCCCTATAGCTCCTTTGGTAAAAGATACGATATAAAAACAAAAGAAAATACTACCTTTTGTGTTTTTTCTAACGAGTCATTGGATTTTAATAATCCAGAGTTTCACATGTTGTCTGATATTAATCTCAATTTTAAAAATTCTCTAAAACGATCTCAACTTGTAAGAATTTGTCACCATTGATTCTTTATAACATATAAGAATTTGGCATTTTCAATAGATTCAAGTGCACATACAGTCTCCTTAATTGAATTAAGTGCAGCTACAGTTTGAAAAAAAAATCGATGGGGGTCAAGTTCTTGCAAGTTGGGATCGTTGTAGAGAATTTTTAAAGTTGAGATTATTATTGGTCAAAAAATGAAACTTAGAAATATTAAAATTCAAAATAATCAGACAGGTCATTAAATCAACCGCTTTAATAGTAACTGGCTGGACAGGTTCTAAGAACCGGACGTCTAAACAATTTAATATATATATACATATATATAACCCTTAAGGAAACATAAAAAATGTATGGTGTCTAAAATAATAAATAAATCAGTATATGAAATTTTAAAGGATAAAAAAAGATTAATGAAATCCGCTCTGACCACCTTGTCTGGTTCCATGATTGAGCCAGTCGAACTGGTTCAAAAACTCTCAGGCCACTTGGTTTGGGGACGTACAGGCTCAGTCTGGTCCGGCAACACCCCCCAACATCGTCCCGGGTGGTCGGTCGTCATTACGGGGTCCCCTAGGAGTCGTTGGAGACGGGCCTAGTGGGGACAAAACTGATAAATGAAGAGGTGGTGGTGGTGGTGGAAAGTGAAGAGGTGGTGGTGGTGGTGGAAAGTGAAGAGGTGGTGGTGGCGGTGGTGTTTTGGGAGGTGGAGAAAGAAGTGTGCTGGAAAGTGAAGAGGTGGCGGTGGTGTTTGGGGAGGTGGAGAGAGAAGTGTGGCGGTTTTTGTAGGGGAGGGGGTGGTGGGGTCAGGTCGTCACCCAGTTCCTTAGTTTCATTTTTGGAGAGGCGTCCTCCAAGGACTCTGACGTGGCAGGTCGTCCTCCAAAGAGGCCCGTCACCCACACCGAATAGCCTCAGGTCACAACAACGACAGTTCTGTATGCGGTCAGTATGGTTCCGAAAATATTATATTTATTATAAGAAATTAATAATTCGAATGATTCGTATAAGGACCTATGATAATGTTGAATAACTTGCAATAAAAAATAATCATCATAAAAGTTATTAAATAATTTGATTTTATTTAATATTGTTGGTTTTCAATTTTCTTTACATTTTATAAATTCTAGATTATAGTTATTTTGATTGATTTCGATATTGTAGCCAAATTTTTATTTTATTTACATCTATAGTCAATGCATTTTCAGTTACTACAATCCAATATAAAAAAGTTTCATTTGACCTGTATATAAAACTTTGATGCGTGAAAAAAAAGATTATATTATTTTGGCTTCTTTTAAAAATGGATAAAATATGTGTATAATTTTATCAGCTTTGTTATATGTGAGGGCTTGTAATTCTTGTGTATTATATCCATGTGCGGATGTACCTTGTTATAAGGGGTAGCCACGCTATCCCTTAACGTTCCAGCGGTAGTGTAAATTTTGAAAAAAATTGACGTTTTTTCGATTTCGTTACCCCTTTCTTTTAAAACGTTACCCCTATGAAAGTTTTTAGATCCGCCACTGATTATATCTTACTAAAGTTGAGAAAATGGTGATGAATATATGAAATATGTGAATCAATAGTAGCTTCATACCAAAGTTCATTTAAGTTAAAATTTAGAGGACATAAGTGGATACTTAATAAAATTTAAATAAATTAATAGGTACTTTTATCATGTTTAATTATCGAAGAAAAGTGACAATGACCACTTAGTAACAACTTAAAATATGTCTCAAGCCACCAAATCGTCAATGTCAACTTAAAAAACACTACAATCGTTAGTTAGGAAACAACACAAATAAAACAATAGTTATTTCTTATAATTAGGGGCAGAACTTTTAAGGGGCAAGGTGATGCACCCGTCCCTGTCAATGTTTCGGCTAGTGGTGTACTCTTTTTTATTTTTCGTTCGAAATTTTTAAAATGATATAGGTACGCTCCCGCCAATTATTTTGTCTAAAAATTACTTGTCTCTACCAAGTTTATTGTCAAAAAAATTTATACATATTTTCGTATTCAGTTAAAAAAACGTGAAGAATGAGGCTATTAGTAATTTATTATAATTGTTTTTAAACTTGAAGTGAGTTTAAATAAAGTCTCAAGCTAGTTTTTATATAAATGAAACTTAAGGTTTCAAATTTAGTTTTTTTTTTATGTGTAAGAACGGATCCTTTGAATAAATGAAGATTATTTAGTTTTATTTGGAGTTATTATTGTTTAACCCAACCCGAATCGAATAGCCGATTGGAATATAACCCGAAACATAGCGATAGGAAAAAAAGAATTTTAGGTCCCATAACTTTTCGATCTCGCTGAACTTTTGGTCAAGCTACGCCACCACCGACCAAGCTATACCTCGGATGAGAAGTAATATAGCCTGCATTCGGAAAAGCCCAGAAAGAAGCATGTTAATTGGGTCATTTTATCTGTTATTTGTCTGCTAAAAAGCCCAATAAATTTGTTACAACAAATATATTCAATTATCAATATATGTAAGATCGTGTATAACAATTTATGTATTTAATATTCTATTTAGCTTCAAAGTTAAATAATTTGTTCCAACTTGAAACACATTATCTTCGTGGAGAGTTGGGAACTCGACCAAAGTAACTAATTAGATGCTTGGTCATGACTCACAAGTCACAAAAAGAGTAGAAGCAGTGACAGACCAACTTTTCAAGGGGTGCGATCGAGATTTTTGCCAATAAAATACGCTAAAAAATTTTGTTCAACAAGTACGCCCGCCCACCCACCACAACACCTAAGTCTGCCCTTGAGTAGAAGGAAGCAGTCATGCATGATCAGGTGGTGGTTCTACGTTATTGAAGTCTCTAGCGTTTGCGATTAGAAAGTATCAAAGTAGGATCTACAAGGCGAGGTTACGGAAGCTCGATGAAGTCTTAAGTGACTTGAGTGTATTGATTTCATGACACAATGTGTGCTTAAATTGAACTCTCCATTAGGCTTATAACAGTGGACTCACTAATGAGCTCATTATTTTATGTGTCCAAAGTCTTATACTTGTATGTGTTTCAACTAAGGTGCTGTATTTTTATGGAATATAATGTAATTAGAATTGAAAATGAAGTTCGAAGGATTTTAAAGCTCACTACTTGAAGGATTTTAAGTGATTTAGATTCAATTTCAATTCCTTCTTTTATTGAAGGAACAACATAAGGAATAAAATCTACATTCTAACTTTTTGCAGATTTTGCAGATTTTATTCCATTGTGTGAAACGAACACTGCCTAACTTGGACACACCTGAATTCGAATACTAGATTGGTTACTTACCATTGTTAATAATCTTATATCCTTGAAAACAACAATACTTTCACAAATTGATACGGATTAGTTGAGCGTGGCAGACTAGTTGGCAAAGATAACAAATCTAACATTTGTTTGTTTGTAGTCCATGTTGTTTCAAGGTGCAATATTAGAAGAATTACAACTCTTAACAATTCGTAAATTTAATCTTTTAACAAACGCAGTATGTTGTGAAATTTCATTTCATAATTCTTTGCTCCAAAAGTTTCACCATGAAGACCTAAGTTTGTTACCTTCACATGAAAGTCTATACTACTTGTAATATTTGTTTCTTTAAATATATTCTGATTAACATATGTGCTCATGAATTATAAGTTCCTACATGATCTCAATTTTATGAATATATGCAATGGTGTGTGGGGGCAACGCCCCTCCCTTTGGTGTTGCGTGATAACGTTCCTGTAATGGTATGTGCGGATGCCATTCACTTATGTGGAATATTGGGGTTGACGCCAACTACATTAAAACTAAAGAAAACATAACTATAAATATATGATAAAAGATTGTTTTAAAATCTTAAATGTTGGGCCTAATTTACTTGCCATTGCCGAATTTCACCAAGAAAATATTATAAATTTGTGTATTAAACAAATTTTATTTGATAATATTAAATAATAATGATCAACAAGATAGACTGGTTGAATAATGTGTTAAAACGGATCAAAATAATACATTTATTAGACATTTTTTATAAGAATATTTTATTTATTTTGTAGGATTGGAGGATAAAATCATGCTTGTACGCTTAGAAGCGTGGAAACGATATTAAAACAATTCACTTAAAGTGAAGATTTTAAAAAACCAGTCCACACATTCAGCTTTTAATGAACTTTTAAGGATTCAGACTTTTTAATTGGTCAACACTTAATGTTTCAGATTGTTTGTTTTGCGAGCAGATATCTTAATGGTTCAGACATTTGCCTCTGAATGGTCAAGCATTATACTAAGTCTAAATAGTCAAGACATTTTATCTGAATTAGTCAGTTAAGCATTGTACTGACTTTTAATAATTTAAAACTCTTACTAGTTCAGCACTTAATGGTTCAGACCTCTTACTGATTCAGTACTTACGTATTCAAAAGTTGTCTAACAGTCTCTAAGGTATAAAAATCTCAATTCGGTGTGAATATTAATATGATGTAAATATCATAAAAGTTGGGCAAAAAATGTAAATACTATAAAAAAAGTTTATAGATACTTAAAGAAAATATAAAGGCTTGTAAGTGTTTATATAATAAAAAATGTGAATACACAATAAAAAATGTGAATATTGAATAATTGTGATGCTAATTGTTGCTTTCCTAGGTTCTTCCCATTAATTAAAAAAGAAAAGAGGGAGAGCACATGAGAAGGGTGCACGTGATGTGGTTTGTGTATCGTGATCATCACCCTGGTCACGTGACTCAATAATGGGGTGGCACGTGATTGGATGAGGGAATATTTATTTAAAAAATCGTGACGTCCGAGGGTGCCTGACGCGCTTCTAGGGTGGAACTTCTTGTTAACTACGAGATTTATTATTTGAGCCTAATTTCAACGCTTTGACTTTTATTGTAAAAAAGAAAAAAAAAGTAAAACTATATTAGTTATGATTAGCGGATTAGGGTAGAGGGGGCACGTTACTCAGATAAAAACGGTTAGTTACAGGTTGGATGGGTATTTGTGGGTACACCGCTACAACCCATGCAAGGGGCATGGATTCTTTTTCGAGTTCTGCTACCTGGGAGAGTAGGAGAAAAATTGATTGTATACAACGAGAGAGGAAGTAAGGTAGTTGGTTAACCTAGGGGTAGTGTTGTCGTAATCGTTAGTCGGGCGGTAAGGTGAGAACTAGCGATTAATCTGGGATTAATCGGCGTCTGGTTAGGATTAATCGCCCCCTCTCTTTTGGGTAGATTTAAATTATAATGGGTTCAAGTGAGGTGACACGGTATTACTAAATGATGGTGTGGGTACCTCAGGGTTGAGGTTGGAGGGCCCTTCCACCCTTACTACAATGTATTTATATAATTTGAACTACAATATAAAAAGTACAAACTTTTAACATAGTTAAAAACTTATAAAAAGAATAGGTCTCGAGTATCAAAAGAAGATGTGTTTAGGACGAAGAACGAAACGTATGACAAAATCTAAATAAGAAAAAAGTAACAGAAGAATAAATTCATAAGATGTGTGTCTAGTATCAAATGGTTTCAAATTATGGTCATTGTGGTTTGATATTGTGATTATGGCTTAAGAACTCAAGCTTCATGTCTCTTGAATTGACACAATAGATAGATAAGCATTGGCTTATATGACCTCATATGTGAATATGGTTCAAAACACAACCTTTATCTCGGCTAAGAATAAGTTATTGTTTGCAACATCATGTCCAAATTATAATGGTCATCATATAATTAGGAACTTTTTATTAGGGGTTTAAATGAGTTCAGTCAATTGTTAGCAACGCGAAATTGGTTTGCTAAAAGTTCTAAATGAGACGAATTTAAACGAGCTCGAGTCAAAACATAATAATCGTAAAAATAGTTATAAATGTACATAAGGTAATTAATGAACTAATTAATAAATAACAAATGAGTTAAACTTGATCTGGTGGTAAAGTGGTGTATTCCTCAGTCAAGTGGTTGTGGATTCAGATCCTTCAAAACAGAGTCGTCCCCAAGAACTCTTAAAAAAATTAGGCCCTGGGGACAAAAAGACTTGGGCCCAAAAGTGTGATGAAGGGGAAATGAATTTAAAAAAAATGTTAGTGGTGAACCAAGAGTTGAACTTGAAACTTTCTTAAGATGATTTTTTCAATCCACCACCAACATTTTTTTTTGCATAAATCAATGGATGCATAAGCTATATATATATATATATATGGAGGATTAACGTTAAATGTTGCGAGAACCGTTAGAACAAATGAGAAAACCAATCAAAACCATTTTTAATACATATCTCATTGTAATTAAAATACAACATCAAAAAAAGATATTATAAATTCAAATAATCCATTTCTCCTCTCAAATCACTCTTTTTAACTTTTTTACACATGTGTAAAAACAACAAATTTACACATGTGTAAATGACAAACTTACACATGTGTAAATTTTCTTTATTTACGAATACGTGTAAATTTAATTTCTAGCATTGTATTCGAATGATAATAATAAGTACAAAAGAAAATTTTGAATTTGTTATAATATAACAAGAATTAACACAAGGTTAGGGCTAAAACTTTAAGAACTTTAGAATGATTATAAGAGCAAGAAGTAGAGAGTTGTACAACTTATGGAAATGTATACATGAGGTGCAATTTCTCTTCTACCTTGAGTTAATATTTATACTACAAAAAGATGAACTATTTGGTAGACAAGGTTAACTATTTGATGGAGAAGTGGTATGGTACATTATCCATAAGTTTGACAAAAAGTTTATCCACTTGCTTGGTAGATCTAGAGGTAAATCTTGATCTACATGGGAAACTTTACATAATATTCATAACACTCCCCCTTGGATGACACTTTTCAAACTTCGGGGTCTTTAAGTAGTACATCACTAAAAACCTTGCTAAAGAAAAACCCAGTGGGAAAAAAATTTAGCTAAGGGAAAAAGAATGCAGTCTATAGCTCCCTCTCAAGTTGCAATTTGTAAGGAATCACATTCTCCGTACATGACGCATGCCAATGGCATGAACGTGTTTCCTAAAAGTTGCAGTAGGTAGTGCTTTTGTGAAAAGATCGGTTGAATTGTTGTTGTATTGGACATATCTCATCTCGACCTGATTGTCTTTAATAAGGTCCCGAGTATATGCAAAGAATCTTGGTGGTATATGTTTTGTTCTGTCAGTTTTGATATACCCTTCTATCATTTGAGAGACACAAACGGCATTATCTTCGTGGATAGGAGTTGGACTTCGATCTTTCTCTAGCCCACAAGAGGTCACTACGTGTTGTGACATAGATCTTAGCCACACACATTCTCTTGAAGCTTCATGTAGTGCAATGACTTCCGCATGATTTAAGGATGTTGCAACAAGTGTTTGTTTTTTAGATCGCCATGAAATTGCAGTTCCTTTATTCATAAATACATATCCAGTTTGAGATTTTGCTTTATGAGGAAGTCTTAGAGTAAAATTACTATTACAAACCGAATGTTCGAAAATACAAAAAATATACAAGCTTGTAATAGAATATCCACAGGCGGATCATAGAATGTACAAGAAAGACTACAAAACAGACTTTAGGCAGATATAAGGATTTACAAGAATCCTCTTATTCTCTACCGAGCAGCTTCCGCCTTAATTTCGTGTTGTACCTGTAAATTAGTCTTGGGAGGATACGTCAGCTTACGCTGGTAAATACACCAAACTGACTCATTTTGAAAATATTAAAAATGATTTCAAGTGCAAACGGCACAAAATCTTTTATTATCTTAGGAAGGTTAACCATGCAATGGACCATGCAATAATAATTTACCATATCTCAAGCCCTTATAGGGGGAAATAAGTTGAGAGTATTTACCTGAGATTACTTTCTTCTTTTATTTTTAAATAACTCAGCCGTATACAAAAGTACCGAGTGCAGATAGCTTTTACCGAGAAGGCTCTAGTCTTGATTATGACATAAACTAGCCAATTAAATACTAACGGTTGTATAAACCGAATAGTGTACATGATCATTACGTATAACGCTTGATTAAACGATGATCAGATAGAATGTAGTTTAAACCCGACAAGTACTTGACTTGTATAATATGGGTAAACTATAAACATTCTGGATTTTGAACTTAAAATGATAAGGTTAAACCCGTTACGGTTGAATTCCGTAAAATAGTCACATATACGTAACTGTGCGCATAATAGCGATATCGGGTAACCGGATAAGTTGTGGACAAGCTCTATATGCCATTATACTTTAAATAAGTTAAGATATCAGTAGGATATCAACTTGTATGCCCGTTTAGGTTTTAAAACGAAATTATGCCTCATAAGGGAGTTTTGGTAATTTCATATCATATAGAAGGAACTTGAATATAATTTAAGTTTATGATCATGAGTATTCTGAAAAAATAATTTATTTATAATATAATATTAGTAGGATATCAATTATATATGCATTTTACCTTTTATGACCAAACTATGCACCGAATGAGCATTTTGGTCATTTTACACATAGTTATAAATTATTTGGGATTCTGAGTTTATAATAAGTACCTACTGTATATATGTTTAAACTAAGTTTTAAAATCAGTAGGTAACAAGTCTTGGTCCATTAATATGGTTTAAAACAATACTATGCGCCGAAACGGCGCTTATGTCGTAATATGACGTCTTTAAGCGATGTTTATGAAAACTGACATTTGGATCAGATTAAAATGTTTAAAATATGTTATTTAAAATAACATATCAGTAGGTAAGTGATTTACCTTGAAAAGATTTGATTAAAACTATTTTATAAGCCACATGGGCTAAAACCGTCATTTATCGACATAGTTTAAGGACTTGTTTAAAAACTCAGTTTATAACTTGGTTTAACATCCCAAATAATCCTACTTATGATATTACATCAGTAGAAATTCATTTTCAAGTTCATTACCATTTAAAACATTGTTTTATGCAAAAAGGGCATTTTGGTCAAAATGGCATAATTATGGAATTGCGCATAAACTTGGATTCTGATTATGATCATGTAATATAACCTCAGAGGGTTATGCTACATTATATTATGATCATAATTCAACTTTAGATCAGTAAGTAGCTAATCTAAATCGGGTCAGAATCGAAAGTCAAAGCAGAAGTCAAACTTTGCGACTTTCGGTTGCGAACCGACCCTAGAACTGAAATTGACGAGCCGAACATGTTTATACATGTTTTAATAATTATTACCAACTTTTTTAAGTGTCAAAACAGGTTTCATAACATATATAAGATCAATTTGTGATTTTTCCGAAAAATGGCCTGTTTGACTTTTTAATATCATAACTTTGACCCGTCAATAGGTCTAGCAAACGTGATCTTCAGGAGGTGCCCTTTATAGGGACTAACACCTACCTTATTATGATCACTTAGCCATGTTCATTTCGAACAATGGCTGGACCATAATGGTCTTAACCGAAAGTCAAAGCGTTTGCCGTAAAACGCTTGACTTTTGGCTATAGAAATCTAAAAACGAAAAAGCAAGAGCAAGGAACACTTACAAGAGGTTCCTACAATGCAAGAGAACTAAGTTGGATGCTCCTTTCAGTTAGGAACTTCCAGATGAGGGAGAAGAGTGAATAAGAAAGGTGCAAGTTGAAATGGTGAACTTAAGCACCTATTTATAATTAGAGAGCTCAAAGGAGGTGAAGCCAGGTGTCTAGGGGTGTAAGAAGAAGCTTACAAGTGTCCCAAAACGTGGCATAGCTGATTAGGAAGGCCATGGTTTCGATTTAATGGTTTTGGAGCTTTGCTTGGGCTCCAAAACAAACTTTCTACTGCAGGTCTGTTCTCGCGGGGCGCGAGAGACACAGGCCGGGTCTCTCGCGGGCCGCGACCGCCCTATTTCAGTTTTAAAATTTGACACTTTGGCCCCTAAACTATATGAAGCTTATAAAAACTATTTTAATTACTATTTTGGCACTTTTAGCCCTCCGTAGCCAATACTTGGCATACCCGGGATTATGCCCGGACATTGTTGAGCTCTCGGTTCGTTAAAAGTTCACTCAGAGGTAAGAATTAACATGTTGACACTTTTAATCCCTCCATTATCCAATTTTCACATATTTACAAAAGTGAACTCTCTCGTCCAACAAACGGTACGTATGAGAGTTAGGACTTCACAAAGGATCACTCAGAGGCTTATCACAAGCATGTTGATTCCGATGTCACTCAGAGGCTAGGCATGTTGACGTATTAGTCACTCAGAGGCCAAGTTTCAAGCATGTTGACGTATCCGTCACTCAGAGGCTATTGATTTAAGCATGTTGACATATCAGTCACTCAGAGGCTATTATTTATGAATGTTGACATCGGTTCATCACTCAGAGGCTCAATCATGAGCATGTTGACGCCTTTAGTCCTTATTGGTCTTTAACAGACTATATATAAAATACAACACGTGTCACTATACTATTGGACACGATTTTACAGGGTGTTACATCCTCACCCCCTTAATAGAAATCTGGACCTCGAGATTTTATTCAAAAAGATGGAGGTACTCTTGTCGCATAGTGGACTCAACCTCCCATGTATACTCAGGACCTCTAAAAGCGTCCCACTTAACCTTTATTATAGGTATCATCTTTCTTCAGAGCTTCATAACCTGTCGATCCTCGATCGATATTGGTTTCTCAATGAACCTCAGGTTTTCATCAATTTGCACCTCATTGTGCGACATTACTAGCGACTCATCGGCTAGACATTTCTTAAGATTAGATATGTGGAATACATCATGGATTTCATTAAGCTCTTCTGGCAACCTGAGCTTATAAGCTACAGTGCCAACACATTCGATTATCTCGAAGGGTCCTATATATCTAGGGCTTAACTTGCCCTTCTTTCCAAAACGCATCACACCTTTCCAGCGTGATACTTTTAGCATGACCTTGTCCCCTACTTGGAACTTAAGAGGTTTACGCCTCTTGTCAGCATAGCTCTTCTGCCTATCCCTGGCAGCTTTGAGACGATCACTGTCACACCCCGACCCGCAGCGGAAAAGGTGATCGGGGCATAATTGGGTTATCATCAAAGCTCATGACATTTATTATATGTTTCATATTCATTAATACAATTTAATGGAAATTTACAATAAATGATACAACATGTTCTAACTATCAGTCTAAGCTTCTTGTTTCTCTTCTAAGGCATATCCTATGTTTTCCTTGCTTCAACCTGTCCACCTGTATCATGTGTAAAAAGGTTTTTGGATCAACATAATGTTGGCGAGTGAATCCTATGGAAAAACATTTGAACGAGTTTATCCAATTGATTATAAATAATGTGCATACCTCATATGAGTAAATGTAGATGTAAATTTATTCACACAACACATAATATTGAATATTGAACATACAAACACCAAATGATTGTTTTGAGGCACGCGTTGTTCGACTCGTTTCCCACGAGGAACTGATGGGCCTAATGAATGAGTTTTGAGGCACGCGTTGTTCTCGTCTCACACGAGGAACTGATGGGCCTAATAAATGAGTTTTGAGGCACGCGTTGTTCTTACGAACTGATGGGCCTAATGTATGAGTTTTGAGGCACGCGTTGTTCTCGTCTCACACGAGGAACTGATGGGCCTAATAAATGAGTTTTGAGGCACGCGTTGTTCTTACGAACTGATGGGCCTAAATAATTTGTATACAACTTTGACAATATGAAATACATCACAACCAAACAATAGTTACATTCTAATTTAGTTCATATAATGGTATAGCACGAATTTGCATAAGAGAATTAGTTTAAGCGACACATGATACACCCCAAAACATGAATAAAAAAAAGGGGAGTTTGTAAGAATTCACTCACATTGGGTGCGTTCGGTTGATGACGTTGATTGCACGCGAAGTGGTTTTAACCACAAGTGAGATTAAACCTAGATAAATCGCATTACGGTTTGGTAAGTAAACGGGTTTTATTAATCTATTTTAGTAGGATTGTTGGGTGTATTTTTGTGAGTTTGAGACTATTTTCTAACCTTAAAAATGTTATTTTTAAGTATTTTTAATTAAAATAATTAAATAAAAATAATAAAAAAAAATATTTTATTTTTGCTACAGTTGACTTTTGACCGTTGACTTTGACTATCGTTGACCGGTTTATAGGCATATTGTTGTGCGCCGGGTGAGGCTCGAACCCGAGACCTCCCGTACGCGTGCACGCAGCTCTACCAACTGAGCTACGTGTCTAACCCGTTATATATCCGATTTTAATTACATATATATATTAATTAGAATTAACAGAAATCCTTTATTATTAAAAACGAATTAAATCTCAGAACCGGTGTGCTCCACAGGTCTCGAACCCGGGACCTGTGGGTTAGCGGACACACACTCCACCGCTGGACTGTGTGTCGCACTTGATTATTAAGTCAGTTATCAATAAACTTAACATGTACCGAAAACACTCCGGTTCAGTTCTGCGAAAAAAAAGATTTTTATCAAGGCGGCGTGTGAGGGACAATACTCGAACTCGTGACCTTAGCTTTAAAAGTGCACACAGTCCACCGCTGGACTGTGTGTCTAACCCGGTAATTATCTGGATTTTAATTATACTTAATCATTACCGTAACGTCGTCTTCTTCACTGGTTTTCACCGGAAAGGGAATGAATTAAGCGTGAGATGTACCGACTGGTTTTACTCTGTTTTCCGGCAGAACTCCGGCGACAGAATCCTTTTTCCGGCGACAAGTCTCTTGCGGCAGAGAGTCTTCCGAAAGGTTACAAAGGTTGTGGGTGACTTCGGTGAAGGTTTAGGGGGTTCAGTAAGCTCAGAGATTACTGATACGGTTTTCCGGCGAAGTATCAAGTATTTCCGGCGAGTGTTTTGTCGCCGAGAAAGGGTGCGATTTGAGTGTGAAAGACTTCTGGCGAGTTGTGGGTGTATTTATAGGGTAGCATTGAGATGAATGGGGTCTGAATTCGGTCTTAATTCGAAGTCAACCGTTCTTCCGGCGATTTGGCTGATGACGCGGTTTCAGACGTTGGCTATAGCTGTCGCTAGAGTTAATTGATTGATTAAATTGAGCGAAAGCGTGTTTTATGGGCGAAGTCGTCGGGATTTCCGACGACTGCTGTTTGGGCGCAAGTTGACCGAGTTTGAATTCCGCACATCATTATTTGATTTAATAAATCCATTCACTTAACAGAAAATCAAAGTGGCGGAGTGGTTTACGGTGTGTGAGTTAAGCGTTTGGTTGAACCGGTATAGACCCGAGTTCGAAACCCGGCATGATTAAAACATTTTTATTTTGTTATTTTTATCAGTTTTTCAAAAACTAAATATATATCCCCGCATAATAATTGATTACGGATCGTTTAAAATTATTTTGGGCATTTAATTCGCAACGAAAAAATTGACTGACTGTTCGGTTGATAAACGGAGCGGGTTTGGTAAATCCGTTTTTGACGGATGTTACAATCACGGATTTACATAATCTTTTCCGTGGTCTCCAGGACAATCTCAGGTCCTGACAGTTGGGCCTCCCCAACTTCTGCCTAACATACGGGCGTTCTACATCTTCTCCCATACAAGGCCTCAAAAGGAGCAGCCTTGATGCTTGTATGATAACTGTTATTGTAGAAGAATTCTATTAGAGGTAAGTGGTCATCCCAACTTCCACCTAAATCAATCACACATGCCCTAAGCATGTCTTCCAGTGTTTGGATGGTACGCTCACTCTGACCATCAGTCTACGGATGGTAAGCCGTACTAAAATTTAATCGTGTGCCTAACAATTGTTGGAAACTTTTCCAAAAGTGAGATGTGTATCTAGTATCTCTATCGGATACAATAGATACTGGCACACCGTGTAGGGACACTATTTTGCCCACATACAACTTAGCCAATTTATCTGAATTATACATCTCTTTAATGGCAGAAGTGAGCTGACTTAGTCAGCCTATCCATGACCCAAATAGTGTCTTTACCACTTTTGGTCTTAGGTAACTTGGTAATCAAATCCATAGTTACCATTTCCCATTTCCAAGTGGGAATTTCAAGTTGTTGTAGAAGTCCTGGCGGTTTCTGATGTTCGGCCTTAACTTGTGAACACGTCAGACACTTGCTACATATGTGGCTATGGATTTCTTCAAACCCATCCATCAATAATTTTTCTTCAAATCTTGACACATCTTGTCACCACCCGGGTGAACAGAGTATCTTTAATTATGCGCTTCCTGGAGGATTAGATCTCTAAGTCCTCCAAAGATCGGAACCCAAATTCTATCATTAAATCTTAGGATTCCGTCATTTCCAGGCGTTAACTGATCCACAGTTCCGCCTAATCCCTAATTAGGGATATTAGCCTCTAACAAGGCTTGCTTCTGCACATCTAATAGCTTCTCACTTAAGCTATTTCTGAGCTCAATGCTCTTAGCGTTAATCCTTATAGGTTTCACCTTTTGCTTGCGACTTAAGGCATCGGCAACTACATTTGTCTTGCCTGGATGGTAGCGAATCTCACAATCATAATCGTTAAGTGTTTCCATCCACCGACGTTGTCGCATGTTCAATTCTTTCTGATTGAACAGGTGTTGGAGACTTTTATGGTCTGTTTATATAACACACTTTGTGCCATACAAGTAATGTCTCCACAGTTTTAATGCAAATACAACAGCACCCAGTTCCAAATCATGGGTGGTGTAATTCCTTTCATGCACCTTTAGTTGTCGTGATGCATAGGCAATTACCTTACCATTTTGCATTAGCACACAGCCCATACTAGTGTGTGAAGCATCACAATAGACAACAAAGTTCTCAATACCCTCGGGTAGAGATAACACAGGAGCGTTGCTCAG
This sequence comes from Scalesia atractyloides, assembly GCA_947069175.1. NCBI lineage: Eukaryota > Viridiplantae > Streptophyta > Magnoliopsida > Asterales > Asteraceae > Scalesia > Scalesia atractyloides. The sequence goes on from CAMTDV010000008.1 coordinate 97,068,616, forward strand.
CTTGTCTTTAAGAACCTCAAAAGATTCCTGTTGCTTTGGACCCCAATTAAACTTAATATTCTTACGGGTCACAGAAGTTAAAGGAGTGGCTATCCTTGAAAAGTTCTCAATGAACCTCCTATAGTAACCAGCCAGTCTTAAGAAACTACGAACTTCTGTTGGGGTCTTGGGCACTTCCCAATTTATTATAGCCTCAATTTTGGCGGGATCCACTTGGATACCACGCTCACTTACCATGTGTCCAAGAAATTGGACTTCTCTAAGCCAAAATTCGCATTTAGAGAACTTCTAAAGTTTCTCCTCCCATAATAATTCTAGGATGCACCGAAGATGTTTCTCGTGATCATCTTGATTACGAGAATAGATAAGTATGTCGTCTATGAAGACAATGACAAACTTATCCAAATATGGCTTGCAGTCTCTATTTATGAGATCCATGAATGCTGCTGGTGCATTTGTGAGCCCAAAAGGCATCACTAAGAATTCAAAATAACCATAGCGGGTCCTGAAGGTTGTCTTAGGAACATCTTCACTTCTAACCTTCAATTGATGATATCCTGATCTCAAATCTATTTTAGAAAAGTAACTATCCCCTTGAAGTTGGTCGAATAAATCATCGATCTTGGGGAGAGGATACCTATTCTTAATGGTTAGCTTGTTCAGATCCCGATAGTCGATGCACATTCGCATTGAACCGTCTTTCTTCTTTACAAACAGAACAGGAGCTCCCCAAGGTGAGGAACTAGGCTAAATAAAGCCTTTTACTGAAAGTTCATCTAATTGCGTCCTCAATTCCTTCATTTCCGTCGGTGCTAACCGATACGGAGCTCTAGCAACAGGTGCTGCTCCTGGTAGGATATCAATCCTAAACTCCACTTGCCTATCTGGAGGTAGGCTTGGTAATTCTTCAAGGAAAACATCGGGATACTCCGAGATAACTGGTTGATCTTCAAGGTTCGACTTTGGTTCATTTATGGTAACTTATGCCATATAGATGACACAGCCTCTTCTCAAACACTTGGATGCCTTAAATAACGACACTTTGTCTGGCAGTCCATAGTGTGAGTCACCAAAGATGGTGATCATTTCACCAGATGGGGTCTTAATCTCGATGAGCTTTTTATCGCAGGCAATGCGGGCTTGGTTATGAGATAACCAATCATTGCTTAAGACAACATCAAACCCCGCCAATTTCATTGGCAACAGAGAGATAGGGATGGAATGATTCTTAATGGATATGGAACATCCATCAAGAATAGAAGAAGCAGTTTCTAAGGTTCCATCGGCAAGTTCTATCTCATAAGTCTTATCTAGAGTTCTTACGGGCAGATTTAATAGTTTACTAAGCTTATGATCAACAAATGATTTATCTACACCCGAATCAAATAGTACTCTAGCAAAAATATCATTAATGGGGAAAGTACCTGTTATGACGTTATTGTCATTAACAGCTTCCTTAGCAGTTAGCCGAAAGGCGCGCGCATTCCCCTTCTTGGCCTCTCCAGGCTTCGGATTATTATTCCTTGAATTCTTAGGGCAGCTAGTTGCAATGTGCCCTTTTTCATTGCAAATATAACATACAACATCCTTAAGATCTTTACAATCTAGGGTCTTATGCCCCCTTCTTTTACATATGCCAAAAGGTCTAGCTTGTGGGTCAGGATTACACTGTCCCCAGTGTCTTCGGTTGCAAGTCTTACAGAATGGCATCACAGCCGACTTGCTTTGGTTCCCTTTGAACCCGAACCTCCCTTTATTTTTCTTATTAAATTTATGGGAGTTGTCTTCCTCTCTCTTCCTTTTCCAGTCAGTTTCAGGCTTGGCTGACTTCTGCCTCACTATATCAAGGGTGAGGGAGAGAGATAGGTTAACAGTAGACCTATAGGTACTAGGCTGAGCAGCCTTTACCATGCCCTTAATCTCGGGCGCTAATCCATTTATAAAACACGCAATGCGTTTGGATTCAGGGTGATAAGATAGGAAACTAACCTAGATAAGGAATTAAAATCGGAAACGTACTTCCGACAGTCTAGGTTTTTCATGGAAAGAGACAAGAAGTCTGTCTCTATTTTCTCCACCTCATGGGTTGGGTAATAAGTTTCCTTTATCAAATCAACAAACTTGGACCATCCCAAGTTGTACAGGTGTACCTTACCTGTCAATTGAATCATGGCCTTCCACCATGTTAGGGCATCGCCCTTGAAGGATTGTGATACATACTTGACCACATCCTTTTCAGCACAACTACTGATGTCAACGATAGTCTCCATTTCATCTAGCCACTTTAAAGCTTCTACGGCTCCTTTTTCCCCATTAAAGTCTCAGGGTTTACAGGAGACAAAGTATTTGTTGGTACATTCGTTCTTGGAAGAACGGGACCTATCAGCATAGTCTATCCTCTTAGGTTCACTCTTCGCATTTGATGAGTGAACAGAGCTCTCCTTATGAGCTGAGGATGATGGAATTGATAGAGGTCTAGAGCGAGTGGCACTCGGCTCTCTTAGCTTTTCTATGGCCTTACCCATGGCCCTTTCCACAGCCGCATCAATGCGAGCTTGAAAGTCGTTATCATTTATGGCTATATTTTTGGCGTCTTTGACGTTCCGATGGCTACTTTGTGCCTCATTGGAATTAGCCATTTTTCAAAGCCTTGGTTCTATAAACCAAATAAAATTTCTCTTAGCCATGGTATAATAACCATATCGGCTTTTTAAACATTGGATATAAGAAATCCATTGCCTATGCTAGTGTGAATAACATCACAACTCTTAGGCTTAATATAACTATATTTGGCCTAGGTCTTAATAGGACCATCATAGGCAAATTAGAATTTGGATGGAGTCCATTTATTATTAGACAGGGGATCGCAGTGTCACAACTGTCATAACAATTATATAGCACATAGGCTTGTCACCAAGGACATCTTAATATATGGTACATAGGCCTGTCACTAATGGACATAGGATATGGCACTTAGGCCTGTCACTAATGGACATATAATAGGGCACATAGGCACAATATTGCTAATGGATGTTTAATTATCATCGCACTGATGATAGTAGCCGGGATCAAATAGATCACATGGGCTTTATAGAATAGATCATAACCCGAAAGGGTAATACATCACTAATGGATGTTTAATCACCGCACTGGTGATACTAGCCGGGATCACACAGATCATAAAGGCTATATAATTGGGATCAAATAGATCACAAGGGTTATATAAAATACATCTCTAATGGATGTTCAATCACCACACTGGTGATACTAGCCGGATCACACAGATCACAAGGGCTTTTTAGCCGGGATTAAATAGATCACAAAGGCTATATAATCGGGATCAAATAGATCACAAGGGTTATATAAAATATATCTCTAATGGATGTTCAATCACCGCACTGGTGATATTAGCCGGGATCACACAGATCACAAGGGCTTTTTAGCCGGGATCAAATAGATCACAAGGGTTATATATAATACATCTCTAATGGATGTTCAATCACCGCACTGGTGATATTAGCCGGGATCACACAGATCACAAGGGGTTTTTAGCCGGGATTAAATAGATCACAAGGGCTATATAACCGGGATCAAATAGATCACAAGGGTTATATAAAATACATCTCTAATGGATGTTCAATCACCGCACTGGTGATGCTAGCCGGGATCACACAGATCACAAGGGCTTTTTAGCCGGGATCAAATAGATCACAAAGGCTATATAACCGGGATCAAATAGATCACAAGGGTTATATATAATACATCTCTAATGGATGTTCAATCACCGCACTGGTGATATTAGCCGGGATCACACAGATCACAAGGGCTTTTTAGCCGGGATCAAATAGATCACAAGAGTTATATATAATACATCTCTAATGGATGTTCAATCACCGCACTGGTGATATTAGCCGGGATCACACAGATCACAAGGGCTTTTTAGCCGGGATCAAATAGATCACAAAGGCTATATAACCGGGATCAAATAGATCATAAGGGTTATATATAATACATCTCTAATGGATGTTCAATCACCGCACTGGTGATATTAGCCGGGATCACACAGATCACAAGGGCTTTATAAGGTTAGGACATAGTCCATTACCTTGAAGGCTAGCGTGATTCCTCAAGTCACACTACCAAGAGTATGCACATTACTTGAATGTTAACATAAGATGATCTTAATGGTTGATTATAAGTCCCGGTCGCATTGACCTTAATGACTTGGAGGCTTGATCTTAATCCACCACCTCTAGTTAGAAGGATAACTTCCCTTAACTATCATATATTTGGCCAAATATGTGGTCTGTGCCACTTGGCAATAATCAAAACCATTAAGATCTTTTTGGAATTATATCGCAGAGCATAAATTTCGAATAAAATCGAGACGCTCGTTTTCAAGAGGATTAATACATATATATATAATTCCATAGTACTTCATTAAATTTCCATAAGAAATTATAATACTTGAAACAAATAAATAAAACTGATTGCCCATGCAAGGACTAAAAGAAACAAAATGTCCACGCAGGGACTAAAGAAGTAACAATGTCCACGCAGGGACTACATATAATAGAAAAGACTTCACTCATCTTTCTTTCCCTTAACTAGCTTGGAGAGTTTCTTGAAGAACTTATTTGTCTTCTTCTCCGTTTTCTCCGCCTGCTGTTGCATTTCTTTCATTCTTTCTAAGGCTTCATTAATGGCCTCTAGTGGCGGCGGAGGTTGTGGTTGAGGTTGTGGCATAACTGAATACTGGTACCCATAAGTTGGATATCCAGTCGGTAGATAAGTAGGTGGGAAAGGAGACGGGTAAAGTGCGTTGTGCATAACCGCCTGCATGTATGGGTCTTGCGACCATGCTTGATAGTCTACCGGTGTAGACGAGTTAAAAGGATCATATCCAGACGTGTCTGGATATGTAGGGATTGGGTTAGTATAACCCGATGGTGGTGGTTGAACTGTAGGTGTTGGTGTTGGTTCCACTATAGGTGGAACAATAGAGGGTCCACCCATTTGTGGGTCCTCTTGAATGGTGGGGTAAGAATTGGGCAAAGGTGGCAGCGATCCCGACCTTTGTCCGGCACGCATCGACATACATGCTCCACGCTTCCTCCTTGGTGGTTCAGGTGGTGGTTGAGGTTGGTCCACTGGTTCCATGTGGATATCTTCTTGAACCGGAGGTGGTTGAGAGTGGTGAGAAGGAGTGTGGGTGAAAGTGAATTGGTTCCAGTATTGGTCCCACTCATTAGGACCTTGGTAGGGAGATCCGGCATAGAAGTTTGAATCGCTCGAAATTTCAATGGGATGCACATTTGATCCCGACGGTGGCATCTCCGGGTCGGAGTCCTCGTCCATAGGATGTGGCTCGTCCAACTGATTTTGATCGGCTGGAGGCGTGATTAAGTAATGGTTGGGGTTAAACTCTTCATGGTAGGAGTGATGAGAATGGGAATGGTGAGAATGATAGGAAGGGTGTGAGTGGTAAGAATTTTGGGAATGTGAGGACGAGTGTCTATTAGAGACGGAACGTCTCGCTGGTTGCCATGGAGACGAATCTCCTGATTCTTGATAATTATCTGAATTATGAGGTTGAGGGGGAATACGCCCTGATGGTCCTCCTCTCATTAGACCTTTTCCTCGTCCACTTTGTCCTCTTACACATGGCGGCATTTTCCTATTAAAATCAATTCAAAAACATACTATAAGTTAATAATGAAATAAGTAATCCTAGGTCAATTCCTAGACTCGAAAGTCTAAGGAATGTGCTCGGGTAAGTTTGAGACTAAACACAAAAGGCTAGTGTTTAATTCTATCAAACGTTGACTCTGATACCAACCCTGTCACATCCCGGATTTCTGACCCTGAAATCCATACACCGGTGGGCCCAGGTGGGGAGTATCGTGACAACAGTTGATAACGTCATAGTCAATTAAACGTGGCACAACAGAAGTCTTGGAGTAAAATTACTATTACAAACCGAATGTTACAAAATACAAAATAATATACAAGCTTGTAATAGAAAATCCACAGGTGGATCATAGAATGTACAAGAAAGAATACAAAACAGACTTTAGGCAGATCTAAGGATTTACAAGAATCCTCTTATTCTCTACCGAGCAGCTCACGGCTTAATTTCGTGTTGTACCTGTAAATTAGTCTTTGAAGGATACGTCATCTTACGCTGGTAAATACACCCAACTGACTCATTTTGAAAATATTAAAAATGATTTCACGTGCAAAAGGCACAAAATCTTTTATTATCTTAGGAAGGTTAACCATGCAATAATAATTTACCATATCCCAAGCCTTTATAAGGGAAATAAGTTGAGAGTACTTACCTGAGATTGCTTTCTTCTTTTATTTTTAAATAACTCAGCCGTATACAAAAGTGCCGAGTGCAGATAGCTTTTACCGAGAAGGCTATAGTCTTGATTATGGCATAAACTAGCCAATTAAATACTAACGGTTGTATAAACCGAATAGTGTACATGATTATTACGTACAACGCTTGATTAAACGATGATCAGATAGAATGTAGTTTAAACCCGATAAGTACTTGACTTGTATAATATGGGTAAACTATAACCATTCTGGATTTTGAACTTAAAATTATAAGGTTAAACCCGTTACGGTTGAATTCTGTAAAATAGTCACATATACGTAAGTGTGTGCATAATAGCGATATCGGGTAACCGGATAAGTTATGGACAAGCACTATATGCCATTATACTTTAAATAAGTTAAGATATCAGTAGGATATCAACTTGTATGCCCGTTTAGGTTTTAAAACGAAATTATGCATCATAAGGGCGTTTTGGTAATTTCATATCATATAGAAGGAACTTGAATATAATTTAAGTTTATGATCATGAGTATTCTGGAAAAATAATTTATTTATGATATAATATTAGTAGGATATCAATTATATATGCATTTTACCTTTTATGACCAAACTATGCACCGAAGGGGCATTTTGGTCATTTTACACATATTTTTATAAATTATTTGGGATTCTGAGTTTATAATAAGTACCTACTGTAAATATGTTTAAAATAAGTTTTAAAATCAGTAGGTAACAAGTCTTGGTCCATTAATATGGTTTAAAACCATACTATGCGCCGAAACGACGCTTATGTCGTAATATGACGTCTTTAAGCGATGTTTATGAAAACTGACATTTGTATCAGATTAAAATGTTTAAAATATGTTATTTAATATAACATATCAGTAGATAAGTGATTTACCTTGAAAATATTTGATTAAAACTATTTTATAAGCCACATGGGCTAAAACCGTCATTTATCGACATAGTTTAAGGACTTGTTTAAAAACTCAGTTTATAACTTGGTTTAACATCCCAAATAATCGTACTTATAATATTACATCAGTAGAAATTCATTTTCAAGTTCATTACCATTTAAAACCTTGTTTTATGCAAAAAGGACATTTTGGTCAAAGATGGCATAATTATGGAACTTGCGCATAAACTTGGATTCTGATTATGATCACGTAATATAACCTCATAGGGTTATGCTACATTATATTATGATCATAATGCAACTTTAGATCAGTAAGTAGCTAATCTAAATCGGGTCAGAATCGAAAGTCAAAGCAGAAGTCAAACTTTGCGACTTTCGGTTGCGAACCGACCCTAGAACTGAAATTGACGAGCCGAACATGTTTATACATGTTCTAATAATTATTACCAACTTGTTTAAGTGTCAAATAGGTTTCAGATTAAAATGTTTAAAATATGTTATTTAATATAACATATCAGTAAGTAAGTGATTTACCTTGAAAATATTTGATTAAAACTATTTTATAAGCCACAGGGGCGAAAACCGTCATTTATCGACATAGTTTAAGGACTTGTTTAAAAAATCAGTTTATAACTTGGTTTAACATCCCAAATAATCCTACTTATAATATTACATCAGTAGAAATTCATTTTCAAGTTCATTACCATTTAAAACATTGTTTTATGCAAAAAGGGCATTTTGGTCAAAGATGGCATAATTATGGAACTTACGCATAAACTTGGATTCTGATTATGATCACGTAATATAACCTCAGAGGGTTATGCTATATTATATTATGATCGTAATGCAACTTTAGATCAGTAAGTAGCTAATCTAAATCGGGTCAGAATCGAAAGTCAAAGCAGAAGTCAAACTTTGCGACTTTCGGTTGCGAACCGACCCTAGAACTGAAATTGACGAGCCGAACATGTTTATACATGTTCTAATAATTATTACCAACTTTTTTAAGTGTCAAAACAGGTTTCATAACATATATAAGATCAATTTGTGATTTTTCCGAAAAATGGCCTGTTTGACTTTTTAATATCATAACTTTAACCCGTCAATTGGTCTAGCAAACGTGATCTTCAGGAGGTGCCCTTTATAGGGACTAACACCTACCTTATTATGATCACTTAGCCATGTTCATTTCGAACAATGGCTGGACCATAATGGTCTTAACCGAAAGTCAAAGCGTTTGCCGTAAAACGCTTGACTTTTGGCTATAGAAATCTAAAAACGAAAAAGCAAGAGCAAGGAACACTTACAAGAGGTTCCTACAATGCAAGAGAACTAAGTTGGATGCTCCTTTCTGTTAGGAACTTCCAGAGGAGGGAGAAGAGTGAATAAGAAAGGTGCAAGTTGAAATGGTGAACTTAAGCACCTATTTATAGTTGGAGAGCTCAAAGGAGGTGAAGCCAGGTGTCTAGGGGTGTAAGAAGAAGCTTACAAGTGTCCCAAAACGTGGCATAGCTGATTAGGAAGGCCATGGTTTCGATTTAATGGTTTTGGAGCTTTGCTTGGGCTCCAAAACAAACTTTCTGCTGCAGGTCTGTTCTCGCGGGGCGCGAGAGACACAGGCCGGGTCTCTCGCGGCCTGCGACAGCCCTATTTCAGTTTTAAAATTTGACACTTTGGCCCCTAAACTATATAAAGCTTATAAAAACTATTTTAATTACTATTTTGGCACTTTTAGCCCTACGTAGCCAATACTTGGCATACCCGAGATTATGCCCGGACATTGTTGAGCTCTCGGTTCGTTAAAAGTTCACTCAGAGGTAAGAATTAACATGTTGACACTTTTAATCCCTCCATTATCCAATTTTCACATATTTACAAAATTGAACTCTCGTCCAACAAACGGTACGTATGAGAGTTAGGACTTCACAAAGGATCACTCAGAGGCTTATCACAAGCATGTTGATTCCGATGTCACTCAGAGGCTAGGCATGTTGACGTATTAGTCACTCAGAGGCCAAGTTTCAAGCATTTTGACGTATCAGTCACTCAGAGGCTATTGATTTAAGCATGTTGACATATCAGTCACTCAGAGGCTATTATTTATGCATGTTGACATCGGTTCGTCACTCAGAGGCTCAATCATGAGCATGTTGACGCCTTTAGTCCTTATTGGTCTATAACAGACTATATATAAAATACAACACGTGTCACTATACTATTGGACACGATTTTACATGGTGTTACAGAGACAATGAAGGCACACACCATGAGACATCATTTTCTCGTTTTTTATTTTCTTCCCTTAAAGCTGGGAACATTGCCTCGTTAAAATGACAGTCATCAAAACGTGTTGTAAATATATCACCGGTTAAAGGTTCAAGATATCGTATGATGGAGGCTGTTTCATATCCAACATATATTCCCAACCTACTTTGAGGTCCCAATTTTGTGCGTTGTGGTGGTGCAATAGGAACATACACTGCACACCCAAAAATTCTAAGGTAGGAAATGTTTGGCTCATGGCCAGAAACAAGTTGTAGTGGGGAGTACTTATGATTTGCACTTGGTCTCACATGAATCAATGATCCCACATGTAAAATCGCATGACCCCAAACTGACACACAAAGTTTTGTTCTCATTATTAATGGTCTAGCGATTAGCAGTAAACCTTTGATCAATGATTCAGCTAAGCCATTTTGTGTGTACACATGAGCAACAGGGTGTTCAACAACAATTCCCACAGACATGCAATATTCATTAAAAGCATGTGATGTAAATTCACCAGCATTATCAAGTCTCACCCTTTTAACAGTATAATCAGGGAAATGTGCTCGTAATTTGATAATTAGAGCAAGAAATTTTGCAAAGGCAACATTACGAGTTGATAACAAAGAGACATGAGATCATCTGCTGGATGCGTCTATCAAGAACATGAAATGTCTAAATAGTCCACATGGTGGATGAATTGGTCCACACATATCACCTTGAATTCTTTCAAGAAACATTGGTGATTCCTTTTCAACTTTTAAGGACGAAGGCATTTTAATTAGTTTTCCAAGTGAACAAGAGGTACATAGAGGCATTTCATCTGATTGGAGAATCTTTTGATATTTCAATAGATGTCCATGTATGTTTTCAATAATTCTTTTCATCATTGTACATCTTGGATGACCTAATCTCATGCCATAAGGTAAATGTCTCAGGATCATAAAAACTTTCTTTTACTGCTATATGTGCTTGAGGCACCTTAATGTATGTATAATGCAATCCAGAATGGAGCATTGGCAGTTTTTCCAAAATACTATCTTTGTTCATGATGTGCTAATATTTTTTATTATCAATAGTCTTTGAGATTATCATATCCATTATGATATATGTTTTTGAAACTCAACAAGTTTCTCATTGATTTTGGGGAAAATAAAGCATTCTCTATTAAGAGTTTTGTACCAATTGGTAATATTAAATTCGTTTTTCCCACTCCTTCTATCAAATTTGTGAGATCCGATATTGTATCAATAGTTCCTTTTGTTGGTTTCAACACATAAAAATACTTCTTAGATTTAAGTATAGTGTGTGTGGCTCCACTATCTGCTATACATATATCAACATTATTTGTTTGCTCTTGTGATCCAGTGGTATTCATTTTAATCTTGAAATATAAAGAGAAATAATAATAAGTGTATAATGAAGACATTATGAATTGAAAATGTTACATGAAAAGAAAGACTAATGAAACATAATAAAGGAAACTACATAATTGTTGCCTATAATTATTATGGCTTAGCAACATTTGTTTCATAGTTCCATGTCATTGGTATAGTCAGCGACATTCAGCTCGACGTTGATATTATTAAAATTATCCACATGGTTCACCTACTTTTCTTTTCTTTTGAGAGAGGCTTGGTAAAGTTTACATAAATGTGAAAGCGTACGACAAGCCTTTGACCAATGGTTTGTACTTCCATATCGGAAACAAGAAGTATCATTGTTTTTGGACCTACCAGCTTTATTCTTTTTGTTATACTGGTTGGAGTTGATATTTTGTGGATTGTGGTAATTGGTGGTTCTCTGATTTCGACCACGTCCACGACCATGGGAATTACCTCGGAAATTATTATTTTCTTTGAGGAATGGTTGTGATCATTAAAATTACTTTTACCAAAATGGTCACGCCCATGGCCTCTTCCCCATTTTCTTCCAGAGTCTTTAGTATCATCATTAATAACAGTATTTACTTCTTGAATGGCTAATGATCCAGTGGGACGAGCTTGGTGATTTTTCATTAGTACCTCATTGTTTTCTCTGCTCTGAGAAGAAATGAATTTATATTAGAATATCTTTGAAACCTTTGTAACCAATATTGTTGTTGTAAGTTTATATTTGATGCATGAAATATGGAGAAAGTTTTCTCCAACATATCTTCCTCCATAACAGTTTGCCCACAGAATCGGAGCTTTGAGCATATTCTAAACAAAGCAGAGGTATACTTATTCACCTTTTTAAAATCATGGAACCTAAGATTGTTCCATTCATCTTTAGCAGTGGGAAGTAAAACTTTCTTTTGATGATCAAATTTGCTTTTTAATTATTCCCACAAACCGTATGAATCCTCACAATTTGAATATTCAAATTGCAACATCTCATCAATGTGTTTATGGAGGAAGACGTTGGCTTTTGCATTGTCTTGATCGCTACAATCATTCCACTCGTTTATCGTTTCCAAAACACCTATTGATTTGAGATGTCACTTAACATGTGTCGTCCACGGTATATAATTTTCTTCGGTGATAGTAAGAGCCGGGAATTCAATTTTTGCCATGTTTGCCCTGCTAAACATAAATAAGATAAATATTAAAATCTAAATACTTATTAAAAATGAGATAACATACATAGGTACAACTACAAACAAATAAATAAATACATAAGTACCGAAAAGATGAGGTGGAAGCTCATTCATCAAGGTCAGCAACAATATTAATATTATGCCGGCCAATATTAAAACCGGGTGAATCATCTTAGAAATTTTTCTTGAAAAGACTTGAAAAGAAGAGTGTTCGTTGTGGAAAAAAATGAGATTGATAATTTGTAATTTATAGTGGTAAATTATAACCGTTTTATAGCTGTTATATTACTATTTTATAGCTGTTATACAACGATTTTATGTATATATATATATATATATATTATGTATGTATGTATGTATATATATATATGTATGTATTTATAATAAATAATGTATTAAAGAGATGTTATTTTATAAGATTTAAAATTAGGATGCATAATAATAAGCATAAAAATGTTAGTATACATAAGTAAACGTAAACTCTAAATGAAATGTGAGCGTGTGTGTATAAATAAAAGTTAGTTGTGATAAAAGTAAAAGTTAGATGCATAATTAAATATTAGATTGTTAGTAGTATCGTAGTTATGAAATATGTATAACAAAATATTCTCTTGTACTTAATTTTTTTCAAAGTAAATTATAGAGTTAATGAAGTGGTTTCAATGCTTTTGATGGATATATTTGTGCTTAAAGCGTTTCTTGATTAGTATATAAGCGACTCGGCTGATAACATGTTATAATATAAGAAGAATTAACACAAGATTAGTGCTAAAACTTTAAGAACCTTAGAATAATTATAAGAGCAAGAAGTAGAGAATTATATAACTTATGAAAGTGTATACATGAGGTGCATTTTCTCTTGTACCTTGAGCTAGTATTTATACTACAAAAAGATTAACTATTTGGTAGACAAGGTTAACTATTTGATGGACAAATAGTATTGTACATTATCAATAAGTTTGACAAAGAGTTCATCTACTTGCTTGGTAGATTTGAAGATAAATCTTGATCTACATGGTAAATTTTATATAATATTCATAACAGATTTGAATTATTTTTGACAAAGTTCTTGCGGTTTTTTCATTCATTCTCATGGTTCTAGCAATATTTAGCGTTCTTATTTAAACCCTCCGTTATATATATATATATAAGAGAGAGAGTTATCTTGAGAACGCTAAATATTGCGAGAACCGTGAGAACGAATTAAAAAACCAATCAAAATCGAATTTTTTTAATACAAACCTCATTGTAATTAAAATACAACATCAGATAATTCACTTCTCTTCTTAAAATCACTTTTACTAGATTTTTTACGCATGTGTAAATATAACAAATTTACACATGTGTAAGTGACAAACTTACACATGTGTAAATTTTCTTATTTACGAATTCACGATTTAAATGTGTAGATTTAATTTCTAACATTGTATTCGATTAATAATGACAAGTGTAAAAATAAATTTTGAATTTCACTTGTTTTTTACCAAGTTCTAGTGGTTTTTTTCATTCGTTCTCACGGTTCACACGATATTTAGCGTTCCCATTTAAACCCTACCCCATATATATATATATATATATATATATATATATATATATATATATATATATATAAACTTATAAAAACCTTTCAGACCTTTTGTAAATTTGGATCTCGAACGATTAGCCGGCCCTGCTGCAAAACATAGACATGATGTGATTTTAGGTGTTCAACCATTTCATGTCACATACAATTCCTCCAATCATTTCATGTCACACATATGCAATATAAAATAGATTTAACAATTTATCAATTCAAAACCACCACTATGATTTTAAAGTTTCAACTAAAAGATATACGTATGTGTATTAAGTATGTATAAAAAATAATATAATTAGCTGGAGCCAGGCATCGTATATGGAATCTCCTATTGGGTGAGCCGACCGACGCCGTTTTGTAAATTTCTTATTTCTCAGTTACTTCTACTGCCCACTATCCATGTCTGTCACTGTTGGTTTCCCTTTCTCGTACTTTCTTACATCTTTTTATTTGCCCCCTTTACTTTTTTTTATTTGCTTTTATAACCTTCTTTTCTTGTTATCCATACAAAAAAGGTTCATGGTTAAATGGTTATAATTAATGGGGCAAAGATTTTAGTTGGATGTAAGGCTACTTGGTGTGAGTGACGAGTTTTCCTCTAGGAAGACCCGTCACATCAGCATCTATGTCAGAGGTTTTGGAGGACGCCCCTCCAAGAATGGAAGCAATGAAATGGGTGACAACCCGACCCAACCTAGTTAATTTATTTTTCTTTTTTTTAATTCACCTCCCCACCGCCGCCGCTGCCACCACCACCACCTCTTCTGTCAAGTTCATCACACCACCGCCACCTCTTCCCCCCTACAAAAACCGCCACACTTCTCTCTCCACCTACCCAAACACCACCGCCACCACCACAACCACCTCTTCATTTTCCGGCAGTCACCACCACCACCTTTTTCTGTCAAGTTCATCACACCACCACCACCACCACCACCACCTCTTCTCCCCTACAAAAACCGTCACACTTCTCTCTCCACCTACCCAAACACCACCGCCACCACCGCCACTGCTCCGACGCCATACCGCCGCTCGTCTCCATGCTTCGCTTCCGCCGCCACTACTCCGGCAGATGAAGTTAAAGAAGAAGAAGAACAACAGCTATAAGGTTTGTCCTCTAGCACCCCGTCCTCAACGTCTTGCACTTGCCGTTCACGACGACGCCGGACCACCCGGGGTGGTGTTGGGGGCGTCGCCGGGCCAGGCCCGGCCTGGACGACCTCACACCGAATGGCCTTATATTCGTTTTAACTACTCTATTAAAAAAATTACTTAGTTAAACTAAAAAAAGGCACTAAATATGAGGTACAATAGTAGCATTACGTATAGAAAAGTTCAAATTAATACTTTGTAAATTATTCACTTTATCAATGTCAAGCAGAGTACATTTCAAATTATGTATTAATACTATGTAAATTACTCACTATAATATTTTATGTATTGTTGTATATAAAATAGTTTATTGAAGTAAATTATTATAAAATAAGTTATCCGTATTGAAAATGTAAAAATGGTAACAGGTCAAATGAATTATTGAATTGTTATGTTAAATTAAATACCGGAGTTCAAATCCTCCTGTGCAATGCTATTTTCTTAAATGTAAAAGTGGTTATAGGACATATGAATTATTGAGCTTGCGGGTTAATACGTCGTAGCCGGTGTTTAATTCAACGTTTTTATGTTTTATTTTAATCCTACGCAATGCTATTTTTATATTAAAGACCAGTGTTGGATGGTAGAGGCTCATGCCTTTTGGAGAAAAGAGTAGAGTTCAAATCCTGACGTGGGGGTATAATTAATAGGGGTGTGCATAAAACTAAATACACTGACCCATAACCGTATTAACTGAAAATACCGAACCAAAAAACAGAACCGAAAAGAAAATCAATGGGCCAGTTAATGATTTCCTAAAAACCGATATACATGGGTCTGTTATCGTTTTCCATTGTTACATAACCGCCATTTCGAACATACCCACATGTTAGTATAGTCATGGTTAGTCTCTAATGATATAGATTATATGTGCATTTTAAAACTACGTGATATATACAAATGTGTAATAACAATGTGTACCATGGTTAAAGAATTTTAAACCCAGACTTTTTATCCCAAATAATGGCCAATGATATTTTTTGAGCTAATTTTAGCTAGGCCAAAATTCATTGTTAACTGACCCATAACGGATCCTTATAATCATCAAAACCGAATAACCATAATGATTATAACCGATCGGTTATGGTTATGGTTTTCCATTAATTGACATTTTTTATTATGATTATGGTTTTAGGCCAAAATGACTCATGCACACCCCTAATAATTGGTATTTGTTGTTGTAGTTTAAAAATTGGAATATAAACAATGTAACGCCGTTAAAATATAAACAATGTAACACCGTTAAAAAAATAATTTATAAAAACAAAAACTTACAAGTAATTAATTCATAGTCATACATTTAAGAAAGTAGCAGTGTTCAGGTGTACTTTAGTGAAGAAAAATACAAATTTCATATAGATAAAAATTTTTTTCAGTTTTAGGGAAACAAAATCCTGATTGTTATTATGTGTTATAAATACAGTAAAAATAGGGATAAAGTGAGAGAAAATAAATGTGACCCCATAGGAAAAGAGTTGCAGTTGGCAGATGCAGCATGGATGCATCATGCATGTTCATGAAGATTAGCCCACCATGATGTCCCCATCAACCCAATTCCCCTCTCCATCTATTTTTTAACCTTTTGTAAACAGGTTTAATAATGAGTAAAATACAAAACTAGTAATTATTACACCCTTTTTAAAACTAGCCATTCATGCGTCTTTGGAGCGATGCCACTGAAATCCAATAAAAATGGACACATGGTGTGAGGACACATGAGAGAAGTCTCGTCAGACACTTCAGCTCTCGAAAATCCTTCAAAGACGCATTTTGTGCTTGAAAGGTCGCTCCAAAGATGCATAAGATGGCTAGTTTTGAAAGAAGGTGTAGTCAACGACTAGTTTTGTAATTTTACGTTAACTGAAAGATATTGTTAATATTGGTGGGTATGATAGTATCAAGTTATTATCTTAATATAAGAGCAGCCACAACGGTTAGTCCGCTCAACAAACCAATGCCCAAACAAACCTCCCTTGTTGGAGGAGGTGATCCACTAGGAGGTAGTCCACTCCATCGGACCGATATAGTCTGAAAGGAGTGGGGACCACCCACTCACAATATCATTTTTTATGTAAATAGTGGGTAAAAAGTAAGGTGTGACGTAGAGTTTGGAATGGTTTATTGTTGAAGGAAAAAGTGAAGTTTAGAGTAGTGGTGGTTTAGATTGATGTAACATGCTGATTAGACGTCTATTAGATCAATCAGATTTAACCTTAGTAGATGCTCTATTAGATGAATCAGATTTAACCGTTGTAGATGTTCTAATAACGTGATAGGTAAATATGAATGAATATTTATATTAATTATATGTATAGGTGTGGTTGCAGTGTTGCACAATAAAAGCATTTGCATGTAAGTGGATGTGATATATCAATGGATGTATATGAAGCCTAGTACAGGACACTTATTGGTCAATAGTATGGGTACGGATGTGGGATACATACATGTTTGTGAAAGGTAGTCTCCTAGATTTTAATAGTGTGTTTTTGAGTTTTGCAACTGATGGTTTTACTAGTTTTCTGGTTAAATTGGTTTTTAATATTATATAATGTCATGAAACTAAAATATTAAAAATATATATGACTAGGTTAAAATAAAACATTGAATAATATATTTTTAGTGTGAATTTGTAACGTTGACAAAATATAAATATAAGAGAAAAGTGCCTGGATAGTTTTAGTGGTTTATAGTCTCAAACGTTAACAAATTCGCTCTCAGATAGTCCCTTAAGCGGATGAAAGTTAGTTTTTGTGCTAAGTGAATGTGAAATTGTCACACCCCGACCCGCAGCGGAATAAGAGTCGGGGCATAATTGGGTTATCACCAAAGCTCATGATGCTTACTAATATGTTTCATATTTATTAAATTCGAATTACATTTCAAAGTTCCAAGTCAAATTCATACAATACAAGGAAAGGAAAAATTAACTAAACAAATCCATAATCGAAACTGTTTTATTCTTCTAAGCCGCCCTATGTGTTTCTTGCTTCAACTTGATCACCTGTATCATGTGTAAAAATGGGAAATTTTGGGTCAACAAAAGTTGGCGAGTGAACCTTGTTTAAAACATTTGTTATTGATTTATTATTGTAATTTAATCTAGGAAAATTGTGCAATAGTCATATATGAACAAATGTATGTAAACATAACAATCACAAACCACCTTGCTTAAGCATAAAATAAGAATGACAATGTATATGTTGGCAACGTCCCGTTCACGCTCATAGGTAATGGGGAACGGACGGCCTATGCTAATGTATGTGAGATCAAGGCTCAATCAAACGGAGCCGATCTTATGTTGGCAACGCCTGGTTCACGCTCATAGGTAATAGGGAACAGCTCACGCTCATAGGTAATGGGGAGCGGCGGCCTATGAAATGTATGTACTGAAATGATAAATTAAATCTAAACTTCAACCACACAAACAACGGATACATATTGAATACACATGATAATGATATGATGGATGCACAAGTGTTTAATTAAATTAAATAAATAGCGACACATGATACACCCCAAAATGTGATTAAAACGGGGAATTGGTAGAGGTTCACTCACATTGGGTGCGTTTGTTTGAAGGTGTTGAATGCGCACGAGTTTAGAGGATTGATCGACGAGAGATAACTAACCAAATAAAATAACGAAAAGGTACGGTAAGTATGTGGATTTTATTAACTATTTTAATAGGATTTTTGGGTATATTTTTGTGAGTTTAAGGCTACTTTCTATCTTTAAAAACGTTATTTTTAAGTATTTTTAATTGATTTTTAAATTAAATAAATAAATAAAAATAATAAAAAAAATATTGATTTTTGACCGTTGACCGTTGACCGGTCAGGCTGTGAAATTGTTTGCGCCGGGTGAGGCTCGAACCCGAGACCTCCCGTTCGCGTGCACGCAGCTCTACCAACTGAGCTACGTGTCTAACCCGAAATAATTCTGTTTTTAATTATACTTATATACTATTTAGATTTATCCAGAAATTAATTATTTTTAAAAATGTTTTTAAATGTAACGAACCGGTGCTGACCACAGGTCTCGAACCCGGGACCTGTGGGTTAGCGTGCACACAGTCCACCGCTGGACTGTGTGTCTAACTTGGTTAATAACTCGGTTTTTTATTATACTTAACATGATTTTGGGAGTTAACCCGGTTCAGTTAAAAAGGCATTTGTTCATAACAATAGAGTAAAGCTGGGACAGGATTCGAACTCGCGTCGCATGTGTTATGTGTGCACACAGTCCACCGCTGGACTGTGTGTCTAACCCGTTTATAAATCTGATTTTAATTAATCTTATGTTATAACCCGACTTCGTCTTCTTCGTTAGATTTTACCCAGAAAACAAAGTCCGACTGTTTGGACTGGTTTATGCCTAATCTGGTTTTTAAACTTTATAAGTAATTTAAAGGTAACGAATGGAGAGAGTTTGGGGGAAAAGGATGTACCGATCAGTGATTTTCACAGAATTCCGGCAGGGGTCCGTCGGCTCTGATAGTGAATTCCGGCTGTCGAAATCAATTAACAATTCTGTTCGATTATTTATGAAGTTGAGGTACTTAATCAAAGTTTAACAACAGTTTGAAAGATCATACCAGCTCTCAGTGTGCTTTCGGAAGTTTCAGAAATTTTTCCGGCGAAGGTAGGAATTTCGACAAACGTTGACTGGGATTGATTCTGATGGTGGAGTTGTGTTAGAGACAGATTAGTCAAATGATTGAAACAGAAAGAGTCGAAGGAATTACCGTGTGGATGTGAGTCTCGGTTTTCCGGCGACTTGCAGGTATTTTCAGGCGATTGAATTTTCGTCGAGAAAAGGTGCGATTCTGAGCGAAAAGGCTACCAGTGGATTGTGGGTGAATTTATAGGGAGAAATCGAGATGTATGGGGTCTGAATTCGGTCTCAATTCAAGGTCAGCCGTTCTCCGGCGGTTACGACTGATGTCGCGGGTTCAGACGTCGGTTATAACCGTCGTTAAAGTTAATTCTTCGGTTAAATTGGATGAAAACGTTAAATATCGGCGAAGTCGTCGGGATTTCCGACGACTGCTAATTGGGCGCGATTTTGACTGAATTTGACTTCCGTGCTTTATTATTTGAATTAATTGATTCAATATGATATCAGAAAATCAAAGTGGCGGAGTGGTTGATTGTGTGAACGTTAGGTCTTTGGGGATTTCCGGCTGACCCGGGTTCGACTCCCGGCAGCCGGTTTTCCTTTTTAATTAATTTTTTTTTTACAATTATAATTTATATCTTCTAATTTGTTTATTAATTATGTATCGTTTAAAATTAAAATAAGTCATAAATGAACAACAAAAATTTAAAACTGATTGTTCGGTTATTAAACGAAGCGGGTTTCGAAAACCCGTTTTTCGACAAATGTTACAGAAATGACCTAAATACCCTTATTGTTAAATAAATAACTAAAAACTGAAAAGAAATATAATTAAAAAATATCTGGAAATAATGGTGGAGGAGATGGCAGCGTTTTTTCCAGCACGGTGAGGTGGTGGTTGTGGTGGAAGGTGGAGGTGGTGAAGATTGGGAAGATGAAGAGGGTGGGTAGGTGGTGGGTCCACATAATTTTTAATTATATTTCTTCTATGTTTTTAGTTATTTATTTAACAGTAAGGATATTTAGGTTATTTCACACTTATTTAACACCAAAAACTAATCTCCATTCGATTCAGAGACTATACAAGAACGAATTTGCTAAAATTGAGAACTATAACTGTAATTTCGAAAATTTAGAGACTAGAGGTGAAATCAGATCATACCAAATGACCTAATAAAAAAGAATCATTAAAAGTCACAGTTATTAATTAAATAAAGTAGTAAATTAAATTTAAAATAGAAAATAAACAAATAAATTAAAAACCAAATTCAACCAGAGACCTAGTTAATCTATTCAATCCCACCCTCCTTAACCTGCGAACACAATAAAAACGGTTCAAAATCACTCAACTAAATTGATTATTACAGATTATTACGTAGACGTTTCATAGTTCAACTAATTCAATCAGTTGGTCTAGCCTGGTTTCATTAACAATCAGCATTTTTTCTCAATTAATCACAAAATCTAAGTGTTTGGGTGATGTATAACTCTCTAATTACTTATGCATTATGATCACCAATTTTAGTACCATATTATATAAAAGATGAAAAAAGTTTAATGAAAAAAAAAGTAAGTGGTGATCAGAGAGTTGCAGAAGTCTCACATTGCATGGTCACTCTACCCACGTTCCTTTGCCCCCCCCCCCCCCCCCCCCCCCAAATAATCCATACTATATTAACCCCTTTCTCTTTCTTTCTGTTCTAAGGACGGCAACTGCGACTGCTCGCCCGCTCGCCAGCACTCGCAGTAGTCATCTCAGAACATACTCGTCAATATTCCATTAACATAGACCAACATTTTCGTTTGCGGATAACTGG
Organism: Scalesia atractyloides; assembly: GCA_947069175.1. Classification (NCBI taxonomy): domain Eukaryota; kingdom Viridiplantae; phylum Streptophyta; class Magnoliopsida; order Asterales; family Asteraceae; genus Scalesia; species Scalesia atractyloides. The sequence continues at coordinate 97,089,883 of CAMTDV010000008.1, forward strand.
GGTAGAAACCAAACCGATGGATATTTGTGGTATGTCGTCCGCCGGACAGGACGTGTTCGGCGTTGTCGGCCTCTTTGATTTCTCCGGTGACCGCGATGACGTGTTCGTGGCTTCCACCGCCACCGCCACGCAGTTGTTCAACAGCTTTACCTCCTCCTCCTCCTCCGGCAACGAGTTTCAGTACAGTTTCAACAAGAATAATACCACTACTGACTTCACAGACCACTTCTGCGTTCCGGAAATTATTCATATGTTTTTTATTTATTTTAAAGGTGTAAACGAGCCAAACAACTCGTGTCCTACTCTGGATCAGTTCATTAGAAACTTAATTGAATTATATAACAGTTGTATAAATAATAGGCTTATGAGCAAGATCGAGCTCAATAATTGACTTTTTTAGGCCAAAGGTTAGCTCGATCTTGCTCATAACCCTATTATTTATACAACTTTTATATGATTCATTTAATACATATTTTTATTATTTAGTTCGATCTTGCTTGCCTATTATTTATACAACTTTTATATAATTCATTTAATATATTTATTTTTATAATTATTATTACATATAAATTTACGATAAAAATAGACATGAAGATTATATATAAAATAATTATAAAATTATATAATTTACTAAATGAATAATAAACGAGTTGAGCTCGATCTTGCTCATAAACCTATTATTTATACAACTTTTATATAATTCATTTAATACATATTTTTAGTATTAAGCTCGATCTTGCTCATAACTCTATTATTTATACAACTTTTATATGATTCATTTAATGTATACTTTTATTATTGAGCACGATCTTGCTCGCCTGTTATTTATACAACTTTTATATAATTTATTTAATATATTTATTTTTATAATTATTATTATATATAAATTTATGATAAAAATAAATATGAATATTATATATAAAATAATTATAAATATATAAAATTTACTAAATAAATAAGAAACGAGTTGAGATTAAACTTGGAAAAAGATACCCACGAGCCAAACTTAACCTTACACAAGCTCAAGCCTGTTTGTTTACGCCTTAATCAAGATGTGTTGGTATGGTGTTCCCATGTATAGCGTTCAATTATCGCGATAAAAAAAAGAATTTAGGAGTGATTAAAGGTTGTGTAATGAGTTAAAAAAAAATTGTAGCATTTTTTGGATGATCTTTTTACTGGTGAATAAACTAATGATGATTTTGTTTTTTTATTTGGAATGCGTAGAGTGATGACGTGGCGGAGCTTGAATGGTTATCAAAATTTGTCGATGACTCCGTCAGCAATTTTCCGGCGAACAACATCGCCGGAACTATAAACTTCCTACCAGAAAACCCTTCATTTCATAGCAGATCAAGAACAAAGAGAACTAGAGCACCGTCAAACAACACAAGCTGGACATCAACACCTATACCCACCCCTCACGCCTCCAAAATATCGTGTGAAACGTCAGAACCTAACGCCTTCAGGTGTTGCACACATTGCGCATCTGAAAAGACGTCGCAGTGGCGCACTAGACCTTTAGGTCCAAAGACGCTATGCAACGCCTGCGGTGTCAGGTATAAATCGGGCCGGCTAGTCCCGGAGTATCGTCCGGCGGCCAGCCCGACGTTTGTGCTGACTCAGCATTCTAATTCTCACCAAAAAGTTTACCAAAAAGTTATGGAACTCCGCCGCCAAAAAGAAATGATATTAGGAGGTAACCAACACCAACACCTACAACGAGTAGTTACATCAGAACACCAAATATATGCTGGCAGACACAACTGCCGACAATAACAACGACGACAACTACAACTACGAGATTTGCTAACGGCAGTTGTAGTAACTGTCGACAACCGCAACGGCCCGGAAACCCGTAACTGATGTGAACAGAAGAGATCAAAAAGGTGGTTATGAATTTCAGATTTTAATGATGTGACTTTTTTTTGTATGTTAATTTAAGGATTTAATAATCATTTAAATATCATACGGTCAGTACGGTCCTTAGTGTACCAAAGATATGTTAATTTGGTGGCCAATGTGTTAGTCCAATCTTTGGGAGGAAAAGGCCATACAAATTCTGGGACACGTTATATGCACATAACAATAAACATGTCACATGCTAAGGTATAATTTATTATTAGTATAGTATCTTATAATATATGAATTAACTTTTATGATTATTGGATTTTATCACTTCTAGCTATTGGATATTGATCGCTGTCATCTTTAATTAGTACTTCGCCGTCTGACACCCCTAACTTAACAGTTAGTGTGTTCAGGCACCACCTCGTTAACCGAACACTAACTCAGTTAGGGGTTTTTATCCTACTTGACTAATTTTTGATGACTTGGCTTGTTTTGATTAGATGTCATGCTGAGGTGGCCGATATAATATAATTATATTGAATATAAGAGATCTTATCTCTCTCTCTTTCTTTACATCCTTTCATCTTTTTCTCACTTAATACCACTACCATCCACCACACATCACCATCCTACAACCCATAACAATCTGTAACCCAGTCTTCACTTTTTAGTTTTTACACAAACACCATAACATTACCCACCGACTAAACATTCTCAAACACCATCAATGTCCACCGAGTCAGAACAACAACTCACCTCAAATCTAAAATTAAGCGCAAAGTAACGAGACCAATAGAAACAACAGAGCCGAGCCGGAGCTGAAGCCGACAAAGTGTTTATTACGTCCTGTGCGTCGGCTTTCCCGTGACTTATCAAATCTCCGGCCACAGATCCGTTAGGTTTTTAATATTGGGTTATTGGATTTTATCACTTTTAAACTATTGAGTATTGGCCGCTGCCACTCTCAACTATTACTTTGACTCCTACCACTTCCAACTTAACATTTAGTGTGTTGTGTCACTCCGGAGTTAACCAGAAAACATGTTTTGTGGTGGGAATTCATGTTTTTTAATGATACTAGATCCAAAAGTAGAAGAAGAGCTCATGTCGAATTGAAGTTACGGAAAACTGGTTAACTCCGGAGTGACACAACACACAAAATGTTAAGTTGGAAGTGATGGGAGTCAAAATGAAAGTTGTGAGTGGCAGCGGCCAATACTCAATAGTTGGGAGTGATAAAATCTAATAACCCTTCAATATTTATTAAATCTCTGACCACCAGACCGGTTAGGTTTTCGATTAAATTGCCGTCAGCTACTAGATCTGTTAGTTTCCGATATGGAACACGATGAAGAAACTCACCCACATCAGTCTGTCGGATCCGGATCTGGATCTGAAGATTTGCAACGATCTAATCCACGGATCTCCGTCACGGTGGCATCCGCTGCACCGCCGCTGAGTTAGTTGTTTGGTTAACGGCGTGCAACCTAAGCAGGCCATGCTGGAGCTGGAGTGTCATGTAGGACAAAAATATAACTGAGTTAGTGTTTGGTTAACAACGTGGTGTCAGAACACACTAAGTGTTAAGTTGGGGGTGCCGGCGTCAAAGTGTTAGTTCGGGGTGACAGTGATCAATAGCTAATAGTTTAGGGTGATAAAATCCAATAAACTTAATTTTTATAAATAGTAACTCAAAACTATAATCTAATTTAAAATTGATGTAACTAAATGTAGTAAGGAAATGTATGTAAAACCGCTTAGCTACTTTTGTTATATTTTAATTAAAAAAACTAGCTATCTTATTTGCATACAAATATTACTATATTTAGATGCATAAATTTAACAAATACTATGAGTATATATGTAGGGAATTTCTAAGGGTGTCTTTTGTTATAGTATTTCTTTATAAGTATCATGTTTTGAGGTATGGTTTTTCATTTAAAATTATAGAATAAAGGTTTATGTATCTAAAACCCTACAAGTTGCTACATCCTAAATATGAGCTTGATATCAACAAACTGTGTAAAAGAGACGAACAAGGGGCAAGGTTGGTGCTTGGGTTTGTTATTGACGATAAAGGAGCAAGTATCTTCGTCAAAACTTGTTGGGTGCAATAAGAGTGTATATCGAATTGAATAACGAATTTTCGAGTTACTTGAATCGATTTTTTCGAATATTTTTTTGCTTGAATTTGTATTCGATTCGAATTCGATTGAAAACTGGCCAATTCAATTTGAATTCGTATTTGAATAAAAAATCCAATTTGAATTCGAATTCGATTCGTATTCGATTAAAATTCAAATTCAAAATGAATCTGGATAAATTTGAATAATTTCGTTTTAATTCAAATTCATTTAATTATGTGTAAACTGCCAAAATCAAAACTTTAACACACAGTATAGATTTTAAAGTAGGCACAAATCACGATATCAAATTAAAAAGTTGAAAACTGTTTCGGTGATGCGTGATGGTGCTTGGTGTGGTGATGGGGATGGGGGATGGAGTCTGGTGAGCTGACGGGGGATGCGAAATGGTGGCTGGTGCGGTGATAGTGGATGGGGGAATGGTGGCTGGGCAGCGGCCTTATGGCCGACGGGTGAGGGTGGCGTTGTTGCCTCAGTGGGTTAAGTTCTGGTTTAAGACTTAGAATAAATGGATAGATTAATTTATGTTATAGCCCAAGTTAAAGTTATATCTGTGTATTATATATAAATATAATAAATAATTACGTATAATCTGAATTCGAATTTCGAATCGAATTTAAAACTATAAATTCGAATTCAATTTACTAGACTCAAATTGAATCAAATTCGAATTTTTAATAATCAAATGAATTCTTGATTATCGAATTGAATTAAATAGAATTTCGACTTCTAATCGAATTCTGAACACCCCTAGGTGCGAGAAAGGAAAATGACGTCCACGAGGACGAACATCAGAGATAGGGAGGAGTAATGGTGGTGGTTTGTGGTGCATCGATGGTATGAGAACTTAATATTGGAGGAGACGGATCTATAGATATGACATATTCAATGCAATAATAAATAAGGAGATATAGATATATATACAATACACTAATAAACAATAAAAGTGTATTGTGTTAATACATGTCAATGTAATCATAGTTGGACACATTTATGTCACATCATCTCCATTTATATAGTTAGTCACTCTATATATATATATAAATATAACATCATGCTTACAAATTCGTTACATAAAATAACCTATTAGAGTTTGGTATATATTAACATCTTAAAGTGATTACAAACACCCTAATAACGTTTTGGTGTGCTTCTTTGGACTAAATGGTTATTTCAACTGTAGCAACTACCATAAGATTTTGTTGTTTTGATAAATATATATTTATTTTGATCAATGTGATTTTTAAATCTTATAATTTATTTTATACATGATGCAATAAGTTCATTATTAAAACTTAAATGGAATTACACATACATCATTTGTCTTATGTCAACATGCACGCATTTGTTACATCTTTTTCGTAATTTCTTTAACATTTTTATTAAAAATGCTCTATATGAATGAACACTAATCCCCTCAAAATACTAATAATTTATTAGAAATCAACCAAATATCTGATTATTTCAACATTAAATGACACTCAAATTTAAAAATCATAACACGCTAATCATTTAAGGGCTGTTTGACAACATTTTGAATTGTTAAGTGTTGAACCAGTAAGAGGTCTGAACCATTAAGTGCTTAATCAGTAAGAGATATGAACCATTAAAAGCCAGTATAACGTTTAACCGTTCAAAGGCAAATGTCTGACCAATTCAGATTAGAGGCCATAACCATCCAGACTCAGTATAATGCTTAACCATTCAGAGTCAAATGTCTGAACCATTTACACATCTGCTCGTGAAACAAACAGTCCGAACCACTAAGAGCCCCATTAAAAACTAAACAAACAGCCCCTAAGTCTAATTATTTATGTCACTTATCAAAAACACATGTCTGAATATCACATTAGTTACCTCTAATTCTAGTAAATTTATTATTTATTATTAAGTTTAACAAGTAAGGTTGAAATACAATAATGAATCCACATACCCAAAACTAAAAAGATCAAATAAGAAATACCTTGTGTAATACAATGACTAATAATGCAATAATTATTTTTGAAGCAATGGTGCGATACTAAATGTTCCAACTACCCCATAAGTAATGCTATAATGAACTTTCCACGTGATATGCTTTTTTGTGAAATATTCCATATAATTTTAAACCCAACATTATTTAAACAACTAGTACTTCATGCTTTTAAAAGTAATATTTTTTTGCTTTTAAAACATGTATCATTTATTCCATGTTTGAAAAGGTTAGCTTTAATAAAACATCTTATAGCTAATATAAGTTTTATCATATAAAATTTATTCAACTGATCATTTTTACCTTATACTTGAGTTATAACGGTTTTGGCCCATAATATATATTATGGTGACTGAGTTTGAAGCAAACAAGTCGTATCATGGTAGGTTTTTTTTTATTCTAATTATTTATGTGTGTGTGTTTTGATCATTATGATTGTGCTAACAAAGATTTTTTGACATTGATGAAAAAAATCAGTTAGTGGTCTGGTATCTGAAAGAACTACTTAAGATATGAATACAAAAGGGGTTGAATGTACCACCAAATGACCCACCAAGTCACCATCTTAATAGCGTCGATAACAAGCCTTTTGACCTCTTTTAATACCAGCAACTTACACCAATTAGATCTAAGCAAGTCACCGTCTAATAAGCGTCATATATGTTTATCTTGATCTAAAAAGTTGACTCAGCATTACAGAGTATTCTAGGACTCTAACAATAGTTCACCTTCTACCGAGTTCTCTATGGGTTGTAGCTCAAATATAAGCTCACGAACACTAGTTGCGACTTAACCCGACAACAAAGCCTCAACCTGCCATCAGATGTACATCACACCGATAGGCTTTCTAATATGGTTTAGTGTCATTAGTGTATGGATGTTATTTCCAACCCATTTAATGGCAGAATCACCGCCCAAAAGGTTTCACTTTCTCCAATGAGTTGATATCCATCGGTGACCTGTTGTGTCGTGGTGAGACTTTTACTTTGCCTTTCACCGATTCTTCCATCTTTCGCTGGTGATTTTAGGAACAAGCAATGAAGCCATTATAAGCGGGGTTACTATAAGATGTTTTGATGATTGAAGTGTACCACTTTTCAATTTTTTGCTAAAAGAAAGTTATTTTTATGTTATTTTACTTTATTTTTGTCATCTGATTATTTATTTAAGCAATGCATGATTATGGAAGTATAACTCCCATATATTTTTTTTACATAAAACCTAAAGGCCATAAATCATTTATATGTTAATATTTATAGTTGCTTTTTTTAGTTTGTGTTATCTATAAAAGTATGCTGAATAAACCATGGATTGATTCGTATAATTAAAAAAATCATTTATAACAACTAAAAAATCTATTCCCCTTTAAGAAAAGAAAGCATAAAAAAGAACAAAGGGAGATTTAATGAGAGGCCCAATGAGGAAGAGATGATACGTCTACAAATTTCATATTGGGCTTTGTATCGGACTTGCGGGCCTTTAACCTCACTAAGGTGATTTGGGCCTTTGGAGTTTTCTGTATTGATATATTGTTTGATCCAAGGCCCATTTCACAAAGGTATTATTGGGTCAAATGTTAAGTGTGGTTTTGGACTTAGACAGATATTCACTGTTGCGAAAACTTCCAGATTTATTGGGTTTTCTTCTTAATTAATGTATAGGCATTATTGCCTAGTGGAGATGGATACGATTGGGTGGTTCTGCTAATGGCACGATAATACTCCAGTGGTACGTCAGTGATTCGAATTTGCCGTTTAAAAAAGATACAAATCAAATCCACTTTAATACAAGTTTTGATAATTTAAAGTTTAATATGAATTATAAACACCTTAACCATAAATACACAACTTCTTGTGACCTTGTTTTCCAATTTTTGTTTTAAAGACTCACTTGTACATTTTCCTTTTGCTTTTGCCATTGAAAGACTCACTTTTAAATATTCCTTTAACTTTAGTGATAACATATTCTTGTATCAACCATGTGTCTTCTATGCATAGTTTTGTACCGATATTTTTGTTATTTCTTTTGACTTTAGGCTTATGCGATCAAGATGATAGATTATGAATATAGGATTACATGTAATTAGCATTTCCGATATAGAACATATCGATAAATATGATCCATGTATGCAATAACAATATCCATCATCGCTTTTCATCTAGCACTCTCTCTCACTTCTATTCCTCCCTTGTTACATATACAGGAATCATACATTCCGATGCAGATTAAACTAATTTGACAATAGAAAGCACTCCAATATCCGATCACTTTAGAAAGAGATTGTTTAAATGTTGTAGCTCATATCTAAGTCTAAATCAACTGAAACCAGTCCAAACCAACAATTAAATACGACCTTTCTTGAATAAGCAACAAAAATTATAAGCTAGAACTATTTAGATGTACCTAGATGGTCCTTGTTAAGTTGGTCCTCCAAGGAATCAATTCTTAAAAGAATCTTAGAAGATGCTATAAGTTTATTGTTTTCCTCTACATCACAACATTTGATTTGCCTAGACTTGCTTTATATCTCTTTGATTCTCCAATCATTCCTACACTTGCTTATGTGACATAGACAACACCGAAAAAAAAGTTTCGTAAATAATGATTCTACTTTTAAGTTTTAACATATCCTCTGAAAGAAAAACGAAATCTGAAAGTAGGTCTAAAAATATATATTACATTTAATAGAAAGGCGTGTTTTACGGAGTTTTCTTTTATTCAATCTGAGGTTACTTGCATTCACCAGTAAATACACACACAAAATAATAATAACAAACCCAATGTAAGTTATATTTTTTTACATCAATTTTTCACTGCTACCAATCGCCCAATCAACCTACACTTGCAGGGATTCAAACTCACACCATGTTTTTGAGAACAACCATCAATATCACTAGCCCACAAGACCATAGACACATAATATGTATTACATCATATATAGATAGCATAAAAATGGACCATTTGTTTTGGTTCTAAATCTTTGGTTTATTCTTGGAAGTGACAATGCTAAATCTATCACATATAAGTTATTTTCTATATGGAGCATAAAAAATTGAGTAATAAATGCAAAATTAAAAATAACATTGTAAGGAAAACGACACAATCAAAGTTATCAAACAATACAGTCTATTTAATCTCAAATACTTATACTAACACTAATGTTGTAGGTATTATAGCTTGGAAATAAGCTGGATATCTCTTAGAATCGTATATTATATCACTTTCAGATTAAAGTATGTTTGTGATAATCTAAATCAATAATTAGACATGCCTAAAAGAAAACAAGAACATGTATATGAGATTATATTGAAAATTGTTAGTAGAAACTCATTCAGCAATAACTCAGTCACTACTGGTGATTGACTAGTTAAATGTAACTTAGTCACTACTCATCACCCAACTTATGTTGATGCATACTTACTACAAAAGGAAGTTTATGCTACTCACAGTTACTAGTCATCGCTAGTTGTCACTGATGGACCAAGTTTTTGTTGCTCACCATTGCCACTAATGACTAGTTACCACTATCAATAAGTTCTTACTGATGGCCATTTTCCCTGCTACTTTTTATCAACCATAAATTCCAAAGCAATTTCCACTAGCTTTACATGAGACCCTCGACGAGAGTTTGTCACTTGGAGCCCACCAAGGGACCGATGCCTCCCTTGGAACCCCCTAGTCACTAGAGGGCTTCGCCCCCTTGAACCACTGAGTTAAAATGTGCTAAAAATACGAACAATTTTGTTCAAGTGTGTACCATACACCTACTAGGTAGTTACAATATTTATCATTATTTATCACTAGTCTTAACTAAATCAAACTAAACTATAACAACTCAACACTAAAAATGAAAGATTAGGAAATAAATAACATCCTTATAACAATGAATTTAATAACATATCATATTACAATCACTAATAATGAATAAATAAATATATATTATATTCTAAGTATTGTGTTTGAATAATAACGAATAAATATATATCATATTACATCACATGTACTACATGGGTTAAGAATGGACCATTCGTTTTGATTTTACATCTTTGGGTTTATTCTTTGAATTGAACATCCTAAATCGATCATATGTATAAGATATTTTCCATATGGAATATTAAATAGAAAAGTTGAATAATAATGATTCTGCCCATAATGTTCGATCTATTTTCTAAACTCTCGTCCTTACCGTGTTAAGGCCGTTTATATCTGCAATGGCTATTGGTTTTGGGGAAAGAATCGGTCCCCAAATTGCTAACTTCACTATAAATGAAGACCAACTAGGCCCACTTATATTTGTAAATAAATGAAAATTGGCCCATTGGTCCACCTATCGTGTTCAAACTTCCATTATTTGAAATCGACTTAAAGCATGTTGGTTTGATAATAATCACCTTTTGTTGTTGAAACTTTATGTGATGGAAAAAAATCATGGACAATGTTTGTTAGGTTAGAATGTCTTAAAGTTAAAGTTAATTCGAGAATGATGTTTTAGATGGGGAGGACAATTTCTGACATAAACCAAAACATGACATGGAAATAATCAGGTTTTTAAGAAGTGCGGAATTAGACTTAAAAAGAAAAGGACTAGCAAGAAGCTAAACAACCAAAACGAGTAAAGTTACATGAATAATAGAAGGTTTTGTAGTCACTCTATCCATGTAATCTTACATTTCCTCTTCCTAGTTGGATACCAGAAATGAAAAAAAAAGTGCACAACGTCATCAAACAACGTAGCTCTTCCTGATCAAATGTTGAGAACACTGCATCATCCCTAAGCTTCCAAACGGCCTACCATGTAACCATGACTATCGCACCCAAAGCTTCTCTCTTTGTTGCCGAAGTGTTCATGTTCTTGACCCGACCAATAATATATAATGGAAATCTATCTAGCGGAAAAGAGACGTCCAACTATGCCGTAATCACATCCCATATTCTCCCGGTCAAGGAGCATTCCCCTAGCACATGATTAACTAATTCAACAACGCCATTACATAATGGGCATAAGACCGACAATAATTTAATACCCTTCTAATCCAAATTCCCTCGGGTTGGAAGTTGGTTCCCTAAAAGCCTCCAATTACAAATGCTCACATTATGAGGAAGGCACTTAAACCCTAACGTAGGATTTCCACTATAAAGCAAAGTCGTTCCATCTATCAAGCTACGAGTCCCTTTGACCAAAAGCCCAATCATCTCATCAACACACCAATCCCAAGAATGCTTCCTATCTAACAAGTGAGTTACAGCTAGGAGAGAGACTAGCCCATTGAGTCAGTGGATTTTAGGGATGACAAAAAAGCCCAAGCCCGACGGGTATACCCAAAACCCAAAACATACGGGCCAGGTATACCTGAAGCCCAATGGGTATAGGCCGGGTATAGGCCGGGTATGGGAGAAAAAATTCGGGTACGGGTATGGGATTTAGTGATACATGCCCGGTACCCGACCTATTTACCCGAAAGTATCATACTATAAATTTTCATATATATAAACTTAATACATGTACTTATCACCTTCTATATAGTACTAGAGTCTAGTCTTCTAGTCATATGTGGATATGTATATGGAAGATGCTTTGTGAATAAATAACTTTTTTAAGCATATATATTAGATATGAAGCTATCACCCTTTGTTATGTGGATATTTATGCAATGAGGTGGTTTTAATTCAATTACGTAATTAAGTAATCATTTTGATATAGTTTGGTATATGTGGTCTAGGTATGATATGTAAGTTATTAATCATATTTTTATTTGTTATAGTCATTAAAATAGTAAATTATATAAACAACAAAGTAAAATTGCACATTTGTCCCGACGGGTATTTTTAAGAAATTAACATATATGCCTGATACCCGACGGGTAACGACCTGGGTATGGGACAAAAAATTACAACCGGGTACGGGCCTGGGAGTACCAATACCCGGCCCAAGCCCGACCCATTGCCATTCCTAGTGGACTTCGACACCACCCTGATTGGACGACACCATTTCCATAAGTCACCACCCTGTAAAAAGGCAAAAACAGATTGATGAGGATGATAAACAGAGGTTTGAAGAACAAGAAAAGAGGGAATAAAAAATCAACTACTCTATCACACTAATGCTGCAAGTGACAAACTAAAAGAAACAATTTCCAAACTTGTAAGCAAATCACTTCCACCAAGCTCAACAATAAGTCTTCCCTCACAAAAGCCAGATGATTCAAAAATTCTAAAATGGAAGTCATCCCTAGACACCCATGAATTGCCTCTGCTCAAATCAAATGGCAAGATTCTAAAGCTGAAAATGGAGGAGTCATATAGTCTGGATGCAGCTGATCTCCAAGATCTAATGAACCTAGAATTACAAAGGGATTTTGAAGACATGTTCTCTATGAACTTTGAACTACAGTTCAAAGGGCAAATTCAAGAATTTTTGTTGAGAAATAAAGATCATAAATAAAGAAGAGTTTTGGCGTCATCTGTTCTAGGGGGAGATTGTTGTATTTATTGAACCCTATAAAAAAACAGATGACTGAAAAGCCAAAACAATCTCTAACATCTGATCCTTTATAATAAAGATCTGCTATCTCCAAACTCTGCTAAGACTTAAAGACTGTTCACAAGATCTGATCAACGGGTAAAATCTGCTGGAATCCAAGGTCTGCTGATAAGAACCTGTGATGAAGATAAAGTCTGTTGAAGTAAAGTCTGCTGGAGACTAACAAAGTATAAAGCCCAATAGAGGATATCTCAACAACTATTATCATCAGGGTTTGTATTGTATTTTAATGTAACAATGTTTATGTCTAGCAAAGGTTAGAGTTTGTTAGGTTGTTAAATGTCCCTTCCATAGTGACGTCAGCCAAAGATGCTCAGTGGTTTGTAATGTACTATAAATAGAACAATGCATGTACTGTTCTATCCATCACTTCTTCTACAAATTCTACACGAACAAATTAGAGTGATCTTTGGTTGAGGGGGAGTTTGTAATTTGCATGCATACGTGATCAATATTACAAAAGCATGTCAATGAAAACAATCTTTCTATTGTGGTGATTTCAAAGTTTTACACATTTCCGCTGCACTGTTTCATTGATTATTATCTTCTTTTATTGATTTCATATAAAACAATCAAATCAATATCAAACTCAGATCCTAAAAGAGTCAAAACCCACTTATTCATACAAAATATAATAATCTCAACACATAATTCTTATAAATTCCTCAACTATTTTCAGTTAGGATTATGATCCTACACTTAGATTATACCTTCCTTAGGTCACAATATCAATCAATTGTTCAAGAACTTCAATCATCCAACTTTTACCGAAAATCAAGTATCACCAAAATCATTATTACAACTTACCTTGTGTAATACTAGTATGGATGATCAATGTTCTCGATACATGCATAAATAAAAGTTCCAATCCACCCTCCAATTTGATCAATTTAGTGGACGAAGGTTTAGGTGTTCTTCCTCCTCTTCTCTGGTCACACACATATACACGCATATCAATATGTCCTGTCTTTTTGTTTTGATTTAATAAAACAAGTCTCACCCACTTGGCCATTTTAGTCCCTCATGTTCAATTTGTTATAAAGAGGGCCATAATTCATTATCTTTTTATTTAACAACATACCACTAACTAGGTTAAATGTTTCTTGTTATTTTTCATAAGGTTATAATCGACATATATATTTATATATATATATATATATATATATATATATATATATATATGATTTAGTATTTTTGGGGTGTTCCAAATCGCTACGATAATTGTTGGTTGTAAAACTATCCATTAAAAATCACAAAGGCACTGTCCATGTTATTCTAATAAAAGTTATGGCTCTTTGTCCATAAAATTGTCATAAGTCCTGTAACAACTATAGCTACTTGAACCAAAGTATTGTTCCAAGACTCCATTACAATTCATTCCTGAGAGGACTTAGCATATTAGACGATGCAAGACCTCATTATCGTTAATCCGTTCAAAATTATTTCATTACAACCTATTTCATAATTATTTGCCTTCACCTTTACATTCATAAAACTTGTTAGATTTGCATTTCCATTAAAAGAACCTTTCCTTTAAAGATAGCTCTTGACCATAGAGAACATTTCTAATAAATTATGGCTAGAATCTAAAACATTTATCAACATTTCATAAACCATTGTTAGCATCAAAACCATTTCCAATATGCGCATAAACATACATTTTTTTCGTATCAATAAACCCAATTTTTAATGATTTTCTTGGAAATATGTTTGAAATAACCTTATATTAGTTTATTTTTAATTTTCTAGACAAATCAAACCCAAGACGGACAAACGAATCAATTCTTGACAAAAAACAAAATATCTGCTCGGGGCCCCGTACCTCGACCACAAAATGACAACAATATTTTCTAAAGATTTTTGAAGATCCAGTGGGATCCACAAGAGCTGACCATGGCCGTGTCTCACTATCACGCCCCGTGCCTGGATCCCGGTCAGCCTCGCTGCTAGAGTCAATATAAGAAGCTTCTTCCCCTATTTCCATTGCTCAATTCTTTTTTTCTCCCCCATGATACACTCTAATTACACTCACTTTCTTGTGATTTTTGCAAGTTTTAAGAATTGTAAGAACAACATTAAGTAATTATCAATCTTGTGATGATTATTACAATCTTTTCAAGTTTATTAAAATTTATCTTTAAAGCCATGAGTGGCTAAGATTCTTGTAGGTGTTTTGGGAAAGCAAGTCCTTGATGGGGAGTTAACTAAACAAGCTATGGATTAACAAGGTGTGTGTGTGTGTGTGTGTTAATGAGTTTAAGTACTAAGTACCATATTAAAAGTATGTTTTCTGAATCCTTACAAACAAACTAATAACCTTGTCTTTTGTTAAGTCCAAACATTAATGTTTTTTATGTCTATGTAGTAATAACATGTTAATTGCTTTAATAGAGGGTTAGAGATTTTGGTTCGAGAGTTCGGGTTTGGTAAAGTTTTGCCGAAGCTTGAAGATAAGATCAAAGCATGGAGATAAGATCAAACTAACCCACGTTAAACAAATGCACTAGTAAACCACTTTGAGCTCAATACCTTTCATTTATTAAACCCAAAAACTTTAAATCCACTAAGCCTAAAAATCTGAACCATTTAATTTTGTTAGCCTATTTGTAGGAAAAATTTGTTCGTCTAAAGACAACGCTTTTCCGTGACTTCTCTACATGGAGACCCGCGTAAAGCGCAAACAATTATATGCAACATCGTGTATAGCTTTCTCCTTACTATTAGAATACAAAGCAAGCTACTAACCTGAAAAAATATCGTTGTAACTTCATGACTTTACCCATTGTACAGTTACTCCGCAAAGTCACAAAATGCCAAAAAAAAGACCAACATTTTTGTTATCTTTTAGCCACTTCTCCCAAAATTATCCACACCTTAACCCAAGCCCACACAACAACCCAAATGACCTCTTAATGTTTAATTGTTTTTGGTTAAGCGGTTGAGGTTTGATCACTTGTCAAGCTTATGATACTTGCTTGGTTCGTCTTGACTCGAGTGTTCCATTTGACATATTTATTGGCCGAGTGTTGAGCAAACAATCTTGTGAGGTGTGTGATTTTCTATAAAAATAATTTTAGTAGGCCTGTTTGTTTTTATGTTTCTTTTTAATAAATAAATCAAAACAAACAAAATGGTTGGAAGCAAGCGGAAGCCTTTAGCCCACGGATTAAAGTTTTCTTCTAACTATTCTTTTTGATGTATGTTAAAGCAAATACTTAGAGTTTTGCTTGAGTACAAACAAAGAATCAAGATTCATTAGATATCCTCTAGGCACATGCCATGCCTTGCCACGAAGTTTATATAAGAAGATTCTTCCCCCCATTTCAATTGTTCAATTCTTTTCTTCTCCTCCTCCTTAATACACACCAATTCTACCCACTTTCTTTTGGTTTTTGTAATCATTAAGAATTATATGAACAAGTTTAATTAATTATCAATCTTATGATGATTAATCCAATCTTTTCAAGTTTGTTAAAATCTATCTTTGAAACCATGAGTGGCTAAGGTTCTTGTGGGTATTTGGGGAAAAGCAACCCCTTGATAAGGAGTTAACTAAACAAGCTATGGATTAACAAGGGTGCGTGTGTGAGTGTGTATGTGTGTTAATTACTTTAAGTACTAAGTACCATATTGAAAGTGAGTTTCTAAATCTCTAAAAAAACAAACTAATAACATTGTGTTTTGTTAAGTCAAAACGTTCATGTTTTCTACGTATGTATAGTAATAACATGTTAATTACTTTAATAGAGGGTTAGAGGTTTTGGTTCGGGACTTCGGGTTTGGTGAAGTCTTGCCGAAGCGTGGAGGTAAGATCAAAACGGCAAGGATAAAACCAAGAGGTACATAGTGATTGGTGGTATAAACTCCTTATGACTACTTCTTACTTAATACTGAAGCACAACGGTGCATAGTTTCCATGTTGATTCTATGGCATCGTTGTGGTTTTATCCCAACCTTATGGGGAGTTTCTCTGCTGATTCTATCCAATATGGTTGAGATGTGGGGAAGGCCACTAACCATGGAGCCCCAAGACTTTATGAATTAACAGAACACAACAACTTACTAGGTCTTAAAAATGGCTTTAGTGGATTGTCTCGCAGAGTACTCGAAATAACACTCCAAAGACGCATGGTGGTCATTTAAAGTGAGTTCTTATCATCCATGGCAAAGCTTAGTTAACAAAGCATCAAGAGTAGTAAAAGCCCAAATACCCTTTTTCTTAAAACTGATTTCAAAACCAACTATTTTATTTATCTTTATGTTTTCTTTTATAAAAAATACAAAAACCTCTCTTCTATTGGCTTAACTAGACATTGATAACATCTCGGTACTAAAAGCTCTTATATCCTCGAATTACCTCGGGATCTTACCATCACTATGTCACGCCTATGAGGGTGCACTTGCCCCAATGTGAAGTATAGAATGGTCGTATCTTATAATGTTTTCTAAATTTAAAACTAAAACCAGTGTAAAAACCAGCTAAAAACTATCATTGTTTATGTACACTCTTACGCATGTCACATTTACTTTGGCCATTCAATAAGGATAACTCAATCATTGCTTGAAAATCAACATTTACCTTTAAACCATAAACATAAGAATATCTAGGCATGATCACTTCATATGTTTTAAAATTTTTACCATGCCTATACATAATCATTTCATAAAAAATATTATTGAGCATGCACACCACCCAAAACATGTAAAAGGGTGTCTTAGAACTCACTTGGATGTTAAATTCCTTACTTTATACGATGAACTATCTGACCCTTAGACTTTTATTCAATCTAATTAAAGTTGTATGAAACTACATCAACCATTTGCACCATAGAACATGTAAATGGTAAGCTTTTTGTGCGAAACATCTTCATGCAGAAAGTCACATTTCGTGTGGGCAGAGCTTTCACTCACATATTACATTTTGCAAACTAATTAGTAACATTTCGTGTACTATGCATGTCGTGTGACTTTTCGTGCTAAGTACTAAGCAAAAACTGAAACATTCATGCGGAATGTGCCACTTTCACATCATTAATCATACACGGAAAAGGTTAGGCGAAAAGTACTTACAACCCTAAACGTAACAATGGCGCTTGTTCGTCAAATCTAAACCCATTTTAGCATCAAGATCCTAAATTTTAGGTTGTAAATGCAGAAAATCAACCCATAACATCAATCTAAGCTTGAAACATCAAAAACATATAAACATTTACATGAATTTCACCTATTCTATGCGATAACCCTTAAATTGACTCGAATGCTTTCAAAACCGGATAAGGAATGCGATGTAACAAATTACCTTCAATTTCAGATAGACTAAGTGGCTCGATATCATGAATTCACAAGGTGAAACACACAATTTGTGACACTAGGGTTCGTTTCGCGATTACTCTCTCTAGATTAAGGGTGTGTAAGGTGAGAATGAGGATGTTGATGTTGCCTCGTTCCATATTAGGCTCTTATATGCAAAAGTTTCCATTGTTTCCTTCATGGATCTTGCCATGTAATTTCCTAAGTTGAAGTTTTAATTGCAATCTATTTACAAATCCATTTGGGTTTTTAATCCCATTACAAGTAATAATTGTCACACCCTGGATTTCCAACCCGAAATCCTTACACCGGTGGGCCCGGGTGGGGAGTATCGTGACGTAAGTTGATAACATCATTTTCAATTAAACATGGCACAGCGGAAGTCTTGGAGTAAAATTACTATTACAAACCGAATGTTGGAAAATACAAAATAATATAGAAGCTTGTAATAGAAGATCCACAGGCGGATCATTAAAATGTACATGGAAAGAATACAGAACATACTTTGGGCAGATCTAAGGATTTGCAAGATCCTCTTATTCACTACCGAGCAGCTTCCGGCCTATTTCGTATTGTACCTGCAGTTTAGTCTTTGGACGATACGTCAGCTTACGCTGGTAAATACACCCAACTGACTCATTTGAAAACTTTAAAATGGTTTTAAGTGCAAAAGGCACAAAATCTTTTATTAACTTGGGAAAGTTGAAATTCAACCTTGTATCAGATTCACATGTTTGTCAATACATTCAGGGCCCAGGACAGAAACCGAGACATGATTAAATACACACCACTTAGGACTCACGAAGGAGTCATCCCCAACGTCTTGGGCATATTTCATATGAGCATCAAAAGGTGTATGCCTACACCCCGTGCTAAGGTCGTAGCCAATAACTAATGTATTGAGCCGAGGATATCCAGGACACGGTAATTTAACCCCCGATGTTTAAGTTATCAAACAAAACTGATTAAAACAATATATGGGGTTTACTAGCCACAAGCGGGCATTCGATTGACCTCATTTTGGACCAAGCGATAATAATTTACCGTATCCCAAGCCCGTATAGGGAAAACAAGTCAAGAGTATTTACCTGAGCTAGTCTTCTTCTTTTTATTTTTTAAATAACTCAGCTGTATACAAAAGTACCAATTGCAGATAGCATTTACCGGCAAGGCTCTAGTCTGGATTATGGCATAAGCTAGCCATTAAATACTAATGGTCTTATAAACCGAATAGTGTACATGATCATAACGTATAACGCTTGATTAAACGATGATCGGATAGAATGTAGTTTAAACCCGACAAGTACTTGACTTGTATAATATGGGTAAACTATATACATTCTGGATTTTGAAACTTAAATGACAAGGTTAAGCCCGTTTTGGTTAATTTCCGTCGAATAGTTACGTATACGTAACTGTGCGCATATAAGAGATATCGGGTAACCGGATAAGTCATGGACAAGTTCTATATGCCATTATACTTTAATTAAGTTAAGATATTAGTAGGATATCAACTTATATGCCTGTTAAGGTTTTAAAACGAAATTATGCCTCATAAGGGCGTTTTGGTAATTTCACGCCATATAAAAGGAACTTGAATATAATTTAATGTTATGGTTATAGGTATTCTGGAAAAATACTTTATTTATGATATAATATCAGTAGGATATCAATTATATGTGTATTTTACCGACCAAACTATGCACCGAAAGGGCATTTTGGTCATTTTACACATAGTTTATAAATTATTTGGGATTCTGAGTTTATAACATGTACCTATTGTAAATATGTTTAAAATAAGTTTTAAAATCAGTAAGTAACAAGTCTTGGTCCCTTAATATGGTTTAAAACCATACTATGCGCCGAAACGGCGCTTATGTCGTAATATGACGCCTTTAAGTGATGTTTATGAAAACTGATGTTGTAGTTAGTTAAAAAATTTTACAATATGTTATTTAGTATAACATATCAGTAGGTAAATGATTTACCTTGAAAAGATTTAATTAAAACTATTTTATAAGCCATAGGGGCTAAAACCATCATTTATCGACATAGTTTAAGGACTTGCTTAAAAACTCAGTTTATAACTTGGTTTAACATCCCAAATAATCTTACTTATAATATTAAATCAATAGAAACTCATTTTCAAGTTCATTACCATTTAAAACCTTGTTTTATGCAAAAAGGACATTTTGGTCAAAGATGACATAATTATGGAACTTGTGCATAAACTTGGATTCTGTTTATGATCTTGTAATATAACCTCAAGGGTTATGCTACATAATTCTATGATCATAATGCAACTTTAGATTAGTAGGTAACTAATCTAAATCGGGTCAGAATCGAAAGTCAAAGCAGAAGTCACTCAGAGGCTAATGATTTAAGCATGTTGACATATCAGTCACTCAGAGGCTGTTATTTAAGCATGTTGACATCGGACCGTCACTCAGAGGCTCAGATTGAGCATGTTGACGCTTTTAGTCCTTATTGGTCTTTAATAGACTATATATAAAAATACAACTCGTCTCACTATACTATTGGACACGATTTTACAGGGTGTTACACTAATGAAGTTTGGGGTGTTACACTTCTGGCTTCTGCAACCAATGTTTGAATTTGATTTTGTTGTTGCTCCTTCAATCTCCATTCTTCATCTTATATAGTCTTGATTCTTCTTGTCCAATTTTATGCTAATTCGAGGATTTATTTGTGGTTTTCTTTTATTTTGTTGTTTGTATGATGTATAGGTCTACAATTTATCGATAAGCTTAGAATTGGTGGCAAACATTCATTATCATTCGTTATCATTCTGTGAATTCTTAATTTGTTGCTTCTTGATTTGATTATATAGTCTGTTTGAGATCTATTATATCTATGTGCTTTGAGTTTGTTTAATTTGTCATATTCTAAAGTTTTAGGTGCTCCTTCTAAAGTTTTAGGTGCTCCTTGGTTTAATAATATAGTTTGTTTGAGATCTATTAGGTCTATGGGCTTTGAGCTTGTTTAATTTGTTATATTCTATAGTTTTAGGTTCTTGAACCCGTTCAAATGTGACAGGATTAGTTACGATCAAAGTAGTTACCAAATTTACAATTAAAATGTTAGATTCAACATTTATTTTTAGGCTTAACAACAAGTTGTTTCACCATAAAATCTGGGAATAGGATTATGGAAACATTATATGAGACATCAAACTATTTATATGCTCCTTTCTTGTTTGGGTTTGTGATGAGCTTAACCTAAAGTATAATTTAGTATGCCTATCACAATAGCTGGCAAACTCTCTAGGCTTTCTTTTAATCTATGTGGTGGCATGATGAAAATTTTGTATTTATCAGTTTGGTCTGTGTTCTGACCCAGACCAAATTGATCATTTTTTAAATGACCTGTTTTGATGTATACCCAATTTGGTCAACACTCGGTGTGACAAGAACTAAATTCTTCAATTTTCAAAACCACCCCTTAAGACATATCACCTCACCGACCTGACGCACTCGTTTGCCATATGTAGGTGTGTGGATGAGAGGCGAACTCCACAATTAAATGTACTTAAAAGGGAGTAATCCATGATATGCTAACCTTTTGAGAACTTTTCACTTGGGCAAATGATAACAAATTTGTAAGCTTCTTGTGAGTAAAGCAGGAAAAAGCTTAGTAGGCCGGATGTTACATAATGAACGAGACAAGCTACACATGAACATATTGGATTTGATTAATGGCGAGCTTGGGTTATGCCCTTGAAGTACCTGCACACAACTTCTATATAGATTGAAGTTGAAGCAAATAAATACAAGACTTCCTAATGAGATTAATAACTAAATTAATTAATAAAATATTTGATGTAATATGTCTCCCTTCATTATTTAAGTTTCAAAACCCGTAGGACTTCATTTTCAATCAAAAAGACCATGTATAAACAAAATAGATGATGCGTGTCAAAGTACATAATATTATTGTTTATCTAACTGTTGTAATACTTTTCATATTTTTGAAATCAATAATTTCAACAAGACTGGTATAAATAAAGCTCCGACAAGTTTAAACATACTTGGTTTTATTTTTTATGTTACTTCTCCAGGCTTTTCTTAATGTTGTCACACTTACAACTTTTGTCTTCTTGATCAAATGATTAATGTTAACATTTTGACACAACGTTATAGTGTAACTGTACTTTAATAAAGTCGGGGTTAATCAAGCTAGCTAACATTTTGACACAACGTTATAGTGTAACTGGTTTTAATTTGGAAGTTACCATTTCGACTTTTTTCTTATTCTCGTTTGTTGTATAATTTTTATCTTCTTGATTAATGTTACTGTTTTGATATTGTTTATGAAATTCTTCCTATGATTATATATATATATATATATATATATATATATATATTATCCGTAAATATTTAGTTTTATTAATAAGTATATAACTAACACATCGTATGACATCAGTTTTAAAATTAATTTCATTTTAATGACAAACTTCATCAGTTTTAAAATTAATTTCATTTTAATGACAAACTTCTACAACACGTTTGTTATTATACTTTTTCGTTGGGTCACACGTTTTACACTAATCATTATTAAACTTTTATTTAAAAAATTTATTTATCTTCTAAATACAGGATAAATAAATCTAATCTAACTTAATCAATCTAATATAAGTTATAATAAAAAACTCCAACTAATGCCATATGGTATTTTCTGCTTCAACTTATTAATATTAATTATTATTAGTATATAATTTAATCTAATATCTTCCTATACTAATTTTAAACTTTTAAGATATATGATAATAGATAATTTTAATGAATATCTTTTATATGGAATTTATTTTACATATTTATATATTATGGTATATTCCTATACTAATTTTAAAGATATATGATAATAGATAATAGATATGATATATATCTTTTATAAGGGATTTATTTTTATATATTTATTATATTATGGTAAGCAAAAGAATAATTTACCATGTAAAAGATGTTTACGGAAAAGTATTCGTTTCACTTGATATTGATAACCTACCAATAATTAAAAAAACCAAAACAAAGAAAAATGTTATAGTAAACAAATACTATATCATTTTATTAAAGACATGTCTTGATGATTGTATATGTTAACGGAGTATATTATATTATACTTATTCAACTCGTATAATACATGGGCTTATTCAACTTGTGCAATATAAGAGTTTTTTAAAATATATAATTGTTTTATTACTTACTAGGTTAGAACCCCGTGTATTACACAGGTTGCATAAGTGTAATTTCATATAATAAATAATAAAAACGATATATCTTTAAAAAAATCGTGTATTGAACGTGTTGAATAAAATATAATGTCATATGTTAATACATATAGTTGTCATGATTTATCTTTCAAAAATGAACTTTGATACACTATTTAATTATTATAACATTTTTTTATTTTTTTATTTATTATTAGGTTAAAAACAAATGTATTACATGGGATAGAATAATGTTTTCATGATACATTGAAATATGAGATATAATGATTTTAGTTAGTTTAAAGGACCTTCATGCTTATTTGTTTATTTTGATACATAAAACACTCGTCTTAATTTTGTATTCAAGAAAGTTTACATACAAAAGGTAGAGATCGATTCCCACGTTTTTATATATTTCATCATTTTTTATGAATTATTCCGTAAGAATAAAATTCTCTTTGAATAAAGTATAGAATTGTTAAATTTTAAAAATGGTGTTATTTCTAAATGTTGATGCAATATGCGATAAATAATGGGTAAACCAATTATAACACTACGACTATAACGGTGAGTCCATACCATCATAATGATGCATCTAAAAACACCTATAGTTTAATAGAAGCATATGGCTCATGCCTAGAATAATTATTTAATCTTAGTGAAAAATTACGATAATGCAATTTAGTCTAATTCTAATAAAGGATTTCAAATAATCTCACATACATTTAATTTAATAATATTATTAATATTAATATATTAGATTATTATTATTATATCAAACTAATATTGTTAATATATAATATTTGTCTTTTATCTTTGTTATTATTATTTAATGTTATTTAATTATATTGTTAATGATAAGCCGTAAATTCTTTTTTAAGTATTGTTTACTTTTTATTATTGTTATTATTGTTATTATTATTATTATTATTAGAATTTTATCTTTTATGTAGTAAATGAAAATCTTTTATAAAAGACGTTTGTTCTTATCTAAATTTTTGTTTAAAATTATTTATAAAAAAATAAAAAATTTTATCTAATTTTTAGTTTAAAATTATTATTGTTATTTAATATGAGAGATAAATATGAAAATAATGTGAGAAACCATGAGCAAGTGACACATGTTTAAAAAATATTTTCATTTATTAGTA
This sequence comes from Scalesia atractyloides, assembly GCA_947069175.1. Lineage (NCBI taxonomy): Eukaryota > Viridiplantae > Streptophyta > Magnoliopsida > Asterales > Asteraceae > Scalesia > Scalesia atractyloides. Next base: position 97,114,076 of record CAMTDV010000008.1, read on the forward strand.
TAAGAAGATATATAAAATTATATTTATTCAACCCGCACCAGGTTTTAAGCTAGTAAATTAATGAATGATACTTATTACCTTTTTAATATGACGAAAATAAACATTATAAACTATTAGTATATTTGACAAACAAATATATATATATATATATATATATATATATATATATATATAAACATGATAAATTATTTTAAAGTAGATAAATAACGATAATAAACTGTTATATGATACCATAATTATTTAACGAACATTTAAATTATAATTACATTTATATATTTATACGAATTGTATACAAGTTTTTTTCTCAAATGACTATAGTTTAATTGAGAATCATTCCCTCATTCCTGTGGCGATTCATGTTAGAGAACAAGGCATAAATTATGAAAAAGAAATGAGAAAAAGAAATGACACAATGGGCTATTCGTTCATGACAATACCACTTGCATTCGTTGATGTCCGGTCACGGCGTTGCTCTTAAAGCATTGGGAGGTCACAGACCCCTCTATATCACCATGTCCGAAGGCTGTCACACAAAACTATCACTTTTTCTCTTCAAAGGTTATCAATTGATCTCTGCTCTCTTTCTTCCCCTTTCACACCTATTCCTCTCTCTCTCTCTCTCTCTCTCTCTCTCTCTCTCTCTCCTTTAAGGTTATGTGTAATGGGGTATTATAGCGGCATTAGAAGGGGATTAAGAGAGAGACATTTATAGGATAACGTCAAATGAAGAGAATATAAAATGAAAATTAATCATCGAAATGAGATTAAAGGGCATTAAACATTATACATTATTTTTAAAGGGACGTTATGATTCTGATGTGATGAAAAATACCCCTTAAAAGACATTAACCATTACGAATTGTCTAAAAACCGATCCATCGATCTCTCTCTTTTCAACATATAAATTTTATTACTTTCAAAAACCACCCATTATAAATGTTGTTAGTTTGAAAAAGGGTTTTTGTGTAAATGGGTTGGAATTAGATTCAAAATGATATTTCAAGGGACAAGAATCCAACACAAATGAACAAGTAGGACTACCGGACGGTGGTTGTGGGGATGGGTCATGTGGTTATGGTTAACTTTCGGTGGCTGAATATGGTTCACTCTCTACATGTTTTCCTCCAACACGTGTACCCATAGAAACACTACACGTCAATCAAAGGAATCTCACTTGCATGCCAACTTATGCAACTAAAAAATTATTTGTAAGTTTTGTAAGTATAAAATTAGTTTATAAAAATAAGTAGAAAAAAATGATATAATTTAATCTCATATATTTACTATGCTTAATCTATTGTTATATATTTTTTTTGAATTTTATCTTTTGCTTGACTCTTTCTTGTATATATGTATTTATTATTATTATTATTATTGTTATTTTTAGTGGATCACATTTTTCATGAAAAAATGCTATCGATTATTAGACCCTCCATCTAAGGTTGGTTCCGACAAAGTTGACCTACTAGCTCTAAAATCAAATTAAATCAAGAAATATGTTTTGTATATTGAAAAAAGTATGTGTAGAGTTTACATTGTGTGTCCTATATATAGAGGACGATAATACAACCAAAACCCTAAACTAACAATAGCATTACACTGGTCTAGCATCGATCGATCTCAGGAATTTAGAGCTAATACATTTTATTGAGTTTATGATATAAAATATTATTTTACTAATTTGCCACCAAGTTAATAAATTGCAGAAAAATTTTAATGTCTATTTATGTAAACACTTTTTTTTTCATTGAGTTTATTGTTTACATGTCATTACTAATGAAAACTAAATAACGCAAAGTGGCTTTTGAGACATAAAATCCATCTTGATCATTTAGTGCAAGTGCCATAAGGCAAATGTAATTCACCTCAATTTGTTTTGGTTTATGCTTGTTTTTAATATAAACTAAAACTAATAAGTATACATCAACTTATAGTGGAATTAAATTGTATTCATAATTATCTCATTTCTATATATTAAACTTATCTTTTACCTTGTGAATTTAATAAGATTTCTATTAATTTAGTTATGAGTTTTAGTACTTCCAAATATAAGTTATAATATATAATATAATTGTGTGTTATATAAAAGAAACTTACACATATTTGGTAATACATAAAACGGGTTATGTAATCCTATAATACAATCTTTTTCTCGAACAACTAATTTACGTACAACAAGTGATAACTATACGTGTTTACATATTGTATCAAACGTGTTTAATAATAATATATATAGAGAGAGAGAAAGAAAAAGAAAGAAGGGGTTCAAATAATAAGAAAAAAATTGTAAAATAAAAAGAATAAGTTTTAAACAAATAGAAATGATTCATTTTACTTCATTAATAAGTGTATTTAATGTTATTTAAAAGAGCATTTAGGTAAATTTATAATTGTAATTAATTCACTAACTAACTAAACTTGTAACTCACTTTTAAATATAATATTTTAAAACAAATAATTTATGGTGAAAGACATTATTCAACATGTGCATGATAAATTTTAGTATGTGTACGATAAAATAATTTTGTTTTACTAATAAGTAATAACATAATTAATGGGAAGTTATAAATTATTTAATGTTTTACCATTATACCCTTACTTCTTTTTTTTTCTCTCACATTAAATTTCTTCACAAATGAAATATATATATATATATATATATATATATATATATATATATATATATATAATGGAGCGTTATCTTGAGAACGGTAAATATTGCGAGAACCGTGAGAACGAATGAGAAAAACAATCAAAACCATTTTTTTAATACAACCATTATTTTAATTAAAATACAATATCAAAAAAAGAAATTATAAAATCAAATAATTCATCTCTCCTCTCAAAATCACTCTTATTAGATTTTTACACATGTGTAAATATAACAAATTTACATATGTGTAAATGGCTAACTTACACATGTGTAAATTTTTTTATTTCTGAATTCACGTAAATTTAAATGTGTAAATTAAATTTATAGATTTGTATTCGAATAATAATGACAAGTGTAAAAAGAACTTTTGAATTTCACTTGTTTTGACCAATTTCTAGTGGTTTTTTAATCGTTTTTACAATTCTCGCGTATTTAGTGTTCTCATTTAAACCCTCCTCTCTCTCTCTCTATCTATCTATACATATATATATATATATATATACATATATATATATATACACACAATAAACTGAATCCAACTTCAGTTTAAAGAACATGCACTCTTATATAGAAACACACACACTATATGATAAAGCTTATACATGATTAACACGCAAGCACACATAAAAAAAAACAAACTCAAAACATCACGTCTCTAAACTTGCAATCTGGAAGTAGACTGGAACAGTTATAACCTAACCTGTAAGTAACAAGAAAGAAAATGGTGGTGTAGATTGTAGAAGGCACTGGTAGAAAGAGAGATATTGTGTGTGTATGTGAGAGAGAATGAATATATGTATGTTTGATTTGAGTGAGTCCCCGGTTTTAAAAACCGGCCAATCAAACAAAAGAAGGAGAACACATGTGTCACACCCCAACCCGCAGCGAAAAAGGTGATCGGGGCATGATTGGGTTATCATCAAAGTTCATGACATTTATTATGCGTTTCATATTCATTATTACAAATTAAATGGAGAATTACAATAAATGTTACAACATGTTCTAACTAACAATCTAAACTTCTTTGTTCTCTTCTAAGGCATATCCTATGTTTTCCTTGCTTCAACCTGTACACCTGTATCATGTGTAAAAGGGTTTTTGGATCAACATAATGTTGGCGAGTGAATCCTATGGAAAACATTTGAACAAATTTATTTAAATTGATTATTAAATATGTGCACAACCAAACATGAGTAAAATTAGATGTAAACTTAATCAACAATCATAAAATATTAAGTGAGACACACATGAACAATAATGGAACATTTAGAGGCACGCGATGCTCAACTCGTCTCTCACGAGGAACTGAGGGGCCTAATGAATGAATTGCATAACCATGATGATATGAATGACACAACTACAAACAATATAAACTCAATGATATACACATAAACAATAATGAATTTGATTTGTGGCACGCGTTGTTCAACTCGTCTTCCACGAGGAACTGATGGGCTTAATGAATGAGTTTCATATAATTTAACAAAAGGAAATAAGTAATCACAACAATATAAACAATCTAAGTTTAGGTCATGATGTGGTATGGCACATGTTTAAATAAATAAGTTAATTATTTTCATAACACATGACACACCCCAAAACGTGTAATTTAAAAGGGGGAGTTGTAAGATTCACTCACAGTGGGTGCGTTCGGTTGATGATGTTGAATGCACGCGAAAGTGGTTTTAATCACGAGTGAGTTTAACCTAGATAAATCGCATTATGGTTTGGTAAGTAAACGATTTTATTAATCTATTTTAGTAGGATTGTTGGGTGTATTTTTGTGAGTTTGAGGCTATTTTCTAACCTTAAAAATGTTATTTTTAAGTATTTTTAATTGATTTTTAATTAAAATAATTAAATAAAATAATAAAAAATTTTGATTTTTTTCTGACCGTTGACCTGACCGTTGACCGTTGACCTGACCGTTGACCGGTTCGAATCGGAACACAAGTGCGCTGAGTGAGGCTCGAACCCGAGACCTCCCGTACGCGTGCACGCAGCTCTACCAACTGAGCTACGTGTCTAACCCGTTATATATCTGATTTTAATTATATATATGTATTAATTAGTTTAAACCGAAAATCATTTTATTTTAAAAACAGTTTAAATCAATTCGGACGTGCACTCCACAGGTCTCGAACCCGGGACCTGTGGCTTAAACTAACACACAGTCCACCGCTGGACTGTGTGTTTAACATGTTATATAACTCGATTTTTATTATACTTAAATACAAATTAGTTATTTCCTTTTCTGCCTTATTTAAAAAGAACAGATAATTGTTCGAGTCGGTGCAGAAGACCGGACTCGAACTCGTGACCTGTGATATAAACAAACACACAGTCCACCGCTGGACTGTGTGTCTGACTTGGTTATTATTCCGGTTATTAATATACTTAACATATACCAGTGGCGACTCCGGTTCAGTTTAACAAAAAAATGATTTTTATTAAGGCAGCGTGTGTGAAACCGGATTCGAACTCGAGACGTTAGTGTTTATTGTGCACACAGTCCACCGCTGGATTGTGTGTCTAACCCGAGTAATATCCTGTTTTGAATTATACATATACACTACCGAAACATCGTCTTCCTCATCAAGATATAACCAGAATTCGGAAATCGACTGGTTCAAAGTCTTAATCGTTTTCTTTAGTGTTTTAGGTTAATCATAGATGATATATGAGTGAAAAGATAAAGATATTAGGCGAAGAGGTATACCGACTGGACCCTCTGTTTTCCGGCAGAACTCCGGCGACAGCAATAAGCTCCGGCGTCAGGTGTCTTGCAGCAGCGAGTCTCCGGAAAGCTTGGAAAAGGTAAGGGTGACTTCGGTATAAACTTAGGAGGTTCAGTAAGGCTCGGCAATGGGAAACCGGTTTTCCGGCGACGAACAGTTTAATTCCGGCGAGTGGAATTACGCCGAGAAAAGGTGTGGTTTTAAGCGAAAAAGTTTGCAGTGGGTTGTGGGTGAATTTATAGGGTAAATCGTTGATGTATTTGGCCCGATTTCCAACTGGATTCATTGATTTAAATTTCTCCGGCGGTTATAATTTTTGGTCGCGGACTCAGACGTCGGTTATAACCGATGTCTTGTTAATGGTTTACGTTATAACGTAAATTGTCGTTAAAAGCTCGCGAGTTTACCGGGATTCCGACGACTGAACTATTGGGCGCCGGTTTTGAATTTGTAACGTTACTTTATGAATTAAATGATTCTAATATTCACCAAACAATACAAGTGGCGCAGTGGTTTGTGTGTGTGTGCTAAGTCTGTTTGATGAGCCGGTACAGACCCGGGTTCGAAACCCGGCAGAGTACTTTTATTTTTATTTTGCGATTTTCAACAGTTTTTCAAAAACTAAATATATATTCCCGTATAATAATCGATTACGTATCGTTTAAAAATATTTTGGGCATTTAATTCGCAACGAAATTTTTGACTGACTGTTCGGTTGATAAACGGAGCGGGTTTGGTAAATCCGTTTTTCACGGATGTTACAGTATCCCCTGCTTTTTAGAAATTTCGTCCCGAAATTTAAATAATGATATATTTTGACTAAAAGGATGATGATGTTTTGTTTGACAGTTGTATGCTTAGAAAAATAAGGGTTTAAGTTTTTTGTTCGAGGTGGTAACGTTTCTTGTAAGGGTTAAGTACCCTATTCAGGAATCGCTTTTTGTTGCCTACTGTATAAGTATTGATAAGCAGAAATGATTTGCTAAAAATGATATCATGCATAAGAGTTTAGATACGTTTGGGAAAGTAGGGTTATATCCTAAGGCAAAACTTCTAACACTACAACCTATAGGGAACATAAATAAAAACACAACAGCTAATATTCGAACATGAATAAACACAACAGCAAATATTTGAACATGAATAAACACGACAGCAAATATTTGAATCCACATTCTGATAGCATATATGTTTGAATGGTGGAAGTTCCTCTCTCGTTTGTTATGATGGAGAGGTTAGTTTATGTAGAAATGGAACACAATCCAATCTCTTTAAATAACATGATGATATAAATGTAACACAAATTCCAACCAAGGCAATACTAAATCCTACATGGAACTTCTCATAACCGCCTGATAATGCCTCTGATCCTTTGGCAAGAATACTTATATATAGGAAGTACCAGCGGCGTATCCAACATATTCTTGCCAAATTTTCATTAGTTTTATCCACAAGTTATGATTGGTTACCAAGAAACTAATAAATCCTACATAGAACTTCTCATAACCGTCCGATAATGCCTCTGACCTTTGACAAGAATACTTATATATAGGAAGTACCAGCGGCGTATCCACCATATTCTTGTCAAATTTTCATTGGTTTTATCAGTGAATTATGATTAGTCCTATAACTCTACAACCAATACAACAAACATAAAATACTGAAATGAAATATATCTGTGCGATCAAGGCTCAATCGAACGGAGCCGATCGTATTGCATGTACTGAAAATGAAATGGATGTGCGCTCAAGGCTCAATCAAACGGAGCCGAACGTATTGAATGTACTGAAATTGAAATTGTGTGCTCAATGCTCAATCAAACGGAGCCGAGCGTATTGCATGTACTGAAAATGAATAACTTAACCACACAAACAGCCTATGCATGGAACCTCTCATAACCGCCTGATAATGCCTCCGATCATTTGACAAGAATACTTATATATAGGAAGTACCAGCGGCGTATCCACCATATCCTTGTCAAATTTTCATTGACTTTATCCGCAAGTTATGGTTAGTTCGATGCGACTCTACTACAAACACCACAACCACAAGATACTGATAATGAAGTTGTCTGTGCGCTCAAGGCTCAATCAAACGGAGCCGAACGTATTGAATGAAATTGTATGTGCGCTCAAGGCTCAATCAAACGGAGCCGAACGTATTGAATGTACTGAAATTGAACAACTTAATCTAAACAACCATCACACAATCAGCCTATGCATGGAACCTCTCATAACCGCCTGATAATGCCTCCGATCATTTGACAAGAATACTTATATATAGGAAGTACCAGCGGCATATCCACCATATCCTTGTCAAATTTTCATTGACTTTATCCGCAAGTTATGGTTAGTTCGATGCGACTCTACTACAAACACCACAACCACAAGATACTGATAATGAAATTGTCTGTGCGCTCAAGGCTCAATCAAACGGAGCCGAACGTATTGCATGAACTGGAAATGTAAATTGAAATGTGCGCTCAAGGCTCAATCAAACGGAGCCGAACGTATTGCATGTATTGAAATGTAAAATGAAATAACCGATCAAGGCTCAAACAAACGGAGCCGATCGTATTGCATGTATTGAAATGGAAAATGAAATGACCGATCAAGGCTCAAACAAACGGAGCCGATCGTGCGGGCACGCCAAGATCAACCGCATAATTAAATGGGGATCCAACTCAACCTCAATGGATGGGGAGCCACGGCCTCGGCAAATGCATATACTGAAAACAATATATAATATACAATAATTACTCTAACAGTCTACACATGGAGCCTCTCATAACCGCCAGATAATGCTTCTGATCCTTTGACAAGAATACTTATATATAGGAAGTACCATCGGCGTATCCACCGTATTCTCGTCAAAGTTTCATTGGCTTTATCCTTAAGTTATGTTTGGTTCTATGTGATAAAGAAAAACATAAAACTAAACGATAGGAGTTGAATCTGGATCTTCGGCGAAGAGGACTAGCTGAGTATCTTCGTTTGGGCCGTCATTATCTTCGACAGGATTGGCGTTGATATTGAAGACTCTTCCTCTTGCTGGTGGCCTAGCGGTTGGGTTTCCTTGGTTTACTTGGTTAACTGGGTTTGATTGGGCTTGAGTGTTGATGACGTTAACCAATTGAGGGCATGTGTTTCTAAAGTGGGTAGGGTCGCCACAATTTAAGCAAGCTCGAGCATATGGGAACATGGGGTATTGGGGTTGGTGATAAGTTTGGGCCATGTTTTGAGTAGGGGAAAAGGTTTTGTTTTGAAAGGTGCGACAAACATTGCTCAAATGACCATAGCGTCCACAAGTTGTACATAGTTGACAAGGTAAGGTAAGGGGATGGTGATAAAAACAGTTGTTGCATCGAGGGTGAGGTCCAAGATATGGTTTCTTATTGGGGTAAGCTGAGTCGGGTGCCACTTGGGTGATTGGGATAGCTCGGATGGGTATAGCGTGTAAAACTGGTTGATTTCGTTGGGTAGCAGCGAAAAGTCGCCCGACTCTTCTTCTCTTAGGATTGGGTTGAGAAGGGGATTCGGTTTGAGTGGAGTCGGAGGTTTCAGTCGATTCTTTATCCTTCTTCTTCTCCTCCTTGAAGTCTTTGTTTCGGATTCGGTTCTCGGTGAGCTCTGTTGCTAGCTCCATTGCTGCTTCCAAAGTTGCAGGCTTGGCACTTATTACAGGGTCTTGAATCTTTGACGGAAGACCACGAATGTAGTGCTCGATCAAACGGTAGAGGGGAGTGAACATGTTGGGAACCATTTGATGTAACTCGAGGAATCTTTTGTTGTAGGTGATGTGGTCTCCTTCCACTTGTTTCAATGAGTAAAATTCATCCTCTAACTTCTTGATTTCGCTCCTTGGGCAAAATCGTCTGGTCATGATTTCCTTCAATTCGTTCCAAGTTAAGGACATAGCATCTTCCACACCTCGTTTGGCCTTCACTGTGTTCCACCAAGTAAGTGCTATCCCATATAATCGACCGGTAGCATATCGCACTTTGCGATCGTCAGGGCAATCGCAATTTAGAAAAGTGTTCTCCATTTCTTCAAACCAATGGTGAAGAGCAGTGACGCCTTCAGTCCCTTTGTATTTTGGAGGGTCGCATGATTTGAAGTGCTTGTAGGTGCATTTAGTGGTATTTGGGGAAGAGTTGAAAATGTTTTGGTTTGCTTGATTGACAGGATTAACGGTAAGTGCTTGTTGAACTTGGATTACAATGTTGGGTATTACGGCAGCCATTTGTTGAGCGATTAAGGCAGCCATGCGCTCGCGGGCTTTTCTTGCTCTCGTCTTCCTACGGGCGAGGTTAGAAGACATCTACAAGGAATACATGACAAGAGTATGAGTTGGATGCTTTTGAGATCATGGGTCGCATTCAAGAATGGACATTCATAAAATAATTATAGATAAATAAATTACTACATCCATTGGATGTCTTGGGTTTTGCTCGCTGTTAGGCCCTACATGCCGCCATACTTTACCTGTGTAATCATGTGGGCCCCCATGAATACCGGTTTTTCATATGGTTCGCACGGGTTTGCCAGGTTGCGTACACAAAAACCCGGAGAAAATCGAGAAATATGTATACAACGTGTGATATTCGGAATGTGTCCAGGTGTAGACACGGTGACAACTCAAAGTAGGGTTAGTTCGAACGACGTTTGGTGTGGCATGCTTTGGCCTAATAGGTCCTTCGTACTCTCATCGTTGGTCCCCAGGTAGGCAAACTGGTCTGTTATATTGGATTTATACGAATGCCAGCCTAGACAGGACGTTCCGACTACCGGTACTTGTACCCTTCCAGTTACTACATGCCCGTCAAGAACTTACTTTGATGAGATTTGAAAATTGCACAAAATCTTTGGATAATGAGAGTATGAAAATAAATTGAATACATGAACATCGATATATGTATAATGAATATGTATATATGTATAATGAATATGTATAATGAATATGTATATAAGCATGTATGTTTGACTGTAAATGCAACAAATATGAAACAAATAAATATCACAAGTTTGTATGTAACCACCTAATCAATTAAAATTTAGGCAGACTATAGTATAGGCTCTAAGGGTCTAATAACCTATCCTATATCCCTATAGTCATGGCTCTGATACCAATCTGTCACAACCCGACCCGCAGCGGAAAAGGTGATCGGGGCATGATTGGGTTATCATCAAAGCTCATGACATTTATTATGCGTTTCATATTCATTATTACAAATTAAATGGAGAATTACAATAAATGTTACAACATGTTCTAACTAACAATCTAAACTTCTTTGTTCTCTTCTAAGGCATATCCTATGTTTTCCTTGCTTCAACCTGTACACCTGTATCATGTGTAAAAGGGTTTTTGGATCAACATAATGTTGGCGAGTGAATCCTATGGAAAACATTTGAACAAATTTATTTAAATTGATTATGAAATATGTGCACAACCAAACATGAGTAAAATTAGATGTAAACTTAATCAACAATCATAAAATATTAAGTGAGACACACATGAACAATAATGGAACATTTAGAGGCACGCGATGCTCAACTCGTCTCTCACGAGGAACTGAGGGGCCTAATGAATGAATTGCATAACCATGATGATATGAATGACACAACTACAAACAATATAAACTCAATGATATACACATAAACAATAATGAATTTGATTTGTGGCACGCGTTGTTCAACTCGTCTTCCACGAGGAACTGATGGGCTTAATGAATGAGTTTCATATAATTTAACAAAAGGAAATAAGTAATCACAACAATATAAACAATCTAAGTTTAGGTCATGATGTGGTATGGCACATGTTTAAATAAATAAGTTAATTATTTTCATAACACATGACACACCCCAAAACGTGTAATTTAAAAGGGGGAGTTGTAAGATTCACTCACAGTGGGTGCGTTCGGTTGATGATGTTGAATGCACGCGAAAGTGGTTTTAATCACGAGTGAGTTTAACCTAGATAAATCGCATTATGGTTTGGTAAGTAAACGATTTTATTAATCTATTTTAGTAGGATTGTTGGGTGTATTTTTGTGAGTTTGAGGCTATTTTCTAATCTTAAAAATGTTATTTTTAAGTATTTTTAATTGATTTTTAATTAAAATAATTAAATAAAATAATAAAAAATTTTGATTTTTTTCTGACCGTTGACCTGACCGTTGACCGTTGACCTGACCGTTGACCGGTTCGAATCGGAACACAAGTGCGCTGAGTGAGGCTCGAACCCGAGACCTCCCGTACGCGTGCACGCAGCTCTACCAACTGAGCTACGTGTCTAACCCGTTATATATCTGATTTTAATTATATATATGTATTAATTAGTTTAAACCGAAAATCATTTTATTTTAAAAACAGTTTAAATCAATTCGGACGTGCACTCCACAGGTCTCGAACCCGGGACTTGTGGCTTAAACTAACACACAGTCCACCGCTAGACTGTGTGTTTAACATGTTATATAACTCGATTTTTATTATACTTAAATACAAATTAGTTATTTCCTTTTCTGCCTTATTTAAAAAGAATAGATAATTGTCCGAGTCGGTGCAGAAGACCGGACTCGAACTCGTGACCTGTGATATAAACAAACACACAGTCCACCGCTGGACTGTGTGTCTGACTTGGTTATTATTCCGGTTATTAATATACTTAACATATACCAGTGGCGACTCCGGTTCAGTTTAACAAAAAAATGATTTTTATTAAGGCAGCGTGTGTGAAACCGGATTCGAACTCGAGACGTTAGTGTTTATTGTGCACACAGTCCACCGCTGGATTGTGTGTCTAACCCGAGTAATATCCTGATTTTAATTATACATATACACTACCGAAACATCGTCTTCCTCATCAAGATATAACCAGAATTCGGAAATCGACTGGTTCAAAGTCTTAATCGTTTTCTTTAGTGTTTTAGGTTAATCATAGATGATATATGAGTGAAAAGATAAAGATATTAGGCGAAGAGGTATACCGACTGGACCCTCTGTTTTCCGGCAGAACTCCGGCGACAGCAATAAGCTCCGGCGTCAGGTGTCTTGCAGCAGCGAGTCTCCGGAAAGCTTGGAAAAGGTAAGGGTGACTTCGGTATAAACTTAGGAGGTTCAGTAAGGCTCGGCAATGGGGAAACCGGTTTTCCGGCGACGAACAGTTTAATTCCGGCGAGTGGAATTACGCCGAGAAAAGGTGTGGTTTTAAGCGAAAAAGTTTGCAGTGGGTTGTGGGTGAATTTATAGGGTAAATCGTTGATGTATTTGGCCCGATTTCCAACTGGATTCATTGATTTAAATTTCTCCGGCGGTTATAATTTTTGGTCGCGGACTCAGACGTCGGTTATAACCGATGTCTTGTTAATGGTTTACGTTATAACGTAAATTGTCGTTAAAAGCTCGCGAGTTTACCGGGATTCCGACGACTAAACTATTGGGCGCCGGTTTTGAATTTGTAACGTTACTTTATGAATTAAATGATTCTAATATTCACCAAACAATACAAGTGGCGCAGTGGTTTGTGTGTGTGTGCTAAGTCTGTTTGATGAGCCGGTACAGACCCGGGTTCGAAACCCGGCAGAGTACTTTTATTTTTATTTTGCGATTTTCAACAGTTTTTCAAAAACTAAATATATATTCCCGTATAATAATCGATTACGTATCGTTTAAAAATATTTTGGGCATTTAATTCGCAACGAAATTTTTGACTGACTGTTCGGTTGATAAACGGAACGGGTTTGGTAAATCCGTTTTTCACGGATGTTACAACATGACAGTTTTCAACCGGTTTTGTGGTTGGGCTTAATAGTTGTCTAAGTGAATAATTAAGCTTATTGCGTTTTGCACGTTCCGGACAAGGGGGCAGCTTACCGTAGAAAACATAATCTGAATCTTGGGATCCATATATATATAGAGAGAGAGTTCATTTTAGAAGAAATTTATTGTGAGAAAAAAAAAAGAAATAACATAATGGTAAAAAATTAAATAGTTTATAACTTCTCTTATTAATTATGTTATCTCTCATTAAAAAAATAAAAACATTTTATCCTACACATTTCAAAATTTATCATACATATGTCTTACAGTTACCGGAATTTACCCTACACACATGTAAATTTACCCTACACATTTCAAATTTATTCTACACATACTAAAATTTATCCTACACGTGTCAAAAATTGTCCTACACCATAAATTATTTTATATTGAAAAGTATATGAAAAAAATGAGTTACAAGTTTAATTAATTAGCTAGTTAATGAAAATTATAGTTTACCAATATGTCATTTTTCATAACATTAAATACACACATTAAATGAAGTAAATGAATAATTTCCATTGGTTTAAAAGTTATTCTTTTTATTCTTACAAAATTTTTCTTCTCATTTAAACTCTCCACTATATATATATAGGCGCGTCCAAATTTGTTAGGTTTTTATTACGTTCCATTCTTATTTGATTCCTCCTTCACGGTCTAACTCGATGAACTCTTAATTAATTACTTATCTTTTTAGAATTGTGAGTTTTTTTAGATATCGTAGACAAAACATATCTGTCATTATATTATATTCATAGGGTGGGGTTCTAAACACTAGTGTATTTTTGAACTGAGTGAACAAATCCTGCCATTGATTTACATCATTAAATCGTAAAATATACAAGTGTATTTTCATCATCAAATTTTGATCAAATCTTGACCATTGATTTACACTTGTCTATTGATAATTAATGGTAAAATTAATTCACACAGTTCACTATCAAGGGATCGTTCAAAAATGAACCTCACCTTATATTCATAAGTGTTAAGATTATAGACAAAATAACTTCTTTTATTACAAAAATGACCTTAATTGATTCTAAAATACACCTTACAAATACACCTTACACCCTAAAAAAATGTTTAAAAAATGTTGAGCCGGTCTGGTTCCTAGGAGATTATGCATGTAAATGTGCTTGAAGTAATAAAATCATTTAAATGGTATAAATTACCAACTTATTTGTGTATATAGATCTTGTATCTAATGTTTTAGGAGTTTTTAAAAATTATTTGATTGTTTTTACTTTTAGTCCAAAGGTATTTGATAAGTTACTTTTAACCAAAAAATATTTAATTTTATTTTTAACTCAAAACTTTTCATCATTTTCAATTTAACCTCACATCCTTTTACTATCAACTTTGATCCTCTATATTTTTCATCATTTGAAAATTTTTCATTTTACGCTTCGTTCTAAATTTTGCGAGTTAACATGGGACAACATGCGTGTGTGGTTCTACGTTTTTACGTTTCGTTCTAAGTTTTGCGAGTTAACACGGGATAACGTGCGTGTGTGGTTCAACATTTTTATACATCGTCTATTTTTTTCTGTTTGACACTTTTGTCATAACGTGTGGGTCGTAGATCGACTTAATTATTACTGTCTATGTTTTACGTTCCGGTCTAATTTCTTCGCATTAACACGCCGCAAATTCAGTGTTGGTGGTCGCTCGTGGTGGTGCAACATTAATGTTATTTGACACGGTTTTACGCCTCCGCCGCAACACGGTGGTGCTTAATAATAGTTAATACTAAATAAAAAATGATCAAACAAAAATATACTTTGTTTATCAGGTCTGGTTCCTAGGAGATTATCAGGAGTCCAAACAAGTGACGTGTATCGCGTAGTGATGGAGGAATGCGTGTGTATGTGTGTATGTTTAACCTTGGTGTTGAGGTGTGATTGGAGAATGTTTGTGTGTTTGACTTTGGTGTTGATGTGTTAAGTTATGATCGATGTGATGAGTGTGAGTGATGAATGATGACCACCCCTTGTCAATTGATGATTGGGTGTGGTGCGTGATAGATTATGATGGGTGATGACAAACCCTTCCAAGTTCCACCCTAAGATCCTAGTTTTGTTCCTTTTCTTCTGTATGTTTCTAACCCTTCGCTGGCAGTTTGCTTTCTTTTATATAAAATTGCTGCTGTTAAAAAAAAAAACGGTTGTATGTTGATTTATGTGCTATCTCAGATTATATCTAAGATTATATATATTACATAGCTTCGGTTGTGTGGTGCCATGTTAGCACTTGGTATTAGGTTAGTTCGGTTTATGTTTTCTCAGTTAAAACTTGGTAGAGTTACACAAGGTTTTGGAGCTTTGGATGAAAACTAAAATAGTGTTTCAAGGCATTATTATACTGGCGTGTTAGTGTCTCTAGAATGTGAGAAATGATAAAAGGTTTTCCAATATAAAGGTTAAAATTGAAAAGATCATCCAAGACATCCAGTCCCCTCGATTTCTAGTGGTACAGGAATAAATCAAACTATAGAAATGTATGTTAGGATTTGTGGTGTAATTTCGATTTGATGTAAGTAGTTTTGGTTGTTTTGGTGCTGCCCTCCGGTTTGGAGGGTTGACTTTGTGAATATTACTTTCCTTTCAAAAACAATCAATAGATCATCTATTGTTATAAAATAAATAGTCTTTTGGATTATGAGATATAAGTCCACCTTATAAGACTAGGTAATAAAATCTAACCCAACTTTAGGAATATTATTTTATTTTGTTTACATTCAAATGAAATCAAATGGTACTTATTTTAGTATTTTTCATGATTTCATATTTAAAGTTATATTTAACATTCTATTAGGTATCACAAATCCATAAAATCAATATTAAAAATTATTTAATGAATATAATTGTCAAACTTAATTCTTAAAAAAATATTTAAGAAAAGGAAACTATTTTATTGACTATTGAAATATTAAATGGTTAATAATGTGTGGGGGAGTAGGCATATTATACTTGTGATCGAGGTTGAGCATCCAGTAAAATTAGACAACTCCAACTACTCAAATGAACAAAGTCCCAATTATTCTCCCTCTTTCCATCCGTATCTTTCCTATGGTGGTCCATTGAGAATTGCCCAAAATATCCGTATCTTGACTTAAAAAAAACAAAATTGTTTTATATGGTATATAAGAAGGTACATAACTAATTAATTTTTATAAAGCTATAATATAAATCGAGGTGTAAACAAGCCGAACAACTCATGAGCTACTTAAGATCGGCTATTAAAAATATGAATCGAGCCGAACTTAAATGAGCTTGAGCCCAAGCTCAAGTTTTTATTAAGGCTCACTTAACAAACGAGCATGAGCCTAAGCTTCATATATCGAACTCGAGTCGTCTCGCAAACCCATCAAGCTTTTTTATATATACAAGCCTCATATGCTTTCAAAACCAAGCTTCATCGGTTTTACATCATGGTTAAAGAATCGTAGTCATTGATGTCAAATGATAACTATTTGACGCCAAAACATTATATTTCTATCATAATGCACTGCAAAATAGAAGGCTTTTAGCGACAAGCGCATCAGTCGGTGAAAGCTACATAATGGGTAAAGATTTTACCATCATGTTACCGATGCATTTTACCAAAAGATTACCAACTGGTGGTAGCATTACTGACGGATTATTGGGGAACTTGAGATGGAATGTCCATCGGTAAATCTATCGACAAATTTGAGACGAAAGACTTAACAACCTACTCGAATTCATTTCCTTCTCTTAGTTCACTCCCCCGTTTCCGTTCAACCGATGTCTGTCGCTTTGCTCCGCTCATCCTTCGATGTTGCCTCTTCTCACTCTTGACCTCCATCACCGCCAAATCCATAACTATCTTCATTTCTCACCCCACTAACTTTCATAAAAAAAATTTATTTTGTTTTAATTAAACTACCACCTATAGGACCTAATGGTCCTTGTTATGTGTAGGTGAACTGGTTTAGGTCATATAAAGTCATATTAGATTATAACAAGTCCTTTTGGTGTTAAAAGACGTACAAGATGATTACTACATTGATGGGCAATTAGGCCTTACCATGGTTTTCATGTGTTAAAGAGCAGGTTTAGCATACACATAGTAACTTTAGGTCAATATATGACATTTTGATATTAAAGACATGTGTACGATAACTAATAATGAGCCTTGTCATGTGCTAGTAACTTAGTTTAAGTTACACATTCACATTATGTCATAACAAATCATTTTAGTGTTAAAGACATATACGGTGATTGGTACACTGATGAGCCTTGTTAGTGTTAGTGAGTTGGTTTAGGTTATACATAGTCACATCATGTCATAACAAGCCATTTTGATTTTTAAAGTATGTGTATGATGATTACTACATTGGCGGCTATAATGGGCTTTGTCATGTGTTAGTTAGTTGGTTTAAGTTAGACAAAATCACATCATGTCATAGTAATATATGTGGCGATAAATACAAGTGTATGATAATTGGTACACTAATGAGCCTTACCATATGTTAGTGAGTAGGTTTAGGTTACATGAATTCACCATACTTATTGGCATGTTTTACATTTTGTGAACACATGAAGAAGTCTGGAGAAGCACATACCTGCCCATGTAACCCATTATGAGACACTAATTCTAACAAACGAGTATTATCAAACAAAGAGGTTTGTGCAATACATGTGAAAAGAAACGAGACAAAAAACCAGGAGTATTTATAGGTATCGAAAGAAAAAGTCAGCCGAATGTGCCTAATGTTTGGTTGCTATTTACGATAACTTTTTTGACTAATTACTGACGAAACAACCGTCACAAAATGATTCCCACAGACAAACACCTAAAACTTGGCCGGAATCTTATCTTTAAGCTGGTGGGTATGGTATAAAGCCCCTAGGGGTTTTATCATGCCACATCAGCGTCACGTAGGCTCCATGTCACATAGGAGGCTTTAAAGTTCCTCACTTTAACTTGCATGCAATAGTTTAAAGCCCCTATTATGATGACCTAATTCTTTGTTTTTTTTATTTTGTATTTTTATAATTTGTATACCATCTTTATTTAAAATAAAATTAAAAAGAACATAATCTCACCCGTTTGCGGGTGTCTTTGGTGTCGTTTTTCTTGCTCGTTGTTTGCTAAATTACCTCAAAACGGATTGATGGGTTCCACGCATTTTGATTGTTGGGAAACATTGTGTGAGTATGATGGAATGTATAAAATTTATCGAGAATAAATGGTAAAAGTAGTATGCTTTGAGTAAAAATGGTAGAATATATATAGTGTGAAAATTTAAAAATAAAAGTTAAATTTTTTTATAATAATTATCGTTGCCAAACGGTAAAGTGTATGAGGACCACCAAAATAGAGTCGCTGGCACTCGTTACCTTGGTAGCGAATGATCAACCCCGCCTCCCCGTGGACTAAAAATGAGAGAGGAGTGCTATAAGGCGCCATAAAAAATGATGTGGCTAGAGGCGGCATACCATACACTCTGGTCTTATAATTAGTAATGGATTATCAAGTGAAAATTTATCGCAAAACCTTCATTATAACCAATTTTTGAAAAACCTGAGCATCAATCTTATTCAAAATTTTATGCTTAGTATTAACAACAAATTAGTAAAGGTTTGTCCATCGGAAATTGGTTCTTACCGATGATGACAATACAAGCTGCCCCCTATGTAATTAACAACAATTTAATTAAAAAAAGTTTATATTTTACTTTTGTTTTTGGATTTTTTAGGGTTACTTCGCTGACCCTTCGGTAAGTTTTTTTTAATGACAGATTAGCTGGATTTCCAGCTTACTCCAAAAGGGCAGTATATGATGTTTAAACCCTCACCTTAAGTTTGAATCCCTGCGAGTGGTGCTCACCTAAATTACATAATTTGCACTTAGTGTGGATCGAACTTGAGAACTCTCTGACAGGAAACCATTTAATAGAAAACCCCTAAATCAACTGGGTTATACCATATTGGCTCCTTTGGTAAATACGGGTAGAATGTTGTCGCTGAAGATGGTGTGACATGTCGATGATACTGCATTTTCTGTGATGAACACACGTCTTTTGGCTAAAGCCACCCGTTTTTAAAGGACGTACTAAAACTCCGAACTTGCCGACAACATCCCTCAACAAATAAGGCATTATATGCTAACTATGTGTATTTCTATATGTCTTGAGTTTATGTTGTTATTATACTATGAGAGATATGGTCAACGATTCTTAAACACACTTTAATGTTTCATTTCGTATCAGTCTTGACGAATAGAAAATTCTTAACAATAACTTTTATACTCTTCAATTAATATTTTATTATTATAGTTATACACGCATCCGTATTTAGTAAGTAGTGTTATCACACCACACCAAAAACTACAAATCCATTTATCAAATTGTTCCAAATATGCACAAGTTCAATCTTTTTCGGATATTTGGAATATTTTTATGATAATAACAATAAATAATATGTGGTCCTTTTTGTATTTCTCTTTCTGACATTGTTCTTATCATAACTTATACCCACAACAATAAATGCCCTTGTGAATCAATTTGCTATCAAAGCAAATGTGACCCCAAGTCTTCCTAGACCATATATGCATGCAGCAACCAACAGCCAAAGGCAGCTGTTTCTTCTCTCTTTCCTTATGATGCACCAGTACTTATCCTGATCAACCATAAATCGTACGTTATACCGAGTTGAAATATTATTAATGACTCAGTGTGTACCGAGTTGGGACGTACAAGATAATAGTTCCAACGCCAGCCCTCTGAAAGTCGCCTTTTCCAACTCCATGTCTTCCACTTTCGACGTTCCAACGTATGTTGCTACCCTTCTTCATCTTGATCTCGATATTTTTTCTTTATTCTAGATACGCATTATATACTCAATGAAGGCGATAATTTCATGTTTAACAT
This sequence comes from Scalesia atractyloides, assembly GCA_947069175.1. Taxonomy (NCBI): domain Eukaryota; kingdom Viridiplantae; phylum Streptophyta; class Magnoliopsida; order Asterales; family Asteraceae; genus Scalesia; species Scalesia atractyloides. The sequence continues at coordinate 97,134,179 of CAMTDV010000008.1, forward strand.
ATCCAACAAATTATTGTAGTATTAGCGACGAGTTTTTCTCGTTGCTAATACTGGATTGTGTAGTAGCTGGTTCACATATTCTTCTTAAACAAATTTTAGAACTTTTTAATGCATCTTCAACAAGATTTATTAAGTCCTTTAGTTACTACTATTTTGGCTATTTAAGACCAAATAATCTTCAATAGTATGTCTTAATTTTTGTATTAATGGATAATCATGTACATTAAAAGCATAACTTATTTTATTAAAAAAAACGCATATCCTGGTTGTTCTTAATAAGCCCTACAAAATTTACGACAAATTCAGTGCACGATACTCGTGCATACATAGGGTCTGGGGTGTCGAACCAACTTGGGTGTGATGTACACATATTTACCATGCATTTCCATGAAAGGTTATTTTAACAACACACTCATGACTTTGAGGTCATATGAGGACAAAGTTACTACTTATCGTTACTGCAAAAATAAAATAAATTGCATGTTTAATTGACTAGAATCTAAATAATAAAGTAATTTTTTTTGTATATTGTTAATTTAATTTCTTGATATTTAGTGAAGATATAATTTAGTTATACCTTCATAATAATTTCTTGCAGACTAGATTATGAAGTGGCTGAATTAACATGGAAAAATGGCCAATTAGCCATGCATGGCTTAGGTCCTCCACGCTTGGTGTATAAATCGCAGGCATGGGACAAGCCATGCGCCGCCGAGACGCTAGAGGCGATCGTCGACCAAGCCACCCTCCAACCCCACCACAAACCACCCACGGACCTCTTTGCGGGCGATTTAGTCCCATGGCTAGACTACCACACGTCCGCTGTGTCATCCGGTACTGTCAGCGCTTCCGCCACCACAACAATGGACGCGCTGGTACCAAGCTCTGCGACGCAATCCCAGGCGCTGATGTCCGTAGGGACAAACGGGGGGCGAACAGCAGCTTGCTCCACGCGCGTGGGGTCGTGTAGCATGAGTGGTGCCGCAGCAGCACCAGCGGCACCACATGAGTGGAGCAGTTGTAGAGACCAGAGTGTGAGTGGTAGTGAGACTTTTGGAATGGAGAGTAGCCGACAGTTGACCGTTGACACTCGTGAGAGGGAATTGGGTGTGAAAGGGCTTACGTCAACTTCCATGGGGTCGCCGGATGATACTGTTTCCGGTAAACGATCGTTTAAATCGATATCTGCTGATGAACATGACTCCGTTTGTCATAGTAGACCTCAGGTGTATACAGTTTTGCTAATACTTTTAAGTTTTAATTAATAATATTTGTTTTAAAATATGGTAAAAATGGTTGTGAATGAAAATATACATAAGAAAAAGAAAAGGAGATTGTTTACATGATGGTTTTAAAAAAGTGGTTTTTTTAACATTTGTTATTATTAAATCATTATATCTGTATAGTATAGAAAGTTAAAAACTTAAACTTATGTTATACAATGGTATTGATCTTTTACCATGTTAAAATAATGGTGTGATCCATACATATAATTAGTTAATTACAAAAAAGAAACAAAAAAATATGAGGTCTCAATATCTCTTCTCTCAAATGCAAAAGATATAATCACATACACCCCATATATCACATTGAGCCAGAGGTTCTCGAAGGCATAAACTAGAACAAAAATCTTGTCGAGGGCTTGGTTTGAAGACAGCTTTAGGGTCAAGTCATAAGGTTTAGAATAGGTCATGGTCGAGTAACATATTCAAAAACATGACAAGGGTATTTCAGAGCGTCAAAATTTGTAACTTGAATCATCAAATTATGACTGCTTAATCAAGGTGCAACGCATGTACATGTGTGAGCTTTAGAGAGAGTGGTTTTATCTATATAATTACACGTTATTTTGGATGCATCGTTGTAGTCTTGTAGAGTCGGACGCAACATTGTAGTAATCGCTACACTTACCATTGTGAAAGTTTTGAACTCGTTGGTGTAGTCAACATCGTATTTAGCATCTTAAAAATATTTTTTTTTAAATATGTAGTAGTTTTGTATGCTCAGACTAAAAAAGAATAAAGTTTTAAATTTTACAGTATACATTCTGAAAATTAATTAAAGTATATTAAAGCTTTTAATGATTAGTTATACAGATTGGTGGACAAAACTTAAATTTACCTGTTATAAATTAAGAGCATTATAATGAATATAGTAACTGTACTTAAGGTGGTTTTTAAAAAAGTTTAATATAATTATACTTTTAACCTAAAACTATTTTGGTTTTTTACTTAACCTCATAACTTTTTTACTTTCAACTTTGATACCTTATACTCTTCATATTTCGCAAAAATTCTGTTTTACGTTGTGTTCTCAATTTTGCGATTTAACACGAAGCAACGTTCATGTGTGGTTCAACGTTTTTACGTTTTGTTTTACGCTTCGTTCTAAATTTTGTGAGTTAACATTACGCAACGTGCGTGTGTGGTTTAAGGTTTTTATGGTCGTCTATTTTTTCCCGTTTGATAAGTTCATCGTGACGCACGGGGTCCTAAATCGACTTAGTTATTATTTTCTATGTTTTATGTTTCGGTCTAATTTCTCTGCATTAACACGCAGCAACTTCTGTGTTGCTGGTCGTTGGGGATTAATACTAGTTAAAAAGCAAAATTAACAACCAAATTTGCCTTTTTTCCCTTCAAGTCATATGTAACTATTCTTATTATTATTTTTTAGATTTAGACAATTTATTATTGGTAAAAAATGTAACACTTTGTATTTTGTGATATTTTCTGATATACTTATTTCTTCAGAAGAACGAATCGGAAGAAAAGAAGAAAGCAAAATCTGGGAAATCTTCCTCAGTTACAACTAAAAGAAGTAGAGCAGCTGCAATTCATAACCAGTCTGAAAGGGTAATTAGTTAACAACCTCCTCTTAATCTTAGTGATTAATGTGTTTTTGTTTAAATTGCTTCTTTAGATTATTTTTTGACGATCTGATGAATCAATTATTTAGAGGCGAAGAGACAAGATCAATGAGAAAATGAAGACATTACAAAAGCTTGTTCCAAATGCTAATAAGGTATATATGAAGCATTCTTCGTTACATTCTTAATTAAATCATATCTGATTTACAATGACGGAACAATAACTTTTGATCTAAAGTCTTTATAACTTTTGATCATGATTGAATACAACAAAGAGGTCAAACTCATGTATTTATATAATAGCATATAGTTTATAACATAAATATGACGACTTATGGTATACAAAGGCCAACCCCCCCCCCCCCCCCCCTCTCCTGATTTCAATCGTGCTGATTTTTTATAATTTTTTTATTAACCTTCATAATTTCAAGCTTAAAAACTTGATTTTCAACATTTCTATTGCATTTTTATATTTACAACATTGTTTTTTTGTCAATCATTTCAGACGGATAAAGCATCAATGCTCGATGAAGTGATCGAATACCTAAAACAATTACAAGCACAAATCCACATGATGGGTAGAATGAACATGTCACCTATGATGATGCCATTAGCCATGCAACAACAACTTCAAATGGCCATGATGAACCCAATGGGAATGGGAATGGGGATGGGAATGCTAGGAGTCATGGACTTGAACGCCATCGGTGGCAGCCACCCCAACATCCCTGGGATGCCGCCGGTCTTCCACCCTTCCACCCTCATGCAACCGATGATGGCTTCATGGGATATGCACACCAATGGAGATCGAGTTCAAAACCATAATGATCCAATGACTGCCCTACTTGCAAACCAATCACAGGTAATTTTAAAATGAAAAAGTAATTGGTATTGATTTATAAACCGTTGAAACCGACCAAACTGCTTAAATGGTTAAACTGAGGCAAATTAGCTAGTTTGGCTGGTTTAAGATCCGAACTATTCGATTAACGGTTCGGTTTTTACTTGAAAGTTTGTTTTCCTAATTAATAGTATTTGACTGAATTAAGATTTTATTGTTTGCAGCCAATGACAATGGAAAACTATAGTAGAATGGCTGCTTTGTTTCAGCCTATGCAGAATCAACCTTGCTACTCTTCTGGTCTCAAGAATTAAAACTATTAACTTATTTTATTTTATTATTTAAAATTAAATGTGTTATTTGTTTAAAATGTTTAGTTAACTATAGGTTTATAAATTAAAGGTAATGTATATTTCTTTATTCAGATTATAGTTCTGAATTCGATTTATGGAATTTTATTTAATTTATTGGATTTAAAAAATCTTAAGATTGATAATGGTAACGCTTGTTTTTTATGATGTAATGCCAAATGGGACGAATCTACTCAGAACACAAATTATCATGAGAATATGCACAACAAAATCAGACATTCAATATTATAATATAAAGTGATATAATACTAACTTTTAGCGTTTATCACTCTCAAATTCAATATTTATATGTTTGTATAACCAAATATGTGTGTATATCGTGTGTAGGTTATTGTAAAACACATAAACAAATTAAGTTGATGGTTTGTATGTATATATATAATTTACGCATACGTATGTAAAAGATACAATAGTTAAAATATATGAAGTATTCATAAAATTAAATGATCAAGGGTTGTTCATTTTTTCACAATAATAAAATTAGGTTTATGTAATGATTCACTCTTTATCATTGGAACTTTTTTCCATTTCTGTTTTAGTTATTATTATATATTATTTTAGATTTACTACAAAATTTATAAGTTCTTAAGAAAATCATTCTAAATTTTAAAGATATGAAAATGAGACAGTTTTGGAGAATCATTAGATCGGGTGAGGCCCGTTAAGATTACATATTCCAAATCAATCTTTCATAAATAAATAGATAAATTTTGTCAACTCAAGTGTTCATAACAGCCACATAAAGAGTCGGTGGATTCCTCTATAGATATGCATGGATGGCAAGAGGGCTTTAATCTTGTGAATTGATTGTTGTAGGTTCTCATTGTAAGTTTTAGATGGATTCCATTGTAGATATTAGAGATGGGCATAATCGGTTTCTTTTTATACCTGAAACCGGTTTCTAACCGGACTCGGTTCCTGAATGTGTGTCAATGGAACCGGTTCTTGTTGTAACCGGGTCCGGTTCCTACCCGGGTTTTAACCATTAAAACTAGAACCGAGTGTACCCGGTTTGGGTCGGGTTGGAACCGGTTCCAGTTCCTTAGAAGAACCGGTTCCTAATGTTACAATTAAATGGAAAAGACTGTAAAGACTATTAGAAACATATTCATTCGGTCAATTCAATGAAAAAAGCTGCAAAACTATTAGAAACCGATTGTAAATTCCTTGCCTTCTTGCCTCCTTGCATCCCAATATCAATAACTTACACTTTCAAACTTCCACAATTAAAATGGCGTGCAACGACGAGGTTGTGATGGTTTATATCTTGTAGGTGTAAGTTAACGGTAAAGATGGGCATATCGGGTTTTTTGTCCTACCCGGAACCGGGTTCCGGGTACGCACCGGGTCCGGGTAGGAACCGGGTACGAACCGATTTTATTTATAAAATGTGGAACCGGTTGGAACCACCGGGTTTTTTGAACCCGGAACCGGTTCTACTATTAGCCGGGTAGGAACCGGAACCGGTTCCAGGTCGGTTCCACCGGGTCGGGTTTGGAACCGGTTATTATGCCCATCGCTAGTAGATATGCATGGATGCCAAGAGATATGAATCCAGTAGTATTAGTTATTAGTTATGTCCGGTTTATAAACATTTTACTATTTTTAGTTATGTCTGGTTTATAAACATTTTACTATTTTCTTCACATTCATATCGGCATCTTTATTAGTTATCGATATGGTTCATACTTATAGAAGCGATATTAAAAAAATAATTGACTAAATAATTAATTTTAAAAATTTTAAACAATATAGAAAAACATTATTGAGATTAAAATCCCCTAGTGATATTAACATTATGAGGTTTTAATGATTAATGATCATATCATTCTTCAACTATGACCATATAGTCCATAAAAAATAGGAACAAAATGTTGAAAACATGAAGGTTAAAATTGTAAATTTGAGTTTTAGTGGTCTATAACCATTCATAGATGTTAAAGGGCCAGAATAAAACTATGTTGGATGATATTATGATTTATGATGGCCAAGTATCTTTACATTTTGGATTCACATCAAAAACTAGTTTTGTTTAGTGTGTGGGTGAAACCAATGAAAAAATCAAATATTCAATTAGTTTTGTTTAGTGTTTCTGTCCTAGGAGCGAGATCAAAAAGCTTGAAAATGAATTCTATTCTCTAAAGCAAAAAGAAGGGGATCACACCTCCTACAACAAGAGGTTTCTTGAATTAAACCAGATGGTTCCCAATCTGTTCACTCCATTATATCGCTTAATCGAGCACTACATTCGAGGCCTCCCCTCGAAAATCCAAGATTCGGTTTTAAGCACTTCTCCTGCAACACTCGAAGCCGCAATGGAGTTAGCCACGGAACTTACTGAGAATCGCATTTGAAATGACGATTTTAAAGAGGAAAAGAAGAAAATGCTCGTTGAGACCCCAACTCCAACCCACTCTGGTTCATCCTCGAAGTTTGCTGGTAAGAGGAAGCGAAATGGCAAGAACTTTGTTGTCACCCAAACCAACCGTCCCATCACAACTGCTCCAATCACCCAAGTCGCCCCTCCAGCCGCACCATTCAAAAGGCCATACACTAGCCCACACCTAAAGTGTAACCGCTGTCAATACCATCACCCCCCCTGAGAACCCTTGCCAACATTGCACAAGTTGTGGCCGTGTTGGTCACACTATCCAAACTTGTCGTACACTTCAGCGATCAAACCGCAACCAACCTAAACCTAAAACCAGATGGGGGCCAAGCCCAACAACCCTTACTTCTGCCACCTGCTCAACCGATGGCCCAACCCTACTACCAACCCAACTATCCCATGATACAACCCATAAGAGCTTGTTTTAATTGTGGCGACCCAAACCACTTCAGGAATACTTGCCCACGCCTGGTAAACATCATAAATGCCCAAGCCCAAGCCAACCCGGTGAACCAAGCTAACCAAGCTCCTCCACCTGCTAGAGGAAGGGCTATCAATATCAACGCCAACCAAGCAAGGGTTGACAACAATGTGGTCAACGGTATGTTTCTCGTAAATGGTAGTTATGCATCCATATTATTCGATATTAGTGCGGATAAGAGCTTTGTATCTTTAGAATTTGAATTTATTCTCGACCTACCTCGTGTTAGTCTCGCAGAATCGTTCACGGTGGAAGTTGTTGACGGAGAACCCATTTCGTTAAGTTCTATCATACGTGATTGCACTCTTACCCTAAATGATCACGACTTCTCGATTGACCTCATTCCTATGAAATTGGGAAGTTTCGATGTTATCATCGGTATGGACTGGCTCAGCCAGCATCACGCCGAAGTTGTATGCCATGAAAAGTTCATTCGTATTCCTCTCGCCAACGGTCAGACACCACATATCTTTGGAGAAACTCCTTCGAAAGGGCTCAAATTGATGTCCTGCCTTCAAGCTCGAAGATATCTTCGCAAGGATTACGTCGCATTTCTAGCTCACATCGTCAAAAAGGAAGGCAAGGAAAGGAAACTCGAAGATATTCCAATCATAAAAGAATTTCCGCAAGTTTTTCCCGACGACGTTTCAGGACTTCCTCCTGTGCGAGAAGTCGAGTTTCGAATCGATGCAAGAGTTGGCCAGTCAACTGTAGGAGCTGACTGACAAAGGATTTATACGTCCTAGCCCGTCGCCTTGGGGTGCGTCTGTTCTTTTTGTGAAGAAGAAAGATGGAACGTTTCGCATGTGCATTGATTATAGAGAACTCAACAAGTTGACCGTTAAGAATCGCTATCCTTTGCCTCGTATCGATGACCTTCTAGACCAACTTCAAGGTGCCACATGTTTTTCAAAAATCGACCTTCGTTCTAGTTATCATCAGCTTAGGGTGCGCGATGAAGATATTCCAAAAACTACCTTTCGAACACGTTATGGTCATTACGAGTTCATGGTAATGCCTTTCGGATTAACCAACGCCCCGCCTGTCTTCATGGATTTGATGAATAGGGTATGCAAACCCTATCTCGACCGTTTTGTCATAGTCTTCATCGACGACATTTTTATCTACTCCAAGTCAAAATCCGATCATGAACGACATCTTTGGCTTATTCTTACCCTTTTGAAGACCGAAAAGCTTTACGCTAAGTTTTCAAAATGTGAATTCTGGTTGAAAGAGGTACAATTTCTTGGTCATGTAGTCAATGGCAAAGGAATTCATGTCGACCCTTCAAAAATCAAGGCAGTACAAGAATGGCAAGCGCCACGCACTCCTACTGAAGTCAGGTCATTTCTTGGCTTGGCGGGATATTATTGACGCTTCATTGCCAATTTCTCTCGTATCGTCGTTCCACTCACGGCTTTGACACACAAGGGAAAACCCTTGGTTTGGGGACCCAAACAAGACGAGGCCTTCCAAACTTTGAAGCAAAAGCTTTGTGATGCACCTATCCTTACACTACTGGAAGGTTGGGAAGACTTTGTGGTTTATTGCGACGCGTCAGGGCTTTGGGTTAGGTTGTGTTCTGATGCAAAGAGGAAAGGTGATAGCCTATGCCTCTAGACAACTCAAAGTGCATGAGAAGAATTATACCACTCACGATCTGGAGCTTGGGGCGGTCGTGTTCACTCTAAAGATATGGAGACATTATCTCTATGGCACCAAGTGTGAAATATACACTGACCACAAGAGTCTCCAACATATCTTCAATCAAAAAGAGTTGAACATGAGGCAACGACGATGGGTCGAACTCCTCAATGATTATGACTGTGAGATTCGATATCACCCGGGCAAGGCAAACGTTGTGGCTGATGCACTCAGTCGAAAGGGTTATGCGAATTCCATTCGTCTCCTATGTTCGCAAATTGTAACCGACATCAAAGATCGAATTCGGGCAGCTCAACATACTTCTGTAACGGAAAATGACGTACGCGATGAGCTGTCTTGTGGAGCTGAACTCAAAATTGAAACCAAATCTGATGGTATTCAGTACTATTTAAACCGTATTTGGATTCCCGATCACGAAAACCTTCGTGATTTCCTCATGAATGAGGCGCACAAAACACGATACTCTGTACATCCGGGAGCCGATAAGATGTATCAAGACCTACGATACACCTACTGGTGGCCTGGTATGAAGAAGGATATCGCTGTTTTTGTTTCCAAGTGCCTTACTTGTTCCAAGGTAAAAGCTGAACATCAAAGACCATCGGGACTTCTTGTCCAACCCGAGATACTTGTATGGAAGTGGGAAAATATAACCATGGATTTCATTACCGGGTTACCTCGCACCTCCAGTGGGTATGACACCATATGAGTAATCATTGACCGTCTTAGAAAATCGGCTCACTTCGTTCCAATTCGCGAGGACTTCAAGAACGAGAAGCTATCTCGTATCTACATCAGCGAGATCATTAGCCGTCATGGTGTACCGTTAAGCATCATTTCAGATCGAGATGGTCGTTTCACTTCACGAACATGGCGAGCCGTGCAGTCCGCTATGGGTACACGTTTAGACCTCAGCACCGCCTTTCACCCTCAAACTGATGGTCAATCTGAGCACACCATCCAAACCCTTGAAGACATGCTGCGAGCGTGTGTCATAGACTTCAAGGGTAATTGGGACACCCATCTACCGTTAGTCGAGTTTTCGTACAACAATAGCTATCATTCAAGTATCGGCATGGCTCCTTTCGAAGCTTTATATGGTCGTAAATGCCGATCTCCAGTATGTTGGCACGAAATTGGTGAAGCGCAAATCACCAGACCTGAATTGATTCAAGAAACAACCGACAAAATCATTCAAATTCGAAACAATCTTCTAGCGGCTCAAAGTCGTCAAAAGAGTCATGCAGACAAACGACGAAAGCCCTTGGAGTTTGGCGTTGGTGATCAAGTACTTTTGAAAGTATCACCATGGAAGGGAATGGTTCGTTTTGGCCAGAAGAGCAAGCTAGCACCACGCTACGTAGGATCTTTCAAGATACTCGAAAGAGTAGGTCCTATAGCATACAAGCTTGATCTACCAGAAGAACTTAACAGAATTCACCCCACGTTCCACGTATCAAACTTGAAAAGGTGCCTCGCTGACGAAAATCTCCATATCCCTCTAGAAGACATTCAAGTTGATGAGTCAATGCACCTTGTTGAAAGACCAGTGGAAATCATGGATTTCGGTGAGAAGCGTTTAAGGCGAAGTCGTATTCCAATCATTAGGGTGCGTTGGGAGTCAAAACGAGGGCCCGAGTTTACTTGGGAACGTGAAGACTCAATGTGCGAGAAATACCCGCATCTCTTTCCAGTTGCAACCACTACTTAAATTTGTACAAATCGGGTTTCGAAAAACCGCCTCAATGTATCAATCAAAGTGGATTTTATTTATGTCGTGTTATTATTTTGTTTTTACAATAATACATATATAATAATAATAATCAAGGTTTAAAAATAAGATAATATAATAACTAATCAATTAAATAATAAATATTAATAATTAATAGATAATTAAAAAGGTTTAATAAAAATAAGGTGGAATCGGGAATCGAACCCGGGTTCCCCCGGACACACACACACTACAAACACCACTGCACTACACATACCGTATGTGCTAGAATCCAAAACTTAATCCATGTATTTCCTGTTGAGTTAAAGTCGGCGACTGCAACCAATCTCCTCACCGGAGATCTCACGAGCAACGCGGTTTCGTTTCGAACTTCCCGACAACTGGCCTCATGTCTATTTTCGGCAAACTTCAATCTTGCTAACTGTCATCTCTGCAATAATTGGCAATCACACAATCCGGTTTCCTAAAATCGAACCCAAACTTTACTCTATAAATACCAAGTGCAACCCCTCATCCAAAAATCGTTCATTTTCACACCTCGTTCCTCTACCCAATAGCCCCTCTGCTAACCGGAAAACTCAGCCAAGTCGCCGGAAATCGAACGCAGGAGACCGTGGGTTTATTTCGCTTCGGCTCTTCGGTATGCCCTTGTTTCTTTCCTTTTGTGTATTGCTTAAAATTTACATAATATACTGATATTAAGGTTAAATTTTTGGGCGGGTGTGAGTATAGTTCAAATTCAAGTTGAAGAAGATGATACGATGTGTTTGTATATATTTATATATATAAGCTTTCAGTCGGGTTAAGCACCCAGCCCAATTGGTTGGGCCGGGTGCAAACTAACCTCATGTCGCCGGTTCGAAACCCCTGGATTACACCGGCCTGACATTTTAAAACCCTTTTTAAATTCACCTTTTCTGTGTAAACTTATTTAGTATATAAGTATAATTAAAATGCATGTATAGCCGGGTTAGACACCTAGCCCAGTTGGTTGGGCTGGGTGCATCACACCATCAAGGTCTCGGGTTCGAGTCCTTTGGCACGCACCGGTCGGATTATTAAAAATCTTTTTGTTAATTTAACTAAATTAGAAATAATCTAAAGTGTGTATAAATATAATTAAAACCAAATTCTTTCGGGTTAGACACGAAGCTCAGTTGGTAGAGCTGCGTGCACGCAACCGAGAGGTCACGAGTTCGAGCCTCACCACACGCATGCCAACAGTGCCATCAAACCGGTCTGACAAGCTGACAGGCTAACAAGATTTTTTTTTATTTTTATTTTTCTAACATTTTATTTTAAGGCCTTATGTTTGATATAAAATCAATTAAAATGTTTAAAAATATATATTTTAAGGGTATAAAATATCAATAAAACCCACCAAAAATAACCTAGGATCTAAACAAAAGTTTAACCTAAATGTTAATTTATTTATTTACCGAGCCATCGCGTTATTATTTCTAGGTTAGTACTTTCTCGTTGATTAAATTCCCAACTCGTGCGCCCTCTTTACCATTCAAGAATACGCACCCAAGGTGAGTGAATCTCTACAAATTACCCGTTTTAATCATGTTTTGGGGTATATCATGTGCCGTACCATATCTTAATTTTATTTAACACTTGTGCTAATATCATTTCGTGATCAAATGTGTATTGCTTGTTATGTGGGTTATACGTGGATACATTTTATCACTTCAGAACAGTCATTTCATTAGACCCATCAGTTCCTCGTGGGATACGGGTTGAGCATCAGGTGCCTCATTAGATCGGCTCCGTTTGATTGAGCCTTGATCTCAAATACATCATCTTTTATGTCATATATTCATTCAATGTGGTTTGTGATTTGTTACATATATACATTTGCTCACATGTGATTTATTCACAATCTTATTTAAACAACAGTAAAATTTATTTACTTAAATGTTTTATCAAGGTTCACTCGCCAACTTTTGTTGACCCAGACTTTTCTGTTTTACGCATGATACAGGTGATCAAGTTGAGGAAAGAAATACCTAGGATGGCCTTAAAAGAATAATCAAGTTATCTTGTTGGAACAATCGTTTGGTTTATGATTTTTGATTGTATGAAATTTTGTGTTGGATACTTGAATTTAATTTGGATTTAATAAATATGAAACTTGTTAGTAAATATCATGAGTTTTGGTGATAACCCAATCATGCTCCGACTTTTATTCCGCTGCGGGTCGGGGTGTGACATTTAAGATAAAACATAATATAATTACATGTATAATATGCACTTTTTAATAAAATAATACCAAACAAAATTACAAATATAAAATCATTGATTTTAGATTTAGTAACAAAGTCTTAATTTTTAAAAATAATTTAAAAAATATATGACTAAAAACATATGACATTATAATATAGTTAACCCATTTATCAACATACAACTTCCCAACTATTCGAACATATTTTTTTTCTATCTTATATTAACTAAATAAATAAAAACTAATATTAAATCTTATCCTACTTTAATTGTCGAATAGGGTACTCTATTTTTCTCATAAATTATTATCCTTAAATTTAAATTGTTAATTTAAGATATCTTAAATAACCATATTATTTATCACCAAAACCAAACTTTGTATTAATATATTATTTATTTTTATTTTCTTTATTAAAAAAAATTATTATATCGATTTTATTAAATAACTTTTAAACAAATTGTATATAACTTTCAATATTACTTTATACTAGTAGGTTGCCCGTGCGATGTGGCGGAGCGACACTTTGCATTGCTGGGTACTTGTTTTTTGTAGTTTTTTCGTATAATATTTTCACAAAAGTTTACTTTTCTTTTCTAAAAGGTTTAGGTTAGTAGCATTATTGCGATGGATACAGGGAGACATGGATAATAACCTATATAAAAATTCAGTCTTCTAGTGTTGTTTCCTATTTAACGCATTTATGCTACTGTCATTTAAAACAACACCCACTGTATTTGTTTCATAAGCATCCTATTAACATTTCAATCATAATCACCTCACCTGACTTGGTTAAATTATTGAAAGTAAAGTTGAGGTGGTTAATACGTTAGAATTAAAAAAAGTTACCGTTGATTCGTCTTTTTTGAACTTGGTTGTTAACTTAAATAACCATGGTGAATATATTTATTTAAAGCAAAGCTGTACTTACCATTCTTGTGTGATTGTGGATAAGAAACATGATGGCTTTGCTTCTCAGTCGCGATCGCTGGAAGTTAGGTGACGTTGGACTTGCAATCGCTTGAGTTGTTGCTACAACAAATAAATACGGATCCAACCGAACAACAAATAAAATGAAACATGATTGTAATAGATTAAGAATCCAACCAAACCATACACAGATTATCAGTGTATAAGACCAGTAATCAACATTACATGTCATCTGTATCGGTACAAGGTTCAAATATAAAATGCCAGTAGAATAAAAGCAAGCTTCTTTGGAATCCTATAGATAAGGGGGGGGGGGGGGGGGGGGGGGGGGGAAGAAATGGCGAGTTGTTTGACCCATTTGGTTAGTTCTTGGGTTTTATACTTGACACACAAACTATTTAAATGGGCACGCAGGTTTGGCCAAAACGATCATTTTTCAGCAAGATTTGAAATAGACATTTAACTTGTTTACCCATTTGACTTGTTCTTAGTTTTTATAAACAATGACTCATTTTTAAATAGACTGGTCATTATTGACACTGCTTACAAGTTACTTTTTAGCATTTTAAAGTTTAAACGACAAAACACTAAGAAAGATCTCTAGGCATGCTTGTCATTTAAAAAACAAATAATGAATCTGCTTTCTCAGCCGTTTCAGCTTCTTTAGAAGTATCAGCCACGATGGTGCTAGGTTCTAATTCTTCTGAATCTAACAAAAATGAACAAATAATTCAACATTCTTTGTTACCCAAACCAAATGAAAAAGTAAGGGTTACATGGTCATACCATTTAACTCACTTCCTTTTTAACCATCTTTCATTTTACACATTTGACCCGTTATAGAGAAAAAATAACTCGAACCAACCCATTTAGAAGAAAGAAATATGATGCTTAAAACCCTATATTACTTGATCGAAAATACAAATGAACATAACACCTAATCGTACTCTAACCAAAGAACTCGCAACTTGAACCTAGTTTTTGTATTCAGTGACGTTGAGGAAACAACCATGATTCTTAGCATCAACACCTAAATGCTTCCAAACGGTGCCACTATTCATCAAAGTTGATTCATTCACAAGCAATAGCTACATAAACATCAAATCAGATTTATGAAAAGATCATGTGACTGGAAAACAAATCTAGAAAAAACAACCAGATTGTTTCATATGTTCCTTTAACATAGATCCTTAAGCCACGTAACATATAATTAAGCATTGTAAAAAATTGACAGATACATGAATAACAAATCAAACATACCTTCAAGAGTCCAGCCACACGTCCTTGGAACCAAAAGCAACATAGAGGCAGTAGATGTGTGGAATGATTCTACAAAGAGATAACTCATCTCAACTCAACTGGTGACATAATTTAATTGAATAAAAAATTTTAAGAAGGCATTTTACATGATGACTCACACCTTATTTAACTGCAACCATACTTCTTGCAGCTTCAAATATAACATTTCCATTGATTTTGTACAAAGTCAAAACATAGAGTATAATTTGAAACACTACCATGTTTACTTACTTTTGTAGAATAACAAGCAGCAGCAAAGAATATCTGTTAAATCTTATTTAATAGCAGCTGCTCGTAGCTGAATATCTGTTAAAAATTCAATGTGTAAGCATGGAATAATAAATATAACTTAGAAATAAAAATTATATTTCAAACATATAATTTATTAATTTCAAATAATCTTTGAAGTATCAAATCACTAAATTACTTTGTCCCTTCCAACTGCATCGGCTTTACACATGTTTATCCATTATTCACAAAACTAAAAGGGTTCAATTTCTACTGCAAAGAAAATGATTCAAGATCGTAAATTACATAAAGAAAACTTAAATTAAAAAAACATGGATATGTATCTGCATAATCAGCGAGATAATATGTTGAACAACAATATCTAATTCCCCTTCGTTGTAAAACGATCCTGTGACAGCTAGGTTTAATTGCTCTTCACAACCAGGTGATAAGCTACCATAAGGTTATCTTGAATATGATGACGATATTTGTGATGATGGTTGTGGTCAGCATTGGTTCAGCCTTACCTTCGTTGGAACCCTAGTCTCCTACATCGAGTGCATCAGAGGTGGCTCAACCATTGTCGAAAAGCTGTAACAACCGGCATTGGTCACAATCGTAATCACCCGATGCAACATACAATGAAAGGCACATGTACCCAAATGTGATTTACTTATTTTTAACATGATAGGTTTAATGTGTTGTGCATTATGTATTAGATTTTGGTTAAAAATAAGGGATTAAAATGTAATTATGATGGATAGAATAAAAGGTAACTATAGTTTAAAAGAATAATTTACCCTTATTTTAGTGTTTTACCTTATGTATTGAAGGGAAAAAAGTTTTTATTTTTAGGGGTATCTTAAAATGCCATTCCCTCATGCATTTACATAGAGAGTCTCTTAGCATGTTGAAATCGATCAACTACTTTTACATTTTAATCTGCACATTAATACTGATCAAGACAACTATTAAAACGTCGACAAAAAAGAGTACGTCGTCACTGTACCTTTGGATAATTTTAAACATTATAATTTATAAAATATGACAAGAATACGTAAAAGAATTATAAGTTTGTTGTGGAGGGGGAAAGTGTAACTAACTATTCATAATTTTGTTAAAACAAAGGGATTTAAGCGTAATTAGATGAGTGACTAAAATATAATTAGTGTTTGAAAGACTATCTTACCTTCATTTTAGGAGTGTATTTATAAATAAAGAGGAATAATTTCTTATTTTTTGGGTATCTTAAATTGCCATTCACTCATGCATTATAATATAGTATAGATATAAAAATTAGATTTATTATGGGTTTTTTTAAATATAAGTTATATTTTATCGCTCATGGCTGCTTATTTGCTTCTTGAATAACATATTTGACCACTGTATCTTCTTTTCAATAATCATCTTCGCAATCACCATATCTATTACGTACTGAGTATATCCATTAGTTTTTTTAAATATAATTTTCTTATTATTTGATATATAAAATCATATTTATTCAAGCTGTATAAGACACGAGAGTTTTTAAAGATGTAATTTTTTTTATTATTTGATAAACAATATATATTTATTCAATCCGTGTAATATGCATGGTTTTAAAGATATAATTTTTATTATTTGATATATAAAATTACATTTATTTAACAAGTACAATATGGTTCTTATAAATATAACTTTTTATTATTTAATATATAAAATTATATTTATTCAATCTGTGCAATAATGGGGTTTTTAAAGATATATTGCTTTATTATTTAGTATATAAAATTTATTTATTCAATCTGTATAATATACGGGGTTATAACCTAATCTAAATATATAAATAATAGTGTTGAATAGTTGTAAACTAACTCGTGACTTTCAATAGAATGGTATACGTGTACATGACGTAACCTCCATATCATGTTATGTAATGTAAATATTTATGTTACATAAAACAATATTAGCATTAAAAATTAAGAATACTCATCATAGATTTTGTTAAGATGTATAACAATCACATAAACTATTACATCTATTACTTCATTTTATATATGACTATTATCCATTCAAATGTTATATCATAAGTGGGGGTTTGCATAGGTTGATTTTGGTTTGTAACAGAATAAAAACTGAAATTTCGTTTATGGGATTTTGTAAATGAAATGGTTAACAAATTAATTATAATATTGGTAAATAATTATAATTAGGTAATAAGTATGGTTGAACAAAAATATTAGATCATGGGTTAGTGAGTCCATTTTGTTTAATAAAAATGTCATATTTGGATTAACATGTCTAAATGATTTAACAAATGGTAGTAATTTGGTTGTACAAAGATAAAATGGTAAACAAAACAAATAGTTTAAAATTAGTAAACAAATATATAACTTATAAGTTCAACCGGCCAAAACTGCTTCGTACCTTTATAAATTTATCACATTCGTTTTCAACTTGTCACATTGTTTACAAGTTGATTACAAACCATCAATCTGTTTTGAATTGCCAACCCGTTTGACTTTTCTAGATAAACAAGTTTTACAAGTCATCATGTCATCATTACAATCGCACATATGGTTTTGAACACACATTTGTAACTGATTTGAAACATCATGTCTCATTACATTCATGCATGCTTCATACGTGGACACGTTGTAGACATCGTTATAAATTTAAATGTACTATTGTAATTGGTTTAGACACATCATTGTATCTAGTTTTGACATACACTTGTGATTGGCAACTTATACACACATGTAGTTTAATGGTTAAGACACATCATTGTATCTAGCTTTGACACACACTTGTGATTGGCAACACAACTGTAGTTTACACATACGGTACATTGTATCAATATTCTTTAAAAGTATCATCCTTTTATGAAAAAGGATATAGCAAATATCAACTGAACTTAAATTGAAGATAATACACGTTTAATCCTCTCTTTTTTTTACATTTTTATCCACACTTTATTTCTATATACATACACACATACCTATATACCGATGTGTATATATCCAATATGAAGTTAAAGCTCAAATGAAAATCGATATATGTTATATATATTATTATTTATAAGAAGTATATATTTGTTTAACAAACTAAAATAAGAAATCAAGTGTGTATTATTAGTCTCCATTAATAAATTAGTTAAAATTCCCTTTGTATCTCTCCTTAGATTGGTTTCAAATTTTCATGGTGTTTATAATCTTGTAGTGAAAAGTGATGGTTGTGTGATTTTCAAGATATGTGCACCTTTCTTCGTCGTCCGTTGGCAGCTTGCCACCGTGACCACTACAAAAAAAACATTAATACAAGTCATACAAATATTTAAGTTTCTAAAACTACTACCCTCCTCCCACTTGTCACACACACTCAACTCCTACTCCATATAAACCATTACTCTTACTAAAAACTAGGACAACTTCAACTACAAGATCACAACCCAATCTATCATCATTTCCTCCATATTCTTTGGTTTCATCTTCTTCATGGCTTGTTCCGATGATCAACAACCGAATTTCAAACATTTTTGCAAGGTTTGTAAGAAGGGTTTCATGTGTGGGAGAGCTTTAGGGGGGCATATGAGAGCTCATGGTGTCGGGGATGAGATTGAGGGTCTTGACGATGGAGATGATCCGACCACTGACTGGGATTCATCGTTTGTTTCGTCACCAGAAATGGATGAGGATGAGGATGTGAATGGTTATGGGCGTCGTGGTGGTGGAAGTGGGTGGTGTAAGAGGAAGAGGTCATCTAGGGTTTGTGCTAGCGAAAGCGAAGAAGATATCGCGTTGGCTAAATGTTTAATGGCGTTATCAAACACTAGGGTTGATTTGATGGATATAGAGCCGGAGGAACAAAAGAGAAACCCTATTTTCTCTCCGGTGTTTTTATCAAATTTTACAAAACCACCACCACCGCGGGTGAATAAAGCCAAAGGGGTGGTGGCAAACACCACCCCTAAAGGTATGTTTGAATGTAAAGCATGTAAAAAAGTATTTAATTCACATCAAGCATTGGGCGGGCATAGGGCGAGTCACAAGAACGTTAAAGGTTGTTTTGCAACACGAAACGACCAGTTTGATGAAAACCTAACGGATGAAGATGTTATCGTCCATAGCGATGTTAAACATACAAGCACCTACCAATCAGACAATGAACCTAACACAAGTTCAGTCGCATTGGCAGGGCGAAAATCAAAGGTGCATAAGTGCAACATTTGTAGTCGGGTTTTCACATCCGGCCAAGCCCTAGGTGGCCACAAAAGGTGCCATTGGCTCACCTCGAATTACACACCAAACAACTATATAGGTAAGTTTAACTTCCATGAACACATTGAACAACTTCATCAAAGAGCTTTAGCTATACCTAAAGAACTCGACCTTAAACTCAACCTCCCGTTTTCTTGTAACACCACCAACACAACACGCCAGGAACCGCAAGTTCCTATGAACGAAAAAGAATATCATAAACATCAAGCAAACAAAACCAATGGTGATCATCATGATGATCATATTGCAACAACAACAATGGAGAATGTAGATGGTGAAGATGAGAATAAGATGAAGTTGGCTAAACTCAGTGAGTTGAAAGACATGAATAATACAAATGGGAGTTCATCTTCATGGTTACAAGTTGGTATTGGTTCAGTTACTGATGTGGCTCCTGACCCATAACTTTTATACATATTTTTTATTGTTTATAAAAGTTTTATACCAAAACAAGTATATATGTAGGTGAGAAGCTGTAATTAACTTTGTCATGTCTTATGTATATCTCTTTAACAAATTTGTAAATGATATGTGATCAAAAGTATAAATAATAATTTTACTACTGCCTTACGTACTTATGCAACACAATTAAGAACTTGCATGGGAAAAGCTATCTGAAATTAAGGGACTTTAAGAAGATGTTTGAGTACTTGAGGGCAGTGACAGATCTAGAAAATGCGTATAGGGGTAACATTTCAATGAAAATGGGTAACGAAATCGAAAAAATGTTATTTTTTTTCCAAAATTTATACTACCGTTAGAGCGTCAAGGGGCAACGTAGGTTGCCCCTTCTATCACTCTAGGTCCGCCCCTGATTGAGGGGCCATTTTTGTAAAAGTTTTTTTTTCTAAACGGCAAGTATTATTAGAAAACTAGCAAAATACTAGAAAATGCAAGTATTATTAGAAAAGTAGTAAGATACTGGACGGAAAAAGATGCAACGAATTACATTGAGAAAATAAAGGTACACCACGAATTCCAATCCAAAAAATGCATATTCACCCTACGTTTGATCCATAAAAATGTATTCGATTTGACCGTTTCCACGACTACACCTTGTGATTAAGATTTTCCGTTAAGTTTTTTAATTGTAAAGTTTTTTTACATCTTATGAAGTTATGCATATCTTAAAGAAAAATCCCTTACATGCGAAACGACGTCGTATCAGTGTATCACGTAAATAACTTTTCACTTGATCTTTATCTGTTTACTTTGAAAACATCTTAAACAAAGGGACTTAAAGAAGATACTTGAATAAATGAGGGACCATTTTTGTAAATTATGATATCATATTAAGCTGAAATAAATTTATCCCAAATCTTAGGGTTTTTGTTCATTTGTTCATATATTTGTTACAGATATTTTCGTCAATCAAACACGAAATCAGGTAATAATATAATCACTGGATCTTTATCTGTTTAATGCTTATGATTCTGATTTTATTTTCGATCTGTGTTGATCTGTGTAACCGTATTTAGCCCTAATTTGTATGTAAAACCCTGATATCAACTAATTTTGCAAGTTTATGAGAGATTTTGCGGTAGTTTTTTTGTGAATGAAGCACATGTACACTGAATTCATTTGATTTACACTCGAATTGTTGTGATTCTGCGTCTGTTTGGATTTGCATGATGTAATTAGCCCTAATTCATATATTAAACCCTATTTTTTAACTAATTTTGCAAGTTTTGCGGTAGTTTTTTTGTGAATGAAGCACCTGTAGACAGAATTGCTTTGATTCACACTCTAGTTCATGTGATTCTGCGCCTGGTATGATTTGTGCAACTGTAATTAGCTTTAGTTCGTATGTAAAACCCTAATTTATAACTAATTTTGCATGTTTTTGAGAGATTTTTCAGTAGTTCTTTTGGAATGAACCACTTGTACACAGGATTGCTTTGATTTATCTGCTTTTTCAGTGCTTTTAATTCTGTTTTTACACTCAAATCCAAAGCTAAGATTGGAAAACCAAACATTGTTATACTATGTTTGAACCCTAGACATTTGGTTTGACGAAATTTGGGATTCTTTGAGAAAGGTTAATGTTGGGCTAGATGTAGATCCTGCTCTGGGGTCCTTTCCTCTGTAGAAGAAGTTATACACTTTGGTAATGTCTGATGATTTCATATTCTGCTGTAATCTTGATATGAATTCTAATAGTTCAGTGATTAAAGAAAGAAAAAATGATAAACATAGCCCCAAAGTATACTAGTTTAAGGTTTTTGGGTGGTTAAGGTACAATAGTTAAAGCATAGCCACCATGTTTAGTAAAACCTTAAAGAAAATGAATGTTTGACAAACTTTAGTATAGATTCTAACAATCAGAAAATGTATGCGGTGAGATTCGTACCATTCTTCTTGTTTTTACGACTTGAAAGTGTAAAGCTTTTCATTGGCTCATAGTCTTGTAGGTTTGTATCACACGTTATGCCAAGTTTCCATGCATACAGTCATAGGTTTAATCCAAATATTAACCTGCAGATTCTTTCTTTATGGAGTAGGATGAATGATGTTTGATCAAATTTGAGAAGCGATCGGAACTTAATTTTCTCTTTTATTCATAGTAGTCAATAGCGGTCGCTATGGTCGCTATAGTGAATGGCATAGCGTATAGGTCGAAGGTCGCTACAGGGTATGTAGCCATAAATAGCGGGATTTCAGTTTTTAATATAAATAGTGATTAAGTATAGCTATAAAATAGCTGGAGTTTAGGTTTTTGTTAAATATACATGTAATACGAGAGTCTTTTGATATAATATAGCGGTCGCTATGGTCGCTATAGTGAATGGCATAGCGTATAGGTCGAAGGTCGCTAGCGGGATTTCAGTTTTTAATATAAATAGTGATTAAGTATAGCTATAAAATAGCTGGAGTTTAGGTTTTTGTTAAATATACATGTAATACGAGAGTCTTTTGATATAATATACATATCAGATTTTTAAATTTTCTTTTCTAGTGTAGCTCTATTTCTAAAATAGAGCCTGCTATTTATCGCTACTCGCTATGTAGCATATAGGTACCTTGTCACTATTCTCCGTTAACATCTATGCCTTTATTGTTCTTTAAACAAATAGTATTATTCTTGACCTTTTCGTAGATTGCATGATGAATCTGTGACCTATTAATGTGTTTAATTAAAATGGACTCAAAATGATTAATTATATATACGAGTCAAAATGGATAAGGGACTGGGCGGGAGATCAACCATTGCACCTACGCTAGTTTTCCTTTTTATAGAATTAAATTAGTGTTTGCAATATGATCTTTGAAAATAGAACCACTTTTAAAGTTTTATGCATTGTGAATACACAGAGGGAAAGAAAACATGATGAAGCAATCCAAAGATCCATTTAAAGTGGCAGAGGAATCACCGCCAGATTCACCAGCCGGTCATGCCGACCCGCAACTCAAGATCCAACCGTACAACCCACTGTTAGTACCCAGGGAGCTGATGCTGATAATAGTATTCATCCTTCAAACCAGCAAAAAGCAACAGTCAAATCAGCCTCCACAACAGCAGCTGGCAAGTCCGTTAAGAATAAAGAAGATGATGACGAGGAAGAAGAGGAAAACATGGACGTTGAACTTGGAAAATTTCCATCCTCTAGCGATCCATCCAAGTTAGCCAAGATGCAGTAAGTTTTCATGTGTTAACTTTGTTTTAACTTTTAGCTGTATATCTTGTGATTTTGGGTGACATACGATGACTGATGAGATCCTTTTATTTATCGGTGGCAGTTATAACCTACTTAACTAAAAGTTGGTTGATGTGATATATATTTTATCTTCAACTGGTCAGACGGTTACAATTTAAAAACTTACCTGAAGTGATCCAGAATGTAGTAAATGCTTACAACCTCCTGAATCACTTAATACAAAATAAGTAGAATATTGTAAATAGTATACTAATATTGTATCTGTATACTTTACTTATTTATGAAATTAGAATATTAACAAAAAAGTGTTAACGGATCAACCTACCTGTTTAGACATGTATTCAAAACTATCCATTTTGACTCGTTAACCAACTTACTAACTTTTCCCATCTATGAGGCTTATTTTTTTATGATGTATTCATGAAGAATATTGTACATAGAATTTTTGTTTAAGTTTTGTATGTGATGCGTAGATACAAATCTTTTTGATGCTATTTTTGCAGGTCTATTTTATCTCAGTTTACTGAGGATCAAATGAGTAGATACGAATCTTTCCGAAGATCTGGATTTCAGAAATCTGTCATGAAAAGGGTATATCTTTCTTCATATTCCTTTTTGTGGGTCCCATCTCAACACTTGTAACACACACGGTCTACTATTTATACCATATAAAGTACAATGAATGTACCATCTGATCTGGTTACTTTTGTCGTTCTTTGTGTTCACGATATGCTTGAAACTTCACATTGAGCATAATCTTAATCATCTTTTAACAATTTCAATTTGTAATCTGTGTGATTAACATTTATCGTTATGTTGTACCATAAATGCAGTTATTAGGTAGCATCACCGGAAGCAATAAAATTTCAATGCCTATGACCATTGTAGTGTCAGGAATAGCAAAGATTTTTGTTGGTGAACTAGTTGAAACAGGTATGTAGACACCGTCTACTATTTATACCATATAGAGATATATGAAAGTACCACAAACGCTTTTTGTCATTATTTTAATGTTTTATATATTAAATGCATTAATTATGATTACAAAACGAGTATTGCATTATTGAAATAAGAGTAAAGTACACTGATGGTCCCTGTGGTTTACCAAAATTTTGGATTTGGTCTCTAGCTTTCCAATAGTACACGGATAGTCCCTGTGGTTTGCACTTTGTAACGTGTTTAGTCCCAACCAACAAATCTAAAGGTTTTAGCATTTCCAAGTTTGGGGCTAAATGCGTTACAAAGTGCAAACCACAGGGACCATCCATTTACTTTTTGAAAAAGTTGGGGACTAAATGCGTTATAAAGTGCAAGCCACAGGGGCCGTATGTGTACTTTTGGAAAACTAGGGACGATATCCAAAATTTGATAAACCACTGGAACCATCCATGTATTTTACTCTTATAATAATAAACAAAATCTTTGAGTAAAAACAATTTTTGGGGTTATATGCGTTAAAAATAGACTTTGACGAGTTTCAATCCGTTCGGACACAAATGACCTGCTCCCCATTTTATTGAATTTGTTTGAGATAAAAACACAACCCTGGTAAACTCGTTCATGAGCAAATTGGTCGAAATTGACACATGTGACGGAGCATAATATGAGAGTGATTATGACTTTGCAGCCAAGGTAGTGATGAGAGAGAGGAAGGAGAGTGGACCAATCAGACCATGCCACATACGAGAGGCACACAGAAGGCTTAAACTAGAAGGCAAGATACCAAAAAGATCAGTTCAGAGGCTGTTCCGGTAGGGAGTTTGGTTTTCATTCATGTTAAGTCTTTGTTTTGGGATTTGAAACATGTGTGTGATGCTTTAGGCATGTCTGTAAAGCTTATTGCTAGCTAGAACCGAGTTATAGTTTTAACTGTTGTAATGTCATTGGTTGGATTTTTTCGTGTCTAGAGAAGATGGTGGTTTTTGTTGTAAAATTCTCACTCTTAACGACCAACATCGTTTTATTTGTTAAGCATCCGCTGTGGACCGGAGCCCCATGGACCTTCACGACATTTTTGGCAAAATTCCCTATCGAACCCAAAAACCCTCACGGATGGCACCCACTCTCCAATGCTCGCCTTCTTTAGAAGGTCCATAGCCACGAACGTGCACTCTCTCGCTTCAACTTCTTTCACGTCTGCACTCCCTCTTTCTACATTGGAGTCCATGGAGCTATAAACCGCCCATCACGGATGCTCTTATAAAATTATAATTTTGGTCATGAACATTAGAGTATAATTTTAATTTTATATGGAAAGACTTGGATTTGCTTTGACATAGAAGTGACAGTCATGGTTGATAAGAATAAAAAGTTATATGATTTAATTCAATTGTTTAAAGGTCTAAGATGATGTATTTCAGGTTTTTATAATGCATTAGATGAAGCTAACGAGGTAGTCGTCGAAGATGATATTTTGGGAAACATCGACTATTGACGATGCATTAGACAAGTCAATTTTGGTTATAGGATCGAATTTTGGGCGATTCATTAGACAAGTCAATTTTGGTATCCTGAACTTGTTATAGGATCGAATTTTGGGCGACACTTGGTTCGAAGTTGAGTGAGGGGAGTCCTTCTAAATGTCCGACGCAATATTAGAGATGAAATTGAAGTGTTTGATACATAGGTGGAAATTTGATATGACATGTTTGGATATGTTTAAAAGTGAATGCATTGAATATACTGGTATATCTACATAACAAGCGAAACAATACCATATAATCCATATCAATGACAATAAATCACACATAATATGTTACAATTCACATTCATTTACTTGG
This sequence comes from Scalesia atractyloides, assembly GCA_947069175.1. Lineage (NCBI taxonomy): Eukaryota > Viridiplantae > Streptophyta > Magnoliopsida > Asterales > Asteraceae > Scalesia > Scalesia atractyloides. Next base: position 97,159,900 of record CAMTDV010000008.1, read on the forward strand.
CCACAGATTGTCATTCATCATTGTAAAACCCTAGACCATATAGGTATTCATGATTCGAGCCAATTTTGCTCGAGCTTGACTTACATTTTAAACAAGCTAACTCGGCTCGACTCGAATTGGGAAAATGTCACATAATAGCAACTAAGTTTCAAAAGTGTTCTAATTAGGTCACTTGTATCCTTTTTGTCTCAATTGGAATCAAATCGAGTCATGTCCTTTTTTCCATGTGTTAAGAAAAAAATGGAGCATAAGATGTTGAAGTCGGATTATTTTAATATATAAAACTATATTTATTAAAAATAAAAACATTTTAATTACATTAAAAAGTAAGAAAACAAGTTAAAATCCACGTCATCACTTGAGGTCAGCATCAAATAAAAGAAGAAAAAAAAAAACAAAAATCTACATGACCACGCTTACCTATGAAATAGATGAAAAACCAGGGACGGATCTACCATAAAATAAGGGGTAGCCCCCGCTACCCCTTAACGCTCCGATGGTAGTGTAAATTTAGAAAAAATTGACATTTTTTAATGTTTTTTCGATTTCGTTACCCCTTTTCATTGAAACGTTACCCCTATAAATATTTTGTAGATCCGCCACTTTGAAAAACCCTTTATTTTAATGAAAAATGGATGTTGGGTGACCTGATTGACACACTTTTGAAACTTGAGTGATCTAATTAGAACATTTTTATTTAATTACTATTCTACATAGTCGCCCACTCGAATTCATAAATCGTATATGAAAGCTGAGCCCAAACCCGACTCAGTTTGAACTCAAGCCAACTCAACTCTATTTAGTTCGATGATTACACTATTTTATACTTATATTCTTTCATATATATTTTTGTTATGTTTTTCTTTATATCAACACTTTAATTGAAATGACACCCGTTCATTTTTCTTTTATATAAAAGGAAAACGGATCCTCTACTCTTTGGTTTTCTTTCAACAATTTCCCACTTGAAGTCTTTTTCCTTTTTTATTGGAGATCCTTTCGGAGATTCGTAGGATTATCCGTTCCTTAATCCAATATTCCATGACCAAAGCTACAGAGACAGCAACTTGTCACCTAAAATATCTACAACCATGTCACGTGTTCAACACCGCCTTTCACGAATTACTTGTCGTCTAAACACTAAACCTTGCGTCATTATTACTTAATAAAAAATATTATTATATAACCACATATTACCGACGTCGGTAGAATATTATACATACATATATATATATATGTATATATACTTTAACTTACATTGGTACCGGTATTATCGGAACCAGTATTGTTATTTGGTTTTATGATTTTCGATAAATATAAACACGTGTCGATGTCCTTTTTAGCATATCAGGTTTATTTTATGGTTATACAATACAACTTTTGTGTAATTAACCATTGTAAATACGCCTTTTAGTTTTGTAAAATTGAACAATACCACCCAAACAACATTGGTACAGGTAACGATATTCATTTTAATAGTTTTTTTTGTTTCAATATGAATTGGTTTTAGTATTTTTTTTTCAATAATGGTACTGTACTGCAACGTAACTTTGTAACTCGAAACTTTATACTTGCAATTTTATTTCATTAGGTGAACACTATTGTATGTTTCGTACATATACCGAATTTCAGCCACATCACACGAGACATTCCACTTGTTTAGCGTCTGTATATGGGGTGTAAACGAGCCGAGCCCGAGCTCGATTAATTTATGAGAGCTTGAGCTCGACTCTCAAGCTCGAGCTCAGTTCGGGCTTGATTTGTTTATTATCTATTATATAATATACTAAATAAAAATAACAATAAATAATAGACTTGTTTAGACTCAGAAGCTCGGGCTCGCTTACTAAACAAGACAGCTCGTAAACAAGTTTAAATAAGCTCGGCTCGGCTTGTTTGCTAGACAACTTTAAAGAAAGGTAAATGTTATTAAATATTAATAAAAACTAATATTACACTAAGACTCGATAAGGCTCGACGAGCCTGGTAAACTTCACATGTCTGGCTCGAGCCCGGGCTTTATAAGCTTTATTTTAAGCTCAACCTCGGCTCGGACTCGATAAGACTCAGCTTATTACGAGTTTTTTTCCAAACCGCTTGGCTCGTTTGCATTCATGCTCAAAACTTCTCAAGTGTAGATATTTTTATAAGTGTAGATATCTTTATAGTTAAAAAGGGGTAACTTTGTAGAATAGTAACCAAGTTTTAAAAGTGTTCCAATTAGGTCATTCAAGTTTCAAAAGTATTCTAATCAGGTCACTCAACATTCATTTTTTATTAAAATTAAGGTTTTTTCATCCATTTCACAGGTAACCGTGGTGATGTGAATTTTTGTTCCTTTTTCCCTTTCATTTGATGCTAACGTCCAGTGATGACGTGGATTTTAACTTGTTTTTTCAATTTTTAATGTTACTGAAGTGTTTTTATTTTTAATAAATAGAATTTCATATATTAATATAATTAGCATCTTATGCTCCATTTTTCTCTTGACACATGGAAAAAAGGACATGACTCGATTTGAATGCTAAGTTATCTAATTGGGACAAAAACAATACGAGTGACCTAATTAGAACACTTTTAAAACTTGATTACTATCCTGTGACATTTTCTCTTAAAAAAAGGTAAACCAACGGACGTTATCAAACATTATATACTCATAAAAACGGTGATACTACTTTTTGTTGGTCTAAAGCATGAATATTACTAACGGAATATGCCAATAATTCTCTTCCGTCCACGACTCAATTCATACCTTTTTCTCTAACTGCCACTTCATTCACGCCAAGCATATGCTCTCTAAATATTCTAAACCCTTTACTGCTAATAAATTCTCACAAATTTTACATTTTTCATTACAAAATTTGATTTTTGTGATGTGGGTATTTTAAATTTTGAGTCCTTTAACAATACCCATATTCCGGTTTTAAGGTCTTGTTTGATCAATAAAACCGGAAAATGAAATTCGGTAAGAGGTTGAAGCAACATGTTGAAGAAACTTTGCCTGGGTGGCGTGATATGTACTTGAATTACAAAGATTTGAAGAAGCTTGTGAGATTGATATCTTCGTCGTTATATGGGAAATCAGAAGCCAAGTTTGTGTATCTTTTGAACATTGAGATCGATAAGTTTAATGCGTTTTTTATGGAACAAGAAGAGGATTTCATTATTCGTCATAAGGTTAGTGTATGTGCACACAATCATAAATTTATACATTTGTTGCTACGTTTAATAATAATTTGGACTCGTGAGTCTCTTTTTTTTTGTCTTGTATATGGATTAGCTTGAACTCTAAGTCGATCTCGGGTCATTTCTTTTGTGTATAGACTAGGAAGAACTCTAAGAAGATTCGTGTGTACAAATTTTCTTGCAAGTTACAATACCCTTTATATAAACTACGTGTCAAAATAACAGCGTTTCTATTGATAACTGTTTTGTCTTGTATTATTATATTACAACGTGGTGTCACTTACAAGTTACAATCCTTATCACATACTAGAGACCGTTTGTATAAGCGTCTACATATCAATTAGTGTTCAAAAGCGGTTAAGATGACTTAGCCATCGCGTTGACTAGTCAATGGCATGTGACACTAAGGATCAAGTTTTTTGGTTTTTCTCATTATGTGTATCTATTTTCTTGAATATGTAGGAATTGCAACAAAGAATAAAGAGGGTGAATGAGAGTAAACCATCTTCACAAGAAGAGTATGAAGAAGAGATGGCAAGAATTAGAAAAGACATTGTTGACTTCCATGGTGAAATGGTGCTTTTAGTCAACTATAGCAACATTAACTACACCGGTAACAAAAGAAAAGTCAAACTTGTTGACCATTTTACGTCCAATCAAATTATTAAAGCTAAGAGTTTTTTTTTTAATTTCATGGGCCATGTTTGTAGCATATCTCAGGCCCATTAGCTCATAAAAATCTTGAATTTTTGGCATAGGGATGGCCAAGATTTTAAAGAAATACGACAAACGAACCGGTGGATTATTGCGTTTACCGTTCATCCAAAAAGTCTTGGAACAACCGTTCTTCACTACCGAGCTCGTCTCAAAGCTAGTGAAAGAATGTGAAACCATCATCGATGAGCTTTTTCCGACAGCGGTGGTAGCAGTAGAGATGAAAGAGGCAGCAATCACGATGGTGGGAGAAGGAATTTTTAAAAACACCGTTGCAGCATTGATGACAATGAAAGAGATTAGGAAAGGGAGCTCGACTCGAAGTCATTTTTCTCTCCCGGCTCTTAGTTTGCCGGATACCGAACTTATTCGTTCCTTTCAACTCAACTCACCCATACCTACTATATAACTTCATGTTTTCATTTGTGTAGTGGTATGTAATATGTATTAATCCCTTCTTATAAATATAGTTCTTGAACTATTAGAACTTGAAATTTATGTGAACCACAATGAATGGGGAAATTATAGAAATTTGGTATTTTCCAATACTACAAATTTCTAACCATTTTTTAGATTTTTGCTTTGGTTTTCATTCGGGTATAACCATTATTTTTATTGTTAGGGAAATTTAAATATTTGATTTAAGTAATTATTTATCTTGGGATTATCATTGTAGGTAAAGTAGAGAAAATTATATAAAAATAACTAAATTTGGAAAAGTAAGTGTAATGAAAGTTGTTGTTATTGGCCTTTGCTAGCAGCTTGTTAGGTTGGTATAGTTTTAATGAAAGTTGTCGTTAAAAAAAGTTAAGTTTTAGCAACGATTACTAAATTAGAATTTTGCTAGTTGATACTTGATTATAACCAAAATATCAGATATGAGAATTTGGTTATCATCAATTACTTGGTTTTTTATGTTATTTTAGTTAAACTAAGGAAGAAAACTATAATAGTAACAAAGTTGTATAGTTGTTCTGTTTAGCTCATGATTATAAAGAAAAAAATGTTAAGATTATGTTTCACAGATGATCTTTGTGCTAATTTCACAGATTATATTTCAATTTTTTTATTCTTGCATTGGGTGATGTTAAAGGTTTATGTTTAGTTCATGCAAGGATTTCTTTTCTACCCATATATCCTTATGGCTAAAGGATGTGGTCATGACTCTCATGATCATCATTACCTTACACATAGACGTCATGTCGTCTACCTCTAATTCATCATCCAAACCACACCTTAAAGGTGTGGTCATTACCCAAACCACAATCCATTTTATTATTTTAATATATTTTTGTCTCAAAAGTCATCAAATGGAGGGCCGTGGTAACCGTGGTTTAATCCACGCCAACCACCATCAATCAATGAGAGGGGGGGGAGGGGGGTATAGCATTCCATTCATGTTTCTATTTGACGAATCATGTTCCAACCATGACCCTCACACCCTTTAAGAACATCCAACCCACCCTCACTTGTTTCCTCTTCCCCTAAAAACGACATGGCTTCCCCAACATACGACGTTAACCTTCGGTGACTCCAGATCCAACGACTGAAGAAACACGAATGGGTACATAAGATCATGGAGCGCTAACCTATCATGGTGTAAGGAATTCGATGATGCCGAATTTGTCACAATCAAAGTAGCAAAAACTGTTAGTTTCTATAACCCCATAATTGGTAAGACTTGTCTTAAATTGATTTGGGTAGTTTTGGAGAAAGTTTTTGTAAATGTACTTTCTTAACCATTAGGTTGTGAAGGAAGTTGTTTACTTGATGGCGTTGTCGACCGACATGGGGTGTGAGAGCATTCACATTCAACTAGGGATGAACATATGGTATCAAATACCGTCTCGATCCCGATACCAAACTGTATCGAATTTTTTCGCTGCCGGAACCGGTATCCACTTTTTGGCATTTCGATATCGGTACTGGTAAAATACCGAATTTTACCTTCAAAATACCGATATCGTACCGATACAGATACCATACTGTACCATACCGAATAATTTTTATAGTTTCCAATTTACATATCCTTTTCGACATATCACAACTTTATTTTTTTAGCTTTCTCTTTTAGCTGTTATAGTGAGTGTCGATGCTGAAACAAACCGAACTGATACCAACCGAGTTTCTACCGCATAGCAGACGGAAACCACTAGTTATAGTATTAAAATCTAAAAGCTTTTTAAACTAAAAAAAATGATTACATTATTTCCATTTGATCTCACTTGCGTCGTCTTGTTCTTGTTGCGTAAACATCTTTCTTCAAAAACAGTCGAATCAATTAACCCTAATTCGAGAAACCCCAATCTATTCACCAGGTAATTTCTCCATTCAAACCTTTAATTTGCTCATGTTCATCGTTAATTTGTGTAGCTTGTTGAACTAACCCTAATTCGTTGAAGAGTTGTTATTTTACTTTCGGATTTATCGGTCAAAATTAGTGTAACTTTTGTTATCATGACTCGAATAATCAAAGATTCTCAGTTATTGATAAAGTGAAGTTGCAGGTCAATTACATGTTTGTTATATGATCATTTTGGTTCTAAATGATTCAGAAGTTCAGAATCGTAACTAATCAATGAGCTAAAACCAGTGGGTTGATTAATTGTTTTTCCAAAACCAAAGTAGCGGATCGGTTGTGGTTATCGGTGTTTCCGTACCCACGGTCTCACCGTAACCGAACTGACATGTAATAAAGTCTTTTTATTGGACTTTTAATCATTTTTTAATATTTGATGTTTTTGGTTGAACGTTTGAAGTTGGGTTATATCTTATCGTCGTTTTGGTTGAACGTTTGTTTGAATTTAAGGATTATGTCATGTCATTTGTTGAATAAACGGTATTAATATCATAGATTATATGTATTTTAACAATTTAATCCACATGTGCAATGAGCTATTGCTAGATGACTGATTGATAAAGATCTGTTTTGCCACCTTTTTGGTTTGAATAGGTATGACACAACACGAAAACACGATACGAACCTAACACGGAATTCGTGGGTTTAGTCTAAATGGGTCTCGTCAAAACCATGGACACGTTGGCTTGTGTTTATGTTGACTTGCAGGTTTACGGGTTGACCCGTTTAACCTTTTTATATATTAATTTTTCTTTTAAAAATGTATTTTTATGTCATAACTTTAAGATGGTCAGGTGGTCGGGTTAGCCTACTGGTAACACGACCCGTTTAACACCCCCTAGGTTTGAAGGCTTCGGTTACTTAATGAAGAACAGTTTTTGATTAATATATGTCAAGATACATATCTGATTGTTAACATTTTTTTGATGTTATGTTCTTTTTCTTTTCAGATAAACCCGAAGCAGTTCTTGAATAAAGCTGTACAGATTACATTCAAGAACACCATAAAATGGCTTCCGTTATACGACCCCCATCTACACTGGCATCGTTGATTCTTCCAAAACTTCAATCTACAAACCGCAAAATTTCAAAACCCGCAAACTACAGGTTAACCTTTTCTGTTTGCTGCACAAACGCAACCCCATGGGACCCACCTCCTGTCAAATACGCTGTAGACGAAGATTACACCAAAGGCGAGTTCTTAACGCCGTTAACGGGCCCCACCACCTTATCCGAAACCGTTGATTCTAATCAAACAAAAACAGTCGAACCTGTAACAACAGATACAAAACGGGTCACAAAAGGCGGGTACATTAGATGGCCCATGTGGCTTCTTGGCCCGTTGGTTCTATTGGCTACGGGAATGGTTCCGACCCTTTGGTTACCAGCTTCGTCAATCTTTTTAGGACCGAATATCGCTAGCCTTTTGTCGTTGACTGGTCTTGACTGTCTATTCAACCTCGGTGCATCACTGTTCCTGCTCATGGCCGACGCGTGCTCACGTGACTCACGTCCAAACACCCCGGCTCAAGACCTGTTTCATAGCCGACCCCCCGTTCGGCTACCGGTTCTGGAACATGGTCGCAACCGTATCCGGTTTCATCTTTCCGTTAGCCATGTGGTTCGGTTCTCAAAAGGGTGTTTTAACTTTTTTTCAACCTCACGTTTCTCCGATTTCTTTCGGGATTCTCTTGGGGCCGTATCTTTTGCTTCTTGGGGTACAGATGTTGACGGAGATGCTGACATGGCACTGGGAGTCGCCTGTGTGGCTCGTGACGCCTATTGTGTATGAAGCGTACCGCGTGTTGCAGTTGATGAGGGGCTTGAAACTTGGGGCTGAGCTTGGTGCACCGGGTTGGACCGTTGATGTGATCAGGGGTTTGGTGTGTTGGTGGGTCTTGGTTCTCGGGGTGCAGATTATGCGGGTGGCGTGGTATGCTGGTTTCACGGCTCACCTTCGTCAAAACAAGTCTTCCAACGCTAATTGAGTTGGAATTTCTATGCAAGTTTCATGTTTTACCATTTTGGTATTGATTATTAAGTACTACAGTAAGGTATAATGTACATATTTTAGCAATTTAGTGTTTGATGTTATATGAAGGTTGGGGTTTGTAGAAACCGATCTAGACCATTGAACTCGGGTATGTTTTCTGTTAGATCGGTTAAATCGTTAATGTTCTTGGCTTTGGATGTCGGTCATTTTTACGTTATGGAATGGCGTAAGTGGGTTCCTCTAAAGTGCAACATTTTTGTGTGGCGGGCCGAGTTGGATAGACTTCCAACTCGTGAAGCTCTCTACAAAAGGAATATTCAGGTTTCTATACATAATTAACATACTAAATGATGCCACAATAGTTTCTATACATACCCGTCAACCACCTTTAATTTTAATAAATTTGAGATTGTTACAAACAACCAAACCATAAATTAGTTGTACATTTGAATTCAAAATTCATGATTCGTGTCTATTCTATATATTTAAATTTAATTTATGTTTCAATTATAACTGTAACACCCGAATAGGATAGATGGGTCAAATAAAATACGAGTTTCTTTTCCTAAGTTATATGTTGTAAATAATTTATCTCTTTTGTGTCGTAAACTACCTTGATTATTGATATCGTATTAGTAACAAAAAGAGCCGAACCAACACCGAACAAATTCCCGTCACAAAACACAAGAATCCTGCTCGTTATTATCATTAACTAGAAGCCTAGAACCGACTATACATATTATTAATTATCTTGAAAAAACTAATCTTAAAAAACCAAAAAAATATATATAAATACAATCACAAGTTACATCTACACTAATTTTAGTTTTTTTTGTCTTTTAGTATATGTTTTTTTTTTCACTTTTACCCTTCAACATTTAGTATTGTTGCTTACAACTCCTTAATATTGTAAAGACTTTGTAATCAATTCAATATGCTTATTTTTATGTACGTATCGACGTAAATTTAAGTTGACTTAGGTTTCGATTTAATTTTTTCCCGAAAATGGGTAGACTCAAATATAATACGTTTTTGTGTCTTTTTTTTGTGCGTTTTTCGTTAATTAATCTACGTTTTGACACATATTTTGTTTTATAACAGGTCGGGTCAAATATAACACGTTTTCTTTATATAGTATAAATTCGAATTAGTTTACATTTTGACGCTGCCACAACGCGCAGTACCATTCTTTAACTTAAAAAACATAATTTTCTTACCTGCTAATTTTTATATACATGTCGGTATAAGTTCAAGTTTATTAACGTTTCGACATAAATTTCTTTCGCAAATAATTCAGGTTAAATATAATACGTTTTCCTACTTATTTCATGCATGTTTTCAGTTTGTTTATGTTTTGATGTGACTTTTGTTGGAAAACAAACCGAATAAAATATAATACACTTTTATTAGACAAAATAAATTTAAGTTAATTTAAATTTTGACCCACCGCAACACGAGGGGAATTTTACCAGTTCTTATCACATTATTTATTATTTTTTTTCTTATCACATTATTTACTTTTATTCTTTTAAATTAAAAGCTTTGAACCGGACGAATGGTAAATAGAACCGCTAAACCGGGTATAAACACCAAAAAGACAAACAAGACCGCCCTCTTTCTCTCTCACACAACACACCATCTCTCTCTCTCTCTCACTAGATTCGTTGACGTCGTCATCGGAATATTCCTTTTCACTCAACCACCGGCAAATCTCCTCCGTCTCCTACTTTCCGGCAACACTTTCGCCACCCGTTAAACTCACAAAAAAACAAAAATGAGCACCACAGAGCTTCTCAGCATCGAGCCTCAAGAGCTTCAATTTCCTTGTAAATTATACGATTTATTGCGTTTATTTGCTTCTAGTTTTCAGATCTGTTACTGTTACTTCAACTGAATTGCTAATTTTGTGATACGGTGTCGTTTTGCAGTTGAATTGAAGAAGCAGATCTCGTGTTCTATGCAATTGAAGAACAATACGAACGATTTCGTGGCCTTCAAGGTACTGTATTGATGTTATTATTAATAGGTTGTTAGTGAATTATCATTTTTGTGTGCTTATGTTTTGTTTGTTTTTGTTATGGTGAGATTTCAGGTGAAAACGACGAACCCTAAGAAGTACTGTGTGAGACCGAATACTGGAGTCGTGTTGCCTCACTCTGTTTGTGATGTTACAGGTTTGACTTATTGATTGTTTGGATATTGAAGTTGATTTTCTGTCTGATTTATGTGTTTATTTGTTTGAGTGCTTGGATTTTGAACTTGATTTATATGTATTTATCTGTTTGATCGCTTGGATTTTGAACATGATTTTTGTGTATTTATCTGTTAGCTTTGATTTTAAACTGGCTTTTCTGTTTGATTTTATGTATTTATCTGTTTGATCCCTTGGATTTTGAACTATGATTTCAGATTTTATGTATATATCTGTTTGATTGCTTGGATTTTGAACATGATATCTTGGTTTTAAAATTTAAAATGTGCGCATCAGGAATGCATAATGCGCGCATCACATAATGTGGTGATGAGATTGCATCACGTGTTGCGATTCCATGATGCGCGCACCACATGATTGGTTCTATGCGGTGTCGTATGCACTTGACCAGTATTTGAACAAGTTGGACCCTCGATTGAACAAATCTAACTAGCAATGATGAGAATTGTTAGGGGTATCGGATCGGAGTAGGCTCGAGCGGAAGCGAAACAAACACACACACACACACTAGCAGGAAATAACGAACACGAGAATTTACGCGGTTCGGTCAAGGTGACCTACGTCCACAGGTTGCAACTTGGGTTTCACTTTTATTAGATGCTCACAACTGTTTACAGAATGACACAGACTACAATTACGTCATAGGTATTTATAGAACAAGATTAGGGTTTCCTACTTGGTCAACAAGTTAACTAAGTGGGCTTAATAACTAGGGCCGGCTACCCTAAAGCCTACGAACCCAACAATCTCCCACTCGGAGGCTTTGCATAGTCCACAAACAGCATCCAAGAAACCCATCACCAGTAACTTCAGTAATCTTTACATTCAAGTCTTCCAAGCCTTCAGTTCCAAGAACTAGCTAAGACTTCAGTCCACCAAGCCTCCAGTTCTGAAGAACAAGCTAAGACTCCATTCACATCCAAGCCACCTAGTTGCAACCACGCCTCTCATCAAGTACCTGGGAGACCAGTTGAAGCTCCCACAAGCTCCAACCCAGCCGGGAGTAAAACTGTCACTGACTCATTCTCTGTCTCAGCTGGCTTGCACGATCCACCATCTCTAGAGATACACAGAGAATTAATACCACTCTCCACTTCTTGCAAACTATTTTCAGGAGAGCATTTTTCTTTAGTCGGAACCTTCGTCTTCAAAACCCAACGGCTCTTTGTGATTGTACCCGGAATTACCCTGACATTTGGCAAATCCCCTAACTGGCTTAAACTTAGAACCCCGACCACATTCAACTGACATCCCCAAAGCACCAGGATTCAAGTTTGCAAATTGAACCCTCTTCCCCGCTTACTAGATTCAGTGAACCAGACTTTATGCTTAACATGGACGGCTACTCCCTTAGCAGGTACCTCAATTAGATATAACGATCCTCGTCTTCTCCCACAGGCAACAACAAGATTTCCATCGATCACCTTACACTTCCCACCACCAAACTTAACATTTAGTACTTGTTTATCCAGTTGACTAACAGAAATAAGTTTCTTCGTTAAACCTGGAATTACCCTGACATTTGGCAAGTTCCATGTAGTGCCCAGTGGAGTCTTCAGATTGACATCTCCCATACCCGTAACATTAAGAACATGACCGTTAGTTAATCGTACCTTTCCAAAGTCTCCTTTTTCAGATTCACCATCGTCTTCTCGCTGTGCATGGCGTGAAACAAAGAACTAGAATCCATAGCCCAAGAATCTGTAGACTCTTTACAGCAAACCAGTAATCACCGTCAGATTCATCTGACACAACACTGTTTACATGCTGTTTACTATCCTCTTTCTTAGGATCAAGACACTTGTTTTTAACATGCCCCTTTTCACCACAGTACTAGCACCTCACATTCTTCCCAGCTTTAAACAAGCTTTTCCCACAACTCCCACTGCTTCTGTTATTACCTCTTCCCCTACTAACACTGAGCATACCAGAAGTAGATCCCCCACTAGAGTTCCTCCGGCGAACTTCTTCACCCAAAACACTATCACGGACCCGATCAAACTTCAAATTTTCAGTTCTAGCAGTTTCAGTGACCGTTGTCACAAATCTTGACCAACTATCAGGTAAGGAAGATAACAAAACCACAGATAACAAAACCACAACCTGAGTGTCATCCTCCAACTTCTTGCCCACACAGCTAACCCTAAAGCCTACGAACCCAACAAGAATATCTTATATCTTGGTGTTTAAAAGTTAACATATCAAAATATCATCTGTTAGCAATTTTTAAGTCCTTTTAAATAATGAGTGCCTTGGATATGTTATGCGCGCTGCTGGCATTTAGATTGCTGCAATTAACATATTTTCTTGTTTTGCACAATAATGTTATAATAGTTACAATGCAAGCTCAAAGGGAGGCTCCTCTCGATATGCAATGCAAGGATAAGTTTTTACTTCAGAGTGCCGTTGCAAGTCCCGGAGCTACCACTAAGGATATTACTCCAGAATTGGTAATCATTTACCTGATAATATTATATTCAAGTTTTTTACCTAATGAATGAAAGTTTGACCGGAAGTTCACTTCGTTGTTTTGCAACAGTTTAACAAGGAATCTGGAAACAGAGTGGAGGAATGCAAATTAAAAGTTAATTACGTTGATCCTCCACAACCACCGTCGCCCGTACGAGAAGGATCGGAAGAAGGTTCCTCTCCAAGGGCATCTGTTTCTGACAATGGGATTATAAACACAACCGACTCTACTGTAAGACTTTTCGACCTTTTTTTGCTTTTTTCTGTTATTCAAACATCTAGACCTTGGTTTTATACCATGCAGTTAATATCGGTTATCCGTCCCCATGTAAAATATCAGTGTCAAATATCGGTACCGATATTGACCGAGATATCATTGATTTTCCCAATATCAGTACCTTTATTCTTAGTTCTAACATTCGTCTTTCTTCTAATTGCTGCTATTAATATTTTAAGTCTTAATTGTTAATTGTTAGTGTTTTAAGTCTTACTCAGTTCCAACTTGCTACAATTGTTAGTGTTTTGCAAGTTGCAAAAGGTTAATTTGTTAATGGTAGGAGAGTATACTGAATCATTAGTGTTATACTGCTATATATATATAAAATCTACATGATATTAAAATTACCGATACCGTGATAACCTATATCTCAAATATTGGCCCTTGACCGATATCCGATTTTTATCGCATTAACTGCTTAGGGACCTAAATGCATCGGAGCGCCTCACGCATTTCAAATAAAATCTAGGCCATCTTTAATTTAAGTGACATACTAATGCATTAGTTTGTATTTGCAGGTTCCAAGATCATATGCTGAATCTCGTGATATATCATCTATATCACCAGAGGTTATTTATTGATCTACTATCTATTCTTTGTTAATGAAAGATTGTGTGCTAAGATAAAATTCTGCAAAATTTTTACATAGAGGTGTTACTGTCGGTTATATGATTTGCTTGTAATTCTTTATTTGGCATTATAAAAAGTTGAGTAAAATGCCATTTTCGTCCCTGAGGTTTGGCCGGTTTTGTGACTTATTTCTCTGGATCCAAAGGTTTGAAATATTGCCATTTTCATCTGGCTTGTTAACTCCATCATTTTTTCACCATTAAGTCACGGTTATTTCTCTCTATGTTAACTTAAAGGGCAATTCGGTTTTTTTCAATTTATGTACAAGCATTTAGCATAATGTACAAGTATTCAAAAGACCGAGTTTCCCTTTAATTTAACAAAAAAGACAAAAATGACCCTTGACTTAACAGAGAAAAATGGATGGAGTTAACGAGTCGGATGAAAATGGCAAGATATCAAATCTTTTGGATCCAGATGCGAAAAAACAAACCTTTGGATGATACCGGTCAAACCTCAGGGACGAAAATGGCATTGTACTAAAAGTTTTAATATTACCTCTCAGCTTCAAATGTTTAGCAACTATATCGCAGTGCATTCAAGATGCTGCGATGCAGCATTTCACCCAATAATAATAAATATATATATCTTTGTTTGCCAAGTATATTAAGCTTATCTTCGATGTTTTGTATGTTAATATTCACCTCATCCTGTGTATATATTCAGACAAGGGCTCTTATCTCTAAGCTAACCGACGAGAAGAATTCTGCGATTCAGCAATCTAATAAGCTTCACCATGAACTGGTACATACCTTTACTTAAGCTTAGTTTCTGAAACTTCTATATATATATGCATGTATATATGTACCTTTTTCTCATTTCAATATCTATTTTCTTTCTTTATTCATCGTCGTTGGATTGTTCTTTTTTGTAGGAATTACTGAGGCGTCAAGGCAGCAAAAGCAGTGGTGGTATCCCGGTCATGTATGTTGTTATTATCGCTCTGCTCGGGATTCTCTTGGGATATTTGATGAAGTAAACAATGAATTTCAAATCAATGGGAGAGAAGTGTGTTAACTGTGATGTTAGAAGACTATGGTCAAAAGTGACAAATTGGTTTTCTTGTTTCTTTTTCGGATATGCTTGTAATTTGCATATTTATTTACCTTTCGGAATTTTGTTTGCCTGATTATGAATAGTATAGTAATAGACTCTTGTCTAATAATATCATTACATCTTTTTCAACTATTTTAGTGACAACACTTTTTTTAACGGCAAACCACTTTATATCTGCTGGAAAGCATTACAACCGGGGGGAAAACGAAGAGAATGAAACATCAAAATCCAGCAAACCATCCCGCACGAAGCTAGGAAGTTTGGAGCGATGCTTAATTCACCAATAGGAATCTTAAAGTAAATTGCCATTTTAGTCCTAAGGTTTGTCTTAAATTACCATTTTAGTCCAAACAGTTCTTTTTCTCTACTGGGTCCTTGACTTTTTTTTATTTTTTTGCCATTTTGATCATTTGGCCTAACTCCATCCATAACATCCAGTTAAGTCATGGGGTTTTGGATTAATTATCATTATATATTATGTATGGAGTTAGGCCAGATGATCAAAATGGCAAAGAATAGGAAAAGTCAGGGACCCAAAGAAGAAGAAAAACTATTTGGAGTAAAATGTGAGACATGCCTCAGAGACTAAAAATGACATTTTACTCGGGTATCTCAATTTGTACAACCGTATCTTGGACCCTGATGAAATTCCCCTAAAAAACTTTTTGATTCCTCGCATGCAAAATTCTCCACAGCGTCGCCTTCATTACACTATTGACCAATTTCTTCCTCTTTTTCAACCCTAGAGCATTCTCCAAAATTTCCATGCGGGCCGTAACCGAATTAAAACGTTTTGGCATTGGGACTCTTAACCCATACAAAAACGCCCCACCAAATTGCTCTCGCCAAAATACACTTAACAAAAGTTATAAACAAATTTTGAGATAAAAATGAGTCCCCAAAATATGAAGCAAAGATGATGAAATATTGAAATGACTAGTGAATAATGGGGTTGACCTCCAAGAATCCCCAAATCCGGTGACAAACAAGGTCTCTCATTAAATGATTGTAGGTGGTTAAGGAGGAAATTCATGTCATGTCTTTGTGGGCATCTTCTGACTTCAACTAACTCCACTAATGGTGGCTTGCAATGTTTTTATAGCTGGACCGTCATTGAATCGGGTGTTGTATATGTTAAGGCTAGTTTAAAAAACCGAATGATATTATAAAAAGTTCAAAGAACTCAATTAAAACAAAATTGGAAAATACTTCTTTTTTGTATTTCAGATAAATAAGCATTGGACGAGATTTTAAATGAGAAATACATGAAAAAGACTAAAAAAAGGTATAAGCATTGGACGAGATTTTAAATGAGAAATACATGAAAAAGACTAAAAAAAGGTGAAATCCAGTTCGACATGTTAGGCGACCGGTTTTCAAGTAAAAGTGATTTAAATAGACACAACATAACAAGTAATGTGTCCGGCCGGTTCAAATAATAGCGATTCAAAGACACAACTGAACAAGTTATATGTCCGGCCGGTTCAAATAATAGCGATTCAAAGACACAACTGAACAAGTTATATGTCATGTTTCCAGGGCCGTCTCGAAAATCTTTAGGCCCTGGTGAATAGAAAATACAAACCCCTAAAGTATAAGTTTTTTAAATATATATATATATATAATGGTTTTAAATATATAAAAATGAGTTAATGCCGTTTGAATCAACACTAATTATTTAAATTCAAGTTGACAAAATATGGTTAATGCCATTTGTATTTAATGAATAGATAACCAAAAGATAAAAAGAAACTCAATTAAGCCCCGATTAGAACTCGCATCTTCTTGCTTATATAATGACTTGCAAATATATCTGGAAATCTTAGAACTCTTAGATTTCAAAGGTTATCCAACTCTACTCAACTCAAAAATCCTCACTAAAATTTCAGTCAACCAACAAAAGTTAGTAAACAAACTTTTAACCAATAAAACCACAAAAGTCCAAGACAAACACGAGGGTGCATGGGTAATAAACAAAACTGTGAGGTGCTCATGTGTATCATCCATCATTCTAAAACCACCTATTTGTAAAAAGAAAAATAATAACAAAAAAAAAAATTTAATTCAAAATATCAATCACACCTCACCGCCCTTTAGACACCCTTCTGTCAACTCGTACTCTTTTGAACTGTCATCCGTACGGAACCGTCAATTTAACGGCGACCGTCTGGGCAAGCCCTTCCGCCGGTTAACGGCGGTTTCTAACGGAATATTCGCCGGGATCTCAAACTTTGAAGTTCTTTTTTTCCGTACCATTTCTCTAGTGGCGGTGCATGCAATGGTCAAACGATCAACGTCAACGCAGCTGGCGGTTGAACCGGATGAAGCTCTTGAGGAAAAAACCGGTTCGAGAACCGGGTCCGGTGAGGTAAACCAGTCGTCGGAACCGGGTTCAGGGAGAGTTAGAATTTCGCATTCGCGTAGGTATTCTGACATCATGCCGTTGCTTCTCATGATCTGATTAATCTTTTGGGAAATAAGAAATACCCAGATTAGAATATGATGAATCTTGAAAAGGGTTGGTTTCAAAAATTGAAATTGGTGTGTAAAATACAATGTTCTAATAACCGGTCCAAACCGGTTAAACCGCTCGACATACCCGTTTAAACAGTTTCTAAGCTCAATCCGATACGGTATAAAAATCGGATTTTAAAACATTGGGGTAAATGTTGGAAATTTAGCATCTTCTCATATCTTTCTAAGAAAATGAAATTTGTGTAGGAAGACAAGAGATTTAAAGAAAAGATAATACTACGCATATAATGTTTGTAATAAAGAATAGCATAAACCCAATTAAGAATATAATAAAAATCAGAAGGCTTGGATTGTTCATAAAATTCAAAATTGTGCAAAAAAATGTTGGAAATTTACTATTTTTTTCAAGAAATTCAATGGAAATAACAAAGCAAAATGGGTACCCAAAAATTTGAAATTTTTTAATAAAACAAGAAATTTAAGATCGAAAAAGATTAACAAAATGAAATTCATATATTTTTAAAACATAACAAAAACCTTATTAGTAATACAATAAAATTTCGAAGGGTTGTTAAAAATCAAAATTGTGCATAAAATGATGGAAATTTATTAATTTTTCGTATTCTTTAAGAAGTCCACTAAAAATGAGTACACCGATATTTGAATTTGTGTGAAAAAAACACGAATTAAACATTGTAAAAGATTTTAAAAAAAACATCCCTTGTAATCTTTGGAAAAAATAACAAAACCCTATCAGGAATACAATGAAATTTCAAGAGGGTTGTTTTCAAAAAATCAATATTTGTGCATAAAATGTTGGAGAAATTAAAAAAAAATTCATATTTTCAAGAAGTTTAATAATAATTGAAAGAGTGAGGCGAATTAAAAAACCCCCTCATAATGTATGGAAAAGCAATCAAAAGCCCAATTAAAAATACGATAAATTTTAAAAGGGTTGCTTTAATATATAGAAATTGTGTATAAAATGGTGAAAATTTTTACTATTTTTACCTTTTACATATTTTTCAAGAAATTCAGCATGAAATGAGATAACAAAGCAAAATGGGTACCCAAAAATTTGAAATTTGTAAAAGATCAAATTAACTCATAATAACAAAGAATTATATCATATTGCCAACAAAAATTGCATTTTGCTACATGAGTTTTGACCTATGGAAAATGTGCCACCCTAGAAGAATTCAATTCTAGAAAAAACACAAGTTACCAAGCGATATCTCATAAAAACTTGGAAATCAATACACAAAACAAGAACCAAAAAAAATTGCTAATATTTTTTTTCTCAAATAATTATTAAATTAAATTACGTACGTATTATATCAGGGGCGGACCTACCTTATTGGTAGTGGTACAAAAATTGCATTTTGCTACATGAGTTTTGACCTATGGAAAATGTGCCACCCTAGAAGAATTCAATTCTAGAAAAAACACAAGTTACCAAGCGAGATCTCATAAAAACTTGGAAATCAATACACAAAACAAGAACCAAAAAAATTTGCTAATATTTTTTTTCTCAAATAATTATTAAATTAAATTATGTACGTATTATATCAGGGGCGGACCTACTTATTGGTAGCGGTAGCCTCCGCTTGGTAGTGTAAATTTTTGAAAAGTTGGACATTTTTTTGATTCCGTTAGCTCTTTTCTATAAAACGTTACCCGTACGAAGATTTTCTGGATTCACCACTTTATTATATCCAAAGCATCATATACAAATTATTGTTCATAATATACTATTAGTTTTGAAAAGAATAATAATAATAATAGTAATAAAAGAATAATAAGAAAGATAATAATAATAATAATAATAATAATAATAATAATAATAATAATAATAAAGAATAATAATAATATATGTATATATAAAAAGTTATACCTTGCAAGAAATAGAGCAGAAGAGATACGGATCTTGGAGGCCTCTTTCACAACTTATGCAATTGTTACTCAAATTTCTACAAGCTCTTGTTTGTGGCCTTGGATTCAAGAATACAACTTTTGCACTATTTGTAGTGTAAGCCTATAACAATTTAACAATAACAAAATTACCAATTTACCACCAATCAACCCACTCAATAATCAATCAAAATAGTAATATATTAAATTAAAATTCAACCAAAACTCACTTGAACATAAGAACAATCCATTAACTTCTCAGCATCACCAACCCTTATAACATCATGATACACATATCTTCTTATCTACAAACAAAACTCATATAAAAAAAGTTCACAAGATTATAAACATTTAAATTATGAATTAACAAATTATAAATTATAACCTTTTTAGCTACAAACAAATTCAAATAAAGTAAGTTTCCAAGATTGTAAATATTTGAATTATGAATTAACAAATTAGAAACTATAATTATAATTATAATTATATAAAGTATATAAATTATATAATTATATAAACATATAAATTATAAATTATATAATTATATAAATTAACAAGTTACAAAATATGAATTATGGGAGTTCAAACCTGTAGAAGCCTATGAGAGTTATGAACATCAAGACAATGATGACAAAAAGCTTGACAACAATCAAGACAAAATATGTTTTTCTCATTCTTTTTAACATCTTCATGAACCATGCAAGCATTGAAGAAAGTTTCCGAGAGTAAGGATTCAAGCCACGTGGGTAATCTTGTTGAAGCAGAAGATGATGATTCCATTGCAAATCTTCTTAATTTTTGATAAAGAAAAACACAATTTTTCTTTATTTTCTTTCTAAGGTTGGTTCAAATTATTTGAATTATTATATGGTGGGATTTTTTTTAACTTTTTATTGAGGTGAAGGGGTATGGTGGTGTGTCGCCATCGCCGCCGGAGAGATTTAACGGCGGAGGCGGAGAGGGTAGAGAGAGAGAGAGAAAGGGCGGTGATGGTGTAAGAAGGAAGCTTGAAGGTGAAGTTGGTGGTGGGGGAGTGTAGGTGTGGTAGTAGGGTGCAGTTTGCAGGGTAGTGGTGTTTACTATTTTGTACGGTGGGTTTTTATAGAATTTGCTGTAAATGTTTTTATTTTATTTTATCAAAGGTGATATTTGGTTGATGATGGTTTTGTCGTGCTAAAGTTATTTAAAATTCTTCTGTAATTAAGAAGTGTATAAAAATATAATGGATTGTAAAATATAAAAAAAAAAGTAAAATATGACACAATGTTGAAAAATATAACATAATGTCGAAGAAAAAAGACACAATTACACAAATAAAGAAAAGACAAAATAATGCAAACAAAAATCTAAAATCTACAAGCTAAATATTTAAAAACAAAAACCTAAAATCTCACATCGTAGAGTTCGATAAGACAGTTTCAAAACTGTTTAAATGAGATCAATCGGAATCTGTTTGTTACACTTCATGCGACTTCTTATTTTTATGAGATTTTGCATTTGATTTTAACCCATAAATCTACATCATAATGGTGAATTTGCAAAAGGTGTAATTGAATATGTTTTACAATAGTGGGGGGGGGGGGGGTCTTTGGGTATGTGAATTGGTTTTGGGGCTTATCGGGTGGCACGATGATTGTTGTTGGTTGTGATTTGGGATCAATTTATTTGGCTTATAAAGATGAGAGAGAAACCGAAGAGAGGGATTGAAAAAGCGTCCGAAATTGGGTTCGGCTTCATTTGGAAAATCTAAAACATCGTCGCAATTGAATCGGGTTCGCTCAGCTACATTTGGGTTACAGGGAGATGTCACTTGATGATTGATTGGTTGATTTGGGTTTATCTGGTTGTTTGGTCTCTATCACCCTAATCAGGTTAGGATTGAAGTTAATATGAATAATATAAAATACCTTATGACATTTTCTACTTGCTTGTGACAATCTTTCTTTTCTCTACGTTCCTGGTCCTACATGACGAATGATTTTATTTTCACTCTTCTCGCCACGCTGATGTAGCTCATATTCTCTTATCTATCTTCCAAGTCAACCACATAATTCTTACACCTCAGTGCATTAGAGATGTTTTTAGAGTAAATCACGTTAATATCACATAATATGCTTATATTGCAATTTTCTATTCAATAATTACATATATGATGTTTGATGGTCACCTATCAATAACACATTTGATTTTTCATAATTTCTTATTCATCGCACAACCTTTCTCACACTCCCTCTTCTCTCAACTATGCATATGTTACTAACATATTATCATGCTTAAAGTAACACAAATTCAAGTAAAGATGATTATTAATACTTTGCATTTTTTTATCATTCTATTTTGCATGCCATCTCCCAAGCCACATAGATATCAATTTTTACGTGGTGCATTTACGCATAAACTCAATCCATTAAACAAATTGTTTTCTAAACATAATAAAAACATTATTATATATATCATTTATCAAATCTTTAGCTACAATGCCTTTTCTTAAGTTTGACATCTCCATATTTTTGTTTGTCTTTTAATGAATTGGTTTTTAATCAAGTTTTATTGTTGTCACTTTTGCCTTAAGTTTTCTAAAAAGTTTATACAATATCTCATTGTCACTCTCCATTTTACATTATATGTCGATATAAGTTTGAGTTCGAACACCAAACTTTGTTTGCTTGTCACATTTGGCCTCTCAAGTTGTTTTTTTTACTGAAAAAGTTTTCTCCTTCCCTTCGAGTTTCAAATTTGTCACTTTTGCCCTTGACTTTTTATAACTTTATACATTATCTATTTAACCCCCTCAACTTGCTAATACGTGTTTGTATAACTTTTGCCCTTAACTTTGTTTGGTCATGCCGCTACAACGCAACGAGATCAATTCTCGTTTTAAAAGTTAACCATATAAAATTCTTATTATTACACGTAGAATTGTCTTTCTTATTTTCAACATTGATAAATGATTAGTTCTGTTATATATAAGTGTGAAAGGGTTGGTCACCTTTTGAGGAGAGGTAAACTCTCCATCCACCCAATCTATCTTGTCATGTTAATTTCTCTTTCTAAATACTCTTTCACTAAAACATAAGGGTGGCCACCTCTTTCTGAAGAGATAAACTATTTTTTAAATATAAAAAGCAAAAAAAAATTGGTTGAAAAGAGTGGATCTCACCATTATCCAACTCTCTCTCTCTTCTTTCCCTCTTCTTCCCGGTAAACAATCACCGATTCTTTATTCAGTCACCGGGGTAAGGAGGGTCCGCGGCTGTGTTTTTGTCGCGTGATAAACCCGTTCACCGGGGCCTTTACGCACCCACCCCATTCACCCTAACCAACCTAAGTGTGCAATGGATCTTCAAGTGTACGACCGCTCAAAATGCACACCTGTTTTTTTTCTTTTTTTCTACGGACTTTATATTATAGTTAAAACTATAATAATTATTATAATTTAGCACTTGTGATTATATAATAGCCTTTATCTGTTTTCTGGTTTCGCCCGGGACAAAGTGCTACTACTATGCCTACAATCTTAACAACTTTTTTAAATTAATATATGAAGAAACAAATAAAAAAATAGACACAAGAAGAAACTTTAATATATGAATAAACAAACAAAAAAAATAGATACAACAAGAAACTTCACAAAAATGGTAAGCTCGTACTGAAAATTTTGCAAAAAAAGGATTCTAGGGTCAAATATTTTTTTAAAATCTTTTTATATATTTTAAAGAATTTAGAGTAAAAAAAGGATTTTACGGTCAGCTCTTTTTTTAATTCTTTTTATACATAATTTTTATATATTTTGGTGGCAATCACCAAGTAAAGTTGTCATCTTTGGGTCTTGTCATCGTCAGAAACAATCAATGTATATGTATATGAGTGAATTAAGAAAAATTATTTATTCTATACTTTAACGAAAAGAAGAAAACTTAATATGTTATTTTTTGGTTGATTGATACTTATTTGAAAAATACGATTGTTAACCTATGTAAATGTTGTAAATTAAACATTATAAATAATAATACGTACTCTTAATTATTTCCTGTTAGTTTCTTTAAGCATCTACCACGCACCAACTAGGGACCGGTGTGGACCAACGGACCACTTTGAACTAGCCTTGCGTTATGTTTTTTTTATAGAGTAACGTATGTCTTATGTTTTTATTCATATTTAACGTCCTTAGATCATCCTATGTTAACAAACACCCACGGTTATAGTGGAGTTTTAAGATGCTAAGTATATCGAAAGATAGTACAATGACCTAACGTTTACGTATCTAGTGGAGTTTTAAGCTGCTAAGTCCATCAAAAGATAATACAACATCCTAACATTTAATAAACATAAGGTAATATAAAATTACTTAGTCCCAATTATGTTTTAAGCTAAGTCCAATTTGCATATTTATATACATTTGGGAATTTTGTTTGCCTCATTAATTTTGATGGTAGGACATCGAACTACTCATCAGTGGACTTAACATATGTATTGATAGGAATTAAAACATAATTGTAAGTAATTTTAGATTTCCTTATGCTTGTGTAGATGTCGGGACATTGTACTACCTCTCGATGGACTTAGTTTAAAACTCTATTAGAAAATGTGGGCGTTTGTTAACAAACGGTAACCTACTCAAAGGCGTTAAATATGAATTAAAACATAACACATATTACTCTACACTAACATATGATTGTGACCAAGTAATTTTCGATTTCCTTATGTTTATATAAATGTTGGGATATTGTACTATCACTCGATAGACTTAGTTTAAAACTTAATGTACTCGGAAATGTGGGTATTTGTTAACATAATAAAGTTATCCATTTAAGGGCGTTAAATATGAACTAAAACATATGTTGATGTATTCGTTCACATGCAATTAGAATCAGAAGGTTAAAGAACAATTTTTTATGTTTATTTAACTCTAATTTCAGGTATGAATTGTTTTAAAGGGGTAGAACTGTAATAACTTGAAGTCTTATTTAAATATTTCTGAGCATACTTTAGTGAATATTAATATATGTAATTTTTCTTTGAATTTGTAATTAATAGTTAGATTAAATTAGATCTGAAAAGCAAACAAAATTAATATTTAATTATCTTAATATGCTTCTTTTTCGAAAAGATAACTAGAGTTGTTATTATATCAGACGATTAATAGTGTCACAGACGTGCTGTGAATTGATTGGTGGAGGGAAAAATAACACCATAAGTTTAATGTTTTGTACTTAGAATTTCTAGTGAGTTCAATGTTTTGAGGAACATATGGAGGAGTGCTTGAGAGTTAAAAAAAACATGATTTTGCTGAATGTAACTGATTAAATTTGTAGTTATGTTTTAAACTGTAACGGTTAAAGTATTAATGGAATTTTATTTGTAATCTGGTCATTGTTATAGTGATACGCCAGCCTTAGCACGGAAGGGGTGTTAAAAAAACATAAAAAAAAACAAACCTAAAGAACTAATCTAAATTTTTATTGTCGTTGTTACCATCATCATCTAGCATTCATGTATTTCACTTATGTTAACCTAGAGTGGTCAACTCGAGGACGTTAAATCTGAATTAAGATATGTATTAATACGTTCATATGTAATTAGAAGGTTAAATCACAAATTAATTTTCAGTTTTCTTATGTTTATGTCGATAGCTGGACATTGAACTTTCCTTAAATGGACTTAACTTAAACTTCCTCTAATACAATTTTGGATTAATACATGGATACAATAATGGATGAGTCTAAACGTATTCCTTTGTATACTTAACATATCGAGTAAATTGTCATTTTATTATCTGATGTTTGATCATATTTGTCACTATAGTTCAAATAGTTTTATTTTCTTGTCATTTTAATCTAAATAGTTTTGTTTTCTGTCATCTTAGTCTCTGACTTTTGTTATTTTGTCATTTTCATCCAATCCACTAACTCTATTCGAAAAATTTAGTTAACTAGGTGAATTTTGGTCAAACCACAATTTTCTTTCTTTTTTGCAGGTGCAATGGTATGAGGATGGTGTTGTGCCAATTTATAGTGAAGATGACGGCGGTAGTTGTTGGTTTTACGATGATGGCGGTGGTGTTGGTTGACGATGTGGGTGGCGGAAAAGTGGCCAGTGGTGGTGGAAATGGTGGGTGGTGACAATGCAGGCACGTAGTGGCGATGATAGAAGGTTGTGATGGGGTGGATGGTGGAGGTGATGGTGGTGGTATTTGAACTAAAATAGCAAGAAAAAAACTATTTAAACTAAAATGACAATTTTAATCAAACCTCAAGTAACAAAATGATAATTTACTCTAACATATCCGTTATAGATAAAATAAAAAGATGATGTGAATGATTTAACAGACATAGATGATGATACATATAGTAAAACCTAGAAATAAAGATACGATTAGTACAATTCTATACCAATTATCGCACTATCAAACATCAAATTAGAGAAAATTTGGGTCATAAACTCATAATAACATCTGCAACTTAATTTCTTAATTTCTAAATGCTTCACAATAATATTTTAACATAAACATTGTGATATTTTAAAGTTCAAAGTGACTTAATATGATTACAAAGATATATCACATATAAAAAATATATTCTGATTTTCTCTTCTCTGATATGCACATTAAAAGATAAATAATCTATATATGTGAAATATAAATAAAATACGTATAAACACCCATAGATAATAGATAAGATGCATGGGTCGTCATCAATCAATGGCGTATCCCTGTAGCCTATAAGTAGTAGCTAGCAGTACACTGGAACAATGATACTACCCTATGAACTGGTGAAGTCGTCACTCGTCATAAATTATCAACACCTGTCCACATGTATAAAAGTACAATATTCTTCATTATATAATAATAATTTTTTAAAAGAAGTTTACGATGAATGATGGATTTTCTGTTATATATTACTATACATGCAGTGAGTTAGTTGCATGGAACTATGGATTGTATAGTTAAAACTGTGTAATTTCATGTTTGGAAAGGTATTTATCAACACAATTTGGCTGGATTAAGCACGTTCAAATGTAGACGTATTGTCGATTCTCGTTTGGTCATTTTTGAGAGACATCTGCGTGTAGGAACGAATCAGGACTTTAATTCTGGGTTCAAACCTGACGAGGGCGAGGGTTTACGTATTCAATCCGGTTTCCGCGCATCAAGGGGACACGGTCTCATAACGGTCGAGGGATCGACCTAGAACATAACACCAAGCAGACGGTCGAAAAGTCGACCTTAAACATAGTACCGAACAGTATGAGCTTACATGTAAAATTCTTTATCGTTAAAAAAACAGCTTCCATCATAGATGTTCATATAGTTGATAATAAGTCTCGTCTTTTAACTCAAGAGCTGCTCACTAGCTTCCATCATAGATGTTCACATAGTTGATAATGAAGTCTCATCATTTAACTCAAGAGCTGCTCCCTCAAGTTGAGAGATTTAGATCCCTTGAATCATTAAATTATGTGCTTTAGTTTAGGTTAATTATGACTAGTTGATTAAAACTTTGATTTATTGTGTTCATTAATTACTTCTTTGTTTTGTTGTGGGCATGACATTTGGTAGTATGCTAATGTAACATGTGTGCAATGACTAGTTGAATATCAAGTCCTAATCGAATATCAAACACAAGAATATGAAAACGTATAACCTTTTAATATATTGATAAGAAAATATAAATTAAAAGACTGGTTACAGACTTTTAGATCATAACTCGATTTCTCTCTATATAATGTCAAACTCTAATTTGTTAGCCAGGACATTACCATACTAATTGTAATATCATTAGGAAACTTAACCAATTTAACCCATTTGTCATAACTCGGTTTCTCTCTATATAATGTCAAACCCTAATTTGTTAGCCAAAACTTAACCATTAATAAACCCATTTAATTGTCGGGTTGGACCCCTCACTAAACAATTGATCCAACAGTCCCCCTAAAATAGGCAGGTTTCCATCTCTAAGCCTATCATCTTTGTCTTGATTCCACCAAGGCTCTTTTTGATCATCTCTTGTTGTGTTCTTTAGGCTCCATTTAGCTTGTATAAACATTTGTTTCTTGTTATCATTGCATGTACTTCCTTGGATTTGAATCCCCTGCATAACCTTTTATTTGAATTCTTGAACATTTTTCTTTAGACTCTGGTTTAATAATTGAATCAACTCGTACTTGGCTTATCATCTTTGAGTTCAATTCTTTGTAGATCCTCACCCACAAAATTCTTAATTCCAGTCATGCTGCTAAGTTGTGTACCTGGACTTGCTATCTTAAGGCTGATCTTGTACAAGCGATTCTTGGTTTGTATTGACATACGGGGAAATGGATCAATATTACTTAAAGGAAAAATGGTGTAGCAACGCCTGTTGACCAATGTTTACTACATACCGAGTCTATAAATCAACATTATAAGTCTTGGTCAAGCAACTGAAGGTGTATGTGACATTCACATGAAACACGATTTGCTAAGCATTCATGATGAGATGTGAAGATCAGCTTAAAGATAGCCTTCATTCGCTTACCCCATATTGTATAATTTGTTTTAATCAACATTGGACATACGAGACTTGCCAATTTGTTTTCTTTAACCGTAACAATCAGTCAATCTGTCACATCTCAACCCGCCGCGGATTGGTATTTTCCATAGCTCATAACAACTATTATAAGTTTAATATTTAAAACATGATCAAATTGAATTGTGACACTTTCCATAGAAGTCTCAAATAAATCATACGGTATTCAAATTCATCAAACATAAAATAAATTCCAATTTATTAATCTAAGGCATGTCCTACATGTCTTCAACCTTCAATCCACTCATACTTGTGTACCTGTATCATGTGTAGAAAGTGTTTTTGGGTCAATATAAAGTTGGTGAAAAGATCTGAATTTAAATAAAATATTTTGCTTTATTATTTGATTTATTTTATTTAACAAAATAAACATGCAACTTGATTTGTAAACATATTTAACAATTAATAAGACAATGAATCATGAATAAAATAAACCAAAACAACTGCTTGTGTCACACACCCACAAGGGTGTGACCAAATGAGGTGGCGATATCAACATCCCATAGTCATGAGGAATGGTCAGCCTATGATAGAAAATGTGAGGCGATACCACATCTCATAGTCATGATGAAAGGTCAGCCGTGGATCCACAATATGCTTGCTTGCTTGAATTCAATAACCAACACAACAACCAAATAAACAACAACCAAACAGACAACAACCAAATAAACAACAACCAAATAATGCACGCAATACCCACTAGCATTGCATGCTTAGTAAATGATTTAAAACAATCAAGAAACTTTATGGTGATATAGACATTTTAACACATCTTGCTACTTTATTTGCAATTTCGGAAATTACAATCCAACCTTGTAGATTGTCTATGTGCTTGGGAGGTTGAAGTGGCAATGAGAATTTCAGAACATGTAACTTTTTAGTAGCCCTAAGTACATCTTTTAGGTTACTATACCAAGCTACGAAGTTTGTTTCATCGAGTTTGACATCTAAAATGGATTTTAGAGAAACTGTGGAATTTGACGAAGACATCTACAAAACAAATAATTTTTTTTATATTTTCATGCTTAATATCTTAATTAATTAATGTCCCAATTGCAAAAAATGTTATTAGGATATGAGATCCCATTTCATAAACACAAAATGCTCTGTCATTCAGTATCTATTACGTGGGTAAGTGACAATTACCAATTGCGTCCTACACAACTCTCGGGCTTAGGGTCACATGACATGATGTGTCAAGACATGGTACATTTCACCCCAACTATGCCCATTTGAAACTATTTCAAGTGATATTGGCCATCTAATAAAATGTGTGGAAACGACCTAAGTAACTTAGGAATCGCGATTCAACCCCTCCCCAAAACTGTAGGTCCAATGCAGGGTAAGCACTAACACAGGGGGTTCGGATAAATTGGTTCTAGTAGTTTTAATTTTTTTAATTGTGTCATTATTTTTATAACTAAGAAAATTACATGATAGGAAGACATAGCAATATCGATTAGTTTGGGATTTTACTTTCATATTTTAATGGAATTTTTACATATTTATCTATCCGAAGAAGCCTTATTATATATTTCCTCAATCCCTAAATTTATTTACAATTTCCCCTTCATAAAGAAGCTTAATTACATAGTTCCTCTTCTTAAAGAAAGCTTATTACATATTTCCCAAATCCCTAAATTTAATTACATATTTTACCTTTCTAAACCCCCCATATATTACATATTGAGTTAAATGCTTGGTTGGTCCCTGTGGTTTGCAAATCTTGCAGACTTGGTCCCAGTGGTTCACTAATTACACACTTGGTCCCAGTAGTTTCAAATTTTGCACTCGGGTGGTCCTTACCACTAACCTTTGTTAGATTTCTCAGTTAAGTATACATAAAATGTCTATTATACCCCTCGTCTTCTTCATCCTTTCTATCTCTCTGGGCTGATTCCTGATGAACTTAGCGGGTTAAAAAACGTAGCCATTCTTGATTTATCGCATAACAGACTCAATGGCTCGATTCCGAATTCTTTAACTACTCTTGGTCTAGGAGATGCTGATCTCTCCTACAACAATTTGTCGGGTGCTATTCCGATATCCGCCCCGTTTGACACATTTCCGGCAGACAGATTTTCGAATAACTCCGGGCTATGTGGTTATCCTCTACCTAAATGCGAGCCAGATAAAGATGACAAATCGAATGGTCATCGGAAGTCCAACAAACGAGAAGCATCACTAGCCGGGAGCGTAGCAATGGGATTGTTATTCTCACTATTTTGCATATTTGGAGTGATTGTAATCTTGGTGGAGATGAGGAAAAGGAGGGGGAAGAAGGCTGCTGCCGCCCTTGAAGCGTACGCCGATGGTGGTGGCAATTCGTGCTCTGGCGGTGACCGTGCTAACGCTAGCACTGCTTGGAAACTAACTACGACTCGCGAGGCGTTGAGCATAAACTTAGCTGCTTTCGAAAAGCCGTTAGAAAGCTCACATTCGCGGATCTTCTCGAAGCAACAAACGGGTTCGACAACAACAGTCTAATCGGATCAGGCGGGTTTGGCGATGTTTACCGGGCCCAGTTAAAAGACAACACAGTTGTCGCAATCAAGAAACTGATTCACGTTAGCGGGCAGGGTGAGGGTGGTGGTAGCAGAGTAGTTGCAGTGGTTGACAGGGCTTTTTATTCAGAGAGATAGAAAGGATGAAGAAGACGAGGGGTATAATAGACATTTTATGTATACTTAACTGAGAAATCTAACAAAGGTTAGTGGTAAGGACCACCCGAGTGCAAAATTTGAAACTACTGGGACCAAGTGTGTAATTAGTGAACCACTAGGACCAAGTCTGCAAGATTTGCAAACCACAGGGACCAACCAAGCATTTAACTCATTACATATTTATCCATTTCATTAAAAATACTCTTATAGAATTACTATTTTACCCTTAATAAGTTTATTAAATGAATAATTACATATTTCCCATTTTAAGAAAATTATGGTTAAGAAAATAATTACTATTTTACCCGTAAGTTTGATTATTAGCAAACTTAAATTTTTTTATCTTACTCTGATTCTAGTAGAATACTTATATTGATAATATACTTAAATATTTACAAGTATTTCATATAAATAATTTTTTATAAACCATAACAACAGAAATATGAGAAGCTAATACAATTCCCATTATATGCTATTAAAACAAACAATAAAACTTGTAATATCTTTGTTTTAAAGTAAATATCTTTATTTCTTAAGTAATTATATATTAATTCATATATATTTCTTGCCTTTATGCCCATTTAGTTTTGAATTACGTATAAATCCCCTAAAAATATAAGTTATTCAATACACTTTATGACCACACCCTAGATTTTATGGTTTTAAATATATACTTTGTAATAATTTAAACAGTTTGGATGGAAAATGTTTTTATTTATGATTTTCGTTGGGTAAAAATCATAAGAAGTTTCAACCTATAACTTTGTTCAAGATTTGTTTCTATAGTGATCGGCTAAATGGTAATAAAGAGTTTATATAAAAAGCAATAAATACATTTTTTAATGTTACGTATTTTTTATTTAATTGATTTTGTTAGAACGAAAAATATGTAATTCATTATTTAATAATTCATTAAAGGTAAAATAGTAATTCTATAAGAGTATTTTTAGTGAAAGAGATAAATATTTAATATATGAGGTTTACGAAGGTGAAATATGTAATTAAATTTAGGGATTGGGAAATATATAATAAGGCTTCTTAGGAGGGGGAAATATGTAAATTCCATATTTTAATTACCAAATAGCGTTAAATATAGTGGACGACTTGGAGTATGAGGCAAGTCGTGCAACTTTAGTAAAAATCCAATTTTACTTTATGCTCCTGATTAGTTTGAAACTTCTTTTAACTGTCGACACAATTCAATTTTAAAAACTTTATTTCAAAACTATGTTGGTCGTTAATCGCAAACCAGATTTTCAAATTAATAAACACTTATTAATTTATGCTTTTATCAAATTAACAACTTTCATTAAAAACAATTTTATAATAAAACTACTTCTAAAATCAAATGAAACCTAACTATTTCAACTGGTTCCAAATAACCCGAAAAATACAAATATTGAAAGCAACCAAAAACTACAAACAAACCAAAAAAACCATAAGTCTTTAGGGCTCAAGTCATGAACAATCATATAAAAAACAATAAATGCTTGATGTTTTTATCAAACAAAAGTTTAGACAGATAAAACGAAAGATCAATTTAAAGCAATAATATCCGAATAACTATAAAAGAGGCTTTGATACACTATGGGGAATTATACTTATCCGTTTTAATTTATAAAATCCAATTAGATATTAATAGTAACTCTTTGTTATTTGGTTTAGATACGGACTACGTGATAAAACATAAAAACAGATAAAACTATCCAACCAACGATCTAGTTATAGTCTATTCAGATAAATATGTGTGTGTGTGTATATATATATATAGTGGAGAGTTCAAATGAGAAGAAAAAATTGGTAAAAATAAAAAAATAACTTTTAAACCAATAGAAATTCTCCATTTACTTCATTTAATGTGTGTATTTAATATTATGAAAAAAAGGGCATATAGGTAAATCAATAATTGTCATTAATTAGCTAATTAATTAAACTTGTAACTCATTTTTTAATATACTCTCTCAAGATAAAATAATTATGGTGAAGGACAATTTTTGACATGTGTAGGATAAATTTTAGTATGTGTAGGATAAATTTTAAAATATGTAGGATAAAATGTTTTTCCTTTATTAATTAAAGATAACATAATTAATGAGAGGATTTATAAACTATTTAATGGTTACCATTATGTCCTTTCTTCTTTTTCTTCTCATATTAAATTTCTTCTCAAATGAACCTTCCTATATATATATAGGGTAAGGATCTGGAGTGAACAACATTATAAGAGTAAACTGTGTGAACTGATCTAGACCATTGATTTCCATCATCTTAAGGTTTTGATTAGTGGCATAATTGTAATTATTGAGTTTTGTTTTTTCTTTTAAATTTAATTAAAAAGGGTAATTATGTAATTACCTAATGGGAAGATTTTTAAAATCCGGAAACATTAAAAGTTTCCATATCTATTGCCAGTTATTCGCGCCTCCAAATTCGCTTATACACATGTGTATGATATATTATAAACTGGAAGTCTACAGCAAAGCTGCATCGGTGATTTATAATAAATGCAATATATTATACACCTGTGTACTGTATGGTATCAACTGGAAGTTTGGATCAAAGACGAATACTCGCATGTAATAATGCTGTAACTTAACATTATACACATGTGTACTGTATGGTATCAACTGGAAGTTTACAGCAAAGCTGCATCCCCTTATATTATATTCATTATCTTAACAGTATACACATGTGTATTAAATGGTATCAACTATACGTTTACAACGAAACTACATCCTAATATATAATAATGCATATACTACATACTATACAGTACACATGTGTATAATGTACTGAATGGTAGCAACTGAATGTTTACAACAAAATTGCATAATCACAAATAAAAACCGCAACCTGCAAATATGTGTATAATGATCTTCAAAAATAGTTTATTAGCAAACGAATTTGATCTGATAAATTGCAAATACGTATAATCATCAAGTGATCTATGAAAAAATTAGAAAGATTGTTAAATCCCTAAAATGTAGGGATTTTGTAACCGAATATATTATTAAAAAGAAAAGATTTACTGGTTCGTATTGTTTACTATTTCGTCCATAATAATGAGACAAGAAGATCGAAAACTAAAAGAATTCTGGAAATTATATAATTGTTCGAATGATTTTGTATTGTTTGTCTTTTGAACTGATCATCACGATGAATCCGATTTGAATAAATCCGAATTGAATTATATTGTATTTGAAATCAAGGTAAAAGATAAAAAGACATTTTGAATTGATAAACACTATTATTTAGGAAACCATGTAACTGCCAATCTAATTTTTAAAATATATCTTGAAACCTAAAATAAGAACTTAATTACAATCCTATCCTTGACAATTAAAAGAGAGATGAATGGTTCAGATTAGTTCACACAGTTCACTATAAAGATTCTGTTCACAAATGATCCTAATCCTATATATATATATATATCATAACCATAGTGGGTTTTGGGTTATACCTTGATGAAAATTAAAGACTCGCACGGTGGATGTAACAAATGACTTCACTAGTAAACTGAATCTCATAATCTACAGGATCACCACAAAAGATCCACACACGAAATATATCTGATCTGAATCACCAACACATAGGAATCGTGGATGGCGATGGCGGAGTGCGATGATGATAAGTGTCCTTGGCTTGAAAGGTAATTTAGTCCTTTCTCACTCAAAAAACTTCCTCCTTGATTTTCAAATGACAATAACTTTTTCGCATGATAAAATTAAAAAAACCACTGTATTAACGAGTATTTCATGCTCTTTAATTCGAGCAACCATTGCTATACTTTTCTTAAAAAAATTTACATGATTTTGAATACCCATTAGTTCATTACGTGATTTTGAATACCCAGCGCATGACTACGTGATTACACATTCAACATAAACCATTACGTGATTACAAATTCAATATGATTTGTTATAACTAATGTTATTACAATTATGCTTATAACATAATTATTCAGTGTGGTTTCACATAACATATACTACATAAAAGATACTATAATGAAATCATGTAATTACGAAATGAGTATTCAATATCATGTATTCACGTAATAAATACATAGTCAACTATTGTTACGTAATTACGTAATCACTTACTGCGATTTCACATGCTATAATGAAATCACGTAATCACATAATGAGTATTCGAAATCATGTAGTCATGTGATGGGTATTCAAAATCAATTTTTTAAGAAACTATGACAATAGACTGCTTGAATTAAATGCTCGTTAATATGGTGTACTTTCTTAAAAAACTATTAACATATAAAAAGTTATAGCTGTTTGAAAATTAAGGGATGATGAATTCAAGTGAGAAATGACCAAAATATCTTTTCTCTATTTGTTTATTCAATTGTTTGAACATGAAATTTACAAAAATGCCCCATCCTAGTTTTGAGCCACTAATCTTCGAATATCAACAACTGAGCTTGTCTCCTACATTTTGTACAATAAATCTCCCTTGTATATGATTTCTTATCCAAATAAGTTATAGAAACCATTTATATAATTTATAACAAAACCTTTCCGACATACAATATATTATTTATGAAATATAAAACACATAAAGATTGGTTTTATTATTGGTTCGGTAACGTAATTTAAAGTCACAGCCATAACCTAGGGCCGGTCTGGGAGGTGGGCGAGCCGCATATTTAGTCGAGGCCCAAGAATTTTGCTCTAATTTATAATTGTTAATCTAACCCTAAATTGTGTGTTTTTATTAAATGTTGAGCCCTAAACTGAGAATTTTTTATAATTCTTTTAAATGTTGAGCTCTAAGTTGGATGTGTTGTTGTTGGATGTTGAGCTCTACATTAAGTGTTTCGTTGATTCTTTTAAATTAATACTATATTTATGCTGTGTTTATTGTTATAAAGTTGTTCACCGTTTAAAAAAAATAGTTCATATAATTCGTTAGGCTAAATGACCTTTCTTTCCAGCTCGGCCGAGGTACTTGTATCATCGGGGACGGCTCTCTCATAACCAAACCATAAAAGTTATAAAAGAAGTCACGAAGCATCAGTTTATCAACTGTTTTAGTTTAGTTCGTTTATTCGGTTGTTCTGGTGACCTACGATATATATTTATTGCAAATAATTTTTGAACGTTTATTGACTTAACAAACATTTTTATTTGTTATAAATATGCGTTGTACGGAAGTTCACGTATCGAACATTTGTTATCAACAATTTTTGACATCAATAACTTAAAAAGAACTCTATATTGATTACTAACTTGAATATTACCTTAGAAGGCTATGGAGAAATTAGCCCGTTGATATATGGGCTTCAGTGGTTTATCACTGCTTTCATTTATATTGTACAAGTCCATAAAGGTGTCTATTTTTTTCCATGATAAAGTTATTTATATGTTATAACTTAACAAAGAAGTTAATATATTGACATTTTATTTGATTATATATTAAAATTATTATTGATATTAATAAAGACATCAGCTTTCCCCGTTTTCCATTTGAAGGGATTTTTACATATTTAATCATTCTAAGAAGCCTTATTATATATTTTTATAATTTCTAAATTTAATTACATATTTTCTCTTTTTAAAGAAAACTTATTACATATTTCCCTAACCTTAAATTTAATTATATATTTCACCTTTCTAAACCTGATATATTACATATTTATTTATTTCATTAAAAATATTCTTATAGAATTACTATTTTACACTTAATAAGTTTATTAAATGAATAATTACATACTTCCGGAAGTTTGATTATTAGCAAACTTTAAATTTTTTTTATCTTACTCTGATTCTAATAGAATACTTATATTGATAATATACTTATATTTTTACAAGTATATCAAATAAATGATTTTTTATAAACCATAACAACATAAATATGAGGCCAATACAATTCCCATTCTATGTTATTCGAAACAAACAATAAAACTTATAATATCTTTGTTTTTTAAGTAAATATCTTTAACTTTTTAAGTAATTACAATATAATTATATATATATTTCTTACCTTCATGCCCATTTAGTTTTGAATTACGTATAAATCCTCTAAAAGCATAATTTATTCAATACAATTTATGACCACACCCTAGATTTTATGGTTTAAATATATACTTTGTAATAATTTGAACAGTTTGAATGGAAAATGTTTTTATTTATGATTTTCGTAGGGTAAAAATGATTAGAAGTTTTAACCTATAACTTTGTTCATGGTTTGTTTCTACAATGATCGGCTATAAAAAATGCATATAAATACATTTTCTTAATGTTATATTTTTTATTTAATTGATTTTATTAGAATAGGAAATATGTTATTAATTATTTAATAAACTCATTAAGAGAAAATACTAATTTTATAAGAGTATTTTTAGTGAAAGGGATATATATGTAATATATGAGTTTTAGGAAGGTGAAATATGTTATTAAATTTAGAGATTGGGGAAACATGTAATAAGCTTTCTTTAGAAAGGGAAATATGTAATTAAATTTAGAGATTGGAGAAACATATAATAAGCTTTCTTTAGGAAGGGAAATATGTAATTAAATTTAAAGATTGGAGAAACATATAATAAGGCTTCTTAGGAGGAGGATATATGTAAAAATCCCATTTGAAATATAAATCCCACACAACATTAGACCCAATTCCTGTGAACTATCAGTCCGTCACCCAAATGACAATTTGACACCAACCAAATATATATTGGATTAAATTAGCAAACCTTAAATCTTTAGTGAAAATAGTGTGTAATCAAACATATATTTATCTGTTATACTGAATCTAACTTTGAATGTTATATAAGAGTGTATTTTGCTGGATTTGGTTTGTGTACGATTTCGATGGACGATGATGGACTAATTTGTATGGGTTAGTGTTGTGGTAATCACTAGTCGTTAGTCGGGCGGTAGGGTGGGGACTAATGATTAATAGAGATTAGTCGAGGATTAATTGAATTAATTGTGATTAATACGGATTAATTGGTGATTAATCGACGCCTAGTCGAGATTTTTACAACATGATATGGGTTGATAGAGGGATTTCGCTGAAGGTGGCCATTGTATGTGGTGTTAATGGTTGGTAAAGCCTCCAAGTAGTTATTCGAAAATTAGATTTGTAACCTATTGGGGTATCGGGAATGCTATCTAGTATAGAATTGGGATGTGTGAGTTCGACCATCTCACGCTCCAACGGTTATTTGAGTCTTTAAATAAGTTAGTTAATATTACAAAAATAAATAATTGATTCAAACCCAATCTATATATACCATTTCAAATTTATTCTTCGCACAAATCTTAATTTTTTCTCTCCCAAAATTTTAATCCACAATTTATCTAATGGATCTATATAAAATGCAATAAAGTTCATCAAGTTCCGACAATGAAGTTTTTGTGATAAATGTTCGTAAGTTTCAAGTTCTAACTACAGTTGATCAAGCATCGTTACATCATGAAGTTGAAGATAAAGTAGGGTCAAGAGTTGGTGTACCTAGAGATCGTGAACTCGCACACGATCATCTTATGCAAGATTACTTTAGTGAGAATCCTATTGTCACACCCCAACTGATGACGGCAACATCAGAATGAGATAAAAACGAGATTGCAAGAGACTTCATAACGACTATTGGTGACAAATATTTAAAGTAACGATTTTTATTTCATACTATAAGAAGTACATTGTTTTAAATGAAATTACAACAATTAAAACATAACAAATTCAACAACAAAACATAATTTTAACTAAGTGCGTATCCAGTCCATCCTACTAGATTTCTTTTCAATCGCATCAACATCAAGCTCCTGCAATACATATTAAAGTAACATGTAGACAAAAAAGTATTGGAAAACATACAAGTTTGAGATACTAGCTTATGTATAAAAAGAATTTAACAAAATCCACATGGCAAAAAGGTATACTAAAGCATAAGATAAACTAGCATGCAACGCCTACTTGTCAATCCAAAGATTCCACTAGCGTAATCTTGTTGTCGCAACGACAAGACCGTTTTTGTATTACTTAACATGACCACAAGAATACAGGCGGTGTGCTACTCTCATAGCGCTATACATGTTAAAGGAGACTTGTACGAAGTTAGTGACAAAGTATTGTGCAAGAATGGCTTTCTAGCTGTATGTATTTCTAGACTATAAACGAATAAAGCATGTATGTCGGATTCGCTTGTATGATTAAAGTATTTGCGTATAAGTGTTTGTGTGTATTTTAATATGTTATATATATATATATATATATATATATATATATGTATATTGCACCTAAAAGTGATAAAACAAAAAATGGGGTCATGTATATTCCTGGTTTGCGTAGAGTTTCCACGAAAGTGAGTTCGGACCAGTTCTTGAGTGTTGAAACACCGAAGTTACCCTAAGAAGTAAACGGAGGTGTGTGAGTTGCGGTTTTTGTTTAACGGATGGGATTAGGATTATAAGAATATCATAAACAATTATAAAATAAAAAACCATGAAAATGGTTATGCAAGAAGGTAGGATGAATTCCATCCATTTAACCTCATTATATGATTTACCAAAGTACAAAAACCATCCACTTTGTTGATGATTTCGGTTGGTCATGAATATGAACTAAAATTGGAAAGTACATTGTCACACTCTCAAATTTCCACATGCGGAGTTTTACCACCAAAGGTGCGACCGACCAGGATCAAGCAACTAATCAATATTGAACCACTATTAAAGATATCAAAACGTATCACCATCAACACGATTAGTGATCTAAAGTTTAAACGTCCAAGAAAAAAATATAGTTTAACCAACAAGCAAACAGTTTAAAGAAAAAAATATCCAAACGATGTTTAAAAACCATAATTGTTTAAACCAATTCAAATAGTTAACGCAGCCACGACACTCCTCCAATGCAAGCTCCCGCACTGCCTAACGACCTGCAAAGCATGTAATAGCATGTCAACAAAGTTGGCGAGTTCATGGTTTTCAGTATTATTTTTTTAAAAACATAGGTTGTTAAATTACTTAATTATAAAACATGTCATGGGGAGCTACCCCATCTTGAAGCTACTAAACTGTGTGGTACCGAAACTTTGACTGTGTAAGTTGTTTGTGCCCCAAGTCAATGTCTATCGTCACTGACCAGTTGCCAAGGCATAAAAGTTCACGCCCGTCCTCCCATGTATGGTGTGAGGTTTGTCGAACCTAATAGCGCTATCAACTAATATCCCGTTCGCTAGGCCCCGGCGATTAATCGGTATAATGAGTGGGCACTTTCAGATAGAGTTCGTTTAGTCCACTAAAGACATGAACTATAATTAGCATTTAACAGTATTCCATCCCCAGGAATACTAGCCAATACCATACCTGGGAAAGTGAGGTTCCCAACCACCGGGAATACATGCTTTAAATAAAGGTGTGAACTCATCTTTGTTTGCTCGGTAAGAATAAAGTGCTAATAGCAACGAAGACGATCAACCGTGTCCTAAGATAGTTATCATGTATTCTATTAGAGTGAATTCATGCAACACTTATATTCCTATACGAAATCTAGAATTTTGCACGTTTTATCATAAAATGCTATTTAACATGCATGTATCTATCACGACATCACTTAGCGACCCCACAAGTGTCACGAAAGATTTAAAATACAATTCAATAAAAATTCGGCAATATAGTGCATTTTCGGGCAGTTTTCAGAGTGTTATCCGGAATAGTTCGTGTACCGGAAGATTCCCAAAAAAATACAGGACGTGTCAATCGGAGCATAAACTATTGTGTAAAAATTTCATGATCAAACTCCTTACGGATTTTTCGTGAAAAATATTGCGCCAAACAGTGATCATATTCGTCACTTTCTGACGGCAGCTAACGGAAAAATTCATTTAAAAATCCTCATTTATCCGATCGACATAATTCCAGTTACGACTGAAAACATAACACGTAAAATCTGCAGAAAAACACAGCTTTCAGTGCTGAAACGAAATAATTTATTTAAAATAGGAAACGACGTCCAAAAATCATGATTCCAGAGCCATTAGAAGAGTATTTCGAAATAGCACGCAATAGACTCAAGAAAATCAATTTTTCATTAAGTTATGACCTGGTTACAGCCACGTAAAGTCAGCTGTAACGTTCTGGACTAAAACTGTTTTGTTACCCGAACCTCACAAACGATCAATTAATGAACCCAATAACCCAAATACTTATTCACAGCAGATTTGTATCATAAATAGATCATGTAATTACCAATTTAACACTAACCACCAAGTTAAACCCATAAACAACACCCGCGAGACATACCCGAACCCATGATTCATCACAATCCCAACAAGATAATTTCTAGTAATCCCACGTATGCGTCAAACTTCAAGAATCATTACCTAATCAGAAAACTCAGCCTAGATAACCTAATAAGAATCATATTTGAACTTTTATACTTATCACAAAACACAAGATATAATCCGTGATGAAAACCCTAGTGGCCTAACCGATCATGTAAACGACCTAAACATCATAACCCATGATTTCTACCATCTAGCACTTCACATAACCTCAAGTCACCATGTAAATCAAATAAACGCAGCCAAGGTACAAATCGAAAACATATATGAATAAAAAAACTAACAATAGAAACATGAGACATCGGTACCCAGTAAAGTTGAGATCCGATCTAGCTTAGAACCGAAGCCTTGGAGTCTCGGATACTCCTTTTTCCTTGTCAACAGTAGCAATAGGGAGATGGAGAGTAGATAGGGTGAATGTGAATTAGGGTTTTTTTAAGAGGATTAATTGCATACATGCATGGATATGAGGATAAATAAATAAAAACATGGTATGACGGTTAATTCACATGGGCCGAGAATCAATTTGATAATTGGGCTGCACCTAAAGAAAGTAATTGGGTAATGTGTGTGTGTCGCAAACAAAGGAACAACAAAAAGAATAATTGGCAGACGTTCAATTGCTATATACATATCTTCTTCTTCTTTTTTTTTTTTACAAACATAATCATATAATTATAAACTTTAACTAATCAATCAACAACTAATATAATGCATAATAACCAACTTATGGTTCGGGTCTCATAAGTTTCGAGTTACGCGAGTGGGTTGAATCGACACGCGAGACATTGTACTTTGATTCAAACGGTTCGGGTCGGTACAACACGATATGGGTTTAATATAATTGGAT
This sequence comes from Scalesia atractyloides, assembly GCA_947069175.1. Classification (NCBI taxonomy): domain Eukaryota; kingdom Viridiplantae; phylum Streptophyta; class Magnoliopsida; order Asterales; family Asteraceae; genus Scalesia; species Scalesia atractyloides. Next base: position 97,201,559 of record CAMTDV010000008.1, read on the forward strand.
AAGAATATACTTGATTCATTAAATAAAATAAGTATGTGATTTGATTTATAAAAGCGAAACAAACGGGTTTTTACCTCGAAATTACGGGTTGTCACATCATCCCCAAGTTGAAAGAATTTCGTCCCGAAATTTGCATACCATCGCTGAAGAAGCTAGTGCGGTTGAGCGTCTTCGTGGGGTGTTACATTATCCCCAAGTTGGTTTGGAATTTCGTCTCGAAATTCGGTATCAACTTCAGCTTTGGATGCATCATTTTTGAACAATTGAGGATATTTGCGCATCATCTGATCTTCTCGTTCCCAGGTGAATTCTGTGCCACGTTTTGAGTTCCAACGAACCCGAACTATAGGAATTTTACTGCGTTTGAGCGTTTTGACCTCCCGATCCATGATTTCAAGTGGTTCTTCAATGAACCGGAGTTGGTCATCGATCTTGAGTTCTTTGAATGGGACCACAAGTGTCTCATCGGATATGCATTTCTTCAAATTCGATATATGAAAGACATTGTGCACACCACTGAGTTCTTCAGGAAAATCTAGTATATAAGCCACTGTGCCAATTCTTTCTATGATCTCGAATGGTCCAACATAGCGCGGATTGAGCTTGCCTCGTTTCCCAAAACGAACAACGCCCTTCCAAGGTGAGACTTTCAACAAAACCCCATCACCAACTCGGAATTCCAACGGTTTCCTACGCTTATCAGCGTAGCTTTTCTGGCAGTCCCGAGCTGCCGCCATTCGGTTTCTAATCTGAACGATCTTCTCTGATGTTTCAAGCACGAGTTCAGGACCAGTAATTTGGCTGTCTCCAACTTCAGCCCAACAAATAGGTGATCGGCATTTCAGTCCGTATAATGCTTCGAACGGTGCGGCCTGTATGCTCGAGTGATAACTATTGTTGTAGGAGAATTCCACCAGGGGTAGGTGTCTCTCCCAACCTTTACCGAAATTGATAACACACGCTCGTAGTCCTCAAGTGTCTGGATGGTGCGTTCGGTCTGACCATCGGTTTGTGGGTGATATGCCATGCTCATGTCTAATCTCGAGCCGAATGATTTATGCATGGACTGCCATAGGTAGGATGCGAAACGGGGGTCACGATCAGAGATGATAGAGGTGGGCACGTCGTGCCGCGAGACTACTTCCTTCAAGTATAGTCTGGCAAGCGTGTCATACTTGTCTGTTTCTTTGATCGCGAGGAAGTGGGCAGATTTAATTAGGCGGTCCACGATCACCCAGATGGTGTCGTTTCCGCTTTGAGTTCTCGGTAGCCCGGTGATACTCCCATTTCCATGTTGGTATTTCTGGTTGCTGAAGTAACCCAGACGGCTTTTGATACTCGGTCTTGACTCTAGCACAGGTCAAACACTTGCTGACACACTTTGCTATAATTGCCTTCATATTAGGCCACCAGTACAATACCTTCAGATCGTGATACATCTTATCAGAACCAGGATGTATCGAGTATCGAGACTTGTGTGCTTCGTCCATCACAAGCTCTCGCAAATTTCCATAAGATGGAACCCATATACGTTCCATGAAGTAATGAATGCCATCGGATTTGAGCTCGAGTTGTTTCTCCATGCCTCGCATGGATTCGGCTAGGAGATTCTCTTCCTTTAGTGCTTTAACTTGAGCGTTACGAATTTGCTCGGGAAGGTTCGAATGGATCGTAAGCTGTAGAGCACGAACTCGTTTGGGCTTGGTTTCTTTTCGGCTGAGGGCGTCGGCTACAACGTTTGCCTTGCCCGGATGATATTTGATTGCACACTCATAATCATTTAGAAGTTCAACCTGTCACACCCCAACCCGCAGCGGAATAAAAGTCGGGGCATAATTGGGTTATCACCAAAGCTCATGATGTTTACTAAAATGTTTCATATTTATTAAACTCAAATTACAACTTAAATATTCAAAACAAAATTCATACAATTACAAGAAAATGAAACTACATAATTATTCCAAAACTTAAACTTGTTTATTCTTCTAGGCCTTCCTATGTGTTTCTTGTCTCAGCTGGATCACCTGTATCATGTGTAAAACGGGGGTTATTTTGGGTCAACAAAAGTTGGCGAGTGAACCTTGATAAAACATTGTTACTAATTTCTTGTTTTATTTAGTAAGGAAAATTTGTGCAATAATCACATGTGAGCAAACATATATAGATAAACAAACACAAACCACTTTGGATGAGTATATGATATGAATGATGATGTATGTGAGATCAAGGCTCAATCAAACGGAGCCGATCTAATGAGGCACCTGATGCTCAACCCATCTCCCACGGGGAACTGATGGGCCTAATGAAATGCGTGCACTGAAAATGATAAATCCAATCTACATATAATTCACACAACATTTGATACACATTTGATCACGGATATGATGTATGCACAAGTGTTTAAATATAATAAAAGAATTATACGACACATGATACACCCCAAAACATAATTAAAACGGGGAATTGGTAGAGATTCACTGACAATGGGTGCTTTCTTTGATGACGATGTATGCGCACGAATTTATGGTTCAATCGACGAGGGAAGATCTAACCTAGATAATAACAAAATGATTCGATAAATAAATAAATTTTGTTTGAGATTAATATTTTTAATTAGTGCTCTTAAATGAGATTTTTAGATTTATTTTTGTGAGTTTAAGGAAAATTTCTAACCTTAATAAACTTAATTTTAAGTATTTTTAAATAATTTTCCAATTAAATAAATAAATAAAAAGAAATAAAAAAAGTTGACTTTTTGACCGTTGACCGTTGACCGGGTCTTGACCGGTCAGACTGTGTTTTTTATGCGCTGAGTGAGGTTCGAACTCGGGACCTCTCGTATACGTGCACACAGCTCTACCAACTGAGCTACGTGTCTAACCCGAAATATTCTCTGTTTTAATTACATATATATACTAATTAATTTTAACCTTTTTTAGTTTATATAAAAATGATTTAATATGGCCGAACCGGCTTCAGAGGCCCGGAGTCGAACTCTGGACGTTCGGTTCGAGTGCGCACAGCCCAACCAGTTGGGCTGTGTGTCTAATCTGTTTAACTAATGGATTATATTACTCTTATAAACATTATGTGACTTGATCTGATTAAGTTCTAAAAATGTTGGTTTTATTTCTGAAAGTCGGTATCTTGTGCGATTCGAACTCGGGACGTGCATATTGTATTTGCACACAGTCCACCGCTGGACTGTGTGTCTAACCCAGTTTAATATCTGTTTTTAATTATACTAATACACGTTTGCATCTTCGTCTTCTTCGCTTAAAAATTACAAAACAGTGAAATCCGTCTGTTCTGGTTAATCGATCATAACTTATACTTGTTTGAAATGGAAAGAAGATTAAGTGATATGGTATACCAAGACGGAGCGTTTTTTTCAGATTTCCGGCAGTGTTCGTCGGCTCTGATTTTGCAATTTCCGGCTGTATGAACTGTTTTAACAGTTTTGATTATTGGTTTGAACAATTAAAGTATAAATCAAGAGATAGCAGAGAAGTTTAGACAGTTATACTGTCTGATGAATGAATACGGTTTTCTGATCAACGATTCCGGCGGTATTCCGGCGAAAATGAAAATCTTCGGCGACGAGCTCTGGAAGGACTAAAGCTTCGAAAAAGTGTGCGGTTCTGAGCGAAAGGATTTCCAGATGATTGAGTGGGTATTTATAGGGATGAACAGCTTAATTGAGTTTGATTTAAGGTCAAAGTTCGCGATTAAGGATTTCCGGCGGTTATGACCGAAATTGATGGTTAGACATCGGTTATAACCGATGTCGAAGTCGGTTATCGCGTTTTAGTCAAAAGGAAAAGGCAACATTAGCGGAGTATTGGTTTTACTCCGGCGATTCCGCGTTCTGAGCGCGCTGATGTCCGGTTTTGAATTCGGGTTTACTTTAAGTATTGTTTGTTTCAATATTGTCACAAAGAAAGTGTGTGGCGGAGTGGTGTGGTGTGTGTTTGAGTTTGTGGGTGAACCCGGGTTCGAAACCCGGCGTCTCCATTTTATTTTTTATTCACTATTTATTATTAATTATAAATTATGGTTTTTAAATTCTAATATATTTATTAATTATGTATTGTTTAAAATTAATATGAACCAAAAATACGCAACGAAACTTATAACTGAATATTTGATTGATAAACGAAGCGGGTTTTGAAACCCGTTTTTCGACGAATGTTACACAACCCATCGACGTTGTCGCATGTTCAACTCCTTTTGGTCGAGTATGTGCTGGAGACTCTTGTGATCAGTGTATATCGTGCACTTGGTACCGTACAAGTAGTGTCTCCATATCTTGAGTGCAAATACTACACCTCCCAGCTCCAGGTCGTGGGTAGTGTAGTTCTTTTCATGGACCTTGAGTTATCGGGACGCGTAAGCATGACTTTCTTGCATTGCATCAACACGCAACCGAGTCCCTGAATGGATGCGTTGCAGTAGACAACGAAATCATCGGTGCCTTCAGGTAGAGATAGAATAGGTGCACTACAGAGCTTCTCTTTCAAATGCTGAAACGCGGATTCTTGAGCATCTCCCCACTTATAGGTGATACCCTTCTGAGTTAGAGCAGTAAGAGGTTGTGTGATCTTTGAGAATCCTTTAATGAATCTACTGTAGCAACCCGCCAGACCAAGGAATTGGCGGATTTCTGTTGGAGTTTTAGGTGCAGGCCAATTTTTGATGGAGTCGATCTTGCCTGGATCAACATGAATCCCAGCTTCATTGACCACGTGACCGAGGAAACGGACTTCACGAATCCAAAAGTCGCATTTCGAGAATTTAGCATAGAGCTGCTTATTTCGCAAGAGTTCCAAAATAAGGCGTAGGTGTTGCTCGTGTTCCTCCTGGCTTTTAGAGTAGATTAGGATGTCATCAATAAAAACAATGACGAACTTGTCAAGGTAAGGCTTGTATACCCGGTTTATGAGATCATGAAAACCGCGGGTGCATTTGTTAACCCAAATGGCATAACAAGGAACTCGTAATGGCCGTAACGTGTCCTGAATGCAGTTTTGGAAATGTCTTCGTCTCGGACTCTCAACTGATGATAACACGATCTCAGATCAATCTTGGAATAGAAACTTGACCCTTGCAGTTGGTCGAATAGATCATCAAGGCTCGGGAGTGGATAACGGTTCTTGACAGTCACTTTGTTGAGTTCGCGGTAGTCTATGCACATACGAAAAGTACCGTCCTTCTTCTTGACAAAAGTACAGGGGCTCCCCACGGTGACGAGCTGGGCCGGATAAAACCTTTATCCAGAAGCTCCTGCAATTGCGTAGATAATTCTTCTAGTTCGGTCGGTGCTAGTCTGTAGGGTGCTCGAGCTATAGGTGCCCCTCCTGGAGTTAGCTCGATTTGGAATTCGACTTGACGATGAAGTGGGAGACCAGGTAATTCTTCAGGAAAAACTTCAGGAAAGTCACGAACAATGGGAATATCTTCGACCTTTTTCTGTTCGGCTTGTGCATTAGTGACAATAGTTAGTACAGCGGTATGGCCCTTTCGTAGACATTTCTGGGCCTTCATGAATGAAATAATACTTACCACGGCGCCACTCTTCTCGCCTCGAATATCCAGGGTTTCACCATCAGAAAAACGGATGCGGACGACCTTTTCATGGCAAAGTATCTCCGCACGATTTAGGGATAGCCAATCCATCCCGACTACGATATCAAAACTTCCGAGAGTGATAGGAATGAGGTTAATAACAAATTTATGGCCAGATAACTCCAAATTACAGTCGCGATGATACATGTTGCCTCGAGAGATTTAAAATTATCTAGCTCAACTGTGTGCTTACGGTCAAGAGAAGTTGGGGCAGGCCTAAGCAATGTACTAAAGTTCATGGAAACATAACTACGGTCCGCGCCAGAATCAAAAAGTACCAAAACAAAGGAGTCGTTCAGAAGGAACATACCCGTCACCACGTTAGGGTCGTTTCTTGCTTCACCCGAGCCAATCACAAAAGCTCGCCCTTTTGCACCATTCTCGCCATTGGGGTTGTTGTTCTTGTTGTTGTTTCCAATACCGTTGTTGTTGGTTGTTGTGGTTTTGGTTCAATTGGGGGCAATTCCTCCTAAGATGCCCTTCCGCTCCGCACTAAAAACATCCTCGGTTGTTACCCTGCTGCTGTGGCCTCTGATTCAGTCGGAACTTCTGCTGTTGTTGCTGATTTTGTCTCATTGGGTATGGGCTTCTACAATCTTTCGCCACATGCCCCTGCCTATTACACCACTGACAGCGGTTCCTTTCACATGGTCCGTTGTGGTGCAGGTTGCATTTGTTGCAATTCGGTCGGTTTCCTTGGTAACCACCCTGATTTTGATTTGCCGGAGTTTGCTGATTTGGGCTCTTGTTGTCTTTGAACTTTCTCTGTTGTGACTGAGGCTGAGAACCCTTACCCTGGTTGTTATCCCACTTGCGTTTGTTGTCGCTTGTGGTATCAGTAGTAGCATTGTTTCGCTCGGGCAGCTTGCCCTATTCCACTGCTTGATAGGTGAGACGGTGTGCCAAACAGATTACTTGCTGGATTGTAGGGAGATTAGCTGAAGTTACCAAACTCTGAGCTTCAGGAGCTAAACCCTTGAGATAGAGCTCAATTCTCTTGTAAGCAGGCTCGGACATATTCGGACAAAAAGCTGCTAAATCGTTAGACCTTTTAGTGTATGCTTCAATTTCAGATCCAACCATCTTTAGAATATAATACTCCACCTCGAGCTTCTGAATATCATCTCTATGACAATATTCTTCCTTGATTAGATCCCTAAACTCATTCCAGGGAGTGGCATTGGCAGCCGCCAATTCAAGCATCTGAACTTGCGCGTTCCACCAGGAAAGCGCGTTGCCTTCTAAAGTGCCGGTTGCATACTTCACCCGATTGTTGGCAGCGTATTCACACATCTCGAAAACAGACTCGACCTTCTCGATCCAATGAAAGAGTCCCACTGCTCCTTCAGTACCGTTGAAAGGGTGGGGTTTACAATCCATGAATGCCTTGAAGGTGCAAGCTCGGGGTTGAGCAGCTTGACTTGTCGTACAAAAACTAAGCGGATCAGAATAGGAGAGTTACGATAGCACAGAGATAGGATTTTTAACACCCTAGAGTGATGCAGAGTGATTTGTTTTACCTCCCGGGTGTGCTGCCAGAGCTTCAGCAACCCGTGCATTGATTAAAGCCTGAATCTGAGCCTGTGTCATGTTGGCTCCACCGCGTCCTCCGCCGCGTCCAACGCCACGTCCGCTCATTGTCTTTACATTCACAAAACACAAAATGAGAATGATATCACACATACAATTCATCATAATGGCATGAGGAAAGCAAGGAAGATTTGACCACAACGCACAATATCGAATTAAACATTTTCATCAGAATCATTTGTAAATTCCGCAAATAAGTTCCAAATTAAATATTAAATTCAACATCAATTGTTGGATGAGAACGACCCTCCTCATCTAAGTTATATGGAAAGAATAGAAAAAAAAAACAAAACAAAACGATGGATAGTGATGTCAATTGTCACCACCGGCGAGGGAGATAATTAGTCCTTCGTTGTCAGTATCTTCTAGTGTTACTTCTCGATCTTCCTAGGATCCTTTCGAGTAGTTGGATCTCGTCCACTGCCTCTCCGAGTGTTCGCCCCGGGATCTTGCAGGGACTTTGTTCACGTGTTGTTTTCCGCGGGTCAAGGAAAGGGTTAGATTTAGGAGGAGATGTGATAGGGTTAATTGGTCTATTATCGTTAGAGTCTTATGAACGAAACATACTTATATGTAATGCATCAAGTAAGTAGCAAATAGGCACATACGTAAGCTATGCAATCTAATTTTGTAGAGACTTACACTTTGGAGTGTAGTGTCGTTGCGGCTTGCTCTGTACAGAAACGATTATAGTTTGGTTTTTCTTAAAAAGCTTTTAAAACCGAGTTCACTATAACCAATGGCTCTGATACCAATCTGTCACACCCTCAAATTTCCACATGCGGAGTTTTACCGCGAGAGGTGCGACCGACCAGGATCAAGCCAATAATCAATGTTGAACCACTAATAAATATATCAAAACGTATCACCATCAACACGATTAGTGATCTAAAGTTTAAACGTCCATGAAAAAAATATAGTTTAACCAACAGCGGAAGCAAACAGTTTAAAGAAAAAATATATCCAAACGATGTTTAAAACCCATAATTGTTTAAACCAATTCAAATAGTTAACGCAGCCACGACACTCCTCCAATGCAAGCTCCCGCACTGCCTAACGACCTGCAAAGCATGTAATAGCATGTCAACAAAGTTGGCGAGTTCATGGTTTTCAGTATTATTTTTTTAAAAACATAGGTTGTTAAATTACTTAATTATAAAACATGTCACGGGGAGCTACCCCATCTTTAAGCTACTAAACTGTATGGTACCGAAACTTTGACTGTGTAAGTTGTTTGTGCCCCAAGTCAATGTCTATCGTCACTGACCAGTTGCCAAGGCATAAAAGTTCACGCCCGTCCTCCCATGTATGGTATGAGGTTTGTCGAACCTAATAGCGCTATCAACTAATATCCCGTTCGCTAGGCCCCGGCGATTAATCGGTATAATGAGTGGGGACTTTCAGATAGAGTTCGTTTAGTCCGCTAAAGACATGAAATATAATTAGCATTTAACAGTATTCAATCCCCAGGAATACCAGACAATCCCATACCTGGGAAAGTGAGGTTCCCAACCACCGGGAATAAATGCTTTAAATAAAGGTGTGAACTCACCTTTGTTTGCTCGGTAAGAAATAAAGTGCTAATAGCAACGAAGACGATCAACCGCGTCCTAAGATAGTTATCATGTATTCTATTAGAGTGAATGCAACACTTATATTCCTATACGAAATCTAGAATTTTGCACGTTTTATCATAAAATATTATTTAACATGCATGTATCTATCACGACATCACTTAGCATCCACACAAGTGTCACGAAAGATTTAAAATACAATTCAATAAAAATTCAGCAATATAGTGCATTTTTGGGCAGTTTTCGGAGTGTTATCCGGAATAGTTCGTGTACCGGAAGATACCCAAATAAATACAGGACGTGTCAATCGGAGCATAGACTATTGTGTAAAATTTTCTTGACCAAACTCCTTACGGATTTTTCGTGAAAAATCTTGCGCCAAACAGTGATCATATTCGTCACTTTCTGACGGCAGCTAACGGAAAAATTAATTTAAAATCCTCGATTATCCGATTGACATAATTCCAGTTGGAGGTTCATACAGACATCTATGGCCATCTACAGTATAAATGTCATCATCTAACAGTAAATATTTACCCAGTTACGACTGAAAACATAACACGTAAAATCTGCAGAAAAACGCAGCTTTCAGTGCTGAAACGAAATAATTTATATAAAATAGAAACCGACGTCCAAAAATCATGATTCCAGCGCCATTAGAAGCGCATTTGAAATAGCACGCAATAGATTCAAGAAAATCAAATTTTCGTTAAGTTATGACCCGGTTACATCCGCGTAAAGTCAGCTATAACGTTCTGGACTGAAACTGTTTTGTTAGCCGTACCCCACAAACGATCAATTAATGAACCCAATAACCCATATTCACAGCAGATTTGTATCATAAATATATCATGTAATTACCAATTTAACACTAACCACCAAGTTAAACCCATAAACAACACCCGCGAGACATACCCGAACCCTTGATTCATCACAATCCCAACAAGATAATTTCTAGTAATCCCACGTATGCGTCAAACTTCAAGAATCATTACCTAATCAGAAAATGCAGCCTAGATAACCTAATAAGAATCATATTTGAAATTTTATACTTATCACAAAACACAAGATATAATCCGTGATGAAAACCCTAGTGGCCTAACCGATCATGTAAACGACCTAAACATCATAACCCATGATTTCTACCATCTAGCACTTCACATACCCTCAAGTCACCATGTAAATCAAATAAACGCAGCCAAGGTACAACCCGAAAACATATATGAATAAAAAAACTAACAATAGAAACATGAGATATCGGTACCTAGTAAAGTTGAGATCCGATCTAGCTTAGAACCAAAGTCTTGGAGTCTCGGATACTCCTTTTTCCTTGTCAACAGTAGCAATAGGGAGATGGAGAGTAGATAGGGTGAATGTGAATTAGGGTTTTTCCTACGAGGATTAATTGCATACATGCATGTATATGAGGCTAAATAATTAAAAACATGGTATGACGGTTAATTCACATGGGCCGAGAATCAATTTGATAATTGGGATGCATCTAAAGAAAGTAATTGGGGTAATGTGTGTGTGTCACAAACAAAGGAACAACAAAAAGAATAATTGGCAGACGTTCAATTGCTATATACATATCTTCTTCTTCTTTTTTTTACAAACATAATCAAATAATTATAAACTTTAACTAATCAATCAACAACTAATATAATGCATAATAACCAACTTATGGTTCGGGTCTCATAAGTTTCGAGTTACGCAAGTGGGTTGAATCGACAAACGAGACATTGTACTTTGGTTCAAACAGTTCGTGTCGGTACAACACGATATGGATTTAATATAATTGGATAAGAATATACTTGATTCATTAAATAAAATAAGTATGTGATTTGATTTATAAAAGAGAAACAAACGGGTTTTAACCTCGAAATTACGGGTTGTCACATACATAGATTACTAAATTTTAAAACAACCAAGATAGCAAGCTAGATGCGTGCATCCTAAACATGGAAAGTGTTTGGGGACGTATGGAAAGTGTTTGGGGACATATGGAAAGTGTTTGGGAACGTGTTGAGCTTTGTTCCTTTAATGGAAATTGTTTTGAGACTTAGTGTATGAATCTAAGCTAAAAGTATGAAAAAGTGAGGTAGTGGAACAAGTTTGGGGAGCCAAGGCTTCTATGGTTCACACATTCACCAAAACACTAGTCTTTCAACATTGAAGGTTGAAAGCTTGGATGGTTCCAACACTTTTGAAGTCACTTGGGACATTTTGGGCAGAATTTTATGAAGGTTTTGAGCCTTGTTTCTTGTGGAAATCAACCACAACATAAACTCACAACTATGAGCTTAGTTGGAAGCATGGTGGGTATAAGATTCCACTAAGTTTCAAGTAAAATATACACGTAATAAAAAGATACATAAAAGCAGAATTTTTATACTACTTTGCACCATAAATATGGTGAGGTTCCACCTTAGTTTGCCATGGAAAACTTGTGAAAACCCTCCTACAAGTTATCCAAGTAGTTTGAAAGAAGAAAGAAGAAGAATTGTGAAGAAAAGTGAGTGAAAACTCACTTAGAACACTTGAATATTTTTGCCTTGTTTTGAGATATTTGAAAGGATTAGTGAACTTGAGATAAGTTTAGGTGTGTGAAAAGTTTTTAAAAGGTGGTGGAGTTATGTACTTATAAGTGGGGATTACGGTTTGGGAGTTAATGAAGGTGGAAGGCGATTGAAGAAGAAAGGAGGTAGAAAAAAGTGAAATATGATTGGCTAAAGAAGGGTGGAAGGTGATTGGAGGAGAAATGAGGTGGAAAAGGGTGAAATCTAATTGTCTAAGAAGGGTAAAGGTGATTGAAGGAGGAAGGAGGTGAAATTATTTTTGGTTTTATTCACTTTTAGTCCATCCACTTTATAACTAGGTTATTTTATGCCGTTTTCCTGTATTTTTACTTGTTTTTAGGCGTTCAAAGTGTATTTTAAGTCTCGGTTTCGCGTACAAAACATGTATTTAAAGATTGATTACGTACATAACACAAATGTGAAAGGCAACGTGAAGAATAAAATAAAAATTTCGTTTTTCCACGTATGAATATTAAAGTGAATTCCCATTATGATCAATGTCTCGAGATTGAAATGAAATACGAATTACCATGTTTCTAAAAAAAGAAATGCGAATACAACTTTTTAAATAAGGGAAGTACAAAAATGCGAAGCGTTACACCTATATATGGTGATGTGTAGAGAACTATTCCTACAAATAGTTGGTGATATGAAGAGGGACTTTGAACATTTATAAATAGGTTGGGATGCTATAGATGACGAAAGAATTTTACATCATTACTTAAGTGCACATTTGTGATACGACAACTAATATACGTAAATGCTCTGGAAACATATGATAAGTACTTGAATAAGTTTGGAATAACTTCACGTGAAAGTCTACAACACTTTCATGAAGGTGCTAATCGATTACATCGTAATTAATATTTTTGTAGACTGATCTACAAGGACATTCAACCTTTTTATGTCGCACATGAAAGAAAATATGGATTTCGTAGAGTGTTAGGTATAATTGATTGTACACATTGGACTTGGAGGAATTGCTTAACGGCGTGGTAAGGTTAACACATGAGAGATGATCACCAGTTTCGACTATTATGCTCGAAGTGGCAACCTCCAAGATTTATGGCTTTGGGATGCCATCTTTGGTGGCGTTGGTTCCAAATGATATGAACATTCTCCATGAATCTCCATTATTCAATGACGTTGTAAATGGATCCGAACCGAAGTGTCCATTTCTAGTAAATAGAGTACAATACAAGAGTGTGTATTATCTTGCTGGTGGGATATACCCTCGTTAGAAAAATTTTGTGAAACCATTTGCTTATCCATAAGACGATAAATGAATAAGGTTCATAGTAGCACAAAATGGCACCAAGAGAGGATATGGAACGAGCTTTTGGTTCCTAAAAGCTCGGTAGGTTACAATTCAGCTCTCGTTAGAGTAATAAGTCTTTCTAAAATTAGAAATGTATATAACGTACCTTTGCATTACACTACACATGATTTTGAAAGATATAGGTGTAGCGATATACCATTCCTTCAATTGATGATGAAGTAAACGATAATATTATTACAGAATAATGATGTATTGAATAATACATCTATTTATCGTTTATAGTTTGTACTAGTTTTGTTAATATTCGTTTTGGTTTTATAAGAATATATCTACTTTTAATCCAAATACGTTTCGCAGGTCTTGGTTCGTGGAAGTAGCTGAAAAGAGGAGAACACGAGCTAAAATGTTGAAGGAAACCGAGCCGGATCGTAATTGGAAGTGGAGAAGAAACGAATCAAAAAATGGGGAAAAAAAGACCAGGGGCGGCCCGCGACCGCACCCACTTATCTCTTTCGTGGGTGGCGAGAGGGGAAAAGTGATGTAACACCCTGTAAAATCGTGTATAATAATATAATCGTGTCTAATAAAATCGTGTCTATTAAAGACTAATATGGACTAAAAGTGACAACATGTTCAAACTGAGCCCCTGAATGACTTTTTGATGTCAACATGCATAAATCTAGCCTCTGAACGACCATTAGTGTCATCATGCATAAAAAACGTAGCCTTTGAATGACCATTAGAGTCGTTATGCATAAAACGTAGCCTCTGAACGACATTAGTGTCGTTATGCTTAAACTCGGCCTCTGAGTGACCATTGTGTCAACATGCCAAGCCTCTGAGTGACATCGGGGTCAACATGCTTATACTGAGCCTCCGAGTAATCCTTTACAAAGTCCTAACTCTCATATGAGCCACTAGTTGGACGAGAGGGATTAATCCTAAAAATACGCTAATATTGGACAATGGAGGGGTTATGTAATACCACGTAAATTTGTGTTCGGTAATATACCGACACGTGTACATACCCTCGGATCATACCTCAATAAGTTAGGCACTCAATTAAACCTAAAACAAGTTCAAAATTCACAAAGATTTTAATTACACGTTTTGGGGTGTGTCATGTGTCACAAAATAATTAACTCGTTTATTTAAACTTGTGCCATACCATATCGTGATCTAAACTTAGATTGTTTATATTGTTGTGATTATGTATTTCATTTTGTCAACTTGTATGAAATTCATTCATTAAGCCCATCAGCTCCTCGTGGGAGACTAGTGAGCAACGCGTGCCTCAAAACCAATCCATTATTGTTCATGTGTGTATCATTGAGTTTATATTGTTTGTAGTTATGTCTTTCATATTATCATGTTTATGCAATTCATTCATTAGGCCCATCAGTTCCTCGTGAGAGACGAGTTGAGCAACGCGTGCCTCTAAACGTTCCATTATTGTTCATGTGTGCTTTATTTAATATCTAATGATTGTTGAGTAAGTTTACATCTATTTTTACTCATGTGTGGTTGTGCACTCATTTCATAATCAATTAAATAAACTTGTTCAAATGTTTTCCATAGGATTCACTCGCCAACTTTTTGTTGACCCAAAAACCCTTTTACACATGATACAGGTGAACAGGACGAAGCAAGGAAAACATAGGAAATGCCTTAGAAGAAAACAAAGAAGCTTAGATTGATGTTAGGTCATGATGTAATTATGGTTGTAAACTTCCTATTAAATTGTATTAATGAATATGAAACGTATAATAAATGTCATGAGCTTTGATGATAACCCAATCATGCCCCGGTCACCTTTTCCGCTGCGGGTCGGGGTGTGACACAAGGTCATGCTGAAAGTATCACCCTGGAAAGGTGTGATGCATTTTGGAAAGAAGGGTAAGTTGAGCCCAAGATACATAGGACCCTTCGAAATAATCGAGTGTGTCGGCACTGTAGCTTATAAGCTCAGGTTGCCAGAGGAGCTTAGTGGAATTCCTGATGTATTCCACATATCTAACCTTAAGAAATGTCTAGCCGATGAGTCGCTAGCAATGTCGCACGAAGATGTACAAATAGATGAAAACCTGAGGTTCATTGAGAAACCAATTTCGATCGAGGATCGACAGGATAAGAAGCTCCGAAGAAAAATGATACCTATAGTAAAGGTTAAGTGGGACGCCTTTAGAGGTCCCGAGGTCGAGATTTCTTTTAAGGGGGTGAGGATGTAACACCCTGTAAAATCGTGTCCAATAATATAGTGACTCGTGTTGTATTTTAAATACAGTCAATTAAACACTAATATGGACTAAAAGTGATAACATGCTCAACCTGAGCCCCTGAATGACTTTTTAATGTCAACATGCATAAATCTAGCCTCTGAACGACCATTAGTGTCGTCATGCATAAAAAACATAGCCTCTGAACGAACATTAGAGTCGTTATCTATAAAACGTAGCCTCTAAACGACCATTAGTGTCGTTATGCTTAAACTCGGCCTCTGAGTGACCGTTGTGTCAACATGCCTAGCCTCTAAGTGACATCGGGGTCAACATGCTTATACTAAGCCTCTGAGTGATCCTTTACGAAGTCCTAACTCTCATATGAGCCATTAGTTGGACGAGAGGATTAATCATGAAAATACGCTAATATTGGACAATGGAGGGGTTATGTTTACCACGTAAATTCGTGTTCGGTAATATGCCGACATGTGTACATACCCTCGGATCATACCTCAATAAGTTAGGCACTCAGTTAAACCTAAAACAAGTTCAAAATTCACAAAGATTTTATATATAACTAATCTTAACCTACGGTCTAGGACCGTAGGCTACAGTCTAAAGCTGCTGAAACAAAATAACACTGACCGTAAGCTACGGTCTGGCGACCATAGCCTACGGGGGCCTCTGAAGCTCTTGTTTTTCACCATTTAAACTTTCACCAAATTACCCAAAGGCCCCTAGACTTTGTCATTTTCATATTTCTTATATTACTAAGCCACCTTAAGACCCGAACGTCTCTCGGTTGAGATGATATATTTTTATTTACCATCCTCGAGCATTCCACTCTTTTACCAAACCTCTAACTTTAAAGGTTTGGGTAATTTAACCCATTAAACCATAAGTGTTTGTATCTTTCGTGTTTAAGCTAGTAAACGCTTATAAGTCATAAGAACACCTAGTGTGACACCCATTAACGTTCGGTTGTTAGTACTCTTCTTCAATACATCTCGTGTTGAATGAATAGACCAAGTTGTATCATTATGCCATTGGATGTTAGTCAAAGGACAATTCATGAAAAACCACAAAACTAAATTTGAGGGACTAAAATTGTCAAAACCCCAAAATTCTGTTAAGATGCCACCTCTCCTGCAATTTGCTACACTCTTGCAGTTCTTGACACCTTGCTAGACACTTGTGATGATCCTAGAACACCTCTAACACCTGACTTCATTTTCACACACCTCTTTGCACTATAAATAGCAACTCAAGTTCACCTCATTCTTTGCTCATTCAATTCTTCTTCTCTCTGTTACACTCTTGGAAGTTCCTGACTATTTTGGAGCTTCCCTTTGAGTTCTAAGTTTCCTTTGGATCATTTGTAAGTGTTCCATCTCTGCTCTTTTCTTTTTATAGGCTTTTAATAGCCAAAAGTCAAGCATTTTCGACAAATGCCTTGACTTTCGGTTAAGACCATTATGGTCTAGCCATTGTTTGAAACGAACAGGGCTAAGTGATCGTAATTAGGTAGGTGTTAATCCCTTAAAAGGGCACCTCCTAAGGATCACGTTTACTAGGTCAATTAACGGGTCAAAGTTATTGTTTAAAAAGTCAAACGGGTCAGATTTCATAAAAATCATAATCTGAGTTTATACATGTTATAAATATATATTTTTGACACTTAAACAAGTTGGTAATAATTATTATAACATGTGGGAACATGTTCAATCTGTCAATTTCAGTCCTAGAGTCGGTTCGCAACCGAAAGTCGTGAAGTTTGACTTCTGCTTTGACTTTCGATTCTGACCCGACTTAGATTAGTTAACTTCTGAATTAAGGTCACATTATGATCGTAATGCAATGTAGCATAACCCTATGAGGTTATATTACATGATCATAATCATAATCTGAGTTTATGCACAAGTTCCGTAAAATGTCACACTAAAATGCCCTTTTTACATAAAACATGGTTTAAATCAACAATGGACTAGAAAATGAATTATCTACTGATTAGTTAATGTAATTAACATATTACGATGTTAATATTCTGATCATAAACTGATTTTATTATAATACCGTAAACTATACTCTTAAATGACCAAAATGCCCTTTCGGTGCATAGTTAGGTCTTAAACCATAAACCACATTTATGTGTGCTATCTTACTGATAATAAATCACAAATTAATTATTTTTCCAGAATTTTTATGATCATAACATCAGAATACATGCAAGTTCCTTTTATACGACATATAATTACCAAAACGCCCTTATGAGGCATAATTTCATTTCAAAACCTTTCGGGCATGTAAGTTGATATCCTACTGATATTACAACTTATTTAAAGTATAATGACATTTAGAACTTGTTTATGACTCATCCGGTTACCCGATATCACTTATATGCATACGGTTAAGTATATGTAACTAGTTTACGAAAATTAACCGAAACGGGTTTAACCTTATCATTTTAATCTCTGACGTATTTTCCAGCAAAAGCTGACGTATTTTCAAAAGACTAAGCTTGCAGTTACAATACGAAATAGGCTGGAAGCTGCTCGGTAGTGATATAAGAGGATCTTGCAAATCCTTAGATCTGCCCTAAAGTCTGTTATACATTTTTATACATTTTACGATCCGCCTGTGGATATTTCGTTACAAGCCGTCTGTATATTATTTTTGTACTTTGAACATTTCGGTTTGTAATAGTAATTTAAATCCAAGACTTCCGCTGTGCTGTGTTTAATTGACTATGATGATATCAACTTACGTCACGATATTCCTCACCCGGGCCCACCGGTGTTTGGTTGGAAATTTGGGGTGTGACAAGTACCCAGAGAAACTCAACCCGGTCGCGGTCCGTGACCGGTTACATGATGCCTCTCGCGGCCGACGAGAGGACCTTTTGGTCAGAGAGTTACGTAAATTGATCAGATTTGTGTTGAAAAAGATATATTATTAGAGTTTAACTCTTATTACAAGTATTAGACGAACTTGGAGTTTCAAGAGAAAAATTCTACAGATTTTGAACTGGTTTTTGAAGATCAAGTTGTCCGGGAATCGATGAATTGAAGCTAGGAGCATAGAGATCAAAGAAATCCCGGGTTTTATTACCGATTTTCTTAACCTTTTGCTTTCTTGTTTACGTTTTAATGAATTCAGTTCTTAGTTCTTATTTGATTATGTTTAAACCAATGATTCTTGGCTAAATTTACTTTTGCTACCTAGGTTTTGATGACTTATTATGACAACTTAGATTTTTATTGACTTTATAATGTGTTTATGGGATTTTTGATAAAGTAGTGAACTTGATTGTTTGATTTGGTGTATTTGCATGTTTTGGATTAATTGCTGATTATTTGATTGTTTCACATAAATCTAGTTGAATGTCTTTCATAGAATAGGTTTATGTTGATTGTCGAGTCTTAACGGGTTCGGGTAATCGTTCGGTAAAATCAATAAACCCTAGAAACAATTGAATGAAACATATAATTAAATCTTGACATTATACTAAACTTAATTATTGAGAAATAATAGTTTATTAACTGAATTAAATAAGTAAATTGCTAGGATTAGGTTTTGAGAAAAGCCGGTTTTAGTTTACTTGCCATATTCTAGTCGATTAAACCAAATCAAAAACCTTAATTAGTCTACGCTTTCTATTGAGAGATAGGTAGCTAATTTAGACACTTTATTGAATATTAGATAACCGAAAGGAAATTTTATAACCCGGTAAGCATAACTACCTTTAGGATATCATAGGTGTCTTCCCGAGAAGGGTCGGAGGTCCTATTCGGTATTCCTTAGGATTTAGTATTTTAAGATCCCGGTTCCCTATCACATTATTAATCAATTAAAAACCATTCAATAGTAATAAGGAATATAACCTAGGTAGCCATTCCACTATTATTGAATTAAATATTCGCCTCGCAATTCCACTTTAAGTCGTCTTAATTAAGTTAATTTTAGTTTAATTATATTTTTAGGAATTTTTTAGTAACCCCCTCCCCCCAAAAAATATAAAATAAATTAATTGTGTCAATATAGTTTAAATAGAGTTGTTAATGTAATTAGAGAGTCTCGTGGGTTCGATATCCGGACTTACTTAAGCTTTTCTACAATTGATCGGTCTACTTGCTGGTTAGTAGTTTAGTTGAGTTTAGTAGTCTAGAGTATTACTTTGAGTCTAGAATTAGATTAATTTCAATTATTTTTATTAGACTACTTTTAGTAAATCAAATAACATTGCTAAGAAATATACCACGCTATTTTATGGGATCTCGTGAAATATAGTGTAAACACCCAAATATCCAATTTAGACTTGTAGTTGTATTTTCTCTTATGTTTTGGATTTCGTCTTGTATTCTTTTTAATTATGGGGCTGTTTTTTACATTTGCTGAATTAGTTCATGTATTTTACAACTAATGTGTTATATTAGTATTACACCTTTTTATCCACATTAATTAATTGAAAAATGGTTTAGGGATAGGATGGTTTAGAAGGATTGACATTTCCATTATTTATGGATGGGATGGACAAACGTGATGTGTCGATGATGTGAAGAAGATCTGGAGAGTTGTAGGATGAGAAATATAAGAAAGCTACATTCCTCAAATCCTTATATTCAATCATACATTTAGTTTAGTTGAAATTGAACTTGTATTTCATGTGACAAGACGGTAAGAGTTTTTGGTTCAACTCCTCATTTAACACACTCTCTAAAAACATTTATACTCAGTTCCTTAGCAAGAGTAAATAATAAAGTAAATCAATCAAATCATTAATGTATTTACGTATTTATCTAAGATTATAACTTTAAAATACATCATTTTTATATATTTACTATAATGGATATGTATTAATATCTTATATGTATCTAAACATATGTACATTCACTATAGGGTATGATTTATACGTATTTATGAAACTTGGTACGAATAATACAGAAAGGGTAGAGATAAGGGAGATTAAATAATGAGATACATAAATATATATTAATCTTTTAAATTATTCACTTTTTATTTAATTTTAATAACTAAATAATTTACATTGATTCTCGAGGGTTCTCTTAAATACTTTTCTACTTGTTTGTGTGTAAAATACAAATTATAATACCATATTGAAGTGGGATTTTGTAGTGTTCATCAAGTCGGTTATGCAGTTTTGAGACATTTGGTGCCCATCTAGGTGGTTTGGAATGCAATGGCAATCTAATTCGATCTAATTTCTTAAATGCAATTTCAATGTAAATGAAACACTTCTTGCCTGCCTTCAATGTATGCATTTTAATCGCTTGAGGTCCTATTCAATACATGTTCATCCTTTTCACAATATAAATAAGATGATACATCATATCAAAGGGAATTCAAGAATGACTTAAAACCCTAAATCACACTCTAATCCCTCCATTGATGAGCACACAATTCAATTTCAGTAATCAATAAGATACTTCGATGAAAACACACCAACACTTAACGAGAAAACTAGTTGATTAATTAACCAATCTTAAACATAAAACAAAACAACAAGAAAGAGAATTTACGTAAGTGATGAACATAGACACCCTCGTCACTTATTTATATATGAGCCCTCACTTTTCTTAGTACGGTGAAACACCCACGTTGCCTGTGGTAAGAAAAGTGTCTTTCGTGCGAAGGTCATCCCCTTCCTACACACTCAAATAAAAAATTTCGATGTCAAACTATATATAAGATAAGATATAATATATACTCAAAGGAAATTATTGTAAAGTGACTAAAAGTTAGATGATCATAATTGGGCAAAATGTGTTTACACTATTTATTTTATCTCAAGACAGAAATCTAAACATAAAAACGTCAAAGGTAATATACTTTGCTCATTACTTAAAAAGCATAAGGTTTTGTTTAAAATGGACAATGGATGAATATGGGTAAAAGAATTACATAGATTATAATATAAATTGATTTGATAATTTGTTTTCTAGTTTAACTCATTAAGATTTTCGTTTGATTATGAAATGGAAATAACGTGCAAAGATGTCATTATTTTTCAAGAATCGATGAACCTATGATCTAGTGTACTGGTCATCGTTTAATGAGCGTGATTCGTGTATATTGACTCTAGATGTACTGGCCATCGTTTAATGAGCGTAATTCATGTATATGTTCAGGTATTAATTCTAGTTGTATATAGGCTTGATTAAGAAAGTTTTTAACAATATTTGAGCTTGTAATATATATTTAATAAATGCAACATTGATTAAATGATATAGGAAGAATACCTGTTGGCAGACATCGGGGTTCTTAAGGGTTTGATCGGGCATAAGACCAAAGTGGATGTGAGGAAAATGTGCCCACTGAAATACAAGAAATTAAGACAAATTAATAATAGAAAAACCTTAAAAGCCAAATAAAAAACCCTACAAAAACATTCTGAATTTGGTTAGGCTTTTTGTAAAGTTACCTTCTTTGTTGTTAACTAGTAGATGCCGCGCCCGTGTTGCGGGCGTAGGCTGAATATTTATCAATTAATTAAAAACCACTATCATAGCTTTGCTAGGAAAAAAAACAAATACGATAGCAAGACTGTAATTCGTCAGGTTCAATGAACAAATGCTAGACGGCTTCCTAACATGCATAAAAATTAAATCGAGTCAACTAATTAAAACAAAATACTTCCATAGTATTGCTAAAAAAACTAAAACGATGGCAAGACAGTAAATTTGAACTGGGGGGGGGGGATTGTAATTTGTCAAAAGCTAAAGCGATGACAATACTGTAATTTTGAGCAGGGGCGAATTCATAATTTTAACAAAGAATAAAAGCGTAATTTATTTCGGCCAATAGGGGAGTGCCAGGCAGCAGCCTGACACTATTCCCCCACACCCTTTTTGTAGTGTATACTTATAGCATGCATAAAAATTAAATCGAATCAATCAATTAAAACAAAACACTTTCATAGTTTTGCTAAAAAACTAAAACAATGGCAATACGGTAAATTTGAACTGTGGGTAAAATCGTAATTTGTCAAAATCTAAAGCGATGACAATACTGTAATTTTGAGCAGGGGCGAATTCATAATTTTAACGGAGAATAAAAGCATAATTCATTTGGACCAACGGGGAAGTGTCATGCTTTTCGTAGTGTATATAAATATGTTAAAAGAAAACTGTACTTTTATTTTTATCACAATGATAAATTTTGAAACTCTATAAATAATTTTATTTATATTTCTGAAACGTATATTAGCTAGTACATGAAAAATATAAGTAACTTATGCGTGTTTTAAATTTTATAAAAAAATTGTTCAAGTAAAATATGCTTTCTTCGATCTTACATTCTTTGCAGCTGCACTGAAGGCTTCCCTGTGACTTATATCAGGGTTTCCTGCTTTGATACGTTGGATCTCCTCCCTGCACGCATATTTAATATTCAATATGAAAATAGATTTATATATAAATTATTAAAATCCTACATTAGCTAACAAACAATGACTTATATAGTTATTATGCAAATATAAACATTTATATATATGTTGATATATATTTGGAGGCTAAATAAGTTTCCCCTAGTGAACTAGTGTGGTGTAGGGTTATCCAAAAAGTTCGCTCGGATTTAGCTTGGAAAAAACTCACTCGATATGACTCGGTTTGAGACTGAGCCGAGTCAGCTTGGCTCGGTTAGAAAGTGAGCGTAGCTCGGCTCGTAACGAGCTAGATTGACTTGGTTTGGCTCGCTTGCTAGCTCGGATTATTTTACTTTTAATACATTTTATTTTTATATACATTACATGATATATCACAAGAAACTAATTATTATTTGCATGTATTTAGAAGTGTAATTTGTTATCTATGACATATTTGAATGTTGATTAATGAACTTATACTTTATTTAGTTGAAATTTAAAAATTTATTTTGTGTTGTTGAACTTGATTTTTTGCTTGTAGTGTTTAACGTTAGAGCTTATTTTAGACATGCTCTTTTGAGTTATTGAAAAATATTTTAGATTACTAATTTTAGAGTCGTTATTAATTTTCTTTTCAATATCGAGCCAAACCAAGTCGAGCCGAGCTCGCTCGGTTTAAAATTAAGCCAAGCCCGAGCTTATATTTCCAACCCAGTTTCAATTCCGAGAAAAGCCCGAGCTTGCCCTAGATCAGCTCGGTTCGTCTCGTGAACATCCCTATTGTGATCTGATGGTAGATGCCTCTTATCTATTTTAGAGATGGAATGTTTGAATCTTGTAACGGGTAGACATCGATAGTTATTAAGAGTTATTTAGTTTGCCGTTCAAAAAAAAGTTATGAAACTATACTAAAGAAGTTATGTATGTTAAGAAAGCTATAAATTAGCGAGAAACTTACTAAAATCGTATGAAAAACATGTAGTTGTTTTTACATTACATATATACTATGGTCATGTGATGAATGTATATTCATACTATCACTACAACAATCTGAAAACATTTAACCTTATAATTCGTCAAAATATGGCTGGGCTACTGAGATTAATTTGTTTGACTTTCATGTATAAACTAATAATATAACGCTTGGGATTTTTCAGATTGAGTTGATTAAAATACATACTTGATGAACCTGTTGTAAGCAGAAGGAATTCTTTGGCGCTTCTCTGGAGCTGCAAAGAGAAGATAAATATAAAGACAAAATAAGCAGACATTTACATTAAAATCTTTTGGTTTCTGACTGCCTTTTAAAGTCTCTCTCTCTCTCTCTCTCTTGTCATAAGTTCATCATTATCTCTATCAAGAAATTGTAACAACTTTATTTCCGGGGGATCGGAGACACCCTTTTATAATTGGTTGAAATTAATAATAATGTTAAAGTTGGTTTATAAAAAATGGAAATATGCATCATGCATAGGTTTACGAGATTGTAACATCCCATTTAACACATGTTTTATTTTACATAAAGTAATTAGTGTTAGTTCTTAGTTGTATATATTGATCATCCACAAATTAGTAAAATGTAATATATAAATTCTTAAGAGATCGTTGCAGATTTATGATTTCATCCAGGGTTGTGGAAGATTAACTCCATGCCTATGGACAACTGTTCTTCAAGATTTGAACAGATTGCTACATAATTAACATGCATCTATGGAAATAAAAATTGAAACTTTAAAGATAAATATTAGGGTTTCCTAGTTGATTGTAATGGTTGATGAGTAATGTAACTCAGTCTAGTTGCAGAAAAAAAAAGTTGCCTTATTGGTGGTACAAGATTGACATTTTGAGAAAAAAGGAAGAAAAAAAGTGAAGGTCATGAAATAAAAGCTAAAGAAAGAGAGTTATCCCACGTACCAAATCCAATAAATGCTTAAAACACCATTTAGATGTAAGCTTCTAAAGTACAAACACTGAACTATCTATTATAACTTTCTTGATTCACTGAAAAACTAACTGATTTCTGCCTTTTATGTCAAAAATAGGATTATTACCAAAGAAACTTTAATCAGTATTTAATTTGCTTAAAGATTAAAAATGCAATTTTAGAAAGAAAACACTCTACATAAAGATAATAAAAATCGATAAATCTTACGTCTATTCACCGCTGGAGGCTTGAGAAGCTCATCCACTTGAATCGGTCCAAAAGGATCTGGAATTGGCTGATTGATCAGCAGGTTGGAAGGGTTGTTTCTCAGTTCCTCCTGGATAGTTGATTATAAATGTTAAATTAATGGGATGCACATTTAAATGAACTTTGTTCTACAAATCTCTCAAATCTTGTGACCTTACAAAGACACCCTAATTTTGAATCAAGAACTGTAGAAACTGAAAGCTTGCACAACAAACTAACTATATCCTCATACAAAACCCTTAATAGTGTTTGTACATGGTGTGGTTTCTGTATATATTTGTATTATATACACACATTGAGAGAGATAATTAGGTCATCTTATTAGAGATATATTTGGATATAACTTTTAAATTATATGGTTGTAAACTAGAAATCTCTGTGTATAAAGGGATCCTTAGAAGTTAATCAACACACAAAAAATATCATTCATCAATATTGATTTAATTCTCTCTATTATTATGTTACATTTGCTATAAGGCAAGAACAAGAAACAAAATGGGACTACATGTGTCTTTCTTTAAAATTATTTTCATCACCTGATGCTGCTTTATAAAGAGAGTACTGATCATATAGTTAGGTTCCAAGTTTTTTGATTTCTTTTGTGGATCTTCGGGAACTTACATATATGCAGTTTCTTGGTGTGTATATTTTTATTAGTTAACAAACTAGTTAGTTTTTACCATAATGTTTTGATGAGAGAAGAAATTATGCCCAAGATGGAGCTGATTTGCAGCAGCAGCAGTAGGAAGAAGATGAGCAAGCATGTTAACAGACAAATAATTTGTGCAGTGCCCGCATCGAACTGTTATAGTCGCGTACAAACTGGTGCAAGGAACACTCACCTACAACATCAACATAAGAGAAACTTATAGATTTCAAGTACACAAAGAAGAGTCTAAAGATGTAGAAATAGATGATAATATTATTCATACCGCTAGGACAGTTTCACAGAAGTTGCACTGGACATAGCACAGCTGCTCGGAGGGAGGAGGGAGGTGGTGGTGATGGTGGAGGTCCGGTGAGAAAGCAGCCGAAGACGACATGTTTTTGATTGTCTTGACTCTCAGCTATTGATTTGATTGATTGATGGATAAGATGGAGTGAACAATATATATGGATAGATTGTGTTTGGGGATCTGGCCTTGTGTTTGTGTGTGCGTTCTCAAAGACAAGAGAGAAGGAATTGAAGTAACAATGGAGAATGTGAGAGAAAAGCAAAATAAAATGAGAGAGACCCACTACATAATATAGCACTTGTATGAAGTAAACCCCACACTTGTTTCTTTGTTTTCTTCAAGAAGGAGCAATGAATTTTGTCTTCTAATTAACCCTATTTTTTCTCATACAAATTATTAATTACAATTCAATTTGTAAGTTTCACTTTGCACCTTGGAGTTTCATTTTTTGCCTTATTTAATCACGCGATCAAAAACTCTCAAGAAGCGTGTTCATGTGATATCAATGGCTATTCTTTAGGTTCTTTGGAAGGCAAGAAACGAGATGCTTTTTAATGGTAGATCCAAATCCGGAGAAGACATATTGGAGGAAATTAAATAAATACATTTTTTAGAAACATAGAGCTAAGATGTATAACTTAGAATGGCACGCATGGTGGGGTTTTTATGTGCAATGGGTTGTACTCTTGCTAGTTGTTTTTTGTAAACAATTAACTCGAGTTATCAGTCATGTTTTGTAGCTCCATTGCACAACCATTTGTGCCAATATACAACCCAACCTGTCTCAGACCTCAGTGAAATGTTATTTATTTTCGAAGAAAAACACATCTTGGCGTTCAGTTGAAATTAGACATAAAAGTCAGATTCTATAGTTAGAAAACTTAGCGTTTATGGGAGTTCTTCAAAATTTGAGCTTTGTGCAACCAAAAATAAGAAGGGCCAAGTTTACATAGGTTGTGGACAAAAGCTTTAAGGTGTTGGTGGTCATGATCCAAAGCAAACCTTCATCATATTCGGTAAGGAAAGTTTTTCTAGCCTAGGACCTCTTCCATGGTCATTTTAAGTGTTCCTAACTATAACTAAACGGATGTGGCATGAATGTTGTACAACTTCAAGAATTCATTTACAAAAGCTCATGAAGGAGATAAATAAGCTAAATCACTTGGAAACTAGTGTGAGCTATCCTGGGTAAGAAAGCCAAACTCGTTTTTGACCAAGTTTATTATCTTTAAGGGTTATTGATGCTACGATTGTTAATAGATCATGCATACAGACGAATTTAACTCTAAATCAGAAATCAAAGGGTGTTAGTCTTCATCATTGTGGTAAGAAACTCAAATCTACACACCCCTTCATCCTAAGTTTTGATGATTAGTTGGTGAAAACACTAAACTCGTAGGCATACGTAATTAGATTTGGGCAACTAGTGTGTATACTAAGTGGAAACACGAGCTATAATATGCTAGCGGTTTGAATGCTTTAAAATACGGCAAATTATATGATCAAGTTATGATATCATATTTTAAACTACGTATGTTGATTATATTCACTAGCATCCCCTAACGTATAATTTTAACACACGTCTCTCAAGAAACTGTTAGGAAGCTAAGGACCCAAGACTCGAGGATTCATGTGGATCATCCAAGGATAAGCTTAGACAAATGATAAAACCTTTTTGTTGAATTAATACATGTAACACCCCAAATATTATATGAAAGGTGTATTTGAATAAATAAAGGGCTTATTAAGTTGGCGGACAAAGGCATACAATGGTTTTAAATGGAAAAGCACACAAGGGCAAGTTGGGTAACTGAAGGGAGTATAAAAAAGGAAATGGAAACCCCAATTATCATTTAACACCTCTATTATTTGCAAGCTAGAGAGAGAAATAGGATAAGTCTCAAGTAAAGGAATCAATCAAAGGATCGTTTCCAAGCTCAAAGGTAATTTTCCGTGTATAAAGGTTGAGTTTGGTTTGATGAATGAAAACCGATTAAAGCTTGACATTTGATGCATGGTTTTGCATGGGGTTGTATTTCAGGGTGCATGGATCCATTAAGTCTAAAACTTGATTCATTTCAAGATAAGATATCACAGCCGCCATCAACATCCAAGATCTAGGGTGTATCGTTAACAACTGGTAAGCATGCGCTTCACTAATAAGTGTGAGCTTGAGTGTAGCACGTCCTCCACTGAGAGTGTGCGCTTGAGTATAGTATGCGCTCCACTGACAAGCGTACTCTTGAGTATAGTATGCGCTCTTCCTAACGTAAGTGCTCAAGATTGGTTGAGAGCATACTTCTAAAGTGTGCGCTTTGAATGATAGTTTACACTTGGGTAACATATGCGCTTAACAGAATATATGGGCTTGGCATAGTAAGCGCTTGTGATTAAAAGTATGTGAACCTTGTTCAAACTTAACTTGATAGTTCATTAATAACCTGTAAGTATGCGCTTCACTAATAAGTGTGCGCTTGAGTATAGCACGTGCTCCACTGATAAATGTGCGCTTGAGTATAGTATGCGTTCCACTGACAATTGTACTCTCGAGTATAGTATGCGCTTTACCTAAAGTCAGTGCTCAAGATTGGTTGAGAGCATACTTCCAAAGTGTGCGCTTTAAATGATAGGTTACACTTGGGTAAAGTAAGCACTTAACAGAAAGTATGGCTTGGCATAGTACGCTTGTGATTGAAAGTATGTGAACCTTGTCCAGACTTAACTTGACAGTTCGGGGTTCGGGAAGGGCATCAACATCATTCATAGTATTCCTAATTGCACGTGCAGGTGAGTCTCTATACCCCTTTGTATATATGGTTATAGTGAAGTATGTATACTTACTACAGTTTTCAAAGTAAAGTAATTATTATTTTCTTTTAGATACACTAATTTATGACAAAGTTTGCTAAAACACAGTTTACATTTTTAAAGTGCTAAAGTGTTATAGTAATAAATGTAAAGTATTATATTATGCATACTTCAGAGCCCAGACAGTTACAAGGCTATATGATAGACATTTACCTACGAGGCTGTATGATAAGCGGTGACTTACGGGCCGTTTCATAATGGCAGTGCATTTGTTGCTTGTCGGTGGTTGTATAACTATGTATAGTCTAGAATACATGCATAGTTCATAGTAATGTGTTAATGATTTCAGGTACAGTAAATGCATTATAAACGTTTATTGTGTTTAATGCATAATAAAGGTTATGGTTACCTGATTTAAACTAGAACCATTCAGCGTAGCTGACTTTTAGTATGCATACAGGTTTATTGATAGGGTTGAGGATGTCTTGTGGGGAAGGCTCCCTTCTAATGACTGGCATCCTATTTTAATTGTTGCTTTTATGTTTGAGACAATGGTTTTATTTTTATTTGGATTGTAAAGACATTTGAATTTTTGACGTGAATGAATGAAAGTTACTTTTATAAGCTATTTGTTGTAGTGTAAATTCAACAGCTAAGGCCCAAGGGTTTAAGACGTTTCAATATCAAACACTAACATTTATCTATTGTGATTATTCCAGATAAGGTAATATATTTGTTTAAGTTGTAATTTAAGTTATCTAATCTAACACTTTATATATCCAATGCATAAGTAAACAATATCAATATGTCACGTACCCAGGGGCCCGGGCAGGGTGTGACATTCTTTCTTGAAAAATAGCACACATACATGGGCACAACTTAAGTAGGGCGGGATGGGACGGCTGAACCCTGAACTTTTTGATCGATAGTGGAGAGTATGTAGTTTTCGTATAGAAATTTTTAGGTATATACGTTTTCGATCCCCTGATTTTATAAAATTTTTTAGATCCGGCGACTTCCGACCCCCTCCCCTACCCCTGTATGAAATCTCAAAATTTGCCACTCCACACATATTTTTATTTTAGTATTCAAAGTGAATACTAGATATATAATACCGATTTATAACAAACTTAAAAATAAATGATAAATAAAAAAATAATAGCCATAGTAGATAACAAACACCAACATCATAACTCACGTACATCCACACACATAAAAAATAGTATATAATAAAAAGATGGAATGAAAATCAACCAAATCAGATCCATGTTGAATCTCAAATCAAACCTCTTAATGGGTCGCTCATCTTCAGAACAGGGGATATTAACTTTAATCGAAATTGGATTGCACCATCTGATAAGGCAATAACAAGTTATCTTAAATAATTCAGAAAATTTAAGCGTAACAATTTGTTACGACATAACGGCGTATCACGCAATGCATAACTGAAAAAAGCTTGATGTGTTGTATCAAACATTTGAATACATTTGAATTGAAGAAGTTTTTATAATTATATATCAAAAGATTTTTCAAACATTGCAAAACAACATTTTTAAATACTCGTCGTTCTCGTCTGGAGGGTTACCAGTTGCAAGTTACTTAATCGCCGATGTAACTTTCTGCAACGGTGTAAAACTCTTCTTCGTTCTCCCATCCAGACCCTCTTGAAATCACGAGTTATTTGCTTGCACGTCGCTCACCATTTTTAAAAACAACCTTTTCAACATACGAAACCTATGACGGAAAACATCTTCGTCGAATTTGGCTCCTCGGCAAAATAACATGCCACAAAGGTTTCGTGGCCTTTCTCTCGATATCGACGGACAACTTCTTTTTTCTAGAAGTACCCGTGTCTTCTGGCGCGGAGACTTCCTTAATAAGATTTTGGAAAAAAACTAAACTACCATCGCTTGAGGAAGAATCATCGTCTTCACTAATATAATATGGAATGAATAGCAGTGGTATGTCATCCGCCATTATTTATAAAATATTGTTAATTTTTTGGAATGTAAAAGAAAGGATTTGGTGGAATGGATGTGAAAAATTGTGTTGGAGATGAGTGAAATGTGTGGGTTTTAAATAAAGAAAAATAATCTTTTTTTTTTATTTTCTAACGGCTAAATCGTAGGTCCCCAACGTTCGAATTTTTCAAACGGTCAACCAATTGTTCTCGGTCGTTTTGGTGAATCACCGATTACCGAAATGCGGCGGCGGCACAATCACCGATCGGTGAGTGAGGGTTACCGAAGGGGTCACCGAAGGTGCCCTTCCACCCTTATTTACAGTCCGCTATACTAGCCATGGTAATTGACACCATAACTTTTAGTTTAGATCAAATCGAAACTGTAACAAAAATATTGAATTCAGTCAAAGTAACTAATATTTCCAAACTTGATTAAAGAATATGTGGATTTACACCAACTATACACTTTTTATAAGTACATTGGCAGTTACACCAGTTATCGTTCCCTTATCAAAGTTCTATTCTTAGTTAGCATCTAAGCAATTCCATTAAGATTTTATCTTGAACCTTAGGTTTTAAATCCATTGATACATAACGAAAGTGCAAAGTAATTAAAATGATATTTTGGTTTTATTTTGAGAGTTATGAATATTTAATCTTTTTTCGCATTCTCGTGTATCCAAGTACTAGTTATCCATTCGAGTTATCGGTCTCTCATTAGTCATATATCCTTAGAGGTTAAAGTTCTCAACCCATAGATATTTCCAGGCATTTACAAGCCAAACTCCAGTTAGGTAGTAATTTTGAGCATATGTGACAACCATTATATAACTAACTATAATGCAAACAAACTGGGATGATTTTCTCTGAGATAAATGAACCAATCAAGTTTGTACAAAAATGCATCCTTGCGTAATGATCGAGCTAAAACCTTAAAACAAAATTGATACTCAAATGGCTCTTAGTAACCCTATACCCACTTAGGATATATACCCAACCCTTGCGATAAACTGATCATTGATCACCACCATCACTATGGTTTAGGAGTGCATGTTGTGTTTGATAGGGTTTCTAATGACTATTGTGAATAACTAGAGGTTACGACATCTACATCAACAAACCTTCACAAACCTCAACTTCAGCTGCCACGGCAAATTTTAAACTTTCTTCAACAGACCAATTTTTCTCGCTATAACAAACCTCTACAAACTATACATGTTTGTGAAAGGAAAGGGCCCACCCTAGCGCCCAAACCCATGTTTGGAATTCTGGACATCACCTACGCACCGCTCGCACAAACTACCTTCACATCAACCTGTTCCGTGCTCGCCTATCTTGTCCGCTTCCCTCCACGTCACTCTGGACGATGTATAGATGCACTTAATATAGACGTTTTTATCTATATGTTTAGGGAGAAAATAGCTCTGATACCAAGATATACGTTACATTAAGGATCTATATATAGACATTTTTTATTTCTAAATTGATACATTATAGGCTATGCTGATTACAATTAAATACATATCTAGTCTAATAATGTCAGTCCATTAGCACTTCTAGTTTGTCCATGTTAATGTATACATACATAAAATTATCAATATAAAGTTTTATAAGCACGCAGCTGTAGACTAAGGTTAGTTCTCTCGATTGGCATCCACAACCTTTATGTTCTTGTAAATTCTGTGCAGTATTGTTTATTGTCCTGATATTGCTTCTGCATGTGATATCTCATATCCTAATGAATTTGTGACTACGAACTGTTACATCTTATTTTATAAATTTCCTTTACGTCCTGTTTCTTCATGTAGTTTTAATGAACCTTTTGTCGTGTCTTCTTATTAATTATAAGGGCCCAGATGACTTTGTAAGTTTGTACAATGAAGTGTCTAATGGTACAAAATAATTGGTATACCTATGTAAAACCTTGACTATTCATAAACCAGAAATGTAAGTAGAAGATAGAAAAGTGACTTTTTTAACCAAACCACTTTCAACATTACTTCTATTAAAAGGATGGATGTACAAATTGTTATGGGTGGTGAACTGGTGATGGTGGTTTAGAGTGAGAAGGAAATGTATGGTTCTGTCCCAATGAATGCATATATGTTTGGAGAGAGAGAGAGAGAGAGAGAGAGTGTGGGGTCACACAGAGCGGCAGATGTGGGGGAGAGGAACCAGAAAGGGACATTTGCATGGGTGATTAGCCTTCCCACATTCACCTGTTGTTTTCAATAGTAATGAGCTTTTATAAAGTCTATTAGAGGCTGTGTTTTTTCTTCTTAAATTTGTTTTTGACAGCTGGGTTTAGGAACTTCGAAGTAAATGGTTGGCCTAAGATCTAGATATTTTCATAATGTTAGCCATTTAAATTAGATAGAACAATTATAAAACAAATGGTCACAGTTAACTAAATAGGGCCCATGTTTTTTGTACCCTAACATGACCAAGATAAGATGATATATAAAAGTAAAAAGTCTCTAAATTCTAACGAGATAGTACGATAAGCCGGTGACAAGATTTGCTGAAGTAGATTATTGTGATATTTCTACAGTATATTTATCTGAATGTCATGTTTTACAATCTATAGTTTAAAAAATAGAAAAGGATAACATGGATAGCTCATTTAGTATGGTTATATTGCGGTTTTGGTCATAGAGTCTCGGAGATTGCATCTTTTGTTCATATTCTTCACCCAAACGTAACACGGGTGGCCTATAGAGTGGATGCTCGTAATGTTATTTTGTTAAGGTCATGTGAAAAGTCTAGTTTGCTAATACACGTAAAACACAAAAAACTAAAAATAAGGATAAATAATAAAGTTATAACAATTTACCTATGTACTTCCCCAACCTTCGCCCCTCGCCCTCTTTTTATGACAATCGCAGCGCCAACAAAATGCGGAAAGAACCACACAGTATCTCCGGTAGAATCCACGCAGAGTCACCCAACTTGGGCAACCTTAATCCCCAATGATACTCCACTCGAACACTTGTTTTTTCTGATCAAACTAAGATCACAAATCTTTCTTTATTCAACAAACTTTCACACGAATTACATAAGCACTAACCATCTATTTAGATTATATAACTTCCTAAACATACTATCACTCAAACCTCCAATATCTTGTAATTCAACAACTGGATAAACATGCAATTAAATCAAACTATTAAACCAATAAACAGACTAATAAAAAGCTATATATCAAACTGTTTTCACCCCTTCAGCTTTCTTCACTGACTAATTAGGATTAACTTCCAGTATGTAAATCATGAATATTTGTGTATCTATCTTTCAGAAATGTTTTACTTCCTTATGGAATTACATAGATGGCAATGGTGCCATCAAAGAAAATGGTAGGATTATTCCAATAGGTTCCATTTCATATATTGTTGACTTTTAGGAGAATTTGCAGCTGAGTGTATTCAAACAAGAAATTGATGAGGATGCGTAGTAGATGGGCTATGTTGTAGAGAAAGGGGTGGCAGAGGCGGGTCATCATTGAATATCGGCTATATGGGAATGAGGAGGGTTGTCTGTCGGGGCTGGGTTACGGGAGTGAGGTTAACAATTAAACTTACGAAAACACAAACAAACATTTATTCACGAACCATCAATATTACAATTGAGTGAACAGTGAAAACTACAATGTGGTCAATCCTATTTAAGAACTTAAACTGTAATATGGACATAATGTAACAACTATTTGTCTAAATTCTTCCATTTATGTATTTTTTGGTTCATAAAAAAAGATGATACATAATTATCATATTGGCGGGTTCTGTAGTTTAATAATGGGTTCCATAGGATTATCTTTTTGTTAAGTGGATGTGAAGCGACAAAAACACTTGTTTCAACTTAAAAATAAAAAGTAAATTCCCTTAAATTCCCTTAATGTGCTAAATATGGTCTATTTAAAAACAAAACTTAATCTAACCGAGACGCTCCTAGTTAAAACCTAGACTCAACTAATACTAGACCACATCGCGACAGATAAATGTACCTATCGAATATGGTAAAGCCTAATGAAGTCCGTATATCAAACTGACGAGACACTAGTGACGCTTAACAAGACTCTGACTCAACTAAATACCTAAATGGTTTATTGGTTTGGAGGTTTTTAACTAGTGAAATTATCTAAAAGACTTAAACTACCAGAACGTAACTATAAACACTAAGAGGAAAACTAAGGATGAGAAAACACTACTAGGTAAGGAACCTATGATTTAACTACTCACGGGAATGACTAACACATGACACTGTTTCGAAAGACACAACACAATAACGACGAACCATAGGTTGAATACCGCCTGGTCTTATCAACTACTCGTAAGGCTCCAAATGAAGGTCAATTAAGCTCACGGGTTAGGTAGATTTTAATCACCTCCCGGTCTCACTTCACTAAGGATTACTAAGATATTCTAAAGAAGGCTCATCTTTTAAATCTAACA
The DNA here is from genome assembly GCA_947069175.1 of Scalesia atractyloides. Classification (NCBI taxonomy): domain Eukaryota; kingdom Viridiplantae; phylum Streptophyta; class Magnoliopsida; order Asterales; family Asteraceae; genus Scalesia; species Scalesia atractyloides. The sequence goes on from CAMTDV010000008.1 coordinate 97,236,172, forward strand.
ACTACAATGTTGTGAAAGACTGTGGACCACAATCCCAGAACACATGAGTCAACTTGCCTAAATCAACTAATAACCTGGAAACACTAAACCACGATGGAAAGGACAAACGCAATTTCTTGCTATCTAAACCTGACAATCAATGGCACAAGGGGAATCCAACTAATATATCACATCCTGCTCTCAAGATTAGGTAGCACTTTGACTTCTATAAATTAATCAACCTGATTCCCTCATATTACCGCTCGGTCTCTTCGACTAGAACCACTACCACAAGTGAGAACAGATCTAGAATGAACTAAAACTAACCTAGATGATTCGCGACTAAACTAGATCAACCAATTAATAGGAAACAAGCAAGCAATCAAATAAAATCAGAATACACAACCATTAATCATTATAAAGGATAAGTCTTTCAACAACAATCAAGTCATACATTTAATCAAACCCGAAAAGCAAGTAAATCAAGTCATTATTCAACCAAACCTAGGTACTAAACAAGTAAATCAAGTTATTAATAAAGGATAACTCTTTTAAATCTAACAACTACAATGTTGTGAAAGACTGTGAACCACAATCCCATAATACACAAGTCGACTTGCCTAACTGGAAACACTAAACCACGATGGAAAGCACAAACGCAATCAATGACACATGGGGAATCCAAATAATATATCACATCCTGCTCTCAAGATTAGGTAGAACTTTGACCTCTATAAATTAATCATCCCGATTTCCTCAGATTACCTCTCGGTCTCACCGACTAGAACCACAACCACAAGTGAGAATGGATCTAGAATGAACTAAAAGTAACCTAGATGATTCACAACTAAACTATATCAACCAATTAATAAGAAACATGCAAGCAATCAAATAAAATCAGAATACACAACCAGTAATCATTGATAAAGGATAAGTCTTTCAACAAAAATCAAGTCATACATTTAATCAAACCCAAAAAGCAAGTAAATCAAGTCATTATTCAACCAAACCTAGGTACTAAACAAGTTTAGCCAACAATCATGTTTAGAAACAATAAGTTCAGAAACAAAAAACATGATTAAAGTAGATGAATCAAGATATATAATCTCACAGGTTACAATCCACTTCCGTCTTGATCAAATATTCAAACTTTAGCTCTAAATCCTTATCTACTCCTGGAAATTTCCTTGTAGATTATTCTTAGTCGTTTGGAAGCTCGTCCATGCGGCGTAGAGTTTAAACGAAGTTTAAATAGTTGATTTAAAGCTTATTGCTAACTTATGTTCGTTTCACGCTTAAGTTACTCCCTAAGCCCTATCGCGTGTCGCCTATGAACCCAAATAAGACAAAATAGCTGGTGGCAATGGGTGGTATATATGGTGTTTCATTAAGGGTGAATTGATAATTTTGCTGATGTATCTTCCGTTTACGCTTCACGAGAGGCAAAGCTTCCCTTTATTGCGATGCGCCAAGCTTATATTTCACAAGAATTTTCATTTTTCGCCCCTGCTCTTCCATTCGTGCTTCCATGTGCTTGTTTCTTCACTGTTTTTCCTCGTTTTCTTTCCTTTTATGCACCAAGACAACCAAAACACCAACTAACTAAATAAATACCTAAAATGACCTAAAAAACACAACAAACCTATCAAAATAATTTTCAAAATACATGGATAAATGAGTGTGTTTTGCAACACATTACCCCTTTAAGGCATGTAGGCTCTTTGTATGTTGTACATGCTGATTTAAGACTTGTAAAATCTACACATAATAACATGGAATTCTTCTTTTGCCTATCATCTTTTTGTCCCTTCTGTCCTCCGCCTTCCTCATCCATACTACCCACACATTCATCATCGCATCCAATCGCTTCCTTACCACCCACCTCCTATTAACCACCATCACCTCCCTATCTTTCATTGTCTTTCTACCTTTCCATCTTCAGTCACGGCCCTACCCCATTTTCCTCTTCAATTACTCGTCAATTGATACCCATTGTTTCTGATCTTTTGTTTCGATATGTGGCAATAGTGATGACGGGGTTTTAGATCTGTGGTGATAGTGGCGACGAGTGACGATCGAAGAAGAAAGGGTTTAAAATTGTAGGGGAAGTTACCAAGAAGAACCATATATACACCAAATGGTTGAAGTGAGAACTACACCAAGTTGTGAGAACTTCCAGGATAAAAAGGTTTTAAAAACAAATTCGCCAATATTTTTTAAAATTATGTAACTTTAAAACAAAAATCGTATCTATAAATTTACATAAGTGTAAAACAAATTTACATAAGTGTAACGCGCAAAAAACGGGTGACGTCATATGCTTTTGTAAATTTTTTCGTAGCAATGTAACTTGTCAAAAACCTGGCGTAAATGAACGTAAGGTTATTCTTAATTATTTAATAGATGACTTAGTTACATGTTTATCTATGTTTGTGGAAAAAGAATTTATACAAATATCCCACGGGAAGTAGGATTTCCCAAGTTCTCGGAACTTGGAGGAGTTTTCATCCGAACCATATATATATATATATATATATATATATATATATATATGGTTGGTAGGGTTCATTAGAGAACCAAGGTAACACAACAATATAAACCCACCCACTACCACTCAAATCCTACACACCACCCCCACCGCACCACAACGTAAAAACCTAAACACCCTCCACCTCACCCACCCCCATATATAAAAAAAACTATAACTCATCAAAAAACCTCAAAAATCCTAACCCATATCCCTCAAAAACCTTCAAAAGAAAAAAACCTAAAAAAAACCAAACCACCCCTCTCCACCCCAAAAACCTAAAAAAATCTAACACCTCCACCTCCCATCCACAAAAAAAAAAAAAACTAACCCCAACCCCCAAAAAACCTAAACCCTCCCACTCAATCTAAATGCTAAAAACTAAACCATAAAGCTAAAGCCCATAACTAAATGTTTAAAAAGTTTTTTTAATTAAAAATCATTAAATTTCGTCACAAAAAATTGAACAGTACCGATGCACAAGTGTAACGGAATTTTTGTTCAAATTTTTTTTATTAAAAATCGCTAAATTTCGTCACTAAAAAACTGAACAACAGCAATGCTAAAAACTAAACCATAAAGCTAACTCTACAACTAAATGCTAAAAAAGTTTTTTTAATTAAAAATCGCCATATTTGGTCGCTAAAAAGTTTTAGGGACGAAAATTACCGATTTTAATAAAAAAATACATATTTTGAGTGTTTTTAATTTTTTTAGATATTTTTATTTGTGTTCGCATTGGTTCTTGCGGTTCCTAACAGATCCTTATATATAAGGTAGGGTTCTAAAGTAAACACTAATGTATTTGTGAGCCGAGTGGACAAATCCTAGCCATTGATTTACATCATCAAATCGTAAAATACATTTGTGTATGTACTTGTGAATTGATAATCAATGGCTAGGATTAGTTAATTATTATTCACTATTAAGGGGGTTGTTCACAAATGAATATATATATATATATATATATATATATATATATATATATATATATATATATATATATATATATATATATGAGAGTGTTATCTTGATAACACAAAATTTTGAGAACCGTGAGAACGAATTAAAAAACCAATCATGATCATTTTTTTAATACAAATCTCATTACAATTAAAATACAACTTATCTCATATCTAAAAATCATTGAATATTGTAAATGTAATTACTCTTTAAATAATTTATCTCTTATCTAAAAATCACTCATAATAATTTTTTTACACATGTATAAATTTTCTTTCTTTACAATAATGTAAATTTAAATGTGTAAATGTAATTTTTAGTAATGTATTATAATAATAGTGATAAGTGTACCAAAGTTTTTTGAATTTTAATTGTTTTTTACAAAGCTCTCGTTTTTTTCATTCGTTCACATTATTCTCACGATATTTAGCGTTTTAAAGATAACCCCCCATATATATATATGTGTGTGTGTGTGTGTGTGTGTGTGTAGGGTGGGGTTCTAGAGTGAACGCTAGTGAATTTGTAAACTGAGTGAACAATTCCTGCCCATTGATTTACATAATCAAATCGTAAAATACACTAGTGTATTTTCGTTATCAAATCATGGCCATTGATTTACAAAATCAAGGGCTAGGATTAGTTCACTAGTGTTCACAATCAAGGAGGTTGTTCACAAAAGATCATAAGCCTAATGCGGTTGGAGCGACACATCGCATTGTGATACTTGGTTTCGATAGTTTTCTTATTCATATAATATTTATTGTAGCATCATTATGATAGATATACATCAAAATTGAAGTAATCAAATAATCCATTTCATTGTTATGTGCATGGTTCGGTCGGTTCAGTTATTATCCTCAACTGAAGCAAGAACTAAAGGTATCAGTTAGTCTATTTTATTAACCAATTGGTTTTCGGTTAATCACTTCGGTTTATTCAGTTAGATTGACGGTTTTTGTTTTGGTTCATTTAATTCCAGTTAACAGCAAAAACCAAATTTGGGCTAAAACGTTTGTTTAAAATATATGAAATTAAGGTATAAATACATGAAATGAAAGAATAAATTTATGAAATGGAGATATAAAATATGAACTAGTGGTATGAAAGCTAGAAATATATGAAAATATGAATGATTCGGTTCTATTTAGCTAACGATGAGGAATTATAGTGCAATCTAGATGAGAGGATTAAACTAACAACATTTAATCACATTACATTCTGGGATAATGACCAAGTAAGTTGGTCTTTAATTACTTGTAAACTAAGGCATCGTCTAGTTGTACCTTTTAATCCACACGTCAATACTGACCAAGTCAACTATCAAAACGTCGACAAAAATTAGTAGGTCGTCACAGTACTTTTGAATTTTTTTAAAACTTTATAGTTTATAAGATATGGCTAGATACGTAAAATAATTAAAAGTTTGTTGTGAAGGGGAAAAAGTTTAACTAATTGGCCATAATTATGTTAAAACCAAGAGATTTAAGTGAAATAAGATGGGGGGCTAAAATATAATTATTGTTTAAAAAAATAATTTACTCTCATTTTAGAGGAGTATTTATAAATTAAGAGGAAAAAAGTTCTTATTTTTTGGGTATCTTAAAATGCCCTTACTCATGCATTATAATATAGTGTGTGTGTGTGTGTATATATATATAGAAACGAGATCAGGAGAAAATGGTTGGAAATGTGAAAACGGTGAGAACGGATTTTGGTTGAACACGTGGCAGGGGACGCTAAATGATATGTAGGGGCATGATTGTCATTGTTCACGTTCCCCTAAATAAGTCGCGTTATATGCAATAGATATTTCATTTTGTTATATATGCTTGTTTCAATGGCATTTTTTTCAAAGTAATATTTGAAAATGACGTTTATGTTTCAATGGCCTTCTTCATGTATCATTTTTTGTGCATAACATGTGATTTGGAAGGTATATAACAAATAATAGAAGATAGCAAACACACATAAATAAAATAGGTGATGATAAACTTAACAAGATTTTGCTCAATGAGATGGACAAAATCCTCATTTAAGAATTTTATCCAACACATTGAGTGAAACTTTAATGAGAACAAAACTGAATCTCAAAGAAACGACGTTTCCCATGTGTGGTTTTTGAACTTTCTAACGTTTTAAATTGAATGGTACTTAGTAAGTGATAGGGTTTGTTTATATACGATATTTTTGACACGTAGTTTAGGTGGGAATTTATTATAATAAATGTTAGTAACAAAGTTTCAGTCATTTCAGTTATTGTTTGTTCAGCTTTATCTGTTAAATCTGTATGGCGTCTCATCATTAAGTTTGGCGTTTTGTTTGAATGCCTTTTAGATAAAGATGGGAAAATACAGCTAATTAACTTTTTGAATGTTATCGCATTTTGAAATATACATCATTTTTTGTGCATAACATGTGATTTGGAAGGTACATAACAAACTATAGAAGATCGCACACACACATAAACGCCAAAGAAAAATAACACTTTTCAATAAATAAAACAAGTGAGGATAAACTGAATAAGATACAGATGTAAAGCGTCCCATCATTAAGTTTGACGTTTGTCTCTTAAAGCTGTAAGGTGTCCTGTCATTTATTATAGTTTTGGTGTTTGGCGTTTGTGGAATTTTGGCGTTTTATAACTAATTATAGAAATAAAATATTTTATTAGTGGAAAAGTATACAACAAACCACATAAAATGGCACAAAAAAGTAAAAAAAAATAAAACTCCTTATCCAAATCTTCACTATCATCGGTCTCTTCTTCTCATCCAAATCTTCACTATCATCTGTCTCTTATTCTCATCAAATCTTCACTGTTGTCAGTCTTTTCTTCTTGAAGATTTTGTCCCCGGAACTTTTGAATTCCTTAGATAGATGCTGATTCCTACATGGCTGGACGCCCGACTCTAGACGAAGCTGATCATTCAGTAAAATTTGGCATTTGTTTTTGTGGGCATCAGTCTCTTCTTCATCCCATTGTTATCAGTCTCTTTTTCTTAAAGAGTTTGTCTATCTCATTCAACAAAATGTTATTGAGTTAATTCTCATTTTAAGAATGTTGTCAAACCCATTCAGTAAAACTTTTTTGAGAACAAAACTGAATCTCCAAGAAATGACTTTTGCCATCTGTGGTTTCTGAATTTTTTGGCGTTATAAATTGGATGGTATTCAGTAAAATATGGCGTTTATTTTTTGTGTGATCAATGGAAGGTCCTGAGACGTTTTTTATATAGATGTTTTTGGCACGTAGTTTAGGCGAGAATTTTATGCAATAAATGTTAGTAATAACGTTTCCCTTGATTCAGTTACTGTTTGTTCAGCTTTTATCTGTTAAAGCTGTAAGGCGTCCTATCATTAAGTTTGTCGTTTTTGTATGAATAGCATTTTAGATAAAGAAGGAAAAATACAACTAATTAACCTTTTGTAAAGCAAAATAATGTTCTGGCGTTTTAGATAAAGAAGGAAAATACAATAAACTAACTTTTAATCTTTGGTGTTTGTGGCATTTGGCGTTTTATATCAAATTAGAGAAATAAAATATTTTATTAGCGGAAAAGTACATACCAAAGTAAAGAAAATGACACACAAAAAAAAGAAAAGAAAAAAAATTAAAACTCCTCGTCAGAAAGGATTCTGTCTGAGAAGTATCCATCGCTCATCTCGTATTTTTCTTCGGATTCTTCATCCAATTTCTCATCCAAATCTTCACTTTCATCGGTCTCTTCTCCTTGAAGATTTGTAAACCTCCGTATGAACATGTCATGCAACAATGCTAATTTTAGGGTCATATCTGTGTTCAAACATGTTGCGTTGTTTACCTTCTCTAGGAACCCAAAACTCTGTTTGGTCATGATGTTTTCAACCATATAGTCTTTCTGTTCCCCGTTGTCACATACCACAGTCACTATGTTAGTGTCTTCATCATAACGCCATGATTGGATGACTAGGTCCACAATTGGATTTGCATTGTTCGACCCAAATTTTCTGGTTAACCTTCGTATAACCGTCTGTGTTTTCTCATAGAGGTTGTCAAGGAGAACGCCAAGTGCTAGGATCCCCCTATGTAATTCTTCGTCCAAATTCATTATGGATTTGATGGTTTTCACAAACACTCTTCTTCTATTGTCAAAGAGGATTACGAATCTATCGATTCTAGTTTTGAATCTCCATTAAACGATGTTTGCCATTTTTCCTCTTTCAGAGTTTTTTTTTTTTGAAATTTGGCGTTTTGGGTAAAAGATGGCATTTTTTAGTATGATCAACGGAAGGTATAGTAACGTCGTTTTTATAATGATGATTTTAGCGCGTACTTTAGGAGGAAATTTTTTTATAATAAATGTTAGTAATAAAGTTTCAATTATTGTTTATTCACCTCTATCTATTAAAGCTGCAACACGTTTTATCATTAAGTTTAGATAAATATGGCGTTTCATCTGGAAGGGGACTGATGTGTATGGCTTGTAGTTTAAGGTTGGAATCTTAATGGCGTTTTACTCACGAGTTTTGTTTTGTATTAAAGCAGTAAAAATACCCTTTTACCCTTAATGAAGCGCGTCTACGTAATAAAGTTGATGTTATTTGCGAAAACGTCACTGAGCCAATCTAATCCATAGATTATTTGATCTAACGGACAAGGGTGTTCTCAGCGTTTTCACACTTATAGGCGTTTTCCCTAAATCCTACCCTTAGTTATTGAGAAACCAAAAAACTCTAACCTCTCAACATTTTTTTTAAATTACACATGTAATGTATATGTTTTAAGGTTTTTAGCAAAAAAATATCAAAAAAGGGCCATCCAAATTTAGAAAAACTAAAAGTTTTTGTATAACATATGTAACAATCATTTGTAATATATGCTATAGTTACGTTGCACAAAACTTGTTTAATTTTTTTAAATATCCTTTCGGCGCTTTTTTGTTTTTATTTTTTGCTTTAAACTCTTAAAAACATCTATATTACTTGTGTTATTTTTTTTAATTCAAAAACTTGTTGAGAAGTTAGAGTTTTTTAGGTTTTCTTAATAATTATGAGTTTTCTCTCAATAGTTACACTATATACATATATTACCTTGAACAAGTTTTATGCATATCTTTAAATGATGAAAAGTTACATATCTGTACAAAACTTATTAATAATAATTTATAAATGAAAGATATTTTAATTAACAGATAAGATAAATCATTTAAGACTTACTTTATATATTTTCGATAATAAATGATAATTTTGATCCTTTCTCACGTTTTCGCACTATTTAAGTTCTCGTTTCATACCTCCCACATGTATACACACCCCCTATAAATAAAAATAATTTTGAGGATAGCGAGATAAAGATTGAAAACCACATATAGCAGGCACTGTTTCTGCAAATTGCTTTGTCCTATTAATTAAATATCACCACCCTAGGGTCTGAGATTGCCAACTTATCATTTTGGTATCGAGTGGCCTCTATTCTACTATTCTATTAACTTGTATGATCCGGTTTTTTTTTAGCTCTGTGACTTTTTTTAAATTACTTCAAAGGAAAAACTTATGAACTTCAGTAACATGATTAATATGCTTTTTTATTTTTTAATTCTTTTCTGCAATTTTAGGGGTTTTAATTCAAAATTTGCATACTTTAAAAAAACAACAATCACACATTTAAATTTCTTTACTGTTTTTGAAGAATCATGAAATCAATCTGGCCTAATATATATTAAACTCAAGCGTGCCAGACAAGAAAAAAACTCTTATAGAAACGTCACCTATAGGACGAAATAAGTCGTCTCTATAAGTTACTTTATAGACACGACATGTCGTGCCTACAGGGTTTTCGGGCTTTTTAAGCTAGGTTACCCTATAGGGACGGTATGTCGTCTTTATTGGGGTTAAAAATAATTTAATATAAGTTTTTTTTTCCTTTTTGGTAAATATTAATTTTATTTTCATTTATTTTTTGTTGCATAGACTTGTGATGTGCCGTCTTTATAAATTTGTCTATAGCAACGACGCTTATAGCTACGACTTTTGGGCTATAGAGACAAGGCTATAAAGAGAAAACCTAATAGAGATATGACTTTAGGTAAAAAAGATCTATAGAGACAACATGCCGTTTCAATAAGCTGAAAAAATGTCGTACCTACAGGCTAATTTTTCTTGTAGTGGGGAAAGCCAAACTAAACCAAGCTCTACTTTTTGCTTACACAGACACATCAAATATCTCCCTGGATTACAGTTGAGTTAAATTTTACATGTAATACAATTAAAATAACCACATTTAAAAGTATAGTAAGGGAGAAACAAAGTTTCTTTGTGGTGTAGTTTCGGAAGGAAGCAAAACCAGCAACCCTATATTTTCCCACCTTCATTCACCTGGAGACAGAAGACAAAATCAGCAACTCTCGTTTTCTAAGCATGTACTTACACCTAAGCCATAAGAGAGAATCAGTAAGAGACTGCTTGTGTGATTTCAATAATAATAATAATAATAATTTTAATACATCATTTTGAAACTTATATTTGTATTTGGTTTGTATAGAGTTTATAAACCTGGGAGTAAACTTCTATCTTGCTCCTGAGGTTTGGTCAAAGCCATTCTGCAGAATAATAATGATGATTTTAATATATCACTGAAACTTTCGGAGCAATTTGGTTATTCCAAAAAATGAAGTTTACTCTAAATTTAGACTTACAATTTCAAGAAGAAATAAAGAGGTCTAAATAAGGTGAGGACGTCCTGTTCATTGCGTTTTAAATTTTAATACACCATATGGTAATTTATTTGATTCACTCCAAATATTATAGATCCAAGTTGAAGTTACATTACTTAGAAGGAAAGTAGATCATCTTCTTAAACAGTTAATAACCATGTCGAAACTTAAACTATGAATTACTCAATTACAACCAAGATATTATAGCATTATCAAACAAAACGTTGTACGATTTATAGAAGCATGCGTCAAGCATGTTTATCTTGACTACAAACATGGACGTACGAGAACTTTTATGGTTCAAACAGCACATAAATGACATGACTCCGACATGTGACATTCAATTCAAATGCTAGTTTTCTCATTTACGTAAGGCAAAATGGTTAGGATGGACCATCTACAGACCTAGAAAAAATAAGAGAGAGGGCGACATAGGATTAATAGAATATTCAAATGTCATCATTCGTAATATTTATCTTCACATAATTTATGTATTAAATAGAAAAGGGCATCAATGGTTCTCCTCCCAAATGATAGTAGGTGTCTTTTGTCCTATAAATAACAACGTTTTTAGCAACTAAGTAAGAAAATACCACTTGTTTTATATACACCATTATAACAACTTAATTTTACCTAAACAAACTAAAAAATAATGTCAGTTTTGTCATAGATTATGTGTTTTTGCACATATCGTAATACCAAAGATAGTCCAATCATGTTAATATCTAATTAATGTATTAGGTCATATTTAAAAAACAAACAATAAAAATAATAATGACATACATACCCATGAATGCCAACTACTTAAAAAACACCGACCATCTTAGACGTTCATCTCGCTCTCTCTCTATATATATTATAGTAGGACCATTTGCAAAATTAGAGTTGGACCACTCTTAGGGTACTTCCACCTTTAGTCCTTCACTACTACTAAACGGAGTATTAAATGGAGTATTACCGAGGGACAATATCTGCCAAAAAATCATCGACTATCCACATATACAATTACCGTGCAGGTAAATCCTAATGTGGTTGATTTTTGTATGAACTTTTTGTTGGCTGGAATATCCATCTATGGTCCGTTGCTAATTTGAGAATGATAGGATTCCCACCGAAGTTTTTAAGTCATTTGTCGGTGAGAGCCCATTTGAGATAGGTACTTCCGATTGTTATCTAATTGTGGTAGAGGATTTATAGGATATTCATATAAGAATTTCAATCGTTTGTTAACGTGAGGCCCATATCAAATGGGGTTCTCCTCGCTAAGTCCATCACTAATATTTTCAATGACTAGCTAAGAAACCTTCCATAAATGGCAACCCAACATCAACCATTTCATTTACCCCATAAACGCTAACCACGGTCGTTCAATGCCCATATATACATTTGGTTTCCTTCGTCTAGCCCGTATTGTCACATATGCTATAACCTATGCTACTAGTATGTTGGAAATTTGTTGTCTCATGATTAATATCCACCAATGCCAGTCTAGGAATCTGCATCTTTGTATGTGGTGCTGCTAATTATGGTAGGTTAGATCGCATATCTGTTCAGAACATGTGCACATCATAGGCATAATCTTTTTCCAGCTCAATCAATAATGTTTGTCACCAACATTTTCTAGTGAAAAAAAAAACTCAAAAATACACAAGGTAAAGTGTAGGTTTCTAGGTCCACGAGATTGAAAAATCAAACGTGGTGTAGTGTGGGTCCCAGCATATGTTACACTATGGTGAAATTAAGATAGACTCTTGTTAGGTGTTAATATTCACTTATCGCTCTATCTCTCTCTATATATTTATGTTCTCTATCTCCTTCTATATATACATAGTCTATATAAAGAAAAACAGAGTGAAAAGGGCTTGGAATTAAAAATATAGGGTTGTAAGAATAAGATAACCCTTTTTCTATCAGTAATAGTTTGAGGTTGTTGATTTAGGTTGGTAGTAATCCTACATTTGTATGTTTTGCCGTGTGTAATTTATCAATAAGATTTAAAATGTGATGTAATTTATGTGTGAAATTTGGGAATGTTTTGTAATTTATTTGTAAGATGTGGAAATGTATTGTAGTTAATCAATAAGATCTATATATCACATTACTCATAACACATGACTTTGATACCAAAATAACTTGCTATGACCCGATGTCACTTTGCCTAACCCAAAACAAACCGACCAACAGAAGGCAATGCTCATTAAGGCTCAATAGTGTATTAATAATCATACACACATGAATTTAACACCAAAATAACTTGCTATGACCTAATATAGCATTATATAGCCTAAACGAAACCACTAACTCATGTCAAGGCCAACTAAGTCCCAAAAGTGTATTGATCATAATAACCATGTCTCTAACAACAAGGCTAATTAAGGACTAGATGTATATCGTTAATAATAAATATATACTTAGAACCAAAACCATTTATTATGACCTATATGTAGCGTTCTATAACCTAAACGAATCGAATAACACATTACAAGGCTCATTAATTAAGGCCACATGCGTACTAGTCAGCACAACGATGCATTTTAACCAAAATTCGATTACGGCCTAAGTAAGCTATAAGAACCCACTAACACATAAAAAGACCTTAACGCCCAAAAAAAATACTTCAATAATCTATTGGTAACTACTATTGAGATACCAAGGAAATAACCCACAAATAACATTATATTTATTAATCATCATTTCCAAAACTTATTCTGTATTAGCTATTGAAAGTTCGCCGATAATCCCATTCTAAACTTTAGGTAAAAAATACGACCACTAGCCGCTCTTTTTATCTCTTCTGTCTCTCTCCTGGAAATACACAAAATGATCGCCAACAGCAATACACCATCTAATGGTATGGAGTCACTCTTCTAATCCTACTATCTCTATCCTTACCCCTCTCTCACGCTTCTATCTTATTGCCACCGACACTCTAACCTACCACTTGGATGCACCATCACTTTGACTCTCTCTATTAAGCACTATGTAGCCACCAAGCACCTGGTACCACTATGACTATTCCACTCAGCACCACCAATCTATCTCTCTCGATCGAACCTTAAATCGAGCAAATTCTGCATGCATCAATTAATTCCCACATGTGATTTGACTTGGATTTTTGGTTTTGTTAATCTAACTTTGTTTGATTGTTAGTTTCATGAATATAACGTGTTGGATTGCTGTATTTGTGAATGTGACTTGTTGTATATTAAAAATTCGATTTTATGGATTGTTGGTTATAGTGTGTGTTAATTCTATATGGGGTTTGTATGTGTATCTATGATTAAGTTAGATTAGTAAGATTTGGTTACATATATAATAATCACATGTACTTAAGTGAGCTTAATCTTAAAAACAGCTAGGGGCCAAAGTTTGTTTTGCTAAATCGTATGACTATGAGAATTGATTTGACATTTTTGCTTTCCTATTTAAATTGTTTTACTTCCAAATTGATGTAACGTGACTTGTTCTTAAGAAAGATTTCCTCCATCACATACTGACCCAAGGTCTTTTTAAATGTGAAAATCATGTTAGTTTTATAAAAATGTGCAAAGTCCTAATATATTATGAAAACTTTTGTATTACTAAAATTAGTTTTGAATTTTAAGACTTAGTTCTATAAAATTTTATATATCTTTCTTTATAACTTTCTTAAGTGATTTCATCGTATACCTATAGGTGTCTGTTGATATTGTGTTTTTTATTTTCCTTTATTTCAACTTTGTTGATCTTCATTGCATGTATTACGGTCGATTCATTGTTGAGAGGTGTATCAAATGATTGGATGGTAGGTCTACAGTTGGATTGTGGCATTTGCCATGGGTATTATGTTCTTTAAATCCTCTTTATAGTCTTGTGCACATTTTGAATTTAATTTGGTCCATAGCATTGACCAAGACTTGTTTGTTTTTTTTTATGTTGTTTTGTTTTTAGCATATCTTTTATGGATGACCCCTTGATCAATAGATCATGAGGCTTGTGTACAATTTTTGTGATTTATTCTTTATAGATCATTGATCCACCAATTGATTATATTGCTAATCAAGAAATTTGCTGTTTTCACACAATTGTTTGCATACAACATCATGGGAATAGATATGAACAAATGATAATTCACGAATAAAACTTAATATCAACAAAACACAAAATGTTAAGAAATCTCACTCTTTATTATAACTAGAAAATTACTCAAAACCAATTACAATAAACTCTTGTACCAGATCCCTAAACACGACTTGGTATATATGAAGATAAAACAAACTTGTAACACAAGAAACTTAACCCTAATCTCATCTCCTAAACCGATGTGTTTAGAGGATACATGGGTAGGCCCTTACACCTCACCGTGTTGGGCCTTGAACCGGAAATTATCCAACAAAAATTTGTAAGTAATGTTTATATAACATGTACATATTTTTATCATTATAAAGATGGTGCGTTCATAATAATGATCCATGTATCCTCTAAGACGCTCTTCTATACGCTTCTTCATCACCTCAATATCATTGTGACTACCACCTAGTCAACAAGACATCACACCTCCTCCTCTTTTGAGACTTAGTTTGATTTTACTAATAGTTTTATATGTTTATTTCCATATCTATGGTATCACCGGTACAATTTGTCATAGGAAGCATATATTATGGTGTTCCTTTTCGATGTGACATAATTTTATTAGAGAAAATTGTACTTTTCATCCTTTATGTTTCAAAGTTTATGTAGGCGCTATCCTTTAACTTTAAAATATAGTGGCTGTCATTTACGTTTTTACATGGTTATAGGTGGTGTCCTTTTGATATAACCCATTAAATTTTAGTGTTAGTTTTGATCATGTGCAATACACATGAGAGAGTTGGTATTTTTACCATCTAACCTATTTATTTTAATATTAAAATTAAAAAAATATTGTATTTAAAAACCTACCCTTCCTCACTCTCTTTCTCTCTCTCATTTGTATTCGTCTCTCCCCTTCTTCTTCAAATTTTAGAGTTAGGTTTGATACATGAGAGAGTTGGTATTTTTATCATCTAACCTATTTATTTTAATATTAAAATTAAAAATATATTGTATTTAAAAACCTACCCTTCCTCACTCTCACTCTCCCTCTCTCTCTCTCATTTGTATTCATCCTCCTCCTCCTTCTTTTCCTCCTCCTCCTCCTCCTCCTCCTCCTTCAAACAAACAAACAAGTACAAATGGAAGAATTTGCAACATTAATTATAGTGATCCAAACATCAATGAACACCTAGTTCACGCCTACCTATCCTCTTCATCTTCCTCAAACTCATTCTTCTTCTTCTTCTTCACACAAACAAACAAGTACAAATGGAAGAATCTGCAACATTAATTACATCTATCCAAACATCAATGAACACCTAGTTCACTCCTACTATCCTCTTCATCTTCCTCAAACTCATGATTTCCACCATTCTCTTCACCTCAAACCTCCCCAACAACCCTAACAAACAACAATAACCTCATAATGACAAACATCCTATTCAAAACAACATCATTCAATCCACACTAGCTAGATCTCATTCCATTCTCCAATATCTCAAACGGTAATAGCTGCTACACAATTTGGGTTCAGTAACCCATTCACTCATAAACAAGATCTACATCCCATTTCTGTAACCATAAAAAGATTTGATTTTGACCTGACCCATTTCGATTTTGACCTGACCCCGATAGAGAAAGAAGCTCCACTTGTGGATAAGGTGAGTTTCACTCGTCAAGATTATCAATCTGTTTCAGCAAACCCAAAACAATTCGATTTTGAGCCGGCCCAGTTCTGTAACATTTGTCGTAAAACGGGTTCTAAAACCCGCTCCATTTTGTAATGCAAGTATACGTTATGATGTTCGTTACGCGTTTAGGTTAAGTATTTAAAATTTGTTATTAGTATTAAATAATGAATAATAATAATAAAGTTTAAATAATAATAAAGTTTAAAATAATAATAATATTAATCATTAAAATATAAATAAAATAAAATAATAAAACAAAATGGTGTGAAACGCGAGTATCGTACCCGGGTCTCCACCCAAGTCAAACACACAACACACCACCATACCACACACACAACATCTGTGAAAACCGAGATCAGAACTCTGTTATATGCTCGTGATCCTTGTTATGATATTCAAAACGGTAACCGCCCAAAACGGCTAAACTCATCAAGACACCAAATTTTCGTTTTTCTTTTCAAATTAACTCTTTGTAACTGTTTCTAATCATAAATGAGATTCAATCAGTGGAATCATTAACCCTTACAAAAAAAACTGTCGCAATCATCACGGCATTTGAAACCTTGACCGAAACCGAAACTTCAAACGAGCCTTGTCTTACACTATAAATAGGACCTTCCGAAATAGCTAGAACACACCTGTACACATTACAAACTCTCTGCAAGTCATGTTAGAAAAATTTATACATCGCCGGAAAAATTTCTTGTCGCCGGAATTTCACCAGAGAAATCAAAGCCACTCCCTCTGTTCAGTAACATCTTTGAATCCTTTTTCATTTCTTTATTATGTATATATTCTGTAATTGTCATAACTAATTCAATGAGTTTCATCGGATTATTTAAAACAGTATGTATGAATTGAAGAAGATGAAGTAGAAACAGTGTATAAGAGAATTTGAAACCGGTAAATATACCAGGTTAGACACACAATCCAGTGGTGGACTGTGTGCATTTTAAACGAATGGTCCCGGGTTCGAGTCTCACCTACGCTGCCGATTTCCTATATATTATCAACCCTTTTTATAACCTATATATAAAATAACCTAGTTTGTATATAAAGTTAATTAAATTCCTAAATATTCCGGGTTAGTTACACAGCCCAGTTGGTCGGGTTGTGTGCAACACGAAGCTTATGTCGCGGGTTTGAGTCCGGTTCGATGCATAGTTATATGATTTCTGAAATCAAATAAACCTTTTAAAAATAAAACCAAAATATAATTTAACTCAGTTAGTATATATATAATTAAAATCCAGATTATTTTGGGTTAGACACGTAGCTCGGTTGGTAGAGCTGCGTGCACGTATACGGGAGGTCACGAGTTCGATTCTTACACGCTGCCAAAAATCACATTATTGACCGGTTCGACCCCTTGAAAGGGGTATATTATTTTAATAAATTTTTCTTTATTTTTCTCCAACAATCCTTAACAATATATATAAAAACAAGACTTTTTAAGCAATAAATATTGTAATAAACACTACATAAATTGTCTAAAAAGCTTAATAAAAAGCATTAAATAAAAATATTAATTACAAATAAAAGAAATATATTTACCGAATTATTACGTGAATATTTAGGTTAGTTTTCTCGTCGGTTGGAATCTATAATCGTGCGTGTTCATTATCAACTCAAGAAATGGACCCACTGTGAGTGAATTCTTACCATAACTACCAAACTAATACCGATTCATTTATGGTTTTCGATTGATATAAAACACGTGTTTTGGGCATACTAAGACTTAATTATGTGGTTTTACTTTCGGTTGCTATACCGAGTGTCGGTACCATAACAAATCAAATTGATACCAATCAATCCCGCTGCATCGCGCAAAGGAGTTTTACTAGTTTAAATAAATAAATTAGAATCTGAAACTTTATTGCGTGTACTCTGTGAAGAAACATTTCACTTCATCATTTGTTTCTCGTTCCCAAAACAACACTTCATTCCCTTGCGGTGGGGAAGAAACTATTGTAAAGACATTCTTAAGATGCGAGGTTTTATTGTTGCATACCCAACTAGTAAGCTTCTTCGTGTTATGCGGCAGCGTAGAAATGTAAAATAACTCGAATTTATATCGTCTAATGAAAACGTATTATATTTACGTCAAAACGTAGATCAACCGAAAGCATACATAATATAAACACAAAAAAAACATATGAAATAAACATGTACGAAAATAATGTTTTACAAGTTAAAGAATGGTGCGCGTGGCAATCGCGTCAAAACGTATTATACTGTGCAATAAAAAGGTATTATACTTGACCTCACTCGTTTTCGAAAAAAAATATTTCAAAATGTAGACCAACTGAAAATGCATATACAAATAAGCACGGAAATGTACTTATATGATCCGACTAATTTCAAAAAAATATTACGTGAAATCGTAAATCAACTTCAATATATATTGACATATACATAAAAATAAGCACGTTAAATTCGATTACAAAGTTTTTAGAAAGTTAAAGGGTTATAAATGTCATATTAAAAATTGAGGGATAAAAAGATAAAAGAAAAAGACAAAAAAGAGGAAAATCAGCCAATCAATGGAGAGTCCAGTAAACCAAACTTGTATTTGTATGTATACTAGTAAAATGAACCCGTGTTAAGAAGTTGATTGGTATCAATTGAGAAAATAATATGTAAAGACTATGTTTATACGTATTTTATATTAATCAAAAACTATATATAAAGTTTTATTGATTACGGTTTGGATGAAATCGATAGTAATACCGAATTACGGATGTTCAGTAACAATGATCGTGGTACCAATATTCTAATAGCACAAAATTTGCAACATTTGTTAATCTTGAAAGAATATCATTAATTATGAATGAATACTTATACTTTGTTATGAAACAAAGTATTCCAACATAATAGCAAATAATTACGTTTTTCGTTTAAAAAAACAATTTTACATGCATATTTTTATGTACGTTTCGGTATAAATTCGAGTTGATCTACATTTTGACGTAAACAGTTTTTGGAAACGAGTTAGGTCAAACATAATGTGTTTTCTTGAATAATTTATGTATATTTTGTAAATTTTGTTCCGAGAGTGGAGTCAAATTATGTTTCTTTTTTTTTCCTTTATTAAAAAGCTCTTATTAATCCTATTTTCATTACACTTGTCAAATTTTCCTTTATACCTATTACGTTTTCTATGCATTAGTCGAGTCATATATAATACATTATGATTGTATGGTACAAATTTTATTTACTTTACGTTTTTTATCTAATCACACATTTTTATATGGTTAATGCATCACATCACGGTTAAAACAATTCATTCGATGTTATGATTATGATGTACCTGTGCAGCAATGCTAAACCCTGAACAATTAATTTTGCTCTATGCAAGACTCCAAAGTGAACTACACATCAGAAAGCCATAGGATAGGCAATGCATCATAAGATTATTGACATCATGATTATGATATTGATGGATAGTTAGTTTTATAGTTAGTTTACGAATACTTACTGTTCATTTAAAAACTAATTTATTTTATAGTTAGTTTTATTATATGTTTTGTTATGCATATATTATGCACAAAATTATAATAACAGTTCTAAAGATATGCAATAAAAAACTGTAAATGATATGATAATTTTTATAATTGGCATATATTATGCGGAGAGGAGGGATTGAATCAGACCAATTGAGGTTGTTAGAAGAACTTCAATCAATTATCTTGTCTTCTAACGAGGTCAAATGAATATGGGATTTGGATTTAGATAAGGATTTTTCAGTTAAGTCACTTCGAAACGTCATCGATAGAAGCACTTTTCTATTAGATGAGTTTGTGCTATTCCTAGGATGGTGAGCATTCACGCTTGGAGGGTGGTATTGGATTGTTAACCTACTATAAGAAGTTATGTAGTAGGGGAATTGATGTTCCCTATATTATGTGAAGGCCCAAATTTGATCTTTGAACAATGATAATTTCTTGTTTAAAAAGGTACCAAGTTATAGCACAAACCAAGCATTACACAATCAATAACACAAAGATGTACTCAATAAACTTTCATATATTGATTTCGGCAGACTTTTGTTACAGAATACAAATGATAAACACTCAAAGCTCTCAAAACCCTTAACAAAACCTTAATGTCCAAAATGATAACTGATGTATATACATTAGCTTCTCAAATGACATGGGGTCTGGGTCCAAACGACACATGATATTGTTTAAATGATACCGAACGACAATATTGTTTACGCAACCTGACGTCGTTTGGATCTGAATGGCCAAGTCAAATGGCATGAGGATGTCGTTTGACTTTGGTCAACATACACAATCAAACAAAAAACAAACTTTACATGTTTAAACAACGACCCAAAGATATGCATTATAACAAATCACTAGCTGCATACAAAAAGTGCATTAACATTATGTGCCCAATTTGTGATGGATAGTGTCTAGAAGAGCATCAGCCATTGATTGGACCTTTGTTTGCTAAATTCCAGATCTCCTTTGGATATGTGTGGTTGGTTAAATGATCTCAAGTTAGCTAAGCCAAAGAAAGTGATAGTTGAAGTGGTTGTATTTTCTACATGGTGGTTTACATGGACTCTAAGGAATGATATTATTTTTGACAAAAATAATATTGAAGGGGAATCTATGTTTGATTTGATTATTGCTATTGTCTGGTTTCTAGTCGGAAATGTTATTTCAAATTTAGATGGATTGAGTGGTTGAAAAACCCATTTTTTTGTCATGTAACATTTTTTGTCTTCCCGACTAGCTTTCACTAGTCGATATTGTGATGAAATATATTTCTTTAGGTTGTGCAAAAGAAAGGAATTTTATATATATGAATATAGGATAGAGATTCTAAGAGAAATCCACCCTATTAGTGAAACTTGATAATCATTGTGAACTACACATTTCCCTAAACTTTTCGTAATATACATATGTATATTGTCAAATCTTGAATTATATACATATGTATATAGTCAATTTTAAACTATACATATATGTATATTACGAAAAACTTAAGTAAAATATGTGGTCCAAAATGCTTCTTAAGTTTCTTAAAGAGCCTAGTACTTCTCACACGATCCTAACCCTATATATAAAGGAACAAAAATAATTATCAACTTTTTCTCCAAATTGGCTGATGTGAATTGTAAATAATCAAGTGGGTGTGAATAACCTAATTTTTCATCAAGTTATTAGAACCTTAAGTTATGTAATGTCTTGAATTTTTTGGGTTCTCTTTGTGTATATATGAATGCCAAAATCAAGAGAATGGATCATAGCTTCTCAGCTTTGTTTGGAGAAAGGATTTCCTTGTATTCTAGTAGCAATAATGTAAAGGACATTATCGTAATCTTCTACACATGGCCACCATGTTATGGCCATTTCTTCCACCCCACATCTTTATTATATATATGATCGACGAAGACAAAACATACATTAGTTTTTTTATTTGTTGTGATGTTTCACACAACTATATTTATATGTTTCTCTTTGTAACATCAAAACAAGGTAGAACAGATGAAACAAGAATTTCCATTATTTTTTATGTATCAGCTAATATTTTTAGAACGTTTTTTCATACCCTACTAAAACCGATGGACAGTTCCGTCATAAATACGGACGTAGATAAAAAGTTATTAGCGACAGATTACCAACGGGAAGTTCTGAGGGATTATAAACGGAAATCTTAGCAACGGATAACTGAAGGGTCCTTCTCTAGTGGCTGCCAAGTCTTCTCTTGCGACTTGCAATTATTCTCTGGTGACTGACAAGTCTTTTTTTTGGCCGGCAAACCTTCTCTTATGAAACATGTATTATTAAAGAATACATTATTACTCACGGGTATATCAATATTACCAACGAATCCGAAATTTGTCGGTAATGTTGATTCCATTTGGATAAATTAAAACTCTCATCTTTATTTTTCCTGGTAAACAAAAATAGGATATTAATTTGGGAAATTCATACAAATTATGGAATTTAAACTAAACTACAAAAGTACAAATAAATGAAAATACATTTTTTTTATGAATTTGTCTTAGGCTCGGTTATTGCATAACTTCTGAAATAACTAGCCAATTCAATTATACTGTTTAACCAAAAATAAGAAAAAGTCAACCATGTGTGTATATATATAGGGGTTAGTTAACGTAAAATTGGCCTGAACGTACGATGCGTACAGAAGAAAGTATAACATGCGGTTTTAGTTTACAACATGTGGATGTGGTCTTGGTTGATAGATGTACATGCAGTTTTAGGTTCATGCAACATGCGGTTTTAGGTTCATGCCACTTGTGATTTTATGGCCACGTTATGTTTTATAAACATGCGGTCATGGTGGTTATTTGTACATGCAAATTATAGGCGGATTATAACAAAGGAAACTCACATGGCGTACGCATCGTACGTTAAGGCCAGTTGTAAAAAGGGTTTTTTTTTGTGAGTGGGAGTGGGAATGACATGAATGGTGTGAATGGGTGATGTATGGGGTGAAATCCGAGTGATAATGGTTACAAATTGCGTGTCTTAGTTAGTTTTTGGCTGGTATGTACATTGAATGAGATAACTACGAGAATTGGTTGCTTTGCAGGATAGTTGGTTAAATCGGACGTGTTAAGGCAGTTAGAGATGACGTGGAAGACCCGAGATACAGTTACGCAGCAATAAGCACCAACGGGAGTTATACGGGCCAGGAATAATGTTGAGTTAAACTAAAAATGGACACCACGAGAGGTCCGGGGGTGTATTGGTAAATTGGTGGAAGTAACAATGAATAGGAGCAATGACTGAATTCCCGCCGTAGCCTACGGTCCGCTGACCGTAGGTTACGGTTGATTGAAACCAACAAGAAAAATCCAGCAGGTTTGGACCGTAGGTTACTGTCATATACCATAGCTAACGGTCCCTGTTACAACAATTGACAGACCCTTGTAACCGTAGCCTACGGTCTTGCACCGTAGCCTACGGCTAGGAGAGAAATAGACAGAATTCTTAGACCGTAGCTTACGGTCATATATCGTAGCTTATGGTCAAGTTTGAGAAAAATTCGTTAGAGTTGTTGCTGCAGCCATAAAAAGGGGATTAGGTCAGTTCGGGAAAATTATCAAGAGGAAGAACGATAAAACCCAGAGCTAGGGCTTCAAAGTTGGTAACTTTTTCACCTACAATCATCAGAATTCCACACCGACTATCAACAAGATCAAGATGCCAGCTTATTACCCAATCTTTGCAGCCTCTAACCGAACAATGAGTGGCTAGTTTTTTGTTATGATTCCTCCGGATGGAGGAATGATGTAAGTCAGACATTTAGTATGTTTTGCTAGTCATTGGGATTTTGTGATCTAAGCAGTCGATGCTTTTCACTATGCAGTTGATTATTTACATTGTAAACATTTACTTTTTGTTCCTCCTTGATTTGCATCCATTCAATTCCCGAGAGTTATTGTAATTGGGATCTATTTGGTTAAGGATTAGGGTTGGTTAATTGTAAATGATGCCTATGTGATAACCTTTCATTAATTGTTAATCAGAGTACTCAGTCACGTAACATCACAATGGGTAATGCAATCAATATTCAATCTCAATGGTTAGAATAAACGTATGATAATAATTCACTATCATTCCAAAGTTCGGGGAATCATCGTTCTCTCTATTGAATTAAAATCCAAATTATTGTGTTTACTTTAGTATCATAAATTTAAAGTTCAAGATCAGTGTTTATTGTGCTCAATATTTAGACTCTGGCTATATAACGTTTTCCACAAGACTCCCTTGGTTCGATACCCGACTTATCCTATCTACGTAGTTTATTTCGGTTTTTGATTGACATAAACGACAGTCATCAAAATGGCGCCATTGCCGGGGACATGTTTTTATGGCTGCAGCAACAACTCCAACGATTTTTTCTCAAACTTGACCGTAAGCTACGGTATATGACCGTAAGCTACGGTCTAAGAATTCTGTGTAACATTCGTCGAAAAACGGGTTTTCAAAACCCGCTTCGTTTATCAATCAAATATCCAGTTATAAATTTCGTTGCGTATTTATGGTTGATATTAATTTTAAACAATACATAATTAATAAATATATTAGAATTCAAAAACCATAATTTATAATTACTAATAAATAATGAATAAAAAAATAAATGGAGACGCCGGGTTTCGAACCCGGGTCACCCGCATGAACAAACACACAACACACCACTCCGCCACACACCTGCTTTGTGAAAATACTGAAATAAATAATACTTAAGGAAAAACCAGAAAATCAAATCCGGTAATCAGCGCGCCAGAACTCGCAATCACCGAAAAATCCGGTAATTCGCGATTTTGGCCATAATCCTTTTGACTGAACCGCACAAATTGATGTCGAGGTCGGTTATAACCGTTGCCGGCAATCAATTTCAGTCATAACCGACGGAAATCTTCAATCGCGAACTTTGACCCCGAATCAAACTCAATTCATCCAGTTCCTCCCTATAAATACCCACTCAATCTTCCGGAAATCCTTTCGCTCAGAACCGCACACTTGTTCGAAGTTGCAATTCCTCAAAAGCTCGTCGCCGGAGATTTCCAAATTCGCCGGAATCCTACCGGAATCGCTAGTCAGAAAACCGCGTTCATTCATCGGTCGGTATAACTGTCTAAACTTCTCTGCTATCTCTTAATTTATACTTTAATCGTTCCAACCAATAATCAAAACTGTTAAACAGTTCATACAGCCGGACATCGCAACTCAGAGCCGACGACACTTGCCGGAAAACTGAAGCAAACCCGCTGTTCTGGTATACCATATCATTTAATTTCTCTGTCCATTTCAATCAAGTATAGGTCGTGAACGATTAAACAAGAACAGTCGGATTTCACTGTTCTGTGTTCTTAAACGAAGAAGATGAAGTCGCAAATAGGTATTAGTATAATTAAAATCAGATATTCAAACGGGTTAGACACACAGTCCAGCGGTGGACTATGTGCACAAACAATACACACGTCCCGAGTTCGAATCGCACACGTATCGACTTTCAGAAATAAAACCAACATTTTTAAAACTTGATCAGATCAAGTCACAGAATGTTTATAAGAGTAATATAATCCATAAGTTAAACAGATTTGACACACAACCCAACTGGTTGGGCTGTGCGCACTCGAACCGAAGGACCCGAGTTCGACTCCGGGTCCCTGCAACCGGTTCGGCCATATAAATCATTTTAAAAAAAAATCAAATAAGTTTAAAATTAATTAGTATATAAATATAATTAAAACAGAGAATATTTCGGGTTAGACACGTAGCTCAGTTGGTAGAGCTGTCTGCACGTATACGAGAGGTCCCGAGTTCGAACCTCACTCAGCGCATATAAAAACACAGTCCGACCGGTCAACGGTCAACGGTCAAAAAAGTCAATTTTTTTATTTCTTTTTATTTATTTATTTAATTAGAAAATTATTTAAAAATACTTAAAATTAAGATTTTTAAAGTTAGAAAATTTCCTTAAACTCATAAAAATAAATCTAAAAATCCCATTAAGATTATGAATTAAAAGTATTAATCTCAAATAAAATCCATTTATTTACCGAATCATTTCGTTATTATTTTAGGTTAGTTTTCCCCTCGTCGATCAAATCCTAAAATTCGTGCGCATCCAACGTTATCAAAGAACGCACTCAATGTGAGTGACTCTCTATCAATTCCCTGTTTTAATTATGTTTTGGGGTGTATCATGTGTCGTTTAATTCTTTATTATATTTAAACACTTGTGCATACATCATAACCGTGATCAAATGTGTATCAAATGTGTATCAGTTGTTGTGTGGATTATATGTAGTTTGGATTTATCATTTTCAGTGCACGCATTTCATTAGGCCCATCGGTTCCCCGTGGGAGACGGGTTGAGCATCAGGTGCCACATAAGATCGGCTCCGTTTGATTGAGCCTTGATCTCACATTCATCATCATTCATATCATATACTCATCCAAAGTGGTTTGTGTTTGTTTACTTATATATGTTTGCTCACATGTGATTATTGCACAAATTTTCCATATTAAATAAAACAAGAAATTAATAACAATGTTTTATCAAGGTTCTCTCGCCAACTTTTGTTGACCCAAAATATCCCCCATTTTACACATGATTCAGGTGATCCAGCCAAGGCAAGAAACACATAGGAAGGCCTAGAAGAATAAACCAGTTTAAGCTTTGGATTACTTACATAGTTTCATTTCCTTGTAATTGTATGAATTTTGATTTGGATATTTAAGTTGTAATTTGAATTTATTAAATATGAAACATTTTAGTAAACATCATGAGCTTTGGTGATAACCCAATTATGCCCCGACTTTTATTCCGCTGTGGGTCGGGGTGTGATATTCTGTCTATTTCTCCTCAGCCGTAGGCTACGGTGCAAGACCGTAGACTACAGTTACAAGGTTCTGTCAATTGTTGTAAAAGGGACTGTAAGCTACGGTATATGACTGTAACCTACGGTCCAAACCTGTTGGATTTTTCTTGTTGGTTTCAATCAACCGTAACCTACGGTCAGCGGACCGTAGGCTACGGTGGGAATTCCGTCATTGCTCCTATTCATTGTTACTTCCACCAATTTACCAATACACCCCAGACCTCTCGTGGTGTCCATTTTTAGTGTAACTCAACATTATTCCTGGCCCGTATAACTCCCGTTTGGTGCTTATTGCTGCGTTACTGTATCTCGGGTCTTCCACGTCATCTCTAACTGCCTTAACACGTCTGATTTAACCAATTATCCTGCAAAGCAACCAATTCTCGTAGTTATCTCAATGCACATACCAGCCAAAAACTAAATAAGACACGCAATTTGTAACCATTATCACTCGGATTTCACCCCATACATCAATGGGAACGGTGTGAGAATTAATGTCTAGCTGGCTATGATGAATGGGATTCACCTTAGTGTTGTGGATGCTCTGATTGGTGAGAATGGGATGGTTGAGATTGCGACGGTCCTCCACGAATAGGACCTTTCCCGACTCTTCGTCTCCTTGGTGGCATGTTTTACATGTCAAATAGATAATCAATATACAACTATATAGATAGGAGTGATCTTAGGTTAAGCCTAGACTCGGAATAATCTATGGAATATGCAATTGTGATATTTGAGCTTAGACACAAAAGGCTAGTGTCTAATTTGCTCAAACTGTGGCTTTGATACCAATCTTTAACACCCTAATTTCCCGGTGGGCCTGGACTTGGGGTATATGCATCACGAGTGATTCAGTAATCACAATGGACAGCGTAAAATGGGAATTTAAAATAAATTATACAAAATACAAACTTGAAAGTCCAAAGTTCATAATACTATACATACGATTCGTACTAAAAAGATCCATATGCGGACGAAATGAAATAAAATATGAATTGAGACTAATAGGGTCTTTTTTCGTGGAGTCACACATTACGATATACAAAGACCGAGCAACTCCAGCCTATTCTGTATTAGCTATATAACATGCGCTAATCTTTTGAAAGTACCTCAGTTTTCATTGGTAAAAACAATTAACCAACTCTTTTCGAAAATCTTTTCAAATAATATTTGATACCATTTGGTATATCATTTAAAATAACTTGGGATAAAATAATGTGTCTTGTTACTAGTTTTATATACTTGTCAATACATATGGGGACTGAAAACTAAACGCTGATACATGAATAATCGACACACAACATTTTCAGTATCATATAAATATTGCATTAGCGTCTTTTCAGGTGTATGCCTACACTTCGCGCTTAGATTGTGGTCATTTGCAATTAAATGAGTAGGAGATATCCAGGACACGGTCGTATTAACCATCAATGTTTAAGTTATCAAGCAAAACGAAATAAAGCAGGTTATGTAAATTTCATTAATATCATTCATCCTTTATTCAATACCCGACCAAGCGGCTAGTGCCGTATCCCAAACCCTTATAACCGAAAATAGGCTAAGAGTATCTACTTGTGCTAGTCTTTACAAATCAAAGTTGTTTAGCATAACTTTGATTTATAAAAACAACCTAAACACAAGCAATTTACTGGAGGCACCTAGTCTGGATTGAACGGAACCGTGATCCGTTAGAATGTTAACAGGTGTTATACAAGTCATTTGACTTTGACTGGTTAACTTAAATGATAAGTACGGTTCGCTAAATTAAGCGTCGACCGGATAGGATGTGGTTTATACCCTTCCGAGTACAAGTACTCATATAATATAGGTTAAATAACCATACATTCTGATTAGAACTGAATCGAAAGGGTTTTGACCCGATTCAACTAGTTTATATATTTTGAGGTATTTAAACTGGTCGTACGCTCATACGTGGTATCAGGTGGTCGAATAGGTATAAGACAAGTCTGTTATGCCAAAGTACATTTCATTATGTTATAATGTCAGTTTCAAAGTTAGATTATATGTTCATATAACAACCTTAATACATGCTTTAAACTTGACCAAACAGGATCGAAAGTCAAATCAAAAGTCAAACTGTTTGACTTTCGATTGTGAAACTAGCTCTAAGCAAGAAATGGCGAGTTGGAAATGAATGAACATGTCCTAATATGTTATATAAACTGTTATAAACTCATTTAGCGTAATTTACAAAATATGCTTTTTGGCTTTTATTTAATAAAAAGTTGACTCGTCATTTTGCCTACTTAATGTGATATATAGAGGGTGCCATCACAAGGGATTAACACCTTCATTATTACGATCACGTAGCCAAGTTCGATTCGAACTATGGCTTAACCGAAGTGGTCAGAACCAAAAGTCAAAACAAAAGTAAATTTGTTTAACTTTCGGCTAATAACTAGCATATGAATGGAAAATAACTGATATAGAGCACTTACGAGTGTTCAAGGAAGTCTAGACTTCATGTAGGAGGCCTCTCTAGATCAGAGGCACTCCAAGAGATAGAAAGAATGGATTTTTGAAGGTGCAAGTTTGAGTGAGTGAAGAACAAGGCTATTTCTACTTGATCTTGAACTCCTTAATGATGCCAAGTGCGCCCAAATGTGTCAAGGAGCAGATAAGTGGCACCCCATGTGTCACAAGGAGGAGCAAGGTAGCAAAAATTGCGAGCTAGGTGTCCAAAACTACAGTTGCCAGCTGCTGAGAATCTGCCAGCGACACCCTTTACGGACTGTAAGGGGCAGGTTACGGTCCGTAAGGGACCCTGTGCTCCCATAGATAGTTTGAATGCCTTATAGACCGAAGGATATAGCTTGCGGTCCGTACAGGACCGTCAGAATCTAATTTTTTTTTATATCTTATCACATTTGCACCCCCCCCCCATTATTCATCTTCCATAATTTTTACAAAACAGCCCCCCTCGTTCAACATATCTGGAATATTTGTGAGGTTATCGGACACATCTTGGCATATGATTCGATTAAAATTTCCGACACGTCACATCCACACCCCCTCAAAATAAATCACGTCCTCAGGATTTTATTTAATAGATAGGGGTACTTTTGTCTTATATTCGATTCAACCTCCCATGTATATTTAGGGCCCCGATGGGAATCCCATTTGACTTTCATGATGGGGATCAATATCTTTTTGGAGCTTTTTAACCTGTCGATCGTCGATTGATAAAGGCTTTTCGTTGAACCTCGGGTTTTCATTAATTTGCACATCATGGTTCGACATAGCTAGTGACATATCGGCTAGACGTTTCTTTAGATTGAAACTGTGGAACACATCATGGGTTCCACTTAGTTCCTCACGTAGCTTAAGCCTATAAGCTACGGAACTGACACATTCAGTTATCTCGAATAGTCCAATATTTTTGGGCTCAACTTACCATTCTTTCCAAATCTCATAACATTTTTCCAAAGTGATATTTTCAATAACACTTTGTCCCCTATTTGTAACATAAGAGGTTTTTGCCTCTTATCAACATAACTCTTCTATCTATCACGGTCAGCTTTGAGCTGATCACGGATTTGTAGAATTTTATCTGTAGTCTCAGCAACTATCTTAGGACCAGACAGTTGGTTTTCTCCAACTTCAGCCAACAGACAAGCATTCTATATTTTCTCCCATATAAGGCTTCAAATGCTGCAACCTTGATACTTGTATGATAACTATTGTTATAGGAGAATTTTATCAGTGGTAGGTGATCATCCCAACTAACACCTAAACCAATGACACATTCTCTCAGCATATCTTCCAAAGTTTAGATTGCACACTCACTTTGACCATCTCTTTGTGGATGGTAAGTCATACTAAATTCAATCGTCTGCTTAAAGTTTGTTGGAAACTTTTTCAAAAATGTGATCTATATATGGTATCCCTATCGAATACTAGAACACCATGAAGGGACACATTAGTGTCCATGTATAACTGGGCCAATTTCTTAGAACTTAAAGTTTCGTCAATGTCACACCCCGACCCGCAGCGGAATGAGAGTCGGGGCATAATTGGGTTATCACCAAAGCTCATGATATTTACTAATATGTTTCATATTTAATAAAGTCAAAGTTACATTTCCAAATATCCAAACATGTTCATACAATACAAAGAAAATAAACCAATCATAACAATCCCAACTCTAAATCATTTTATTCTTCTAGTCCAATCCTATGTGTTCCTAGCTCTGCTGATTCACCTGTATCATGTGTAAAAATGGGGTTTTTGGGTCAACATAAGTTGGCGAGTGAATCTTATTAGATAAACGTTTATTAATGAATTACTTGTTAGTTTATCAATGAAAAATTGTGCATAATCATAAATGAGCAAATGTAATAATCAAGCAGTGGCAAATAGCAATCACAACTATAACATACAATAACATATGATAGCATACATTAACATACCAACATCATACAATAAATAACATAATTGAAACTGTACGATCAAGGCTCAATCAAACGGAGCCGATCGTATTGCATGTACTGAAAATGTAAATTGTCTGTGCGATCAAGGCTCAATCAAACGGTGCGATCAAGGCTCAATCAAACGGAGCCGATCGTGTTGCATATACTGAAAATGTAAAATGTCTGTGCGATCAAGGCTCAATCAAACAGAGCCGATCGTGTGTGGGCACGCCAGGTTCAACCTCATAATAAAATGGGGAACATGCTCAACGCTCATAATGTAATGGGGAGCGGCGGCCTATGAAATTGCATGTACTGAAAATAAATAATTGCATCCAACAATAACTACACAACAGAAACAAACTGAATACACATGTTCATGATATGATGTATGCACAATGGTTTAATTATAATATATATAACAAGACACATGATACACCCCAAAACGTGACTAAACGGGGAATTTGTAAAGATTCACTCACATTGGGTGCGTTGGATTGGAGATGGTGAGATGCGCACGAATTAGATGAGCGGAACAACGAGAAATACTAACCTAGAAAATAACGGAAAAATATTTTAAATGAGTGGATTTATTAAGGATTCTAATGAAATTTTTAGATATATATTTTTGTGAGTTTAAGGCTATTTTCTATCTTTAAAAATGTTATTTTTAAGTATTTTTAATTGATTTTTAAATTAAATTAAATAAATAAAAATATAAAAAAAATTGTTTATTTTGCGTTGACCGTTGACCGTTGACCTGTTGACCGGTTCAGTCAGTGACATAGTTTGCGCCGGGTGAGGCTCGAACTCGTGACCTCCCGTACGCGTGCACGCAGCTCTACCAACTGAGCTACGTGTCTAACCCGAAATAATCTTGTTTTTAATTATATTTATATACTTATTCAGTTTAACTAAAATTCTTTTAATTTCAAAAACATTTTAATTCAACGAACCGGTGCCAGTGACGGGTTTCGAACGCGCGACGTGTGACTTAATGTTGCACACAGTCCACCGCTGGACTGTGTGTCTAACCTGGTTATTATCTCGGTTTTTATTATACTTAACAACTAACTGAGTTAACCCGGTTTAGTTTTTAAACAAAAAGGCATTTTATTACGTAAGGAGTGCGTGTAGCAGGGATCGAACTCGGGACTTGCGTGTGTATTTTGCACACAGTCCACCGCTGGACTGTGTGTCTAACCCGTTTAAACTACCAATTTTAATTACACCTATAGTATTGTCAAAGTTCATCTTCTTCACTGGATTTTTACCGACAGCAGTTTACATCATTAAAACTTGTTAATTCGATTGCTAAGCATTACACAAACGGATAAGAGATAGCAGGGATGACAATTAGAGGAAAAACATACCGGTGAACGATTGGTTACAGAGTTCCGGCAGGCGTCGGTCTCTGTTTTTGTGCACCTCAACTGAACAGACGATTAGCCGTTTTTGATTAGTCAATTGTGGAATTGAAGTGATAAACAAACGTTAACGATGTGTTTGAAGGTCCTTACCGTTTCGCAGACGAAGATAAAGACTTTCAGGAAAGTTCCAGCGAACTGGAATTAGTTGAATACAGCGCCTGAATTCGATTTCAATTGAGAGGTTTAAGTTAGAAATAGCCTAACTATTGTTGAACTGCAATGATATTGAAAGATTTACCGTTTGAGGATGAATACGGTTTTTCGGCGACTTTTGCAGAAAATTCCGGCGAGTTGATTTGGACGTTCTGACGGTCTGAAAATGTGACGAAAGTGAAATGGGATGTTTGTATGATATTTCTGAGTCGCGAGAGTGGTCTGAAGTTGAAGTAATCAGGACTTGATGATTTTTCGGTTATAAAAACCGATAATGATGAGACTTTATGTTTAATCAATTTCGACTTGATTAAAAATCGTCGGTGCATCGGTTATCAACTAAATGTGCGAGTAACCAAACGAATTGACGATTGATTTGCCGATTTCCGCTTTTCAGTTGGCGCAACCGGTTTAACCGGGTTTGTGTATAAATCTCATTTGTTTCCTAGAGATAAAAGAAAACACAATGTGGCGGAGTGGTGATGTGAGTGTGTGTTGAGTCGTTAGACAGTATAGCATACCATCGGATTTAGTTTCAATTTTAAGTTCAGCTCCACAAGACAGCTCCTTGCGTACGTCTCCTTTCTATTACTGAAACATGCTGGGCTTCTCGGATTTTGATCTTTGATGTCGCTTACGATTTTATTCATAACAGTTTTGAGGGAACCGATACATTTGTAATGATAAGGTATGTATCTTAAA
The DNA here is from genome assembly GCA_947069175.1 of Scalesia atractyloides. Taxonomy (NCBI): domain Eukaryota; kingdom Viridiplantae; phylum Streptophyta; class Magnoliopsida; order Asterales; family Asteraceae; genus Scalesia; species Scalesia atractyloides. Next base: position 97,269,167 of record CAMTDV010000008.1, read on the forward strand.
CAAAAACTTCAACCATGACGATATTTAAACCTACACGGAACTTTTCATAACCTCCTGGTAATGCTTTTGATCCTTTGCCAAGAATAATTATATATAGGAAGTACCCGCGGTGTATCCACCATATTCTTGTCAAATTTTCGTTGGCTTTGTCAGTAAATCATGATCAGTTCTATGTGACTCTAAAACATAAACAACACAACGAACAAAACTTGAGTCTCAATTCCGAAATGATACATGACTAAATGTTGACAGTACCTCTCTCGTTGGTTCTGATGAAGGGGTCAGTCTATGTAAAAGTGTGACACAACCCAACTTCTTTAAATGATGCGATTGAGATACGTCGTGATGTATGATGATATAAATGTTAAATCAATGAGTATAGAACAAAACTGTAATATCAAATCGCATTAAAATTCTTGGATACATAATTTCCAAATTTTACAACTGGAATACGGAAAGATGGAGATAACATAAAGAAAAACATTAAACTAGACGATTAGAGTTGAGTCTTGATTCTTGGCGAGGAAAAATTAGTTGGGTGATTCGATTGGGCCGTTATTATTTTCAACAGTATTGGTGTTGATGTTATAAGCTCTTCCTCTTGCAGGTGGTGGAGCTTGGTTAGCTTGATTCACCGGATTTGCTTGAGCTTGGGCATGAATGATGTTCACCAAACGTGGACAAGTGTTTCTAAAATGGCTTGGATCTCCACAATTGTAGCAAGCCCGCATAGGTTGTACCATGGGATAGTTGGGTTGATAGTATGTTTGGGCTAAATGTTGGGTAGGTGGTAGTAGTAGGGGTTGTTGGGCTTGACCCATTATTGGTTGGTGGGTTTGGGTTGAAGGCTGGTGACGGTTCGTTCGCTGAGGTATGCGACAGGTTTGAACAGTATGACCTGCGCGACCACAGCCGGTGCAATATTGGCAAGGATGATCAGGAGAATGGTGGTATTGGCAACGGTTGCATTTTGGTAATGGGCCAGAGTATGGTCTTTTGTATGGTGCAGGTGAAGGGGCGACTTGGGTAAAGGGTGCAGCAGGAATAGGGAAATTTGTTTGTGTGACGGCGAAGTTTCTCGTGCTTCGATTCCTTTTACCCGTAAACTTCAAGGAGGAACCAGAATGGTTTGAAGTTTGAGCCTCAATGGGGGCTTTCTTCTTCTCCTCTTTGAATTTACCGTTTCGAATGCGATTTTCGGTCAGTTCAGTGGCTAGTTCCATAGCAGCTTCAAGTGTTGCTGGTGAAGTGCTGAGAACTGAATCTTGAATTTTCGAGGGAAGACCTCGAATATAATGCTCAACCAAGCGATAAGTTGGGGTGAACAAGTTAGGGACCATTTGGTTCAATTCCAAGAACCTCTTGTTGTAGATGGTATGATCTCCCTCCTTTTGCTTTAAAGAATGAAATTCGTCCTCCAACTTTTTAATCTCACTCCTAGGACAGAAACGCCTAGTCATGATTTCCCTTAACTCCTCCCACGTTAAGGCCATTGCATCATCAATTCCCCTCTTCCCCTTTTCAGTATTCCACCAGGTGAGAGCTACCCCAAATAGTCTCCCGGTGGCGTATCGAACCTTGCGATCCTCAGGACAATCGCAGTTGAGAAAAGTGTTTTCCATCTCCTCAAACCAGTGGAGGAGAGCAACGACACCTTCGGTCCCTTCAAATTTAGGAGGATCACAAGACTTGAAATGTTTATATGAGCACTTGCTGGTAGGAGGGTTGTCGATGTCCTGGTCATGTTGTTGGGGAAGAGAGTAGGATTTGTAGCGAGGGCTTGTTGTACTTGGACCACAATGTTAGGCAGTATCGTGGCCATTTGTTTTGCGATTTGTGTGGCCAAGCGTTCCTGAGACCTTCCTGATCTTTTACCCCTTCGTTGCTGTCTAGACGACATCTACAGGAACGTACATAAGAAGATTATGAGTTTATGGAGTCTTTTTAGGTGTCATGTGTCTTTAAGAAAATGAAAATAACATAAATATCAATAATGCAACTACATCCATAGGATGTCTTGGGTTTGCTCATGTTGGGCCTCAAATGTCTCCCATACCTTCACCTATATAGTCATGTGGGCCCCCATGGCTATTGGCTTGGTAGGATACACATTAGTATTGGCAATTTAACACTCGCATCACCCGAATGCAAACCACAAAATATGTTCATGAGATGTTTGGTCGGAACGTGTCCAGGTGTAGACACAATGACAACTCAAAGTGGGGTTAGCTCACACGACGTTTGGTATAGCATGCTTTGGCCTAATAGGTACTTCGTACTCTCATCGTTAGTCCCCACGTAGGCAAACTGGTCCTTTATTTTGGATTTATATGAATGCCAGCCTAGACAGGACGTTCCGACTACCGGTACTGGTACCCTTCCAGTTACTACATGCCCGTCATGAGAACTCACTTTGATGAGATTTGAAAACACAAAAATCATTGTAAAAGCAATCATGATGTGGTGTGTGCTTTCATGGATGTGAAATGTTATGAGTATATGATTCATGATAGGCATTATATGATAATACATACTTATGAACATGCTTGCATAATATTTAATGTAACATTTAACATAAAACATATAAACATCATGAAATTTGGCATGTAACACACAAAAATCTTATATGTTTCTAATCAACTATAGTATAGGCTCTAAGGGTCTAATAACCTATCCTATATCCCTATAGTCATGGCTTTGATACCAATCTGTCACACCCCGACCCGCAGCGGAATAAGAGTCGGGGCATAATCGGGTTATCACCAAAGCTCATGACATTTACTAATATGTTTCATATTTAATAAAGTCAAAGTTACATTTCCAAATATCCAAACATGTTCATACAATACAAAGAAAATAAACCAATCATAACAATCCCAACTCTAAATCATTTTATTCTTCTAGTCCAATCCTATGTGTTCCTAGCTGCTGCTGATTCACCTGTATCATGTGTAAAAATGGGGGTTTTGGGGTCAACATAAGTTGGCGAGTGAACCTTATTAGATAAACGTTTATTAATGAATTACTTGTTAGTTTATCAATGAAAAATTGTTCATAATCATAAATGAGCAAATGTAAATAATCAAGCAGTGGCAAATAGCAATCACAACTATAACATACAATAACATATGATAGCATACATTAACATACCAACATCATACAATAAATAACATAATTGAAACTGTGCGATCAAGGCTCAATCAAACGGAGCCGATCGTGTGTGGGCACGCCAGGTTCAACCTCATCATAAAATTGGGAACATGCTCAACGCTCATAATGTAATGGGGAGCGGCGGCCTATGAAATTGCATGTACTGAAAATAAATAATTGCATCCAACAATAACTACACAACAGAAACAAACTGAATACACATATTCATGATATGATGTATGCACAATGGTTTAATTATAATATATATAACAAGACACATGATACACCCCAAAACGTGATTAAACGGGGAATTTGTAAAGATTCACTCACATTGGGGCGTCGGTCTCTGTTTTTGTGCACCTCAACTGAACAGACGATTAGCCGTTTTTGATTAGTCAATTGTGGAATTGAAGTGATAAACAAACGTTAACGATGTGTTTGAAGGTCCTTACCGTTTCGCAGACGAAGATAAAGACTTTCAGGAAAGTTCCGGCGAACTGGAATTAGTTGAATACAGCGCCTGAATTCGATTTCAATTGAGAGGTTTAAGTTAGAAATAGCCTAACTATTGTTGAACTGCAATGATATTGAAAGATTTACCGTTTGAGGATGAATACGGTTTTCCGGCGACTTTTGCAGAAAATTCCGGCAAGTTGATTTGGACGTTCTGACGGTCTGAAAATGTGACGAAAGTGAAATGGGATGTTTGTATGATATTTCTGAGTCGCGAGAGTGGTCTGAAGTTGAAGTAATCAGGACTTGATGATTTTTCGGTTATAAAAACCGATAATGATGAGACTTTATGTTTAATCAATTCCGACTTGATTAAAAATCGTCGGTGCATCGGTTATCAACTGAATGTGCGAGTAACCAAACGAATTGACGATTGATTTGCCGATTTCCGTTTTCAGTTGGCGCAATCGGTTTAACCGGGTTTGTGTATAAATCTCATTTGTTTCCTAGAGATAACAGAAAACACAATGTGGCGGAGTGGTGATGTGAGTGTGTGTGTAAGTCGTTGGAGTTGTTCTGGCTGACCCGGGTTCGAGTCCCGGCAGCAACATATTTTTTTTATTTATTTTGTTTTAACTTTTTATCAAATATAATTTTTATAGTTTAGTTTATTTATTAATTATGTATCATTTTAAATCAAAATACTCATAAATATTCAACGTGACTTTTATAACTTGATATTTGATTACAAAACGGAGCGGGTTTTGGAAACCCGTTTTTGACAAATGTTACAGTATCCCCTACTTTTAGGAATTTCGTCCCGAAATTTAAGTAGTTGAAGTAGTAGGAAAAAGATGCGGGTATTTTTCACGCATTGAGTCTTCACGTTCCCAAGTAAACTCAGGTCCCCGTTTCAACTCCCAGCGTACCCTAACAATTGAAATGCGACTTTGTCGCAGACGTTTTTCCCGAAGTCCATGATCTCTACCGGTCTTTCAATAATATGCATAGATTCATCTATCTGAATATTTTCCAGAGGAATGTGGAGGTTTTCATCAGCGAGGCATTTCTTCAAGTTCGACACATGGAATGTGAGATGAATCCTGTTGAGTTCTTCTGGTAGATCAAGCTTGTATGCTACAGGACCTACTCTTTCGAGTATCTTGAAAGGTCCTACGTAACGTGGTGCTAGCTTGCCCTTTTGACCAAAACGAACTACTCCCTTCCACGGTGATACTTTTAAAAGTACATGATCACCAATGTTAAACTCTAAGGGCTTCCGTCGTTTATCTGCATAACTCTTTTGACGACCTTGAGCCGCTAGAAGATTGTTTCGAATTTGATGGATCTTGTCTGTGTTTTCTTGGATCAATTCTGGACCAGTAATTTGAGCTTCCCCAATTTCGTGCCAACATACAGGAGATCGGCACTTACGACCATATAAGGCTTCAAAAGGTGCCATGCCGATGCTTGAATGATAGCTGTTGTTGTACGAAAATTCAACTAATGGTAGGTGGGCGTCCCAATTTCCCTTGAAGTCTATGACACATGCTCGAAGCATATCTTCAAGAGTTTGAATGGTGCGCTCAGACTGTCCATCAGTTTTAGGATGATAGGCGGTACTGAGATCTAATCGCGTACCCATAGCGGCTTGTACTGCTTGCCATGTTCGTGAAGTGAAACGACCATCACGATCAGAAATAATGCTTAACGGTACTCCATGTCGGCTTACGATTTCGCTGATATAAATACGAGCTAGCTTTTCGTTCTTAAAATCTTCGCGGATAGGAATAGAGTGAGCTGATTTTGTAAGTCGATCAGTTACTATCCATATAGTGTCATACCCACCAGAAGTGAGAGGTAACCTGTTAATGAAATCCATGGTTATATTTTCCCACTTCCATATAAGTATTTTAGGTTGGACCAGAAGTCCTGAGGGTCTTTGGTGTTCAGCTTTTATTTTGGAACATGAAAAAAAAACACTTGGAAACAAAATCAGCAATATCCTTTTTCATTCCAGGCCACCAGTGGTTGTATCAAAGGTCCTGATACATCTTGTCGGCTCCTGGGTGTATAGAATATCGTGTTTTGTGCGTCTCATTCATAAGGAAAATATCACGAAGATTATTGTGGTCAGGAATCTATATGCGATCTAGACAGTATAGCATACCATCGGATTTAGTTTCAATTTTAAGTTCAGCTCCACAAGACAGCTCCTTGCGTACGTCTCCTTTCTATTACTGAAACATGCTGGGCTTCTCGGATTTTGATCTTTGATGTCGCTTACGATTTTATTTATAACAGTTTTGAGGGAACCGATACATTTGTAATGATAAGGTATGTATCTTAAACAAAAACTTCAACCATGACGATATTTAAACCTACACGGAACTTTTCATAACCTCCTGGTAATGCTTTTGATCCTTTGCCAAGAATAATTATATATAGGAAGTACCCGCGGTGTATCCACCATATTCTTGTCAAATTTTCGTTGGCTTTGTCAGTAAATCATGATCAGTTCTATGTGACTCTAAAACATAAACAACACAACGAACAAAACTTGAGTCTCAATTCCGAAATGATACATGACTAAATGTTGACAGTACCTCTCTCGTTGGTTCTGATGAAGGGGTCAGTCTATGTAAAAGTGTGACACAACCCAACTTCTTTAAATGATGCGATTGAGATACGTCGTGATGTATGATGATATAAATGTTAAATCAATGAGTATAGAACAAAACTGTAATATCAAATCGCATTAAAATTCTTGGATACATAATTTCCAAATTTTACAACTGGAATACGGAAAGATGGAGATAACATAAAGAAAAACATTAAACTAGACGATTAGAGTTGAGTCTTGATTCTTGGCGAGGAAAAATTAGTTGGGTGATTCGATTGGGCCGTTATTATTTTCAACAGTATTGGTGTTGATGTTATAAGCTCTTCCTCTTGCAGGTGGTGGAGCTTGGTTAGCTTGATTCACCGGATTTGCTTGAGCTTGGGCATGAATGATGTTCACCAAACGTGGACAAGTGTTTCTAAAATGGCTTGGATCTCCACAATTGTAGCAAGCCCGCATAGGTTGTACCATGGGATAGTTGGGTTGATAGTATGTTTGGGCTAAATGTTGGGTAGGTGGTAGTAGTAGGGGTTGTTGGGCTTGACCCATTATTGGTTGGTGGGTTTGGGTTGAAGGCTGGTGACGGTTCGTTCGCTGAGGTATGCGACAGGTTTGAACAGTATGACCTGCGCGACCACAGCCGGTGCAATATTGGCAAGGATGATCAGGAGAATGGTGGTATTGGCAACGGTTGCATTTTGGTAATGGGCCAGAGTATGGTCTTTTGTATGGTGCAGGTGAAGGGGCGACTTGGGTAAAGGGTGCAGCAGGAATAGGGAAATTTGTTTGTGTGACGGCGAAGTTTCTCGTGCTTCGATTCCTTTTACCCGTAAACTTCAAGGAGGAACCAGAATGGTTTGAAGTTTGAGCCTCAATGGGGGCTTTCTTCTTCTCCTCTTTGAATTTACCGTTTCGAATGCGATTTTCGGTCAGTTCAGTGGCTAGTTCCATAGCAGCTTCAAGTGTTGCTGGTGAAGTGCTGAGAACTGAATCTTGAATTTTCGAGGGAAGACCTCGAATATAATGCTCAACCAAGCGATAAGTTGGGGTGAACAAGTTAGGGACCATTTGGTTCAATTCCAAGAACCTCTTGTTGTAGATGGTATGATCTCCCTCCTTTTGCTTTAAAGAATGAAATTCGTCCTCCAACTTTTTAATCTCACTCCTAGGACAGAAACGCCTAGTCATGATTTCCCTTAACTCCTCCCACGTTAAGGCCATTGCATCATCAATTCCCCTCTTCCCCTTTTCAGTATTCCACCAGGTGAGAGCTACCCCAAATAGTCTCCCGGTGGCGTATCGAACCTTGCGATCCTCAGGACAATCGCAGTTGAGAAAAGTGTTTTCCATCTCCTCAAACCAGTGGAGGAGAGCAACGACACCTTCGGTCCCTTCAAATTTAGGAGGATCACAAGACTTGAAATGTTTATATGAGCACTTGCTGGTAGGAGGGTTGTCGATGTCCTGGTCATGTTGTTGGGGAAGAGAGTAGGATTTGTAGCGAGGGCTTGTTGTACTTGGACCACAATGTTAGGCAGTATCGTGGCCATTTGTTTTGCGATTTGTGTGGCCAAGCGTTCCTGAGACCTTCCTGATCTTTTACCCCTTCGTTGCTGTCTAGACGACATCTACAGGAACGTACATAAGAAGATTATGAGTTTATGGAGTCTTTTTAGGTGTCATGTGTCTTTAAGAAAATGAAAATAACATAAATATCAATAATGCAACTACATCCATAGGATGTCTTGGGTTTGCTCATGTTGGGCCTCAAATGTCTCCCATACCTTCACCTATATAGTCATGTGGGCCCCCATGGCTATTGGCTTGGTAGGATACACATTAGTATTGGCAATTTAACACTCGCATCACCCGAATGCAAACCACAAAATATGTTCATGAGATGTTTGGTCGGAACGTGTCCAGGTGTAGACACAATGACAACTCAAAGTGGGGTTAGCTCACACGACGTTTGGTATAGCATGCTTTGGCCTAATAGGTACTTCGTACTCTCATCGTTAGTCCCCACGTAGGCAAACTGGTCCTTTATTTTGGATTTATATGAATGCCAGCCTAGACAGGACGTTCCGACTACCGGTACTGGTACCCTTCCAGTTACTACATGCCCGTCATGAGAACTCACTTTGATGAGATTTGAAAACACAAAAATCATTGTAAAAGCAATCATGATGTGGTGTGTGCTTTCATGGATGTGAAATGTTATGAGTATATGATTCATGATAGGCATTATATGATAATACATACTTATGAACATGCTTGCATAATATTTAATGTAACATTTAACATAAAACATATAAACATCATGAAATTTGGCATGTAACACACAAAAATCTTATATGTTTCTAATCAACTATAGTATAGGCTCTAAGGGTCTAATAACCTATCCTATATCCCTATAGTCATGGCTTTGATACCAATCTGTCACACCCCGACCCGCAGCGGAATAAGAGTCGGGGCATAATCGGGTTATCACCAAAGCTCATGACATTTACTAATATGTTTCATATTTAATAAAGTCAAAGTTACATTTCCAAATATCCAAACATGTTCATACAATACAAAGAAAATAAACCAATCATAACAATCCCAACTCTAAATCATTTTATTCTTCTAGTCCAATCCTATGTGTTCCTAGCTGCTGCTGATTCACCTGTATCATGTGTAAAAATGGGGGTTTTGGGGTCAACATAAGTTGGCGAGTGAACCTTATTAGATAAACGTTTATTAATGAATTACTTGTTAGTTTATCAATGAAAAATTGTTCATAATCATAAATGAGCAAATGTAAATAATCAAGCAGTGGCAAATAGCAATCACAACTATAACATACAATAACATATGATAGCATACATTAACATACCAACATCATACAATAAATAACATAATTGAAACTGTGCGATCAAGGCTCAATCAAACGGAGCCGATCGTGTGTGGGCACGCCAGGTTCAACCTCATCATAAAATTGGGAACATGCTCAACGCTCATAATGTAATGGGGAGCGGCGGCCTATGAAATTGCATGTACTGAAAATAAATAATTGCATCCAACAATAACTACACAACAGAAACAAACTGAATACACATATTCATGATATGATGTATGCACAATGGTTTAATTATAATATATATAACAAGACACATGATACACCCCAAAACGTGATTAAACGGGGAATTTGTAAAGATTCACTCACATTGGGGCGTCGGTCTCTGTTTTTGTGCACCTCAACTGAACAGACGATTAGCCGTTTTTGATTAGTCAATTGTGGAATTGAAGTGATAAACAAACGTTAACGATGTGTTTGAAGGTCCTTACCGTTTCGCAGACGAAGATAAAGACTTTCAGGAAAGTTCCGGCGAACTGGAATTAGTTGAATACAGCGCCTGAATTCGATTTCAATTGAGAGGTTTAAGTTAGAAATAGCCTAACTATTGTTGAACTGCAATGATATTGAAAGATTTACCGTTTGAGGATGAATACGGTTTTCCGGCGACTTTTGCAGAAAATTCCGGCAAGTTGATTTGGACGTTCTGACGGTCTGAAAATGTGACGAAAGTGAAATGGGATGTTTGTATGATATTTCTGAGTCGCGAGAGTGGTCTGAAGTTGAAGTAATCAGGACTTGATGATTTTTCGGTTATAAAAACCGATAATGATGAGACTTTATGTTTAATCAATTCCGACTTGATTAAAAATCGTCGGTGCATCGGTTATCAACTGAATGTGCGAGTAACCAAACGAATTGACGATTGATTTGCCGATTTCCGTTTTCAGTTGGCGCAATCGGTTTAACCGGGTTTGTGTATAAATCTCATTTGTTTCCTAGAGATAACAGAAAACACAATGTGGCGGAGTGGTGATGTGAGTGTGTGTTAAGTCGTTGGAGTTGTTCTGGCTGACCCGGGTTCGAGTCCCGGCAGCAACATATTTTTTTTATTTATTTTGTTTTAACTTTTTATCAAATATAATTTTTATAGTTTAGTTTATTTATTAATTATGTATCATTTTAAATCAAAATACTCATAAATATTCAACGTGACTTTTATAACTTGATATTTGATTACAAAACGGAGCGGGTTTTGGAAACCCGTTTTTGACAAATGTTACAGTCAATTGGCAGAAAGTGGGCTAACTTAGCCAATCTATCGACTATCACCCATATCGTGTCATTGCCACGTTTTGTCTTAGGTAACTTGATAATCAAGTCCATGGTTACCATTTCTGATTTCCATTTCCATGTGGGAATTTCAAGTTGTAGTAAACCTGACGATTTCTGATGTTCAGCCTTAACTTGTGAACACCTCAAACATTTTGCTACATAAGTAGCTATGGATTTCTTCATGCCCAACCATCAATAATTCTTCATCAGATCCTGGTACATTTTATCTCCTCCAGGATGTACCGAATATTTTGAATTCTGGGATTCATAGAGAATCAAATCTCCGAATCCTCCAAAGATTGGAACCCAAATTCTATCATTGAATCTCATAATTCCATCATTTCAAGGTGTTAACTAATCAACAATTCTATCTAATCCTTCATTAGAAGCATTTGCTTCTAATAAAGCTTGCTTCTGAACCTCAAGCAGGATCTCATTTAAACTGGTTTATAGTTCAATTCTTTTAGCATGAACCCTAATTGGTTTGATACTTTCCTTACGGCTCAAGGTGTCAACAACGACATTAGACATGACGGGATGATAACAAATCTCACATTGAAAATCATATAATGTTTCCATACAACGGCGTTGCCGCATATTTCTTTTTGAATAAATATATGTTGGAGGCTTTGATGATCTGTGTGCATAACACACTTTGTGCGGTATAGATAGTGTCTCCATAACTTTAGTGCGTTACTACAGCACACAGTTCCAAATCATGGGTAGTGTAATTCTTTTCGTACACTTTAAGTTGTCGTGACGCATCGGCAATCACCTTGCCTCTTTGCATTAAAGCACACCTCAATCCTGTGAGCGAAGCATCACAGTAAACTACAAAATCTTCAACTCCTTCGGGTAATGATAATATTGGGGCATTACTCAATCTTTGTTTAAGAATTTTAAATGATTCCTTCTGTTTTGGCCCCTAGTCAAATTTAGCATTATTACAAGTCAACGCATTTAAGGGGGTGGCTATTCTTGAGAAGTTTTGAATGAGCCTTTTATAATAACCAACTAACCCAAGAAGCCGCGGATTTCCGAAGGAGTCTTGGTTGCTTCTCAATTCATGATTGCTTCAATCTTTCCTGAATCTACTTGAATTCCACGTTCACGAATTACGTGTCCTAAGAATTGGACTTCTCTAAGATTTGATTTTGTGGCAAGTTGTATTAAGCATTTAAAACTTTTGATAATCGTCGTGTATTTGAATTGGACTTGTGAATTGTCGAGTGATGATGTTATTTGACTTTACAAAATGAGTTTGTACACTTATGCCTTATCAATTGATATGATTTATATGTTCTGGGTCAAGAAGTGTACTGTGGTCCATTCTTGAATGTTGATAGCTCAAGTACCTAAGCCACATGACACTAAATCAGTTAATCACTATATGCAACTGAACTGAATCTAAAACGTGTAGGAACCCTAGGTCTTCAATTACCGAACTAGGTGTGACCCTTGTTCTAATTATTGATTACAACCAAATAGTTTTAATTGCAAATGACAAAGTTTAGTAATTTTATAAATCAAAGTATCGCTCCAATCCGACATCCCTTTTTCCAAACAAACCAACCAATAAATTAAACAAATAGCAAGCTTCATAAATTATGATAAAACCTTATAATCAATCAAGTCCATACAAAATCCACAAACTTTTCGTGGATCGACCCTTTACTACCACTAACTAATAGTTAAGAGTAATTTAATATTATCTTTGACTAGGCTGCGACATCCCGATCGTAATCATCATGTTGAGTTAAGGTTGCTCAAAGAATTGATGGAACCGGGACTCAAGCTCATCTCGGTTACAAATCAATATGACCCGACATAAAAGTTACATATGCTCGAAAATAGTTTAAAAATAGCTCACTTAAATTTGACATTGTAAACAAGCAAGATTAGTTTAGTTTGTAAATCGAGCTGAGTTCAAGGTGACCTTTACTCGGCTCGTAAACAACCCTACTATCATGTCTTAATACAATTCCTAACTGAAGAAATTCAGACAAGTTTTTAATATTTGTAAGTTTTACTTTTATAATATTATGTTTGATTAAAGAAAATGAAAAATTTAGTGTTTTGACTTTTGTTGAAGATTCGTTGTTAATAAGCTCAATTTTTAGTGTTGTTGGAAAGTAAATAAGTTGTCTACTTCGCCAGTGATCACCTTCAATTTTAAATGAACGTAGTTTTTTCTTTAAGCTTTGTGTTATCCAACAAAAAGTCGCAGACTTTGACAATCGTCACCAATTCAGGCATCCAACAATACTTAACAGAACCATTAACTATAATTAATACTTAAATAAATCCAAAAACGCTACTAAATAAAAAAATGTTACATATGTAAAGCATTTAGCCACTTTAAAACTAATGAATTAAATAATGTATTTAATAAATTACTTGAAAAAAAAAATAATTATATTAGTATTGTTAAAACTTCAAAATTAGCATGCATATAAAAGGTGAGGTTTTAGAGAAAACGTCTAAAAGTGTGAAACAGTGAGAACGTCCCTCATCCGTTGGATCAAAACAATCTATGAATTAGAATAGCGTGGTTGCGTTTTCGTAAATAAAATCAACTTTATTACTTGGATGTGTTTCATGAAGGGTAAAATGGTCTTTTTACTGCTCTAATACAAAACGCCACACTAATGCGCAAAACACCATTCAAATGAAACGACATATTTATCTAAAACACATTGATACAAAACGCCAAAACTTAATGATAAAACGCGTTGCAGATTTAACAAATAAATGGGAACAAACAGTAACTGAAAGTTAATTATTAACATTTATCACAAAACATTATCTCCTAAACTACGCGCCAATAAGATCATTATATAAACGACGTTATCATCACTTCCATTATCACTTTTAATTGATCATACTAAAAGGCCATCTTTAACCAAAATGTCAAATTTCAAAAACAAAAAAAACTCTGAGAGAAAGAAACATAGCAACCGTCGTTTCATGGAGGTACACCCTCAGAATTCGCTTTCACAACAGAAGAAGAATTGTTAAAACAATCAAAACCATATTAAATTTGGAAGAAAAAGTACAAAGGGGGGTTGTAGCACTTGGCGTCCATCTAGATAACCACTGTGATAAAACACATACGGTTATAAGAAGATTAACTAGAAAATTTGGACCTAACAAGGCAAATGCAAAAATGGACCCAATCATCAGATCATGGCGTTTTGATGAAGACGCTGACATGGTGATTGTTATATGTGACAACGGGGATCAGAAAGACTACATGCTTGAAAACATACTGACCATTGGGTTCATGGAGGTGTTACACAATATGTTTGAACACAGACATGAATGAAAATTTGGCGTTGTTGGATGACATGTTCAAATGGAGGTTCAAACTCTTTAAGAACAAGATGCCAATGAAAGTCAAAATGATAACCTGGATGAGAAACTAGAAGACGAATCCAAAAAAGAAGACGAGGGGAGTGATGGATACTTCTCAGACAAAATCCCTTCTTTGTTTGTTATGTACTTTTCAAATAATAAAATAGTATATTTCTCCAATTAGTTATAAAACGCCAAAATGCCACAACTGCAAAACACCAAAAGTTAATTAGTGTATTTTATCATTTTTATCTATAAAACGCAATTAAAATACAAAACGCCAAACATAAAAAGATGGGACGCATTACAGCCTTGACAGATAAAGTTGAATAAACAGTAACTGAAGCGAATGATACTTTATTACTTACATTTATTAAAATAAAATCCCGCCTAAACTAAGCGCCAAAAAACTCTTATATAAACAAACATCTCAGGAACTTCTATTGATCACACCCAAAAACAAATGCCATTTTTTCTTAGCAAACCATTCACTTTAAAACACCAAAAAAGTTAAAACAACCGCAGATGGTAAACGCCGTTTCTTGGAGATTCAGTATTGTTTTCGCTGAATATATTCTTAGGTGAGGGGGATAACTCAATAAGAATTTGCTTAATGAGATGGACAAATCTTCAAGAAAAAGAGACTGATGACAATGATATGTCATTTTGTATGATTTGTTCTTGTGTAAGGTTTGGATGAGAAGAAGAGACCTATGCCAGTGTAAATGCTATTTTGGACTCTATTATTCAATGATGAAGAGTGGGATGAGCATGAAGATGATGGCCAAATATCAACCAAACGAAAAACCCACTCACAATCACACCCCAATAATAGCATCCACAAAAACGGAATCGATTTATGTCTTAAACATCCACAAAACCACTTCAACAGTCAACAATAAAAGATCACACCAAAACCAAAATGTCATATTTTGTTGGATGATTAGCTTTGTCTAGAGCATGGCGTTTCAGCTGTGTGGGGAAATCGACACCTATCTAAAGAATTCAAAGGTTCAGAGGACAAAAACTTTAAGAACAAAAGACTGATGGTAGTGAAGATTTGGATGAGAAATTGGATTAGCATTTTTATTTTTTTTCTTTTCTATTTTTTTGTGTCATTTTCTGTGGTTTGTTATCTAATTTTCAACCAATAAAATACATTATTTCTCTAATTACTTGTAAAATGCCAAAATGCAACAAACGCCAAACACCAAAACTATAATAAAATTCCTTTAATCACGTATTATTAAAATCTCCAAATAATTACTAAAATGTATAAAACAAGGTGCAAGAGAATAGAACAGAAGAGTGCCTTACAAAAGTTTAATTTGCCATATTTATCTATAAAATGCCATTAAAATACAAAACGTCAAACTTAAAAGATGGGACGTGTAGCAGCATTAACAGATAAAGCTGACCAAACACTAACTGAAACGACGTAAACTTTATTATTAACATTTATTATATTAAAAACCACACCATGGCAATTGAATTTTTGTATATTTTCAAAACCCCATAATTACCTGTCACATTATAGGTCTGCATCCTACATCACACGACAAGAGATACAAAAAATACACATAAAAAAATAAAATTACTATTGTTTTTTAGCGACAAAACATATATCTACGTCGCGCCAAAAAAAGGTACAGGTAAACAAACCTAACACTCCACAAATTGTCTAAACACACTACAAATTGTTTAAAACGTCATACAACTTAAAACCGAAATGGCCCAGGTTATTGCATGGAGGTTTGAGAGGTCGGAGAGACGTTTCGTCATAAAGTTCTCTGACAGAAGAAGGGTGAAAGTCAAAACCATCAAGGCAATACTTAGTATGGATGAAGTCGTTCAAAAGGATATTCTAGCCCTTGGGGTTCCAAGGGCCAACGATTGTGAAAGGACTCGAACTATAATAAGAAGATTGAAAAGAAATTTTCTCGCAGATGATGATGATGATGATGATGATGATGATGACATTACTGATCTACCAACAATTACTAGTTGGAGTTTGGATGAACCATCAAGAACGGTGAAAGCGACTTATCAAGACGGGGTGGATTATTCATTGACGATGGATGAAGTGCTAAACACAGATAAATTACACCTTTCTTGAACAACTCTGTGATTTAGCACCTTCGAACGATTCAACATCCAGGGTTGTGATGATATTTAAACATAGGATGCGAAAAAGACTAAACGAGATTATGGTGTTATACGCCAATGAAATAGATAATGATGACGAGTCTGAAGAAAGTGATGACCAAAGTGATGGGTACATCTCTGATGTAATACCATCCACAGAAGACTATTAGTTTACTTTGATTTCGTCTTAGTTGTAATGTTTTGAATTATTAATGAAATATAATGGATTTAGGAACAACAAGAACGCCAAGCTATTTACCTTTATAAGATATAAGAGATTAATTCAACTAGACATATCTACAAATGAAGTGGCTGCTGAAAGGGAATAAGGTGAAAACGCCATAATGACAAACCATTAGTTTAATGATAAACAATAAGAATAACAGATTTACTGTAACTCTAAAACATTTTAATGAAAACGCCATAATTCAGATATGCGTAACAAGGTGGGCCATTGGTAAGTTCTAAATAATGAAAACGCTGAATATTGATTCTAAGTTGAAGGACAACACGACATTTTTGAAAAAGTTTCTTTAAACATAAAACGCCAAAGAAACAAGAATAAAGAACAACACGCGACATCTGATCGACTTTTGTTTTAAAATGAATTATAACGCCATCTATTAAGTGAACTTGGACAATGACAATCGTACACCGCATATCATTTAGCGCCCCTTGACATGTGTTCGACCAGGATCCGTTCTCACCAAAATTTTCACACTTACAATCGTTTTCTCCTTATCTCGTTTCTATACATACATACATACATACATATATATATATATATATATTATTTATCTTGGATAAAACCTTAATTATCTCTAAATTTTTTATTCTCCTAAACTAACAACCATATAAACTTTAAATTAATCTAATCCTTAATCTCTTAAAGCCTAAAACGTATATCATCATTCTCTTGTCTCCAAAATCGATCCAACACTCTTCCACATTATAACTCTTATTTGAATTTTAAATGCCAAAAATTATACTACAACTTAATAACTTGACCTTTATCTTAAACCTCCGCGTCTCTACACCTCAAAACCCTGCCATGCCACCCCTTCCCTCATTATTTTCGAAAGTCACAACCCTCTCCTCTTTTTCTCCCCGAATTCGTGTAGCGCACACACATTTCTTCAATCAATTTCTCAAATCTGCAGGCATCCAAGAACAATCAAAGGTAATCTATTGATCCTTCAACCCTTGAATCACTTGTTTATTCCATCACAACCTCTGATTCGCGTGTGAATTTAAATCTCAAATCATCATTACTAAAATATGCTTTAAATCTAAAATCATTATTATTATCATCAAATTCATCACAAATATATTCAACTTAATTTGAATTATACATCTCTATCTCTACACCTCATAAATAGAAATCTTATGGGACACATTACACAATTTTGTCCATTCTTAATTTTTGTTGTTCTGTCTAAATCGCATATCCATTTAAATTACATGTGAGTCCTTATCTATTTCAAATGTACCCGATTTCATTTTTAATATTACATTTAATATATTCCATATCCGTTTTTATCAACCTCAAACATTTTCATTGTTTAAACTTTACCAACTTTAATTTATAATAAAAAATTATTCACCATTATTTATATCTATTTTTCTAAATTATGTATTTAAAAGTTATGATTTTCATTTTTCTCTTTTGTCTTTTATGATCCTAAATATTCAAATTTACAAAACTAAAATCAAGTTTTATTGATTTAAGACATGTGATACACGGATACTAACCTAGCGTACTATAAAAACGTTAACATCGTTATTTTTTATTTTTTTTGATGACACATCGTTCTACCAAAAGTATATACACATTCTCTAGCGCTCATAACTTTTGATGATGTTAAAATCAACTTCCAATTTGTATACACTACAGGTTGAAATACATTTGTACCCTATGATGATCAGATATGAAGGTAGATCAAAGTACAACAGAAGATAAAACATTTTGTTTTGAACAAGATATTACTTGATTTGACGACTCAATTGCTCTCGATCCCACCACTATAATATACACAAATCTGAGTGGTCAGTGATAAAATATTAAGAGTTTCAGGAGGGTTAATTAAATTCACTCGACATTCTCCATTTATTTGTCGTTTCCAACTATGAATTGTAATTATTTTCTGACATATGATATAATTGTTTACTGTAAGTACTCATTCATGTATATATATGTATACGTATGCATGTACGTATGTATTTACTACCAACATAAACATATAAGCATAAATTATATATGTATGCACGCATATACATAACTGGTGCATCTTTTTTTAGATCATGTTCATCCTATTTTGTAAAGTACACACTGTTCATCTTCATGTTGGTTATGATATTATCTTTTGGATGTCTATTATAACTCAAATCCACACATATATATGACTAATTAGTGTATTTATTAATTATTATTTATTCTGAATATCTGTTTACATTTTGTTCGCATATCTTTTTAGATTTACTATTGCAGAATTTAAACTTCATTATTTTTCTATAGATGGCAGAAAAACTTTATTAACAACTAGGTTAGAAACCCGTGTCTTACATGCATCATTTAAACTTAATTATTTTTCTATACATGGCAAAAAAACTACAACTAAGTTAGAAATCGGTGTCTTACACAAGGTTGGATCAATAATATATTAAATAGTTAATAATAAACAAAAAAATAAAACAAAAAGTTGAGAAAAGAAAAGTTTATGCTTTGATATTATTATTTAACAGGGTAGAGAAGTGGAAAATATAATCTCATATTATAACATATAGAGGACTGAGCAGAAAAATAAGGATGACGAGATACCACACAAATGACAGTTATTCATAGATATTTTCAATTATTATGTAGTAATTATAAATCCTAACATAAAGTCTTCTGTCATGTTCGTAAATGGAAGACATATAACCATAAAGCACCTAAAATTACCTGAAACACCTGATATGGTTATAAATCCCAATAAAAAAAATAAAAAAAATTCTTCATCAAGAACAAGCCTGTTAAAGTCTTTAGGAGCACGAACAAGATGGTTCAACCATTTCTAAATACACAAGTTTTAAGCAACGAAAAAAGAAAAGATTTCTAAATGCAATTTTATTTAGATCCTAAGAAGATTACGCTTATCCTATGTGGGCTCGATCGAGAATCTGTAATCAAATAGTTGATGCTTCATTGCTTCTTTCACCCGATTGTAGAACGAATTATAACATAGGGTCACTACTCACTACACCAAATCAACCTTATGGTGACTGTAACTCCCACGTCCCAATACGGAACATGAGGTCACGTCAAATACCAGTAGAACATCTTAAGTGCAAAAGAAACACTTGAAATACCACAATACGATAAAGAAATAAACCGTCTAACTTACAAAGTTCTAAAACCAACCAGAAAAAAGGTATTAATTTAAAGTCTAAAAGTTCACAAAATAAAAAGAAATAAATTCTTCATCTCATAGATCCAAAGTCTAGTTGCTCTCTTCACATAACCCCGATCAATCTTAATTACCTGCCATGAAAAGAAAAAAAAATGTGGCTGAGCTCATGTCCCAGTGCGCAGATGCAGAATACAATAGGCAAACGTAATACTTCTAATAATATGGAAGCTTGTTAAAAATATCATTTGTTTTATTTCAAGAACTTATCCGTCGAATAAACACCACCTACACCAATATATATATACAAAGATACAAGGCTGAGACAATAAGGGTTAGGATTGTTGATACCGAGTACTCCATGAAACAAATATTCAAAGCACTCCCACGGTGCCAAACATAACTCAGATCTCATCACATATCATAATGGTATACTCACATATCCAGTGCACCCAAAATCGGACGGTATGTATGGCACTACACCACTCAACCACAAAATAACCATATCTCATATCAAATCCTAGGATGCATCCATACACCTCCCAAATAATCCAAAGGCTCTCCCGCGAGGATAATTAATCCACAAACATATATTCATATAACAAAATGGAGACGCCGTGAACTGATCACACTGTCACGGATGGTGTCATGCTATTGGCGCCACAATAACATGCCTATGGTACCTCCATAGGTAGTTGACTCGGTATCCCTATCTCCTGCCTACAAAACTAGAGATCTGTGGTCGCATGTGTTAACATATAATCCATCCCACACCAGAAGTATGTTCACCATGCATAGAGATCCTAAGATAATTGTAATGATAGCACACAAGTGACTTGTATGTTTTCGAAAAACATATCATAACAAAATTTTCTCCAAAAGTTTTTAAAATAATTTATAACAAATAAAGTTCTTCGCAAATGTTTTCATGACGTTTCAATAGTGTTGTGTAACACCCCAAAAATATTGAACCATATAAATGTGTGTGTGTATATATATATTACATGCTTGAATAAATAATTAGGAATAATTAACCTAGTTGATTATTTGTGTTGTTTGTGATAAATATTGGGAGATATCCATTATTGTTTAAAATCTCAATTATGAGGGACCAAAAGGGAAAAAGGATGAAACTTGGATATATAATAAACAAAAATGAAACACAACACACGCACACTTAGTGTGGGTGTGTGTGCGTGTAATAGCTAGGAGAAGAACACGGGGAGCCAAACCCTTGTTCATCAAAGAATCACCAAATTGAAGAAGAATTCGGATCTCAAACTCATGCATGAACACATGTTAATGATCACCTAAACTAGGGGATCATAAGGTATGTCAAAAATCTTGATTTGGTGATATTATGAATGTAGGTAGGTTTCATGGATTCCAATCCATGTAAGAATTCAGAAATTGAAGTAGGATAAGAGATGTATACTTGCTTAGGAACAAACCCTAAGTGAAAGCTTTAAATATATTGCTATGTGAAGTGGGTTTTTGATTATATGATGAAAATGATAATATATGAATGTTTATGATCATCATACTTGTATGTATGTGTAAGATACTTAAACAAATTAGAGATTCAAGTAAGTGATTATACATGACTTGAAATGGGCTTTATATGATATAATGAAGTTGATGTTATGTCAATGTTAATAAGTGTTTGAGATCATGTTGTATACTAGTTGTATATCCAACTTGATTATATTAGGTATTCGGATGAGTGTCTAAGTAATATGATGAAATGGGTTTTTACATAAAGATGAAAACCCTTAGTCCTAGTACAATGAATGGATAAATTAGCATTGATAATCGAAAAATAAGTTAACTTGATGTTAACAATTGCTCGAACTTGTTTAAGTGAAAGAAATGGCATGAACTTGGTTGAGAAAGTAGTTAAAATGATAGCCTAAGAATAATGACTATCGGGTATTTGACGAATTGCTTAAATGAGTTGTTAAACTTAATTGTGCATTTGTGTATATTAATAGGCAGTTGACTTTTAAAAGTTAAACTGACCTATAATAAGATCAAATGATAAATTTGATGTAAAGTCCGTAAGATGGGATAGTCTTGATAAATGATGACTAATCTAACCATCTTGCGAATGATAAATGATAGTTTGACGCTTGACAAGCTAGGTGGAGGCTTAAGAAGAAGCGGTTAAACAGAACAAGTATGCGGGAAAAGCATAATCAGATTTTAAGGTAAGTGAAGCTTACATCTTTTAAGTAGAACACATACTTATAGTCTTCGTTAAGAATAAGGTGGATTAGCATTTGAAATATGATGTTCCGATACGAAGTGATTTGGGTCGGAACAATTGAAAATGGTAAGAAACCATGATTGATGGTAAAAAGGGTAAAACGATAAATTAGTCATGTGATGGCGAATAAATAAGGGGTTTTGAAATATTACCTTATGGTGTAAACCGTAATTGGGTAATAAGGGTTAAAATGGTAATCTGGTCATGTGTTAACGGATAAATAAAGAGTTCTGAAAAAAGACACTATATGACGTAAGTCATAATGGGTCAAGTGAATTAAGAAACGATTTTAAGTAATATGATCACACAGTGTAAAACAAAATGGGCCAAATGGGTGAGATGGTAAATAAATGCCATCTCTTAATGATAAATGGTCATTTAGGCCAAATGGGTCAAATGGTGATGTTATCACCATTTGACAATGATGAGTAATGTCGCTTGTTGAGTTTTGTGCTCATAGGAAGAATAGAGTATGACTTGCATCGCTATTAAATAGCAACTAATAGAGCAAGGTATTAAAATGGGTCAATGCTATGACCCGAGCCAGGTACGTGTAATGGATCAAACTCTCAATGAGGAATTAAAGTCCGATGAGAGTTAAACGAGTCTTATGCACATTGGATTACCTAAAGAGAGGTATATCTGATAATTTAAATTCTAGGCAATTGTGTTCTTAGGAATATAATGAAATTTTAATAGAACGTTGGTTAAAAGTGCCCACATGGTCAAAATTTGCTTCTAAAAGTCCTTCGTCGTAAAAAGGACTAAAGTTGACCAAAATGCCCTCGAATGATAAATCGACCAAACGACTCTTAAGGGTAGTTTAAAAATGAGTTTTATAAGTAAGTACATCCTTTTGGTAGTGTAAAAGCAAATAATATAAGCCGTTAATGCCTCATAACGAGTCTTTTTCGTATATTGTTTCACCGAAGGGTAGAAATTGGAAATATATCATTTTCTAACAAATACACCATAAATATATAGTTGTGGTGGAGAATAAATAGAAATCTTAGAGTGGAAATGAGAACTAAGTAAAGAGGAAGTGAGATTTAAGCTTAAGTGCTAAAATCTCTTAACGGGTCAAAATGAATATATGCATAAACCGGGATGGATGCGTAATTCATAAGAATTAAGAATCCGGGATTAGGATTTCGGGTTAAATTAGTAAGAAAATATTTTACGAACATTTAGAAACAAGTTTCAGAGTAAACGGACGAATATGTAACAAGTTACGGAAGTTAACGTAACAAAAACGGTAAAACGGAATTACTTGCGGCAACCCAACTTAAGCTACGGTGGCCAGCCATAGCTTACGGTTGGCAATTGCTGAATGAAAAAAGGAAATAGTGTTTTATGGACGTGTCTCCGCAAGTCCCAAGTCGTGTTTTAAATGTCCGGGACTTGAAACGGGTCGAACGGACAAGTTAAATAACACAGCAGTAAAACTGCTGTAGTAGAAAGCGTCGCTGACGCCATGTTTGGCTGTCGCTGACGCAGCTTGGTTGTCTGACGCCTTAAGTTACTGCCTACGGCAGTAAAGCCCCGACGTGATATTAGAAGAGGCGTCGCCGACGCGGCAAAGTATCTTCGCCGACGCCACCTAAATGATTCAAACTTTTTCTTGATGAATTTTGTTAAATTAGTTATGTGGTGTTAACTCTTATCCAGTACATTACTAACTAATTTGTAAATTTTCAGTTTAAGGTATTTGCTAGCACCCTTGGATGACGATCAAGCTCAACGAAGAACCGAACACGATCAAAGACGAAGCTTCCGCATTTCGATTAAATCGCTTATCAAATCAAACTAAGAGTATATTTTAAAGTATTTTGAAATAATTGTGAAGTTCAAATTAATCTAGAATTTCAAATATTTACGTTTTTGTGTTCTGCTTATATTAACGCATAACTTTTATAAAAGTTATGTTTTAAGAGAATGGGTCTTACATGTTGGCTGAACAGATGGAGGCGAATCATATGAATGAGTCATAGATCAGCTCTCGAGTTTTCAAAAGTAGCATAACATTTCGAATGTAAATAATAATAACGAGGAACATCCGTACCTGAACGAGTATCTAGAACTGCTAAGGTCTCAAGCCAAAGGTCCACCAATGTGCTCAACGAAATCTACAACGAGTTGTTACACTCTTAAATTAGAATTGTAATATATTGGTCTTGCTTTCTAGCTAAACTATCCCTAGTAGTGACTTTAGAAAATGACCGGTATTTATCATAAGGAAAACAGTAGAGTTCTGACTAATTTACTAACCTTTATATGATCAAGAACTAATAATTAAACCATATTAGTTAACCCAATTATTATGAACAAGTCTTTTAGTAAAATCACTATTGACTCTCGATATAAAACCTCTTTATTTTTTATTAGTCCTAAACTGGGATTGAAACACATTTTGTTTTGAGGAAACTGAGATTAGATAGCCTCACTTAGGCTTACAGGTCAGCAGAGAAGATAATAGAGAATACAGACTTGACCCAGCAAAGACAAACCCGTTCATTCACTTATTCAAAACCTTTGACAAACTTTCTACTGTGATCAGACTTTTTAAAAACAATTAATATTTATACATGACCTCCTAAAACTAAAGTGGTATAACCTTGTAAAAAAATAACAGCTCATGTGGGTTAAAAGACGGTTTTGCAGATGTGAAACTGAGACGAAAAGAGACGCACAGAATAAAATATAAGCTACATAAACAAAACAGTAGGAGTCACTAAGACTAATCCCAGATTGTTAACTATAATTAGCATAATTAAATATATTTTTCCGGTTTTACCCATCTTCTTCCTTAACACATTATCAGTTAAGATGTACTACGATACATAACAAGGATCAGCAATTTACATCAAGGAATCGGAGGGTTCTGGATCAGAATAACTCCTCTATGGGTTCCCACAGTAGCGACCAGAAGATCGTTTGAGACAAAAAGATGAAGGAGTGAACAAGGGAATGAATATGAAACTGATTAAAAGAAGGGTTCATGATTTGTTTTAGGTTTCAGACGGTTAAAAAGACGTGGGGGATGAAGCTAAAAAAAGCTGAAATATTAGTTGTGTTGGTTAGAAAAGATATGCTTGAGGAGAAAAGGAATTTGAAATCCACCGAAACTTATCATTTGTTTTATAAAATTATCATTTAATTATTATTATTATTATTATTATTATTATTATTATTATTATTATTATTATTATTATTTTCCGGGTTATTTCAGTGACGACACTATTCTGGGTTGTGACGACGACATGCAGGTCATCGCTACAGGGTGTAGTAGCCTATGTTGACGGCATGCCGTCGTTATAGGTTTCATTGCCAAAGATGTATAGAAATAGATGTTTCTATCGTCGCTACAAATGTCATCGCCTCATCGCCATAGCTCCTCTTATTAATCCCGATGACTTGTAGTCAAGATACAACCTAAATTCTTATGGTGGATGGATCTGACGTTGATTCTCCTAAACTCACATTTACTTAGAATCTACCAATGAAATGTGAGGAAAATATTGTATGAAAGTGAGTATTTCTTTACTTTTGAATATAAGTCTTTATATGTACTTAATGTAAATATATAATGATTAATTATAGGTTTGACATCTATTTATAAAGAACTTCGATTAACAAGTGTCAAAGATGAAGTTGAAATAAATAGCATATCAAATGCTAAAATTAAGCAGTGTGTTTCAAATATTACTGTTACACTTATTTTACCTACTTTTTCTAAATATTTATCCTATTGTTATTAGTTTTGTTTTAAGATGTCTTTTTATTTTTATTTAGTTTTGGAATAAAATGCTGTAATAACCCTTGACTTCTTTGAATATAATCATTGACTGTGTCATGCATTTTCTTTTTACTTTTTCTAGTTATAAATTCAACAATTCTCCTTATAATGGCTTCTATAACAAACAAACATGTCATTTCCAATTTCAACCATTTATAAATAAACATAAAATTTCAAATCCTATAATAATTTATTTAGAAAAAAAATATTTAAAAGAACGATTTAGTTCTGCAAAAGCAATCATGTACTTCACAAAACAACTAAGAAGTATCACATCAAAAACATGTATACCGTTGATATAAATTTTTATATAGAAGAAATAGTTTTAGGGTTTGCTAAACTCATGGCTTGAAATGGTAAAAACTGATCGGTTGCATCACATTTAAAATCCAGCGGACGCTCTGTTCTGTATCAGGAAATGTACTATTTTCAATGTACCATTTTCCAATTTTTTGTTTGATAGTATCTTAACTTTAAATCTTTAATATTTTTTAAATTCTATATATATGTTCAGTAGCGGGTCTAAAAAATCCGTATACTGGTAACGTTTTTTTTAGAAAAGGGTAACGAAATCAAAAAAACCTCAAATTTTTCCAAAATTACCACTACCGTCGAAGCGTCACCGGAGCATTAAGAGGCAACGGGGGTTACCCCTTGTAACACTATAGGTCCGGCCCTGTATATGTTAAATACGGACAATTGAAAACTAAACATAAGAAATCCGTATGTTTTAAATTTTTTGTTTGATAGTATCTTAACTTTAAATCTTTAATGTTTTTTAAATTCTATATATATGTTCAGTAGCGGGTGTAAAAAATCCGTATACTGGTAGCTTTTTTTTAGAAAAAGGTAACGAAATCGAAAAAAACGTCAAATTTTTCCAAAATTAACATTACCGTCGGAGCGTCACCGAAGCATTAAGAGGCAACCCCTTGTAACACTATAGGTCCGGCCCTGTATATGTTAAAGACGGATAATTGAAAACTAAAACATAAGAAATATCATCATTGATATATATATATATATATATATATATATATATATATATATATATATATTGAACTGACTATATCTTGAAGCTCGGTCTCTCCCCCGGATGAACCATATAGCCAAGAGAACTATGAACCATAATAGAAGAGTTTGCCCCACCCATGAGTAAATATTTCATAGTATCGGTTACAAAGAATTACAATTTTGGAATGATAAGAACTGTAAAAAATCTATTCAAACAATTAGCTTCTCAAGCTTATAAACTCTCTAAGGCGCTAGGCACACTCAAGTCGTATAGACATAACCTGAGGCGTAGGAGCAAAGTGCAAAAAAATCGAGGCTTGAGGAAAGAAGGCACACAATGAAAAAAATAAAATATATTATGTATTAGAAAAATAATACTATTCTCTAAATAAAATAAACAAAGGCTATTATATAACATCTAATATCATTTATTTAGTACCAAAAGTACAAAAATATTAGTTTATCAGTGTAGAAAAGTAGTTTTCCTTAGATAAAAGTAGAAATCTGGCTAGAATCTTGCCGGAATTTAGATAATTTGGCCGAAAACTCTCCGGAGTCTAGGAATCTCGCCAGAATTGCGCCCGAACCATCACCTGGAGAATTCAAGCGCAATTTCCTCGACTTAAAGCGCAACTGCCTCGCCTCTGGAAAATAGGCCTAGGCGTAAGAGGTGATGACTTTTAAAAACTATGTCTTTAACTAGCTTAACGGTTGTCTAACAAAAATTTAAAGAACAAAAGAATGCACACTTTTAAACCTAAACATTGTAGGATAAAATTACGTTGTGGGTTACTAACTCCCATCGGTGCAAACTCATTATTAGTAATAGTTCCACCGACCTCTAGTTGCTACTGACCACCATAGTTGATGCCGACTTTAAACCATTCGATCTACTAATTTTATTGTCGACACAACGTTTATACTGATACTTATCATCACTATCATATCATACCTGAATTTTTTCCTATTGACTTTTTAGGGTCTGTTATGACCATACAAGATCCTTCGTTAATTGACTTGTGAACCGTTACCTTTTGACGTATCGAATCAATGGTTAGTGTTGCAACCTGGCTCTTTTTGGAGCGCCTTTATAAAAATATTTTTGAAATATCACCTCCAAGTTTTGACTTCAGGTTACGAATATTTTGAATGTTTAAAATGAATGGACAAGAGTCTACAATTTTGGAATTCAGTTAAGTCAGCAATAGGTGCAAGGCTACTTCTGTATAAATGCAGATATATTACCTCCAGCTGCCATCTATATGCATACTTACACACATTTTTATTAAATACTCATTTTTTATGTATAAAGACAATGTTACATATTTGTTTACTCTTTGGTGCCAAAAAAAATGATAATAATAATTGGTGTTGACCTATCTACCTAGGTAAAAAGTTGAGAAAGCTGCCTTTTCTTTTTGTTTTTTTGTTGGGTAAAGAAAGCAAGAATTGATGCAATTTAAAAAAAAGGGTTTCACTATTCTAACATACCATAATTCTATTTTCACACTTCTTTTTCTTTTGTCTCTTTATATGTATAGAGAGAGATACAAAAGAAAGGTATGTAAATATTAGATGAGGATTAGATTAGATTCAGTTTCTTTCGATTGTAATCTTTTACACCTAATTATAATTTAATTTTGCATTTACAAAAAAATGAAG
Organism: Scalesia atractyloides; assembly: GCA_947069175.1. Classification (NCBI taxonomy): domain Eukaryota; kingdom Viridiplantae; phylum Streptophyta; class Magnoliopsida; order Asterales; family Asteraceae; genus Scalesia; species Scalesia atractyloides. Next base: position 97,297,190 of record CAMTDV010000008.1, read on the forward strand.
TCACATTGTTTTAATGGAAGACGTACACCATACTACTTAATAAGATGTATTTAGATTTTCATAAAGGTGGGTTTCTATTATAAATGGTTTAGTTATTAAAAAAGATTATTTGATGGGGTTTTATTATAAATGGTTTAGCTATTATAATAGATATTTGATTAATAAGGTTAACCGCTGGCTTTTGACATTGATTTATGCAAACTAGTTTCAATTAATTTATTCAATTTTTATCTTGATTTAAAATGTTAATGATTATTTTAATTTATACAGGTGAATAAATAAAAACAGATATACTATTTATAAAAAAAATATAATTAGATGTTTTAAACATATAGAATATTATTATTTATATAACAAAAAGATTTATTTTCCTGTTGGTTCAGCTCGACTATTAATATACATATAATAAATAAAAACTGATATACTATTTATAAAAAAATATAATTAGATATTTTAAACATATAAAATATTATTTATATAACAAAAAGGTTTATTTACTGTTGGTTCAGTCCGGCTATTAATATACATATAATATAACTATAATTGAACCATAAAAATTGGTTTAAAAAATCATAATTAAACCATTAGTTTATAAGTCGCTTCTGTTTGTTTTATAATTTTTACTCTTGTAGTCACCCATAGATGGAGAGCAATTGAAACCAAAATACATTTGTTTTAAGATATTTATAAGTTCTTTTTTCTCTCAAAGTGAATGCTTAAGGTATAAGTTTATAAAACAACTGTTTCAAGATAAAATCATAAAATTGTTTGTATCCTTTCAATGTTAAAGCCTTAAGGGCTTAAAAAGGATCCATTATATATATATATATATATATATATATATATACATATATATGTATATATATATATATATGTATATATATATATATATATGTATATATATATATAATTTATAAACTTATTAGTTACAGTGACTTTTGTTTTTTTTATAGTTTTTGTCTTTTATGAATTTTTTATCACTCTTTTTCTTTTTTTTTTTTCTATTTTTTGGTTTTTCTTTTTTAAGTTTCAATCGAACCTGGTGTTGTACATGTAAAAAAACGAACGGTGTAATACTAACCAAAGAACGTCGGTACCGAAATTGATATTCCTTTTATTGTTTCGATTGATGTAAACACATCTCGGTATTTTTTTGGTCATATGATGACGTTTTTTTGTTTCTCTTTCAATAAGTGTCAGTATCTTAATGAACTGAACCAGTATCAAACGAATTCCTGAAATTAACGTTATGTTTACTATTTCGTCTACGCTTCCATTAAAAATTATGTCGCCCCGTCACAGAGCGTGGATGTAACCTACTAGTTATTTTTAGTTTTAAAGCCTTAAGGAGTTAAAGGATCCATCAGAATATTTTGGGCCTGATAAATTTGCTTGTCCTTGGGCCATCACATGATTGAATGTTTCATATAATATCACTACATGACTGAATTTTTGTCTATAAACAATATTTTTATAACTCTTTTATTTTTCTCTCCGTTGTAAAAATGCATGAGTTTATGGAAAGTCTTAAGTAACTTAGCTGAGATATATAAGTGAAGAGAAAACTTAAATGCATTTTTCCAAGAAATTATAGATCGGTATTTTGAAGCTAATATACGAGCTTGCACGGTTAATTTAACACACATTTGTGCAATTAAGAAAATTAAATCGTTCCGGTTGTGATTTGTTAAAAAAATCAATCAAAATTGCTTTCAAGTCCAAGAATTTTTTATGATAACAAGGTGGTTCACTTTGGAAGTCATTATAGAAAAAGTATGCAAGTACTACCAACAGAATAATCGTATTTTTTTTTCTAATGGAACTTGTAATGTAACGCTAGAAAAATGCCAGTGGATAGTTATAATTGGTTTCTAGAGCTCTAAGGAATATGTCAAAGTAAAGTATGGAATTGGAATTTTAAAAATTTAGTTATCCTCTTGTATATATTATATATATATATCGTTATCAGGAACCAGTTTCATTTATGATGGGTCACATACATTGAATTCATAAGTCAATCGGATGTAAGACAATGGCACTAACGAACTTGTTAGGAAATTTAAGTATATATACAGAGGCAGGTTTAAAAATAAAACAGAAAAAATCTTTTCTTTTATACTAAACATACATGTATAGTTAGTTATATACCATATGTGTAATATTACGTGTTAGTTATATATTATATGGTGGAATATTACATAACATATACATATGATGACACACTATTATTATATATATTACATTACATCATGAAAACTATAATATACTGTAACATGCCAAATTTACCAATTTAAATGAAGTGGATAAATGGATTACCCGTATTGTTATCGAACTAGACGACACACCAAATTTGGCGCAAGGGCTTTGATAAAGATGGAAATTGAAGGGGCTTTGGTGTGTAGCTTGGCGATGTAAAACTTTTAGACTTACTTTGGATCATGAATAGAAGTTGGAGAGATCAATGTGAAACGTTCCAATCATACCTTGGTTTTAAAAAATAAACAAAGCCCTAAATGTCGTCATGAGGATACGATTTGGCGAAAGTGGGGTGGGGTTGTAAAGATTTTGGATTAATTACGTAGACAAACGTTTTACTGTCATTTAGAAACAAGTTTGAAGCGAAACGGATGAGTATTCGCGATGTTATGGAGTTTTACGTAAAAGTAGCAAACTTGGAAATGTGCAGCTAAGCTGCACCGTAACCTACGGCTCCCAGCCGTAACTTATGGCTAGGAATGACTGTTTCGACCAACAAGGGTGTGTCGTAAGCTATGGCTTAGAAAATCATTTTGTTATTTTGTCTTTCGGGATTAACTAGATACGTTATAAATTCCATATAACTAATGTATTTCATGATTTATAAAATATAGATAATGGTTTGAAGCACCGGACGACGATCAAGATCAACGAAAATTGAATACGATCAAAGTTCAAGCTTCCGCATTATGTTTAGTCGTTTACGAAACTAAACAATGATAACCTGTTGAAATGTTTTAATATTTATGAAGTTTTATGAAACTCAAAAATATGTACGAACGTGTATTTGCATATATATATATATATATATATATATATATATATATATATAAATGCAAAATTTTTATAAAATTTCAATTAATTAAGCAAGGGTCTTACATGCGTGCGTATGTCTTTTATGTATGTTAGGTTACAGGTTGAAGACATATGGAAAATGGCTCGAGAGATAAAAGACGCAAGATGTTTATAAGGTTAACAATATTTTGTAATGTATTTATGTAATTTAATTGTAAAATTGTAATTATTAAAGTTTTTAATGGGTTTATGTTTGTGATCAGAATATTGTATAAATAAAACGGCAGCCCTATTTAGGTTAGGGTATTACAAAGACCCTCTCATAGAATTTGATGGACAGAATATGAATGCTCTAACACCCGCAAAAATATACACAACCGTGATTGAGTTAGAAGCAAGATTGTAGCATGTCATCTTAAAAATGATTTTATATATCAACTAATATTTTAGCCATGATTGATCCACTTAACTAAACATGTTTATTTTGCAAAGTTGAAGTAGTTGAACTTTGAAATGAGTACTTAACATAAAAATATAGAAAAATAATTCTATTTATAAAAACATGTATATTTTTGAACAAAATGAAAACACGTATATGTTTTATGTGTATAATTTGTTTTTCTACTACTTAATATACATTTAGAGGTGGTTCATTAAAGAAGAAAATTAAAATAGAAGAAAACACTATTAGAAAATACACCTATTTTGACACGCGAACAATGACACACGTTTATTTTATGACATTCAGAAGCGTGTGTCAAGAAAAATGTCATGCTTCACAAAATTCAATAAATTTATGACACATTTTGTGTGTCATCTTTTTAGCGTCATTAAAAAAACAAAACCATTTTATGACATTACAAAGCGTGTGTCAAAAAACTAATGTCATGGTTTACAAAATTCAACAAATTTATGACACGTTTGTTATGTGTCGTCGTTTTAGCGTCATAAAAAAGAAACAAGACCATTTGATGACATTACAAAGCGGGTGTCAAGAACACATGACATGGTTCACAAAATTCAACAAATTTATGATATTTTTTATGTGTCATCTTTTTAGCGTCATAAAAACATATTTTTTAAATTAAAAGTACTAGTAAAATCTCTCGCGCGTCGCAGCGAACATTCGATCGATTTACTGACACTCGGTATAGCAACCTCAAGATATATGATCAAAATGATATCAATACATATTTTAAATCGATAAAAACCACATAGATAATACAGTATATGAAACTAATATTGAAATCGGGTCTTCAATTGCAAACATATAACTATTAAAATAATATGTAACTTGAATACTGTAACTATCTTGATATTTTATTTTTCACGTCACAAACCTAATGTGTCACTTAAAGGAGTAAAAGATTACTTTTAAAAATATTTTATTTACATATATTCATTTAAAAAACTTTAAATTAAATAAGTTTAACAGATAAGTCATCAATCCTGATTTCATATAGGGTTTCCTATCTTGTCAATTTCATTCGTTAATTAAATAGGGTTTGATTTTTTTTATTAGACAAAGTGTTGTGACATGGCACTCATTCCAGATCATCGTTGCCACCTCATCGTTTGCATTGTTATTCAACAACACCTTGTTAATGGGATGCCATTCATCCTTTATCCATTGCCTTCGCCAATCCATTAACAGGAAAAGGGGTCTTGTATGTGGACGAAGTGTTCTTCAACCAATCATATGATTGATTTTTTTTTCTTTAGTTATTACATTGCATCTAGTTATTATGTGTTCTTTATGGAATGATTTAATTAATGGAGATTGTGATTTTGAAAATCAAAACTACGTCAAAAAGAATTTATTAATTAGTCGTCTTATTAGAAAAGGCATTTAGTTACCATAATTATAATATACTAAAAAAATATTATGACTGAACTACTTTTTAAAAAAAAGCTATAACTAAACTATCTAGTTTTTTGATATTATATTTAAATATTTAGTTATTACTTTATATGTACATTTTTAACTTAATGCTTAAATTATTAGAAATTTTGATTTCTCTATTAAAAGTTTTCTAATTTCACTCCTATGTGCACTAATTAATTCAAAGGTTTTATAGTTTCCCTCCTATGCCCACTAATTAATTTAAAAGTTTTATATTTCTCTTCTATACGCACAAATTATTTAAAGTTTCTTCAAGAATCAAGACTTCACACCCACAAATGCTAGGATGTAAACTCATACCTATCTACTGGTTCATCCGTTATTTCATCAAATTTTCTATTCGTTTTCTAGATTTTGGTGTTTATTAACTTTTTAATTGCAGCAAAATATAAACTTGCAAGAAAGATGCTCGAAATACTTCGCTGGAAGTAGTCCCTACAGTTGTCTCATGAATGGAGACCTCCGACACCGTCTCTTACTACTTTCAGTTTCAACCAGACGGCCAACCTTTTGACAGTGTTCTTTCTGTCTATTAAATGTTCGACGAAATGCCAATTAAAAACTTTTTAAAACATTACGGTTTTTTTTTACTTTTTCAGTTTTGAACTACACCGAGTTCATAAATAAAATGAGAAAATTGTTTATATGAGAAGAAATCACATATAGTTTTAATAGTTGTTCTTGATTTGCTATAACTGAATTAGTTGGGTGTTGTTTTTGTTGATTATTCTATTTTTTAAGGTGAAGGAGCTTAATGATTCAAGACCTATTATCCATAATAAATCTGAGTCTTTTGTCAATACTTCCGTCCTTTCTGCTTTTCATACTGGTGAGTTCATACAACACAATTATATATGGTTTTCACCACATTAAACTTTCATTTTAAGTGTTAGATTATATATAACTAAATCTAGTGCAATGTTAATGAAGGATATCTAAGACACACAATTTCAAGCGTTGCAACACTGTTCTAGTGTAGCATTAGAGAATTTCTATGTTTGGGATCTTTGTTTACTTCAATGCCTCTCAGGTTAGTCTTGAAATTAATTATCCAAACAAATTCTTAAAGTTATAGATTCAGCCACATGCTTAAGTTATTCTTTAATACATCTCTTTATCCTTGAAATTAAATATCCAAATAAATGTTGTCTTAGATTTAAATTCTGATTTTTTAAGTTTTAGTTAATTGTTGTCTTAGGTTGGGGAAAGAATATAGGAAAACTTGGCTGCAGATATGGATGGCATTTGCGAATAATAGTCGAGTTATGCGGCAACGATTTATTTTTATATGACAAATTGTATTTTAAGTGTTGACGAATGTATCGTCAAGCAATATTTTTGCTAACGTTAAAAAATTTATAGTATAACTGACAAATGGTTATGCAATTGGTTTTTTGTATCTATATATGTATTTTATTAATAAATGCATTTATTGATTTTGTCGGTATATATGTATTCAAGTTAAATTAGTAATTCTACATAAAAATATTTTTCAAAAGCAATTAAAAGCATAAATGTGTGTTAAAAAAGAGTATCATAAGCGTGTGTCATTAAAAAGTGTGTTATAAAGGCGTGTCATAAAATTATGACATACAAATACATGTTATATTAATTTTATAACATGTCCATTAATGACACGCTTTTGCGTGTCATAATTACTTTTTTATGATGCGCAATGCGCGTCAAGAAAAGTGTTTTCTCTAGTAGTGAAAAGAATAATGGGTACAATTGTAAAACGTTAAATAGTTTTTCTCTTATCTTATTTATTATTAGCTTTGACTAATTTATTAATAATAAAAACTAACAACCTTTATACTAAAATTTTTGTCTACACATATTAAAATTTATCTTACACGTTTTGAAATTTATCCGATACATATTAAAATTTATCTTACACAACTTGTAATTCATTCTACACACTCGTAACTTATCCTACACTTTAAATTAATTTTTTTCTTTTTTGATTTTTTTTAAAATAAGTTATAAATTTAATGTAATTAGCTATTAAAAAGTAAACTACTAATTAATGATTTATCTAAGCTTACCAATATACCCTTACACTAATATTAAATACAAAAATTAAATGACGTAAAATGAAACATTCTTATTGGTAGAAATTTGTTTTTTTTTTTTATTCTTACAGAAAAATTCTTCTCATTTGAACCATTCAATGTACATCTATCTATGGATCTATATATTTATGTTAGTAAATGTGATGATTTTCAAGTATCGAATATTTGATTAAATAATGCATAAATAATTGTTATATTTGAAGGTAGGGTTGTAATCAAGTAGAGTGACTTGAGCCAAGTATGAGCTCAAACTTGGAGGAGCCAGTTTTGGCTGTCTCATTTATTTTATTGAGTTAAAAAGTCTAGCTTGAGTTAGGCTAGTAGAAAGTTCGAAGCAGATCGAGACGACTCTTTAAGTTTGTTTTAATATATATTTTTATGTTTTTTATTAATATACTTATAATTATATACACTACATTTACCATGAGAGGGATAATCTCTGATACCCCCTCATTGGTTGTGGCTTTTTTTTTATTTTGCTTTTGAAATTTTAACTTCGTTAAAATATGTGTTTAGCCCCTCTGCTTTTAAAAAGTTTTCTTTTGATTGGTTAACTTTGTTTATATGCGTGTTTAGTCACTCTGCTATAACTTTAGTAGTGTACATGTTTAACTCTTCTACTTTTATTTCTTTTAGTGATTCACCGTGGCTTTTTTATCTTGCTTCTAAATCTTCAACTTTGTTAATATACGTGTTTAGCCTCTCTATTTTTTTAAACTTCCTTTTATTGATTAGCTTTGTTCATATGTGTGTAGTGACTCTGCTTTAACTTTGGTTATGGACATATTTAGTCTCTCTATTTTTATTTCTTTTAGTATTTCATCTTTTAGCCTTATCCCCTTGCTACTGTGACGAATCAACCCCCGGGGAAGAGTGACCGTTTGCTATTGGTGGACAAACGCTATTACTCTTAGACTTTAATAAAGTTACTCTATGAAGAGCGTATTTTTACCTATGTCTCGATGTAATTTTTATTAAGATTATGTTATGAATAGTATGTTAAAGTAACCGAAACACATACATATATATTATCAAACTGGCATATATTCTGCTTACCGCCCGCAAAGTGGGCGTGGCATAACACTAGTTATACACATAAACAAAAGGAATGAGCGGGAATAGTGCCAGGATGCTCCTGGCATTTCCCCATTGGCCCTGACAAATTACGATTTTTCCTCAGCTCAAAATTACAGTCTTACGCTCCTGACAAATTATAATTTTCTCCACTTTAAAATTACAATTTTGTCATCATTTTAGTTTTTTTAATGCAGACAGCTATTTGCACTTATTAATTGGCCCTGGCAAATTATGATTTGCCCCCAGTTCAAAATTAAACTCTTCTCGTCGTTTTTTTATTTTTAGAAAAACTATGATAGTGTTTTATTTTAATTGGTTAACTCATTGTTATTTTTAATTCATGCCAGCCAGCTGTCTGGCACTCGCTTATTGATCTTGACAAATTACAATTTTGCCCCCTATTCAAATTTACAGTCTTGCTATCGTTTGAGTTCTTTTTTTAGCAGTATGAACACCAAAACACATAAATATTCAGCTTAGTGCACTACAAAGCATACGAAACATAAAACTAGTTAACAACATAAATGACTTGCGCATAGGTATTATTTCTGTTTTTTCTAGTATTTGAAGGCTGAAATGCATATTAAAAATATTGTGTCAGTTATTATATTTATATGTTATTATTAAGTAAACTTAAAATGTAAACGCTTAACTCAATCTCAAATATTTCAAACTTTAATATATTTATAATTAAAATTAATATATATAGAATAAAACAATTCAAGCCAATTTATGAGCTAAGTTAAGCCTAGCTAAAACTTAGCTAGTTGTATCGGCTTTTTTCAAACGATATGAAAACTTTACTAATTTCCTTGCGCGTTGGAGTAAAATTTAAATAATTTGAAACTTGTATTAAATAGGGGTTTGTTCCTCTAAAGTTAGTTTTATGACATAGTTATTGTATATTTTTTTTTTCTAGAGATTCAAAAGTGAAAAAATCTTTGGATAAATAGATAAGTTTTATTTGGATAGTAGAATGGTAACTTTTGTTCAATAGATGATTTACACTTAGCTCACCCCTTTGTAATATACATATAACTTTTCCTCGGGATTTATATATGTTTTATATGCTTTGATATAAAACTACAGTTATTTTTACTAAAAAGTATGTCTATAAAACTAATTCCGAAACAACAGATGATTCATCATAAAACTCGATCACAACTCATTTATAGAATTTCAGATACTTTTGTAAAATATATTTACTTGTTTGAACTCAACTTTATTTTGAATACTTTTGACAAACATCTAACTCGTTTAGTAGTATGTATTATTTACAAAAATACACCAATAAAATAAAAGCAATCTGATAAAAGAAGACAAGTTAAGACACACAATTCAAACATAATCAATACTACTAGATACATTTAACATTACACACAAGATGATAAAGGAATATGCTAGCGAATTCATGGTCAACAATAAAGAGTTTCTAAAAAACATGAGCAGCTACGTAAAGAGGTTGAATATCCATTGATGAAGGCCTTTATACATCATCATATCATACGTATGTATGTATCGTAAGACATCGGTCATAATTTTAATGAAATTATATAAATAAAAAAATACAAAGATACTTTCTTTATATATTTGAGAAATTATATTATATGTATTGTGTACAAATCGTAATGAAAATGACATATGTAAAACAGATTTATTCAAACCATAGTCTTCAACATGAGCTTCAACCGTGTCTTCTTTTATAGTACGTTGTGTAGTTTTCAATAATTTTTGAATCACGACTTCTTGTATGATACGTTGTGTAGGCTTAAACGAAATCTTGAACCACGTCTTCTTGTAAAATAATTTGCTACAAAAAGAACAAGTGTTAACAGTTGTGGTTGAGGATTCGTGGTCAACAGGGTCCCTTAAACAGATTTTGCGTCTCTAATTAAGACAGAGTATCTGTCTCCCAGGGTTCAACAATCGAAGTAGCCTGTACTGCCGGAGAAAGCCACACGCCCAATGTTATACCGAGTAAAATTAAAGGGTTTAAACTTGTGGAAGAAACAAGGGTGTGAAGGTGGTGTAGTGTGTATAGAGTGCTCCACTTTTAACCACGGGGTGTCAGCCCAGTGGCCAGCCTCACACATTCCAAACGGGAGGACGCGGTTCGAGTCCAGCTCGGCCCGAATAATCCTGCTGGGTAGTAACCGCCAGGCAGCTATGGGGCTAAGCTAGCTTGGGGAGGGAGAACCCTCCCGCGTTCAGGGGTACCGTGCATTTACCCTTTTCCTCCCGAGTGCTCCACTTTATTTAGTTACCCAACATATAGGTCTTCAAATAATTATACGTCTTTAAATGATCACCTCTTCTCTAAGAACTCTTCAAGAATATATTATATATTTTCTTGTATTTTCCGTCTCACTCAAACTTGGCTCAAAGGCCTACAATTTATAAAAAAAAGTCATGAGTGTCCAAAAGTCACACTTAATTATACATTTAATTACAGATATAAACTCTAATAAAAATTAATTAAGTGACATAAGAAAAACACTCAAGAATGTATCATCATATATTAATGAGTCTGATTAATAATTTTATTAAATTATTTTTGATTCACACTATACATATTTTCAACATGTATAACTATGTATGTGTGTATACATATCAATTAAACTTAGTTTTATCTTTCTATCTGTAAATATTTTAGTTTTGACTTACATTTCCATTTCACAATAAATTTGCAACCCTTTGTAATATTATTAAGATTAAAGCAAAGTTCTATTGGGATGTCGTTCTGAAGATTAAGGAGTGGTTGAGGGCGTGAAAGTTTTATTTTTCTTAAGAACTCAAGTTAGACTCATGCACCTCAATTGTTGACAAAACGGAATTTCATGTAGTGCAAGAACAAATAACTACAATAAATTAAGAAAAAACGATATTAAGACCAATATATAATATGTTATTGCTTCGCAAAATACATGCATTTACTTCTCCGGGACCTTGATCTATAACAAATCAATAGATTATATGATAAATTTCAGTAAGGTAGATTGAGAATTTGTTTAACCATTTACAGTAGATTAAATGAGTAAACTAGGTTTGTGGACTTTTTCCTCAAACATAATATCACCTTTAATTCAAGTACAATTACTTATCTTTTTAATTTTTTTAACGGCAAATTTGGATAACTTACGGACCACTGTAGTATCATTGTATCGCTAGCGGAATCATCCGATCATATCTATCTTAAATAGGCAATGATGCATATACACCAATTCAGGAGAAACCAATAAATATAGGAAAAACCCCCTTGTGAGAATCGAACGCAGGACCTAATGATCCCTAAACGTTAAGCAATATAAACATAATCTTAATACAAATTCACATTTCTATTCGTCGAACGTTGGTTAATTAGTATGGTAGCCTCCAGTTCATCTTGTAATTTATAAATACTTACGGAAACTCTCTTTTCAATGTTCATTTGCTTTTTTTATATATTATAGCATTTTTATGAACACAATGTCAACTCTATTATAGTTGTAACATTGTTTATTAATTAGGCAAGATGTGAATATGACTATAACAAATAGCGAAAGAATGTCTAGTTGATAGGTTTTGAAACAATGTACACCACAGCATTTCATATATTCAAAAAATAAAAATGAATAAAAGAAAAATAAAGAAATCAAATGTCAGATATGTTTCGAGTATATCTAGAGAAGAAATCTAATTAATAAGTTTCAGAGATATGAAAATAACTGTTTTGAATTCGCTACTTTGAATTCGCTACTAGAAATAATATTAAATATCTGTTGATATGAAAATATATACTTTTTGGCTTGATAAATAAGGTCATTTGGGAAATATAATGACTGAAGAGTAACTGAGTTCAAATCAGCATCCACCAAAAAATATAAGATCCTTCTATCAAGATTTATTATGTGAAACATGTTTTCTTAAAAGCAATAACAATAGTTAGGTCATTTTGTAGATGATAAAGTAGAAAATGGTTCACCTTTATATTTGTGTGGGCCATTTAGAAATAGTATGGTATTAGTTAGTGTTGAAAATTTGAGTTTTGAAAATTGTTTGATTCGTTATTGACGATCATTAAGATAGTTTTCAATTTCGAAATAGCCTTTTGAAGGTTAATATTATCAGTCTAGAAACTGATAACTAATGTCTATTATTGGGTCATTAAATTGGTGCAATGATGGTCAGATTTCGATAAGGTTCTGCAAGTATAAATACAGACCAAAACAGACCAGTTGAGACACACCAAAAACACACAACTCTCTTCTTCCTCTCTAATTCTCTCTGCAACATCTCCGGTCATCTTTTCTGGCAAGTGTTTAAGTCCGACAGTGCGCTGTTGCTGCTTCAGACCGACGTACCTAGGGAACAGACGACGAATCTGTTTAATGGAATTGTGTCAAACACAAGTCCGGTTTACTGTTTTATTCTTTCTATCTTTAATTTTATTCCTTTCGTAGAAATTTTGTAACAGTTAGTGCATGAACTTAATAGTATATATGGTCACAACTCACATGTCTATTTACTGGAAAATAAAATTGTTGCATTTGCTAGGCTATTAGCACAAAAACCCTATTGAGAGCCCCCATATTACAAGGTTAAGAAAATTAACCTTGATATTAAAGAGAATATACATATCAATCATACGACGTCTGTTGCATGCAACTTATATTGTAGCGTATATATACACAAAATGGTATAAACAAATCACTAATTAATATATGACCGGAACCAAGTATGAATGTGGCCACATGTATAGACTATTTCATAGTTTATGGTTCCTTTTAAGTATCAAAGAATTATGTTCCCAGCTTCCCAATCTGCCTCTTAGGTCGCTGCATGAATCTAATCACCTTTCAAACTCCATATATAATATATAGTCACGTGTTTGTTATATACATTAGTTTAATAGAAAAGTGTTACCTTACCTTTTACGAGATGATAACAAAACCAAACTGAAACAGAACCTACAATTTCGTTACAAATTTATAACGCAAATTAAAAAAACTAATAAATTAATATGACTAGCATACACATTTGAAGTACAACGTGTCTTGTTCGTACATCGTATTACTTAACATATTTGTACATACATACATATATACAAATACATACATTATACATATAAATACAAAAAGTACAAACCCATATATACATACATATTTAGAGAAACCTATACATACATATACGTATACACACACACATTTCGGGTCAAACGGGTTTTGGGTTTTGTTGGTATTACATACATACATACTCATGCGCATTTCAGGTCAAACGGGTCAGATGCGTCGTGTTCGTGTTACTAACATATATCTACATACATACTTGATGCATATACATATAAATATAAAAACTATCAACCTATATATACACACACACAAACCTATGCATATACATATACACACAAATTTCTGGTCAAAACAGGTTGCATTGGTATTACTAACATATGGGTATATACATACAAATACAAACACATACATGCATGCAAACATACATACATATGACATAAAAAACAAAGTACAAACATTAAATTAGAAATAGACCTAAAAATTGCTTCAAATGTCACTAGCTTGTGGCTACGGAGATGAGACTTGTCGTATACACTAAACGTTTTGAATTTCTTCAAAAATCAATTTGGGTTAACACTATAATCACTAATGTGGGGAAACCTCAATTAAAGACGGGATTAAACTTACTAATTGTTGAAGACAATAACCTAAAAAAATAACATATTACGTAATTACTAGTGTCTGTATCTCTGACCGCATCACACAAACACCAATCTACCATATAAAGAGAGAGAGAGAGAGATACATGTATGTCATTAATATTTTTATTCTTTCATCTATATACGTTTTACAACATTGTTTGCTTAAAGCAAATTGATTAAATAATATTCCATTATAGAGAAAAAACTAAAAAAGAATTAAGAATGACTTTACAAAGCATCATCTGTTTACAACGAATAATGGATGTATGTACGTGGTGAAGGTTGGTGATTCAATACATTTTGATGAAAAATGTGATCTTTTTAGACAGGCATAGGAAATTCAATATTATTATAGAGAAATATATACCAAAAGAACACGGAACGATACACATTTGACAAAAACGTTTCTCTACACATGATCTATAAATATTGTAGTTGTATAACCAATCATTTTATTCTATTATTGATTTAAAGAAAACATAATCGATAAAAAGGTTTTGGCAGCATGATTAGTTGATTACTAATACTTTTTACGTATTTAATTTTGGCATTACGACCTAAATTAACATTTCCGTTTCTATACATATACATAGACCTATACGGTTATACATATACACACAACAGATATATAGGCTTTTTAAGGTTGTTTTGTGTGATTGATTGGTAAAAGACCTTTATGGTAACTTACCCGAAAAGGTTAAGGTTAAGGCTTTTTACCTAATTTTTAGATTCAAAGCATTAACATTTCGTTGATAACATAGGAACACATAGGTTAAGGTTCCAGCAGTTCAGGGAAATCGTTCCAAGTGCAGTCATGTTTTTATGATACAAAACACAAGTAACAACGGGCCTCTCACATTATCAATTTTATTCGTTTTGCCAACGAAGAGCTCACAGATTTATTATTTTTTTGGTCAAAGTGGAGATTTTTCACAAGATCACCTATCTTGATACCATTTCCTTCTGAGCGGAGTTCTCTCTTCCATAGCATCAAACCTAAAATGCATTGGTGAGTTGGGAGGCAGGGCATTTCTTGTGAACTAAGAATGTTTCCTGACCACGATCGATGTAGGATTTGCTTAATGTGTCCTCTTGAACAACCCCTGGGACTCATCATCCTCGATGAGGTTGGCCCCATCATCCAAACGATATATGAGTGGGTTTGATATCATTGTAACATCCGGCCTCTTATATCACCAATATTGTTAATTTTGCTCACAAATAGCTCATGAATTTGTATTTTATTACCTAAGTGGAGGCTTTATAAAAGGTCACAAATCCTGGTATTACTCACACCTGAGCACAATTAACCATGAAGTTTTCATCTCATCCACTAGCATTAAGCCTAAAATGTGTTGATGATTTTAAAGTATTGGACATTACTTTTGAGCAAAAATATCTCCTATCCACAGCCAATGTAAAATTTACTTAAAGAGTTAAATATTGAGCAATTAAAAAATCTCAATGACAAATTAAACAAAATTAATTCGCTTCATAAAAGCTCTCTGTCTTTTCAGCGAAGATAAGGCTTATCATCATCTCATCCTCTTCAAGTCTTTTGACCCAAAACAACAAATGCAAGACTTTGGTTGACCCAAAACCAGACTCCATTGCAACAAAAAATGGCTAACCACTTTATCACATATAAATTTATTGTTAGATGGTTCCATGTTTCAAATTTAATGATAGTACTCATAATTTTAGGCTAGGTGCTATTGATTTGTAGGCAATTATAATCCTTCTACAATAATTTTGTCGGTCTTGGCTACATTAAGGAAAAAGAAAATAGTTGAATCGTAAAAAACTATACGGTGTAGTGGATAAGGGTAAGTAGGTAAAGCCCTATTGCATAGGTACCACCTAGACTTTGAAGGCTTTGCTCTCCAAAAATAAGGAAGAGGTGGATGAAAGGCAATGGGGCAAAACCAAAAAGCAAAAAGTCAAGTGGGTGTTAGAGTAAAGATGGGGTAATGTCGGGCAACATCTTGCATTGGTAGGGGCGACACCCACTTTAAGTTGGATGGGATGGTGATCAAGGTGTGATTGAGTTTACCCCTCTTCTCGCCCCGCACACCATAAGGTGTGAACTAGTGAATATGTTGGATTTTGGTCTTTTAAGATTTTTTTGATTGGAATGGCATCAATTTGAAGCTTTAATTCCATCAATCAATAGCAACGATTGCAATAACATGTTTGTGGCTGTCGCTATTAGTCGATAATGCATGTTACTTACGTAACCATATAATCATTATTGATAAAAAAAATTTAAAACCGACAATGATAAAAGTGATTTTGGTAAATAAATAAAACTATTTTTTCAATTAAAGGTCCGCGAATTGATGGCAAAGTTGTCATCTACTTTAAAATATTTTAATGAAAACAAAATATATAACCGACAAGATTTTAATCGACATGAACATGTGATTATGCTTATCATCACTATTATAAGCTTAATCTATAAAACGTGTAGACAATTTAAAAAGAAAAATAAGATAGCATCCTCCCCATATTTATCTAGTAAGAAGGGTTCAGTTTGATGCACAATTAACTAAAGGTAAAAAACAAGTTTCTAGTTAACCAAAACAATTCTTGTCAATAGATACTCTTTGAATTCGGTTTTCCATTGTTTTTGGTTTGCGTCATGTTCAACAAATTAGGCCAACAATCTCTTATTGACCCATAAGAAGATCAAACTTTGATGTGAATTGAAAATTCAATAATTTTAACTAAAAGGGATCTTTAAGCGAAAACCTATATTTTGGTTTGGTTTTTATTATACCTTATTCTGTAACTGAACCGAATCGCATCAAAACTGAATGAGAGTCGAACCACCAAACTTGTTTAAATGTTTGTTACTGGATTTATGGCATATTAATTATGTTAAGCCAGAATTTTCATGTCCAAATTCATTAACAAGTGATTAACAAAAACTTTATTGATGCAAGTAGAAGCGAAATCAAATGGCGGACTTATTATTAATCAAAGCTTTCTAGAAAATAAAGTTCTTGGAACAATGTTAAGAGAAGAATTAAAAAAGAAATCACCCATAACCTTAATAATAAAGGATTTAACCAACTCACAACCATGAACGCACTCATCAACCTAGATCGGCGGAATGAGCTTACCCACGCGTTAACGGCCCAACCCTCTCATCAACCCCAACCTCCTCCTCGTCTTCTTCACCACCGATCTAATCTTGGCACAAATCTAAACCGGATGCTCTGCATCATTTAAAAACAAAAGTTGTAGGGCCAAGTTTCGTATCTTGGGTCAACTTTATTATAACTGGACCAAACTTATACGTAAAATTAAAAAAACGAAAGTAATCAATTTCACAAAACCAAAAATTCAAATTTCGGTTTTGTTTTAACTTAAGTTTAAAATAAACCCAAATCAAATAATCTGCGCCCGTAGTTTTCTAGCTTTTTTATTTTATGATCAAAGAAGATCTTTTATTTTAATTATTTTATTTAGAGGGGTTGGCATCCACTAAATAAAGACTTTTAATCCATTAAACTCATATTGTTTATAAACAAAGAATAAAAACATAACTTTTATTTTATATATCGACATAATAATCAATAATTAAATTGTATAGATTAGTATTCTAAACATCATCATAGTCGAAGGGAAGGCAGCAAAAAGATTGTTAAGTGCAAACAAATCCCACACCAATTAAAAAAAAGATGTCAAAGCAAACATATAGGTTTTTGCTGTAACTTTTTATAACGTTTAATTCGCGCTACTCTTTAAACATACCAATAAATTAATAATTTGTACAAATATTAATTTTCATCAAACACCTTCTAATCAAACTGAACCAGAGGGGTCACTTCATTGGAAAAAAAAAATTATTATTATTTTTTTTATCATGTTCTCCATATTTACAAGAATCTCACTTGGTCCCATCATGAAAACTCCACAAGCCAAACAACTTTTATAGATAACGTTTCTTTATTAATTGATTTACTTTCAGACTTTTTTTGTCCTTTATAATTTAAAACTCAATAGAAACCAAAGATAATGTGTTGGTTAGTCCTACAGACGTTTTAAGGAATAATTATTATATTTTGACTTTTTCAATTTCGTTAAATGATTTTTCTCTCTAAGTACACGTTTATGGACAAGTTATACGTAGAAAAACTAACCCATAATTAACCAAACTTCACAACTGTATACACGTGTTTTAAAGAAGAATTATCTTCAACAATATTTACTTTTAGTATTAACTTTTAAAGTGTCTGGATTGCTATTTTAACTCTAAATTCGTGACAGTAAAAAAAAAAGAATACACATGTAAAAATACATCATGACATATAAACGCTTACTTTTCTTGTTTCGCAAAAATATCTTGTAGATTAAATATATGACATCATGTTAAAGTTCGGCTTTCTTGTACAACTGTTTGTGGGGTGTTAATCAGGTTAGCGGGTTTAAATAAGTAAATCCAAACAGGTTTCATATATAATTAGTGTAATGTTTGTGCCGACACACATAAAATCAGGTTATGCATATGTCATGTTTCATCTCTACTCATAATTAATGTTTATTTACGAATATAAGTAATAATTAGTGACTTAGCAATAATTTAATTGATATATAATTCAAACTCAAACAGACATTTTTGTAATTGATTTTTTTAATTATGTTTTATATTTAGCTCTTGATTAGACGAGCCAAATGAAAATGACCAGAAAATCAGTAATCAGTGGTTATTAGAACTAATAAAAAGTTGGAAATAAAACTTTATGAAAAGTTTTATGAAGAGTTCAAGAGAGAAAACTAATTTCACTTCTACAAATGTATGACACCCAACATTTTTTGGTTAACTTCGTTAATACAAACTTTGTTATCTCAAACACTCATTCATGCAATACACTTGATTATGATACATTAAGTGTTTCAGTTATTTTACAAACACTCACGTAACAGTATTTCGGGGAATTACGGAATCACACATGGGTTTGTACCCGAACGTCATTAAACAATCGAAACAATATTCATGAACAAATAAATAAATATAAATTAGGTGAATTTATATGCTATGCGACTTTATATGTTATGTGACTTACATGTTATATAGTGAACCTTCGTGAAACCGTTTTATTTACGTGTAACATCTTATCAACAAACTCATAACTGGAATCTAGAGTATATTGTAGTCTAAATTTCGGAGATGAAATTTCTATAACATGGGGAGGATATAACAACCCATATTATCGACCCTGGTTAAATATGTAAAGTTACATATGTACATATTATGCATCATTATTAGTAAATAATAACTTATAACGAGCGAACACGTTATTTAATTACTACCACAATGACGCCCCATCAAAAATTCCATACACATATTTTAGGCAGGCGTGCGTGCGTGTGTGTATATATAAGTTACATATATTCGTTTTAATTTAAGTTAATAATATAATTTAAATGACATAGTATTTGATGGTTCATTCGAACGGTTTATTTTAACACGAGATATAAAACAAGAACCGGGTTTGTATACGCATTCTGGTCAACGCTCAGGTCATAGTGTCAAGTCAGATCATGTTCAAGATGGTATAACGCTCACATAATTATTTATCATATATAATTGTTGTCAAAATATATAAACTTTTGTGAACCAATCCGAGCTCTAGCGAACCCAACCCAACTAGCAAAATTGTCGAATTATAAATATGTATTATTTATACGTGCAACATTGAACATTCGAGTTGTACGTAAACATATCATGTAGAATATATATTTATATATATAAACTTGAACTGAGATATTTAATTTAACATTCGGACAATTGATATATAGATTTTGACACAATGATTTTGGTATGAAAATACATTGATATTATTTGGACACTTGTTTATTGGAAATTGTCGACAATTTGTGTTGTTGAGAATACTATAAAAACAGTGTAAACTTTTCTTAAATTTTCATAAAAATCTATAATATAACTTTAAGTGTTTAAAAACAAAATGCAAATTTATCTGGACTCAAGTAGCTTTATAAAAATTAAAATAAGTACATAAAGTTTATATATATATATATATATATGTATATATATATATATATATGTATATATATATATATATATGTATATATTTATAGGGTTAGGATAAAATGAAAATTTATGCGAGTTGGGAGAACTTAGATAGCTCGGCTTTACGAAAGGTTTTTTTTCAAATTCTTTTACCAAAAATCCTAAAAATAACTTTTCAAAAAAAAAATAAAAACTAGTTCTTTTTTCATTTACGGTAGCGGTAATTACTGTAAAAAGTGATGGCATGCTTAGGTCATGAGCTTTTTATAGCTGCTGTAAAGGGTCGAAAAAAACACCACTTTGAATTTTTTTTTAATTTTTTACGGCAGTCTTTTTAAACATTTTAATCTAGGGGTGTGAAAAAATGGGGGCAAACTCGCACGGGAAGGCCGAGTTTTCTAAGTTATCACAACTCGGAGTGGTTTTTCGTTGATCTTGATCCTATATATATATATATATATATATATATATGTGTGTGTGCGTGTGTGTGTGGGTGTGTTTGTATGTATACTTCTTTTGGACGACGATTACATGTGAAATAAACTTGTAAATTAGATACTAAGTGTAATATTTAGTTTAACTTAATCGTGGCGATGATATAAAATAACTATATTATATTTTATATTTTCCGCTCAATACGATAATGTTTCAGGTGATGTACAAACTTGGTAAAAATATAAATACATAATCAAACATAAAGAATTATATACAGATTTTCATATTAATATATGTATATTTTTGTACACGTCCACAAGAGTACCTTAGCTTTCAGGATGAGGATTTTACCACCGGGTTGTTCGGTTAGCGAATCAATAGAGCTCAACCACAAGTGAAACAACTTTACCTGAGTATTGTTTACTTATGATGTGACAAAGTTATTAGTGATGTCTAGGTGAATATTTGCATGCTATGCCAGTTCGTGTCGCTGACACATAGTACACTCGAATATAACACGCACCTTAAGGTGAGTTCACGGCCCCTATACTCTTTTAAGGTAATGTTTTAAAATATTATTACCATAAAGTAATACCACATTATTACAGTATGGTAATGTTTTAAAATTCGTAGTTTGTTATATCAGTTATGGTCACGAAAGTGTCACATATCACCGGTTAAGTCCTTACATTTCGAACCGTTAGTATTGGATAGCGAGAGAATTTTTAGTAATACTAGTGGTTCTGACAAGCCTTATCTGGGTTAGTCGTGCTAACCCAACTGGTAAAGGTTGAATGGGTGTAAAATTGGCCTAACACTCCACCATTGTCAATGATAGAAATGATAACAAGGCAAACAACGCATAACACAGTCATATTCGATTGCGAACACCTAGTGACATGTTGCTTAGGTTAGCTACCTATAGATATAACAATGTTGCTAATGCATGAAACTCTAAAACTCTTTACTATATGATATAACTTGTGAACTCACAAACTTTTGTGTTGACACTTGTTCTCACATGTCTTTTTCAGGTCGCGAAGGTATCACACATCAGGATTAGGATGCATCATGAAGTCGCATTGATTTCATCAAACATTTAGACTCAGCTTTAGTTATATTAGCTATTTGATTTTTATAATTATTTACATTTTCGCAACCCAATTATGTAAACAATATTTTCTCATGAATGGACAAATAGGAAAAATTACTAAAATCATATAGTGGTTGTTCAATATGACTAATGACTATGATCTTGGTTTGTCAAATGCATCACAATAGAGCTTTGCATATGCAATTTGAGAGTGTGACAAATTGACTGACTATAAAGAAAGTTAACCAAAATATCCAACTATAAAATTTAACAATTTTCTTTTCTAAAATCTAAGTATGAACCTTTTCAAAAACTCTTAACGAGCTTAACAACTTATATATTTAATGGTTTATGTTCAGATTAAACAATATATTAAAGGTCTCATATTCGAGTTGACCTAATTTATAATCAACGGGTCATGTTAGATTGTTAACCGACTATAAACATGTTTATTATCGTAAGTTCATAACCTGAATCGGGTCGTGCCAAAATTTACCTCCCATGTTAATTTTATCATCTATAATGAGTCAGCAAGTCTAGTTCTCTAATCATGTTTGTATTCTTGTTCTTTGACAAATCGTAAAATTCTGAGAAGAGTAAGAAAGGTATGTTGCTTGAAGAATCGAATCTAACAAATATTTGAATGTATTGCTACCGACTTTGTCTTTTCTACCAAACATATTTGAATAAATTAGAACCTTAAAATTAAATAGATTATCAAATCACCATGCAAAACCAATTGTTTCGACACATATCTTCCAAATCTTTATTACGTGCTTGCCTTAAACTAATCATACATTAAAATAATTTTATAAAAACAAATAAAAAAAGTAGAGACACATGCAGTACATTTCTTCTAACACTATTTATATATTTTTTGAATGGCAGCGCCTTGCCTTTACTTTATTACTCCGATAGTCCTTACTTAATCTATCTTGCAAAGATTTAAACCTGAGACCTTATTTTTAAGTAGAGATTGACAAATAGTATCGGGTACCGGTAAATTTTCTAAACCGACACAATTACAATATCGGTATTTACCTTCAAATACCTATTTGTACCGTACCAAAGGAGTACTGATCTGTCATGTACCAGGTATTTTCGATACTGATACCGATACCGATGTGACACCGGGCTTATCCCTACATCTAAGTGGTATATGCCTCCACCAAAAAAAGGCCCTAACCCCACATTGACAAAGCTATTTATATAATTCATATTTTTTTAAATAAAACATCATAGGAGATTGTAACCATTTTATTATATACTTAAAACTACGACTTAATTCAATCATAACTCTTAATTTATAGATGACTATTTATTTAATTTTTTTAACTCCTCAAAAAGGTATAAAATGTGGCCTTTCTGTGTCGCATGTGCATAGCAAAGTTTGTGTCGCAAAGGGATAACAAAACTGCGTAGAAACTTTAAACCAGATTCTTTGTCGCAAAGTTATTGCCACGAAGGATTTTGCAACAAAACCATTTTTGTCACAAATAGGTGTTTGTTACGTATTTGTGACCCTTTTTTCGTAGCAAACCTATCAGTTGTCTAGCAATGTTAAAATGAAAGAATTATACCGACGAACAAATCTGTCGTTGATTAATGCTCATTCGTATGGTAGTGAAGGGTCATTCTCTACCCCGTTTGCAAGCAACCCATAAAAATTATAAAGGAAACACTCTTTACCCATTTTTTCTACGTTTCAGTTGATAAGATTTTGTACGATCGATTCATGCATGTGATTCAACCTATCATGAGTCACATCTCATATATCATGTATCGTTATCCCCCATTGATGTCTTTCATCCGATGTTCATGGCAATTAATTCTTCGTTATTCCATGGACGATGTCGCTAGCATCTTTAATAAGTAGCATGCTTTTTACGTTACATCTTTCTCATAGTCTCTAGCTCAGTACCTAGCTGCCCAAATCGACACTTGACTTGTTGTCGGTAGATATAACGTACGTGACACATACAGCTAAATTGCAGTTGTAGAAACCTAATCACGGATTATGATATTTTCATAAAAAAAATTAATACAGAATATTGAAAGTTACATTAATATATATTGTAAACTAACAAGACTAGTAAGATCGTGACTTTCTAACAAGAATTTACTATTAATGTGTAAATTTTCTTTAGGTCAGTCACTATTTCAGTGATAGTTTAACTAATCATTAATCATGAAGTAAAGCTTTTGATAGTATCTGGTTTTTGAACCTTTCAAACTGGTTTTTGGAATATTCTAATATATGACATATGATATAACTTGTCAATCGTTTGACTTCTACAGTATGCATGTATATACAGTTTGTCATACTTGCAATACAAGTCTTTTAAACGTTACAACATACGTATAAATCGGTAGATAAAAATTAATTGTGGTCCTAAAAAGCGGTTGATTTGGTCTCAAGGTTTGAGTTAAAAGTTGTAGTCGCTAAAAGCAATCACAAAATAATTACTCGTCGCAAAATTATGTTTGCGAACTGCAGTTTTGTGAACGTATCTTTTACAACGAGTTGGTTTCAAAAGGCTGTCTGCAACCGTATTTGCGGATAAGTGAAAGCCTAGAGACTTGGTTTAAATGCAATGGACATAATGTTGCGATAGATAAAAAATTGTGCTATATTCGCCTTTATTTCTTTCGTTATACCCTTAGGAAATTAGGAACATAATAAAAGTCATCATATGCAAAAAGGTTATTCTTCCACGAATAAAATTGTGGCACCACTTTGACGACTTGCGAAATTGCGTGCTTCCCTTTGATTGTCATCATCACATGCATAAAATATGCTATATCCGTATAAAATTTAAAAATTGAAAACTGACAATTCAACACGAATTAATTATATGTATATACAACCATATTGACATCAGGCTTTGATTGCCGGTTGTGACGGTTGGACCATTGGACCAATGGATGGTTACGGGGCTACTTTAATGTTTTTGAATAACCTAAGTGATGAAATTAATCTACCTGTGAGGTGATTTCAAAGTGGTAGAGGTGTTTGGCAAGAGAGGATACGCCAACTGTGGATGAAGAAACTAGCCAAGTGCTACATCACCGACGCTTACTGATGGCGGTCTAAATCAAACTGCATTTTACTTGAAGTTGGGAATTTTTTTTCTGTAGTTTGTTCTTAGTTGGGTCTTACAATAAATTCGTTTTATTTTGTTAATTTAGACCTAATACACTTGTACTATGTAAGATTATGTGAAATTTTTGTGTGTGTGTGTGGGGGGGGGGGGGGGGGGGGTTTAGGCCCTTGCCTAGCCTGAGATGCCTATAGGTCCGATCTAGGTTGTTGTCACATGACATCTATTATCTTCTTTTTTTCGCATCTTCACCGTTAAGGATATATTGCCCATAGGTCCAGCCTTGAGTGGTTGTCATGTGACATCGATTATCTTCTTTCTTTCGCTTCTTCATTGTTAAGAATATATTCGTTTGGGACCAGATGTTATCAACACGAACCAAAAGTATATGTAAATTGTAATTTATGAATTCTTTTACACATCAATATTAAGAATTAACTAAAATATATAAATGTCATGTCATTAAGTTAACCACTCTTACTTACCCAAATATTCATTAAAATGAAAATACCTATCAAACAAGATATTATTATCTAAATGAGTTATTATGAAATATGCTAAACATACATGCACGGAATGGGAAGGATTATATGGTAGTTAGGTAGCAAAAGGAACACCGCCCACCCCTAGTCGATACTGAAGAAGTTGATCTCGATTGGTATGTTACTCTCACTAATGTGATACTGATGTTGAGAAGAGAAATGTGGCGTTGATCGTATGCCAGTCGATACCGATACGAAAGAATTTGATCTCGATCCGTAGGTCGTGATAGATCTACCTCCTCTCCTGTTATTTTTAATGAACGTACCTCTACCAAATTAGACACATTGTCTTTCTAATTTGCTCGTTAAAAGTTGTGTTTAGTATCTCCTGAAATTCTCTCTGCTAAACATATCCCTTTCCTATTATTTTTTTTAAATTGTTTAAAGATAGTTATCTTTAAAATTATATGTGTCTTCTTATGCAATTTTTGTTTTACCTTTTTCTTATAAACCATCGTTTCTGTCACAAATACCGGAGGATGCCTTTTTAATTATTAACACTTGTTATAATTAATTAAATTATCACTTTCGTTATTGTTATCAATCTTGTTTTGAACTAAAAGTCAAGGGTATACTTTTCTTGCACGACTTTTCTCTATTAATAACTTTCTAGAATTTTATAAAAACTATAAATACCATTGATTTCCCAAAAGTCCTAATACAAATTTATTAAATTACAAATAAAAATATAAAAAAAATAAGTCAAATTGAACTTATCATGTATCAACATGTAACTTGAAAACTTCAAATTCCTTTTTTCCTTTTAATTACGTGTTAAAAATAGCATTAAAATGAATTATAGTATACATATCACTGAACTTATTTAACAATGGAAAGTTGGCACAGCTTATTTTGGACCTAACGAGTTGACTACATATGAAAAGGCCTAGATCCCTTCTATATAAACCAACCCTTTGCATGCAAACACTCATCACCCAAACACAATTCAACCAACTCTAAACATATATCTCCTGCATGTTCACAATTCAACTTTGTTAAGATGACAACCTTTCCACTTTTAGCAACCCTAATTTCATGTGTAGTCCTTCTCCTCTCTCCGGTGGCGTATGGATACACGAAATCAGAGATCGCATCGTGGTGTGGCCAAACACCTCACCCGGTGGCGAATATTTCTTGGCGAAAAATCAACGTACAACTCCAGTAAAACAAAAACCTGACTTCATTAGGGCGTTAATAAAGGCGGCCCTAGAGGGAGCGGAACACGCAGAGTCACACACTCGTGGGCTTGGCAAGAAATGTCATAACAAGCTTGAAAAGGCTGCATGGGAAGATTGCGTTGAGCTTTACGAAGAGACCGTTATGAGGATCAACATGACTGCTGATCCTCGAAAGCCGTGCAGCCAGTATGAAATGCAAACCTGGCTCAGCACGGCTCTCACTAATCTCCAAACGTGTATATATGGGTTTAATGACTTAGGCGTTGGTGGTGACTTGTTACCACTATTAAAAAACAATGTGCCTTCTTTGATTAGCAACACATTAGCCATGAATAAAGGCGGGTCTTCGAATACAAACTTTAGTTACCAAAAAGGGTTCCCTACTTGGGTGAAGCCGGGTGATCGCAAGCTATTGCAATCTACGAACCCGTCTTCTAATGCAAATATTGTGGTGGCTCAAGCGGTTCGGGCAACTATAAGACGGTAGGAGAAGCCGTAGCCGCTGCTGGAAAGCGATCGGGAAGTGATATACGTGAAGGCGGGTACTTACAGGGAGAATATCGAAATCGGTACAAAGTTGAAGAACATAATGCTGGTTGGAGATGGTACCGGAAAAAACTATCATAACTGGTAGCAAAAGCGTCGGTGGAGGTGCTACAACATTCAAATCAGCAACTGTTGGTAAGGAATTTCATAGAATTAGTTATTTAAATAACCAAAAAACCACTTGTTGAATATTTATGATTTATATTTCTTCTAAAACAAGTTACGTCAATGGACCTTTATATTTTCATGTTTTCAAAGGTTATTGTCACAAGGAAAAGGATTGGCACGCATTATTAATAAAAAAAAGTGGAACCAGTTGTATTATTAACGAGACTTCTTCTTCTAGATTTTTTTTTTGAAAATTTTTATACTTTTATGTGGTTCATACGGGTAGCCAAATGTCTAGAAGTACGAGTCTCGTTCCTAATTAAACAACCTACTTTTGAAAATAAAAATAAAAATGAATATTTAAGCTAGAGAATTTAAAAGGCCATATTTTACCATCCGATTTGAATACTTATCATCTTTTTTTCTTTCATAAAATCAGCTGTTGTGGGAGATGGATTTATCGGTCGCGGCATCACGTTTCGAAACACTGCCGGGCCACAAAACCACCAAGCTGTGGCACTTCGAAGTGGTTCCGATCTTTCGGTATTCTACCAATGCAGCTTTGAAGGTTACCAAGACACACTCTACGTCCACTCCGATCGACAATTCTATAGAGAATGTGACATATACGGGACAGTTGATTTCATTTTCGGCAATGCAGCCGTGGTGTTTCAAAACTGCAACATTTACGCCCGTAACCCTCCTAACAAGACCAACACCATCACTGCACAAGGCCGAACCGATCCATATCAAAACACTGGAATCTCAATCCAAAACTGTCGTGTCACAGCCGCCTCTGACCTAAAAGGGTCCACAGGGTCCGTTAAGACCTATCTTGGTAGGCCTTGGAAACAGTATTCGAGGACTGTTTTTCTCAAAACGTCCCTCGATAGTCTAGTGGACCCTGTGGGTTGGTTGCCCTGGAGCGGTAACTTCACGCTCAACACATTGTACTACGGAGAGTACATGAACACCGTCCCGGGTTCATCAACCGCTAATAGAGTTAAATGGAAGGGCTACCGTGTGATTACTAGTGCCACCGAGGCATCACAATTTACCGTTGGAAACTTCATCGCTGGAGGTTCGTGGTTGCCTGCAACCAACGTACCCTTCACCTCAGGCCTTTGAGTCACTTATTAGATATCTCAAATGGTTAATACATCTTGTATTGATTACTTAAATTTATAAGTTTAAAGCTCAAGAATAAATGGTTGGTACTTGAAAAGTCCGACATAGTATGTAATGTAATTTTCTTATTATAATGGGAATTTATTATTGTTATTTTTTTTCTTCATGTTATTATTATTGTTTAGCTGTGATTCTTTATTGATTTATTGAAGAATGTTAGATGCATAATAAATGGAGTTTGTTCATAATAAATATTTCATAAACATGGTTAAGGAAGTTGTATTTTTGTGTATTTATGAAATTGAAAATTGTGAAGCATCATAAGAGTATTTCCTTGTGTTTTGTATGTTTTTGATTTACGCACTAGAAATTTGATTATGGCCGATGATAAGTTGTTTATGAGTAAAAAAAACTAAGACCTCAAAAACGGAAACAGTTTCGGATTTAAGATACAGAAACACACAAACAAATCATTTAATAATTGGATTTCATAAAAGTTTTATATAAGTTTACAAATCAAAACTAAAAGAAAACAAAGCCTAGTGTCAAAATTATTTAAATTATTTGATTTAGCCCGACGTGAAGCCTACCATAATATCCTACCGTGACATCAAGTGCCCTGTGTTATTTATAGGGCTACTAAGCCCAAATCTTTTAATCTTTTTCTCTTCAGGTAGGCAGCCCAACAACAAAGTCTACCCATGTTTTTTTATTATTAAACCCAATTAATTTAGCCCATGTGTAGTAAGTAGAATCTATCTTGTCATGGGTGGGTACAACAAAGTCAACTAGTCTATCGGTAAACCATCACTATAGAAGTTGTCGGTTATGTGTCGCTAAGCCAGTCACCCGTTGGTAATCCTTCAGATTACCTGTCAGTGATATTTTAGAATCCAAGGTATATTTCCGATGACCATTTAGCAACAGAAATCTGCCAGTAACCACCAGCACCAACATATTTCCGACCAATCGGGCCTCAGCGGCGTTAGCAATCAAATAGTCGCCTCCATCGACATTGCATTCTTTTTTTCATGTCAGATTGATTCAGTTGTATCAGATTATTTTTCTAGTTTCTAAAGTAACGATTTAGCATCACTACAAAGTATGTCATAAATAGTATGAAATGAAGGTAATATGTGAAAACAGTGTTATTACAGTATATCAATTCTCTCGTGTACACCCTCTTTTACTTCATCTTTATCTTAATTTTGTTTCATGTTAACTAGTTCATGACTAGTTGTGGATGTATGCATATGTAACTCATCATGTTTTAATTTTTAATAAAAGTGAATAGATTATTCTTGTTGATCACAATAATAGTTTGGGAGCCAATAAGTAGCCCATGGAAAGGCTTTGATGGACCGAATGTTTCTGGTTACACACAACGTTCAACATGGTATGGCCCAAACGCTATGTGTAAAATCGGGCTCGCTCAAATTTCATATTGTCTTTATACCAAAATTTTGTTCGGTTCAACAAATATTACCAAACTAGGTATTTTCATCAATAATGTGGCTTATAAAAATGTAGACACGATTAAAAAGATATATAACATACCGTGTCAGATATATACTCATTAAGTAAATAAGGTCACCAAATCGTATTTAAAGCCCATATAACTTGAATATGGTTATGATCCGAGCACCAAAGGACAAGCTTGTGAAACTTAATCTACAAAGAAGCCGTCGTTAAGATAGAAAAGGAGTTCTCCCTGTAACAATATTGGTTTCATCGAAAATATGAGAGAGAGAGGGGGGGTATTGAGTTCGAATCCCACAGACAACATAGATTAAACGAAATGAAGGCTGAGGTATTGATCTTGAACAATTATGATTTCTTGTTATAAATGATATAGTGAGTGAGGAATACAAACTATAACACCAACCAAGCAATTAAACAAACAAGAACACAATGATATACTAAATAAACTTCTTTGTATTGATTTTGACAGAGTTTTGATACTGATTACAGAGATAATGCACACTCAAAACTCCCAAAACCCTTTCAAAAACCCTTGTTTTCTAAGTGACAACTATTGTATATATACAACAATGTCCAAATGACATGGCCATTTCCAAGTGACAACCAACGTCCCTTGGATAATCCAAACAACAACCAATGCTGTTTGGTTGAATGCTTGTCGTTTGGATCAGATTATCCAACTCAAACAACAGAAGGATATCGTTTGACTTTGGTCAACATTCACAAATATCAAACATAACAAGACTTGTTCAAACAAAGACCAAAAGCTATACATCAAAACAAATCACTAGCTACAGAGAAAAAGTGCATTAACAGGAAACTCGCCATTCCAAAAATACTGATTCTCGAGTTACGGAAAACCAACTTGTAAAAACAAATTACGACTGCTTATAATGTGGTTGGTTTCTTCTAATCAAATATATTAGAAGCATAATCCAATCAAGTCGCTTAACTAAATCGGATTAAACCAACCAAGCAAAACAATCATCATAAATACAATTAACTAATAAACCATATTAAATTAGTCACCAAACCATCTAAATATTTCTCACAACACAAACAATTTATTCCTGATCCATGTCATGTATTTGTTAGATCAAATACTTTAAAGCAAGCGTTATGGTCTGTGAATGTTAAAGGGGGA
The DNA here is from genome assembly GCA_947069175.1 of Scalesia atractyloides. Classification (NCBI taxonomy): domain Eukaryota; kingdom Viridiplantae; phylum Streptophyta; class Magnoliopsida; order Asterales; family Asteraceae; genus Scalesia; species Scalesia atractyloides. The sequence goes on from CAMTDV010000008.1 coordinate 97,327,779, forward strand.
GTACCATCTAGGCATTACTTTCATGTGATCACCGTACTCCTCCATAGTGGTGTGAATATGAAAGCAAAAATGTGGGTGGAACTAGAGATGTACAAATCGTTTTTTTTTAACCGAACCGGTTTTTTTCGGAGAGATTGATAACCGGTTTTATAACCGGTTCCAGTTTTTAACCGGTTTCTTTAACTGAAAATCATAACCAGTCCTAACCGGTTTTTTAACCGATCCAGTTAACCGAAAAACCGGTCAGCCAACCGGTTCTGTAGAAACAACTCTGGTGAGCTGCAGAAACCGCTTTTTTGCATTTATTTTGCTGTTTTGAGCTGCATTATGTAGTATTTGAACTTTTTTTGCTTAAAAAACAGCTTTTCTAAACATAACTTAAAACATAATATGCATTCAAAGTTGAACAAACGTTTTTACATAAACAAAGGAAATACGAACACTAAAAATAACAAACGAAATAATTAAACTTCAAACGTTAATCTGCAACAACGTCCACTAATATATATATTTTAAGTGGAACTACAATACTAATATATCTTGATAAGCCTCGTTTAATCTTCTTTGCCCGAACCCGAACTTGAACTATTGCGTAGGAAGTCATCGTATGCGGTTTCTTCGTTGGTCATTGGGGTCATCAATGCGGCTTCGATCTCGTCCTCGTATACTTTGCCTTCGTAATCCAATTCTCCCTTGATCGAGCATATGTGTTGACATCTCCCTGCCGCATCCAAGTAATCTTTCAAGCAGATCGACATCTCAACCGCCTTTGGTGTTAGTCGAGTCCTCCTTATCGGAATCACCCTACCACTAATAGAAAAAGTATTTTCCGAAGCTATCGTGGAAGTTTGAACCGTTAATAAATCTCGTGCCATTGTGGCTAAGATCGGAAATTGATATAAATTACTTTTCCACCAATCCAACAAATCAAAATTTTTAATTTTTGTGAAGTCATCATTTTAGAAAGTTTGAACCACCATACTGACCGAGTTCTCTACTACTAGTGTTGTCACGTTGCATTTGACTCGACTCATCAAACAATTGGTTATAAATATACAAATCTTGATCTTCCATAATTGAACCTTCGCCGAAAGCGGGATTTCTCATTAACTCGTGAATGTGTGACGAGGTTGTACAATATTTTGTTAAATAAACATCAAACATTTTTTAATGTTGATCTTTGAAACGATTTTTTTTGCAGCTTCACAAAAGTTTGGTTCTTGAGGGGTGTTTAAATTCCACACATTTGTAATTTTTTCAATTAAAGACCCGGTTCAAAAAATATTAAAGCAATGATTTAGAGCAGCGATACAAGTGAAAACAACGGGTAGCTTTTTAAAATATTTTCTTAGTTTTTCTTCATTGGATTTATCATATCACAATAGGTCTACCTCTAATCGACAACTCACTTAATTTTAAACATATTTTAAACAAATTGTGAAGTACCAATGAATTTGTTGGATAGTAAACCCTCGATAAAGTCTTTGTTGATATTTTGAAAACTTGAAGCAATTGTGTAACCGTTTCAATAGTAGCCCAACCCGATGAATGGTAAGCCGGAATCTTTCTACGAATAGACAAAATGTTATGAAATTCTATTAAACTTTCTTTTTGCAAAATAGCCTTTTCAAACATGGTGCAAGTCGATTTCCATCTATGAGCAACATCCTACTTGGGTCCTAACCATATTCGACCCGCTTCGTTACAAGTTTAATATATTTTGCGTGTCTTTGTGTGTTACTATATATATTACATAACATTCTTTTGAAAGCTTTTTTTTGTGGTTCAATAACCTTTAAACCGTATTGAACGGCCAAATTTATGATATGTGCAACACATCGACTATGGAAAAAAAATACCCTCATAAATCGAATTGTATTTTAATTTTAAATGCATTACTGAAAACATATTGTTTGAGACATTATCAAAAGATATTGAAAAAAACCTTTTTTTTTCTAATTTGTATGTTTTAATACATTTGTCGATTACTTTATATATAGCTTCACCGGTGTGAGGGTAATTGAATAATTTAAACAAAAGCGTGCGTTTCATCATTTGCCACATCGTTGGTTCAATCCAATGGGCGATGACACAAATATATGAGTCGGGTGAACCGTGCGGTGCAGACCAAACGTCGCTAGTCAAGTTAACACCGATTTCTTTCAAAATAAGAAATTAATTATAGTTTATTATTTTTCCACAATCTTAAACAATCACTCCTAAGAGTAGCACGACTTACATTGGTGTATCATGGTTGGAGAGTTCTTTGAACCATCTTTATATAGCGTTGGTTGTCGAATGGTTGAACGGCAAACTTTCTTGGATTACAGACTTCGCCATTTCCTCCCTAGCCATACCGAAATTGTAGGCGAACAAAGTAGTGCCTTCGCTTGCCATGGAAGCTTGACTACTAGCGGGTCGTTGTTTCAACGCCCTGCAAAACGGTTCTTCAATGTTTTGTTTCAAGGTGCAGTTTGCGGTTTCAGCGTAAAAGTTTTGACAATGATGACAACGCATTTTTTTTACCGTTGGCCATCTCGCTCAAATCGAAATGTGACCAAACTTCGGGGTTGCGCTTTTTTGGAACAACACGAACCAGCGTGTTGGTCGTAGACTCACCAACATTGGCCGAATTATGAGCATTAGAGGTTGCCATAACTTTTTTTTTGAGAATTATCGAACAAGAAAATGAGCGTCTTTTTAGAGTTTTTGAAGATTAAAGAGTGGTGTGATTGAACTTAAACACCCATTATCTTTTTATACTAGTTGGAGATGGATTCTAGGCATAAAATTATAGAAAAAAGGCTAGTTTAAAGCCCAAACGGTCATATGACACTTACTGTTATATGCAGCGAATCGATTTTTTCCGGTTAAAAAAACCGGTTATAATTAATACGTTTTCGATTTCGGTTATAAACCGGTTATTTTTTAAATCGATTTTAAAACCGATTATTTTTATTATTCAATTAAAAACCTGTTTTTTTATTCGATTTTAAAACCGGTTTTACAACCAGAACACCAAACTGAGCCATAACCGGTCTAACCGATTACAAATCGGTCCAATTATAAAATAAACCGGTTTTTTTATTAACAAGTTTCGAATTTTTTATTGAATTTAGTTGAGTAGCCGGTTTTTTTATAGTGAAACCATGTCACGAAGGAGAAGCCGTGAAGTATGATTTTTTTTGTTTAATATATAGTCAATAAAAATTACACCACCCCTTTCCCCTTTTACTAATTAAAGCACATCTCAAGTTAATCTAAAAGTAAAATTAAACATGTCTACATGGCACATACATGACTCCTACGTAACATTACTTTTACATTCACATTGACTAACCATCTGCACAGATGGTCTATAGTTTGTGGTTTTCAATTCACATCAGTTTGATTTTTTTTCCTGCATGTGACATTAATTGGTTTTAATGAATTCAGTACACAACGGTATATGGACCCTAGAATTCACACCATATATCTAAGCTAACATTTTTTTGTACATGCTACATTAATAGTTTTAATGACTTTAAAATTAATCTTCAACATAACGTTACATGGACCCCTTGAGACAGGACTCGCACCATTTAAGCTAACAATTTTTACTAAAGATGTTGTAATGTAGCCATCATCAATTAATGACCATCGTCCAAAATTGACCCATAAAAGGTTAATGTTTTCCGTCGAATTTATATCATGAGAGCAATATTCATCAGAAATTATTGGTAATTACATCACTATATGAGAATCAATCAAATTCTACATAATATCTACATGTTTAAAAGTATAAAAAAATTACGAACATAAGATGGGAAAATGGAACAATGCAATTTAAGAGTTATACTTTTTTTATTTTTTTTTCTCTCCAAACTACGAGCATAAGATAGGAAAATGGAACAATACAATTTAAGAGTTATACTTTTTTTTTATCCAAACACTTCAAACTCTTTAACCTAATATAAGATAAGGGTATAACAATAAGTCATATTTATGAAAATAAGTATATTTAATACTAGGTTAGAATCGTGTGTACTACATGGATAAAAATATCCATACATTTAATTTTTAGTTCTGTATTGTAAGACCCTATCTTATTATATTGAATTTCTATAAAAATTTTAGTATTTAAATGTAAAAATGCGAATGCACGTTCGTATATATTTTTGAGTTTATTAAAACTTTATCAACACTAAACATTTTGACATGTCGCTATTGATTAGTTCTGTAACAACAAAATCAAGTGCGGAAGCTTGAGCTTTGATCGTGTTCGGTTATTCATTGAGCTTGATCGTCATCCAAAGGTACTTGCGATTACCATAAAATGGAAATTTGCAATTATTAGTATTATAGAAAATTTCCGAAAGCATAACGAAACCGACTTGACAAAAGAAAATCAAATCAGAAAATATAATTTCTGAGGTGGCGTCGACGATGGCATATAGTCGCGTCGGCGACGCCATGCAGATAGTTACATCGGGTAAGACTGCTGTAGGCAGTAGTTTAACGTGTCGGAACAATAGTGTCGCGTCGGCGACGGCCGGTTGTACTGTCAGCGACGGTACCTTCTGCAGCAGTTTTGCTGCAGATTTGTTTAGTTGTCTGTTCGACCCGTTTCAAGTCCCAAACATTTAAAACACGACTCGGGACTTACGGTGACACATCCGTAAAACATTATTTCCAGTTTTCATTCAACAGTTACCAAGCGTAGGCTACGGCTGACCATCGTAACTTAAGGTGGGCTGTCGCAAGATTTTCCGTTTTGCCGTTTTTGTTACGAAAACTTCCATAACTTGTTACATTTTCGTCCGTTTCCTATGAACTTGTTTCTAAATGTCCGTAAAATGTTTTCTTACATAAGTAACCCGAAATCCAAATACCAGATTCTTAATTCTTATGAATTACGCATCCATTCCCGGTTTATGCATATATTCATTTTGACCCGTTAAGAGATTTAAGCACTTAAGCTTAAACTCACTTCCTCTTACCTTACTTCTCATTTCCACACTAAGATATCTATTTATTTTCCACCACAACTATACTTGTGGTGGATTGGTTATAGAAAATGATATATTTTCAAATTCTACCATACATGTTGACAATTTACGAAAAAGACTCGTTATGAGCCATTAAGCCAAAACGGCTTATGCCATTTACTATTACACTACCGCAAAGGTATACTTTCTTATAAAACTCATTTTTAAACTACCCTCAAAGGTCGTTTGGTCTATTTATCATTAAAAGGCGTTTTGGTCAAATTTTAGTCCTTTTTACGATGAAGGACATTTAAATACATATTTTGACCAAACAAGCATCTTTAACTCATATTCTATTAAATTTTCACTATGTTCCTAAGAACGTAATGTCTGGAATATAAATTATTAGACATACCCCTCTTTAGTTAATCTGATGTTCATCCAAGTCTCATTTAACTCTCATCAGACCTTAAGTCCTTGATGAGAGTTTGACCCGTTACACGTACCTGGCTCGAGTCATAGTATTGACCCGTTTTAATACCTTGAAATATTAAGATTCAATTAAAAGCAATGCAATTCGTATGCTACTCTCTCTATGAGCTCAAAACTCAACAAACGACCATTAGTCATTATTGTCAAATGGCGACAATATCACAATTTGACCCACTTGGCCTAAATGACTATTTTATTTTTGTGAGATTGTATTTATTTACCATATCATCCATGTAACCCTTTTCAGTTTACACCGTATAATTATATTAATTAAAGATCATTTCTTTTATCGTTTGTCCCATTATTGCTTACGCCATAGGGTGTCTGTTTCTTAAATTGTTTTCTATACGTTTACTCGTAACCAAATCACCATTTTATCCTTTTTACTCATTATGGCTAACACCACACGGTATCTCTTTCAAAACTCCTTGTTTATTTGTCGTCACATGGCCAACTTTCCGTTTTTACCTTTTATTACCATAAAAATGATTTCTTACCATTTTCACTTATTCCGACCCGTATTATTCTGCATCGGAACTTCCTATTTCAAATACTGATTTATCTTTTTCATAACCAATATAATAAGTAAGTATTCTACAAGGAGGGTGTAAGGTTCACTTACTTGAAATCCGATTATGCTTTTTCCCGCATACTTGATCTATTTGATCCGCTTCTTCCCAAGCCTCCACCTAGCTTGCCAAACGTCAAACTATCATTTATCATTCGCAAGATGGTTAGAATAATCATCATTTATCACGACTGTTCCACCTTACGGATTTTATATCAAAATTATCACTCGATCTTATTATAGGTCAGTTTGATTTTTTAAAAGTCAACTGTCTATTAACATATAAAATGTGTATTTAAGTTCAACAAACTCATCTAGGCCTTTCATCAATTACTCGGTAGGCGTCATTTCTAGGCCATCGTTTAAACTAAATTTCTCTATTAAGTTAATACAATTGTTACATCAATTTAACATAATTTTAATCATTGTATGCTAATCTATCAATCTCATACAAGAACTTGGGATTGTTTCATCACTATGAAACAACCCTTTGCATCATATATATGGAATTACCCAAACAACAAATTTAGCCAAATACTTTAAATATTCATAAATACATGATGATTTCAAACATCATTTAACATGAATATATCATCAATTTCCTCATATTGTATAAAAAATCATTTCATGGCAAGTATGAACATGTACTCAAACACTCAAATTGTTCAAGTATCTTCCTATTACTACCATGTACGATGATTCTATACATAGGTTTATCATCAACTTCATCATATAATCAAAACCCACTTCATAATCTACTTGTTAATCACTAATAAGTAATCTTACATCAAATAGTGCATAAGTTCTTTATGTTTAACGAAATCAAGCATACACATACACTTAATTTCAACTTTGGATCATAATCCAACTATCTAATTGCAAGTATTCTACTTATGTCAAGTTATGACTTTCACCAATCTAAGTTTTGAGACATACCTTATGATCCCCTCGTTTAGGTGATTGTTTTTATGTGTTCATGCATTGATTTGAGGTTAGAATTAACCTTCAATTTGTTAATTCTTAGATGAACAAGGGTTTGGCTCCCCCCTTGTTCTCTCATGGCCATTACACGCACAAACACACACACTTAGTGTGTGTTTTGTGTTTTGTCTTTTATTTTTATTTTATATATCCAAGTTTCACCTTTTTTTTTCCTTTTGGTCCCTCATATCTGAGATTTTAGGATATAACCCAATATTTATCACTAACAATACAAATAATCAACTAGGGTAATTGTTCCTAGTTATTTTGTTTATGGGTTTACTTACGGTCTTTTACCCACTCTTTAATATTAACGTGGTTGATTACCAAACCCGTTTTTGGGGTGTTACAAGTCTACCCTTTAAAGAGGTTTCGTCCCTGAAACCTTTCTTACATAGTTCCTTGGGTTTAACCAAATGGACTAGGTTTCGTCTTCACCTGAGCGTTCCTCATATTTGATTATTCAGTAATCTTACCAGGAAGATGTGACAATGTCCTTCGGACTCCCAAATGGTGTCCGACTCCTTTATTGCTCTTTTTCTTGATTGATATTTTGTATTTAAGGCATTTAATCTTTCGGTTAAAGGTTGTCATATGCCTTGCCGCGTGTGCCTTTCTTGTGTAGGGCCTTCTTGGCCATCAATTTCGATTCGCATTCTTCTTTCTCATAATTCACTAGAGCGAGTCACATCTGGCTACTCAGTCGTATGAGTCTTGTCACACCCCGACCCGCAGCGGAAATAAGAGTCAGGGCATAATTAGGTTATCACCAAAGCTCATGACATTTACTAATATGTTTCATATTTAAATAAGTCAAAGTTACATTTCTAAATATCCAAACATGTTCATACAATGCAAAGAAAAATAAACCAAACATAATAATCCCAACTCTAAATCATTTTATTCTTCTGGTCCAATCCTACGTGTTCCTAGCTGCTGCTGGTTCACCTGTATCATGTGTAAAAATGGGGGTTTTTGGGTCAACATAAGTTGGCGAGTGAACCTTATTTGATAAACATTTATTAATGAATTACTTGTTAGTTTATCAATGAAAAATTGTGCATAATCATACATGATCAAATGTAAATAATCAAGCAGTGGCAAATAGCAATCACAACTATAACATACAATAACAGATGACAGCATACATGAACATACCAACATCATACGATAAATAACATAAATGAAACTGTGCGATCAAGGCTCAATCAAACGGAGCCGATCGTATTGCATGTACTGAAAATGAAAATGTCTGTGCGATCAAGGCTCAATCAAACGGAGCCGATCGTATGTGGGCACGCCAGGTTCAACCTCATAATGAAATGGGGAACATGCTCAACGCTCAATGTAATGGGGAGCGGCGGCCTATGAAATTGCATGTACTGAAAATAATAAACTTGCATCCAAAAATAACTACACAACAGAAACAAATTGAATACACATGTTCATGATATGATGTATGCACTATGGTTTAAATATATATAACAAGACACATGATACACCCCAAAACATGATTAAACGGGGAATTTGTAAAGATCCACTCACATTGGGTGCGTTGGATTATAGATGGTGATATGCGCACGAATTAGATGAGCGGAACAACGAGAAATACTAACCTAAATATACTTATGGTAAAATAATCATAAATAATCATAAATAGTTTATTTATTAATTATGTATCGTTTTAAATCAAAATAATCATAAATATTCAACGTAACTTTTATAACCTGATATTCGATTACAAAACGGAGCGGATTTTGAAAACCCGATTTTTACAAATGTTACAGTATCCCCTACTTTTAGGAATTTCGTCCCGAAATTTAAGTAGTTGAAGTAGTAGGAAAAAGATGCGGGTATTTTTCGCGCATTGAGTCTTCACGTTCCCAAGTAAACTCAGGTCCCCGTTTCGACTCCCAGCGTACCCTAACAATTGGAATGCGACTTCATCGTAGACGTTTCTCTCCGAAGTCCATGATCTCTACAGGTCTTTCGATAAAATGCATAGATTCATCAATCTGAATATTTTCCAGCGGAATATGGAGATCTTCATCAGCGAGGCACTTCTTCAAGTTCGACACGTGGAATGTGGGATGAATCCTGTTGAGTTCTTCTGGTAGGTCAAGCTTGTATGCTACAGGACCTACTCTTTCGAGTATCTTGAAAGGTCCTACGTAACGTGGTGCTAGCTTGCCCTTTTGACCAAAACGAACTACTCCCTTCCACGGTGATACTTTTAAAAGCACATGATCACCAATGTTAAACTCTAAGGGCTTCCGTCGTTTATCTGCATAACTCTTTTGACGACTTTGAGCCACTAGAAGATTGTTTCGAATTTGATGGATCTTGTCTGTGGTCTCTTGGATCAATTCTGGACCAGTAATTTGAGCTTCCCCAATTTCGTGCCAACATACAGGAGATCGGCACTTACGACCATATAAGGCTTCAAAAGGTGTCATGCTGATGCTTGAATGATAGCTGTTGTTGTACGAAAATTCAACTAATGGTAGGTGGGCGTCCCAATTTCCCTTGAAGTCTATGACACATGCTCGAAGCATATCTTCAAGAGTTTGAATGGTGCGCTCAGACTGTCCATCAGTTTGAGGATGATAGGCGGTACTGAGATCTAATCGCGTGCCCATAGCGGATTGTACTGCTTGCCATGTTCGTGAAGTGAAACGACCATCACGATCAGAAATAATGCTTAACGGTACCCCATGTCGGCTTACGATTTCGTTGATATAAATACGAGCAAGCTTTTCGTTCTTGAAATCTTCGCGGATAGGAATAAAGTGAGCTGATTTTGCAAGTCGGTCTATAATTACCCATATAGTGTCATACCCACAAGAAGTGCGAGGTAACCCGGTAATGAAATCCATGGTTATATTTTCCCACTTCCATACAGGTATTTCCGGTTGGACCAGAAGTCCTGAGGTTCTTTGGTGTTCAGCCTTCACCTTGGAACATGTAAGGCACTTGGAAACAAAAACGGCAATATCTTTCTTCATTCCTGGCCACCAATAGGTGTATCGTAGGTCTTGATACATCTTATCGGTTCCTGGGTGTATAGAATATCGCGTTTTGTGAGCTTCATTCATAAGAGTTTCACGAAGATTGTTGTGGTTAGGAATCCAGATACGATCTAGGTAATACAGAATACCATCAGATTTAGTTTCAATTTTTAGCTCGGCTCCACAGGACATCTCCTTTCGTACATCTTCTTCTGTTATTGAAACGTGTTGGGCTTCTCGAATTTGATCTTTAATGTCGGTTATAATTTGCGAACATAGAAGATGAATGGAGTTCGCATAACCCTTTCGACTAAGTGCATCAGCCACCACATTTGCTTTACCAGGGTGGTATCTAATTTCACAGTCGTAATCATTTAGAAGTTCGACCCATCTTCGTTGCCTCATGTTTAGCTCCTTTTGATTGAAGATATGTTGAAGACTCTTGTGGTCAGTGTATATTTCACACTTAGTACCATAGAGATAATGTCTCCATATCTTAAGAGCGAACACAACGGCTCCAAGTTCTAGGTCATGAGTGGTGTAGTTCTTTTCATGTGTCTTGAGTTGTCTCGAAGCATAAGCTATGACTTTTCCTCTTTGCATTAGAACGCAGCCTAATCCTTGCCCTGACGCGTCGCAATAGACTACAAAATCATCACAACCTTCAGGGAGTGTGAGGATTGGTGCATCACAAAGTTTTTGTTTAAGAGTTTGAAAGGCTTCTTCTTGCTTGGGTCCCCATATGAAAGGTTTTCCCTTATGAGTTAAAGCCGTGAGTGGTACAGCAATGCGAGAGAAGTTTGAAATGAACTGACGATAATAGCCAGCTAGACCAAGAAAAGATCTTACTTTAGTTGGTGTACGTGGAGCTTGCCATTCTTGAACCGCTTTGGTCTTTGAAGGGTCAACATGTATTCCCTTGTCATTGACTACATGCCCGAGGAATTGCACCTCTTTTAACCAGAATTCACATTTGGAGAATTTGGCATAAAGCTTTGCCTTTTCTAGAAGTGCAAGAACGAGTCGAAGATGACGCTCATGATCAGATTTAGATTTTGAATAAATAAGAATATCGTCGATTAAGACTATAACAAATCGATCAAGATAAGGTTTGCAGACTCTGTTCATTAGGTCCATGAAGACAGCTGGTGCGTTGGTTAAACCAAATGGCATAACCATGAATTCATAGTGGCCATAACGAGTTCGAAAAGCAGTCTTAGGGACGTCTTCTTCATGCACTCTAAGTTGATGATAGCCAGATCGAAGGTCGATTTTTGAAAAGCAGCTGGCACCTTGTAGTTGGTCAAGAAGATCATCAATGCGAGGTAGAGGATAGCGATTCTTGATTGTTAACTTGTTAAGCTCTCTGTAGTCGATGCACATACGAAACGATCCATCTTTCTTCTTTACAAAAAGAACAGGTGCACCCCAAGGCGACGAGCTAGGACGTATGAATCCCTTGTCAGTCAACTCTTGTAATTGACTGGCTAGCTCTTGCATTTCAGAGGGGCTAACCTATAAGGAGACTTTGCAACTGGTGTAGCACCAGGTATAAGATCAATACGGAATTCGACGTCTCTAACTGGAGGAAGTCCTGAAATGTCGTCAGGAAAAACTTGTGGAAAATCTTTTACTACAGGAATGTCTTCAAGTTTCTTCTCCATGGTTCTCTTTTTGATGATATGAGCTAAAAACGCGACATAATTCTTGCGAAGATATTTTTGAGCTTGAAGACAAGACATTAAGCTGAGCCCTTTCGACGAGGTTTCTCCAATGATTCGAAGAGTCTGACCATTTGAAAGAGGAATACGAATAAATTTTTCACGACATATAACTTCTGCCTGATGTTGACTGAGCCAATCCATACCGATTATGATATCAAAACTTCCCAGCTTCATAGGAATCAGGTCGCTGAGAATTCGTGGTCGTTTAAGGTGAGTGTACAGTTGCGTATAATAAAGTTTAACGAAACTGGTTTCCCGTCCGCAACTTCTACCGTTATGGATTCCGTGAGCTTATCCCGATTTTTGTTTAAGATAGGTTCAAATTCTAAAGACACAAAACTTCTATCCGCACCAGTATCAAATAACATAGATGCATATCTACCATTTATAAGGAACGTACCGTTAACCACATTGCCGTCAGCTCTGGCCTGGTTAGCGTTGATATTGAAAGCTCTCCCTCTTGCAGGTGGAGGAGCTTGGTTTGCTTGATTCACCGGGTTGGCTTGGGCCTGAGCATGAATAATATTAACCAACCTTGGACAAGTGTTTCTGAAATGGCTCGGGTCACCGCAATTGTAGCAAGCCCGCATTGGTTGACCCATAGGATAATTGGGCTGGTAATATGTTTGGGCTAAATGTTGGGTGGGTGGTAGTAGTAGGGGTTGTTGGGCTTGGCGCATTATTTGTTGGTGGGTTTGGGTTAAAGGTTGGTGGCGGTTCGTTCGTTGAGGCATGCGGCAAGTTTGAACAGTATGACCTGCGCGACCACAGCCGGTGCAATATTGGCAAGGATGATCAGGGGAATGGTGATATTGGCAACGGTTACATTTTGGTAACGGGCCAGTGTAGGGTCTTCTGTATGGTGCGGGTGAAGGAGTGACTTGAGTAATGGGTGCAGCAGGAATAGGGGAGTTGGTTTGAGTAACTGCAAAATTTCTGGTGTTGCGCTTCCTCTTGTTAGCAAACTTAGAGGAAGGAATGGGGTGGTTTGGAGTTTGTCCCTTAACAGGGGCTTTCTTCTTCTCTTCTTTGAACTTCCCGTTGCGAATTCGGTTTTCGGTCAGTTCAGTTGCTAACTCCATAGCAGCTTCAAGTGTTACTGGTGAAACGCTGAGAACTGAATCTTGGATTTTCGAGGGAAGTCCTCGAATATAATGCTCGATCAGACGATAGGTTGGGGTGAACAAATTTGGAACCATTTGGTTCAACTCCAAGAACCTCTTGTTATAGGTAGTGTGATCACCCTCCTTTTGCTTTAGAGAATGAAATTCGTCCTCCAGCTTTTTAATTTCACTTCTAGGACAGAAACGCCTAGTCATGATTTCCCTTAACTCCTCCCAAGTTAAGGCCATCGCATCTTCAGTTCCCCTCTTCCCTTTCTCAGTATTCCACCAAGTGAGAGCTACCCCAAATAGTCTCCCGGTGGCGTATCGAACCTTGCGATCCTCAGAACAATCGCAGTTTAGAAAGGTGTTTTACATCTCCTCGAACCAATGTAGGAGAGCAGTGACACCCTCGGTCCCTTCAAATTTAGGAGGATCACAAGACTTAAAATGTTTGTAAGAGCACTTGCTGGTAGGAGGGTTGTCGATGTTCTGGTCCTGTTGTTGGGGAGGGTTAGTAGGATTTGTAGCAAGGGCTTGTTCTACTTGGACCATAATATCAGGCAGTATCGTGGCCATTTATTTCGCGATCTGTGTGGCCAAACGTTCCTGAGACCTTCCTGATCTTTTACCCCTTCGTTGCTGTCTAGACGACATCTACAGGATCATACAATGAGAAGATTGTGAGTTTATGGTGTCTTTTTAGGTGTCATGTGTCTTTAAGAAAATGAAAATAACATAAATATCAATAATGCAACTACATCCATAGGATGTCTTGGGTTCGCTCATGTTGGGCCTCAAATGTCCCCATACCTTCACCTACATAGTCATGTGGGCCCTCATGGCTATTGGCTTGGTAGGATTCACATTAGTATTGGCAATTTAACACTCGCATCCCCCGAATGCAAACCACAAAATATGTTCATGAGATGTTTGGTCGGAACGTGTCCAAGTGTAGACACAATGACAACTCAAAGTGGGGTTAGCTCACACGACGTTTGGTATAGCATGCTTTGGCCTAATAGGTACTTCGTACTCTCATCGTTAGTCCCCAGGTAGGCAAACTGGTCCTTTATTTTGGATTTATACGAATGCCAGCCTAGACAGGACGTTCTGACTACCGGTACTGGTACCCTTCCAGTTACTACATGCCCGTCATACGAACTCACTTTGATGAGATTTGAAAACACAAAAAAATCATTGTAAAAGCAATCATGATGTGGTGTGTGCTTTCATGGATGTGATATGTTATGAGTATATGATTCATGATAGGCATTATATGATAATACATACTTATGAACATGCTTGCATAATGTTGAATGTAACATTTAACATAAAACATATAAACATCATGAAATTTGGCATGTAACACACAAAAATCTTATAAGTTTCTAATCAACAATAGTATAGGCTCTAAAGGTCTAATAACCTATCCTATATCCCTATAGTCATGGCTCTGATACCAATCTGTCACACCCCGACCCGCAACGGAAATAAGAGTCCGGGCATAATTGGGTTATCACCAAAGCTCATGACATTTACTAATATGTTTCATATTTAAATAAGTCAAAGTTACATTTCCAAATATCCAAACATGTTCATACAATGCAAAGAAAAATAAACCAAAAATAATATTCCCAACTCTAAATCATTTTATTCTTCTAGTCCAATCCTACGTGTTCCTAGCTGCTGCTGGTTTACCTGTATCATGTGTAAAAATGAGGGTTTTTGGGTCAACATAAGTTGGCGAGTGAACCTTATTTAATAAACATTTATTAATGAATTACTTGTTAGTTTATCAATGAAAAATTGTGCATAATCATACATGATAAAATGTAAATAATCAAGCAGTGGCAAATAGCAATCACAACTATAACATACAATAACAGTTGACAGCATACATGAACATACCAACATCATACGATAAATAACATAAATGAAACTGTGAGATCAAGGCTCAATCAAATCGAGCCGATCGTATTGCATGTACTGAAAATGAAAATGTCTGTGCAATCAAGGCTCAATCAAACGGAGCCGATCGTATGTGGGCACGCAAGGTTCAACCTCATAATGAAATGGGGAACATGCTCAACGCTTATAATGTAATGGGGAGCGGCGGCCTATGAAATTGCATGTACTGAAAATAATACACTTGCATCAAAAAATAACTACACAACAGAAACAAACTGAATACACATGTTCATGATATGATGTATGCACTATGGTTTAAATATATATAACAAGACACATGATACACCCCAAAACGTGATTAAACGGGGAATTTGTAAAGATCCACTCACATTGGGTGCGTTGGATTATAGATGGTGATATGCGCACGAATTAGATGAGCGGAACAACGAGAAATACTAACCTAAATAATAACGGAAAAATATATTAAATGAGTGGATTTTATTAAGGATTTTAATGAAATTTTTATATATATTTTTGTGAGTTTAAGGCTATTTTCTATCTTTAAAAATGTTATTTTTAAGTATTTTTAATTGATTTTTAAATTAAATTAAATAAATAAAAATATAAAAAAAATTGTTTATTTTGCGTTGACCGTTGACCGTTGACCTGTTGACTTGTTGACCGGTTCGGTCAGTGACATAGTTTGCACCGGGTGAGGCTCGAACCCGAGACCTCCCGTACGCGTGCACGCAGCTCTACCAACTGAGCTACGTGTCTAACCCGAAATAATCTTGTTTTTAATTATATTTATATACTTATTCAGTTTAACCGAAATTCTTTTAATTGCAAAAACATTTTAATTCAACGAACCGATGCCAGTGACGGGTTTCGAACGCGCGACGTGTGATTTAATGTTGCACACAGTCCACCGCTGGACTGTGTGTCTAACCTGGTTATTATCTCGGTTTTTATTATACTTAACAACTAACTGAGTTAACCCGGTTTAGTTTTTAAACAAAAAGGCATTTTATTACATAAGGAGTGCGTGTAACAGGGATCGAACTCGGGACTTGCGTGTGTATTTTGCACACAGTCCACCGCTGGACTGTGTGTCTAACCCGTTTAAACTACCAATTTTAATTATACTTATAGTATTGTCAAAGTTCATCTTCTTCACTGGATTTTTACCGACAGCAGTTTACATCATTAAAACTTGTTAATTCGATTGCTAAGCATTACACAAACTGATAAGAGATAGCAGGGATGACAATTAGAGGAAAAACATACCGGTGAACGATTGGTTACAGAGTTCCGGCAGGCGTCGGTCTCTGTTTTTGTGCACCTCAACTGAACAGACGATTAGCCGTTTTTTATTAGTCGATTGTGGAATTGAAGTGATAAACAAACGTTAACGATGTGTTTGAAGGTCCTTACCGTTTCACAGACGGAAATAAAGACTTTCTGGGGAGTTCCGGCGAACTGGAATTAGTTGAATACAGCGCCTGAATTCGATTTCAATTGAGAGGTTTAAGTTAGAAATAGTCTAACAATTGTTGAACTACAATGATATTGAAAGATTTACCATTTGGGGTTGAATACGGTTTTCCGGCGACTTTTGCAGAAAATTCCGGCGAGTTAATTTAGACGTTCTGACGGTCTGAAAATGTGACGAGAGTGAAATGGAGTATTTGTATGACGTTTCTGAGTCGCGAGAGAGGTCTAGAGTTGAAGTAATTGAGACCTTGATTCTTTTCGGTTATAAAAACCGATAGTAATGAAAATTTATGTTCAATCACCTCTGAATTGATTAAAGACATCGGTTCATCGGTTATGAACGTGAATACGCGAGAAATCAAACGATTTGACGATTGATTTGCCGATTTCCGTTTCTCAGTTGGCGAAACCGGTTTAACCTAGTCTGTATATAAATCTCATTTGTTTCCTAGAGATAACAGAAAACACAAAGTGGCGGAGTGGTGATGTGAGTGTATGTTAAGTCGTTGGAGTTGTTCTTGGCTGACCCGGGTTCGAGTCCCGGCAGCAACATATTTTTTTATTTATTTTGTTATAACTTTTTATCAAATAAAATTTTTATAGTTTAGTTTATTTATTAATTATGTATCGTTTTAAATCAAAATAATCATAAATATTCAACGTAACTTTTATAACCTGATATTCGATTACAAAACTGAGCGGATTTTGAAAACCCGATTTTTACAAATGTTACAAGTCTGTCATCATATTTTATTTCATACTAATAATATAATGATAGGCATATTAAACAATTTTTAAAATTTAATTTAACCTTGACCGGTCTTACCGGTTAGACTTATCAATCATCGGTTACCTCATACCTCATAGTTTGGTTACGCTCATATTGCCTTCGCAAGGCTTTTTTACAAACCTTCGAGACCCTAGTCCCATAGCTCGTGTTACAAGGTAATCATATACCATGTTTTTTTTGTTATTGGTCGTGATTGCATCACGTCATGTTTAAGTTTATATCAATCTTTTCGTTTTCGAAGATTTTCTTTTCGAATTTATCATCTTGCACCTATTGGTGTCAAGACCTATTTCCTTTGATACTAATCATATTTTTTTTTCTTTTTTTTTTTCAATCTCTGCCATTCGATTTATATTTGTTGAAACGTTGTTTCTAACTAATACTGATTTTTGTTTAATGTTTTCTCTTTAACTCATGTCAATTACTTGTATCAAGTAATTGGTAACCAAATATTTCTTTTTTACTACTCTTATTTTATGCGGGGAATCGTAATTGGTTCCCTCGTTTGGTGTAAATAACCCATAAGCCCCTTTTACTTAGCCTCGTAGGCTATTTCTTTAGTTTTCACCTCTTTTTTTTTTATTAGCCTCCTAAGGTGGGGCCTTAAATGCATCATTCCTCTTGATTCGTGACCCCAAGGTCATTTTGACCCCG
Source organism: Scalesia atractyloides (assembly GCA_947069175.1). Taxonomy (NCBI): domain Eukaryota; kingdom Viridiplantae; phylum Streptophyta; class Magnoliopsida; order Asterales; family Asteraceae; genus Scalesia; species Scalesia atractyloides. The sequence goes on from CAMTDV010000008.1 coordinate 97,345,471, forward strand.
TAGACCTCTACATTATTTATAACCCGAAGGTCGTGCTGACCCCTTAGATCGTCGCTTTACCCGTGTCGTCCTTTAAATATATTTGGTGGAATGCACCTCTTTTATATTTGAAAGAAAAAATCATTTACATTATATTTTATTTATCTGCCAATCATAGCTCTTCTTACCATGAAGGCTAATTTTTTTTACTTCAATTATGGCCCTCAGACCATGTTTTATCCGAGTTGGTAACATTTTCGTTTTCTATGACTCCGCGAGTCATTTATGAGTCACATTCATTTGTCGGATCTATTAATCATTTCATCTCTATTAGGTGATGATCACTTGCGTCTAACCCTGGCGCAAAGTCAAATGGCATTGACCACTCGTCACCACTGAGTCACAGCTACCATCTTTAGTGGCAACCACAACATTTTGTGTATGTTGCCTAACACTTATTCTAATATGCAGATCAGACACTGCCTTTTGGTATCCGCGCGCCCACGTGATCGTAGTCCATGACTAGATCATTTTCCGTTCGGACAATTCTTCCGACTCTATGACTTCATATGTCATTTATGCGTTGGCTTGTCTCAACGTTTACCGCTATCCGGTTTAAGCCTATATTTCTACAACCCGTTACCTGGGTACTATATCTTAATGTTTTAACACTCCCGTTATTCGTTTTGCATTTTCGTTTGAATTCATTTACGACCCTTTACATGGGTTCATTAATATTTCGCGCTCCCAAAATTCGGTTTGCTCTACATTTATATTTAATCTCGTCCCATTACCCGAGCTCATTATTCTTTTGCTTTAACGCTCCCGTTACACAGTTTGCGTTTACATTTAAATTCAATCACTATACTTCATTTGACTTGTTTTGCTTGTTCGTGTGAAATCCGTCACTTATGAATAATCAATATTTATTCTTTATTTAACACGTTTGACTTGTTCGTGTGAAATCCATCACCTATGAACAGTCAAACTTTATTCTTTATTTAACCCGTTTGACTTGTTCGTGTGAAATCCATCACCTATAAACAGTCAAACTTTATTCTTTGTTCAACCCGTTTAACTTGTTCGTGTGAAATCTTATAACTAATTAATATATGTATATAATAAATATATTTAATTATAAAAATATAAGTATTTATAATTAAGTAGGAGAGAGATGAAAAAAATAGATAGCCTCCAATAAATTATATGTGTTTCATAGGTTTTATTTATTTATATAGTATAGATGTAGATTATGATTTATTTTATTAGATGAATTTAGCAATCATAGATGGAGCGAGTCGCATCCCATAATTGAAAAAAAAATAATACGTATTGAGGAATATTTTTCTTTTACGTGTTTGTACAATTTAAACAATATATATAATTAAGTTAGACCGTTGTTTGTTACACGAGTTGAATTTATATACTAAATAATAAGAACGTAACATTTTTAAAACTCGTGCATCGCACGGATCAAATAAACTGTATAATAATAAATAGTTATTATCAAGCAGAAAAAAAACAAAAGTAATAGTTAAGGAAAGAAATATTAAATAAATAAGAGATAAGCGAAAAATAAAATAAAATAATTATATATCAGTAATCAGTGACTAATATTAGTAAATAACCCGTTTTACTAAACAATATATATTGATTTCTACTATATAACAAAACGATCTATTTGTATTTATTATATGGATGTATTATATACCAACTAATATATATATATATATATATAGTAGTTTATTAATAAAGTATCTATATAATCTTTTATCCTGTATAATCTAATCTAACTGTCAGTGGAGAAAAGTGAAAAATCAAACCGATTTATGAAAATGTAAGATTGTTCGTAATTTAATAGATAACTATATAATCTTATGATCCATAAGGATTAAGTTTAAATACAATGGCACTCTTATAATATTAATGTAAATCAATATTATGTTTATCTTCATTAATAATATTTTTATTATTAATTAATATTAATATATAATGAATATTTTTAATTATAAAAATAAATATTTATATTTAAGTAGGATAAAGAGGCGAAAAAAAATTAAGTAGCTCTAATGAGTGATAGGTGTCCCAATATGTTTATTTTATTATATAGTATATATATAGATATATACACACACTAGGTTAGAACATTATGTATTACACGAGTTAAATAAGTGTAATTTTATATACTAAATAATAAAAGAATATATCTTTAGAAATCTTGTTTTGTTACGCAGGTTAAATACATTTAATTTTATATATTATATTAAATGATAAAAAGTTTTTATCTTTAAGAACCATGTGTATTGTACAGGTTGAATAAATCTAGTTTTATATACCAAATAATACAAAAGTTATATCTTTAAAAACCCCGTGCATTACATGAGACGAATAAATGTAATTTTATATACTAAATAATAAAAAAATTGCGTCTTTAAAAAAACTAGTGTATTGCACTGGTTGAATAAATCTAATTTTATATATAAAATAATAACAAAAGTTACATCCTTGAGAAACCCTATGTATTGTATGGGTTGAATAAATCTGATTCTATATACCTAATAATAAAAAAGTTGTATCTTTAAAAACCTCGTGTATTACATAGGTTGAATAAATGTAATTTTGTATAGTCAATAATAAAAATTTATGACTTTTTTTACTTATTAACTTAAATTTTTTGAAATTTATTTAATTTATCATCTTTAAAATAATATATATATATACATATATATATATATATATATATATATATATATAAAAGAATGATAATATTTGAAGTAAAGTAATGATTAATGTATAACTGACATTAGTAATTATTCTTATGTTTGGATGAATATTTTTGAAAGCCATATTTCAAAATATTATATTTGTCAAATTATAATTATTTTTTAATTAAAATTAATTATCAATAATTAAATAGAAGAGATTAATTGGGAGGAAAACGAAAAAATATATGGCTCCAATTAATGACATGGGTTCCATCATAAGTTTCTTTTATTATAAACATATATAGGGTAGAGTTTATGCGAGAACTACCTTTATCGCGAGAACCATAAGAACCAAAGTAAACACAATAAAAAAATACTTAAAAAGAATTAAAAAACACACACTTTCATATGTCATATTTCTTGACAACACCTACACAATTTCAATCATTCGTAATATATTACCAATATTATACAGTTTCCCTTCCGTCTACACTATAGTTTATAAAATTAAAACCCTTATACATATTTTTATAAAATCACTAAGGTCATTCATATTAATGCACATGTGTATAGTTTATACAGTAATAAGAGAATTAATATTAATGCACATATGCATTAAGTTTGTAGGTTTGATTATCTTATGGTTATCTATTATTGCAGATCAATGAATGGAAAAAAAGTGAAGAAACTAACTTTTGTTATAAAATCAATGAAAAAAGGGTACAAAAAACATCAGATGCTATGGAGGATGATGACGTAATGATCCTATAGAGGATAATGACGTAGTGGTTAATCAAAGAGTTAAAAAAGGTTATTTGTTATTTAATGATGCAATTGCGAACATATGAACATGTGTATCACTTTATAAATGATGTTGTCCTTTGTATGCATATTTTGGTTAATTTTATCTGGTGGTTGATATTTTGGTTATATTTATTTGTTTATAATGTAATATATTGTTTGGCATGATATGAAGGTTGTTGATGCATATGTGCATAGTTGGAAATATTATAAATGTTAGCAATTTTTTATAGATGGTAGTGTAAATCTAAGGAAAATTATATAGGTGTGGTCAAGAAGTATGAAATATACACATGCGCATCAATAATTGTTATTCAAGAAATATGAAATGTGCACATATACATCAGTAATTGTTATTTAGATTAAAAAATTTATAATTAAAATGTTACGATTTTTAATGGAATTAAAAAAAATCTTATGTGTTTTTAAGCTTTTAAAGTAGTTTTGGTTGTATTCAAACTTGTTATCGCAGTTCTCGCAATAAAAGGTGGTTTCTAACGGATTCTCATCATATATATATATATATATATATAGGGAGATGATAATTATTAAACTACATTTTTTGTGTGTAGGCAAGAAAATTAGTGTAGAGAATAATAGTTTTTAAGAGTAATTAATTATTTAATGTTAGATTTTTTGGGGGTTTAGGATTAGGATAGGGTTTTGGGGGTGTAGGATAAATATCGAAATGTGTAGGATAAATATCGAAATGTTAGATTTTTTTTGGGTGTGTAGGATACGTTTTTTGTGTGTTAGGCAAGAAAATTAGTGTAGAGAATAATAATTTTTAAGAGTACTTAATTATTTAAAGATAATTATAAGTGAGATATAAGAAAACTAATTATTTTTTTTCAATTGTACCTTTGTCTTTTTTTTCTCAACAAAATTTTCTTCTCAAATAAACCTTCCCATGTGTATATATATATATATATATATATATATATATATATATATATATATATATAGGGTAGAGTTTTAGAGTAAACACTAGGTTGAGAGTGAATTGTGTGAACTAATCCGAGCCATTAGATTATATCATCTAGAGATTTTTAAACAATGGCAAGATTGTAACTATAATGTTGTAATTTCCCTTTAAATTAATTGACAGAAGAGTATTTGCATCTTTTGTAAATTGCATTTATTAAATAATATAATCAAATTCCTAAAATCTTACCCTTTTAATCTAAAAAATAATCAATGATCAAGATTAGTTCACTCAGTTCATTTTCAAGAAGTTGTTCACAAATGATCCTAATCCTATATATATACATATATATAGAGTAGGGTTCATGCGATAACCACCTATATTACGAGAAGCGCAAGAAGCAATGTGAACACAAAGAAATACCTAAAAAAATCAATAAAACACAAAAAAAAAGTTAATATTTTTTTTGAAAAATCGCTATTTTTCGTCAATAAAAAATGATTTTTTTTTCGAGTAACAATTACCGATGCACATGTGTATATATATCATTTCTTTGACAAATTCTGTAATATATCACCAGTAGTAGACAATTGTACTTTTATTTAGACTACCATCCGTAATACATTACTTTTACATTACCAATATTAAAAATGCACATGTGTATCATTATGTATAATCATGATATAACGTGTTTTGGTACAAAAGTTTTGTGATTTTGAATGATGAAATAGGTCATATAAATGTTTTTTGCTTAATTATATCTAGTGGTTGATAGCTTGATTATATTTGTCACTTTATAATTTAATGTTGTTTGGATGGTATAAAGAGTGTTAATATATATATATATAGAGAGAGAGAGATACTTAGATATTGAACATAGTCTAATCCTTTAAAGGCACGCGTTATCTCCTTTTCTTCTACATACAAACAAACCTATCTATCATTCATACAACAAACCTATCTATCATTCATATCCAATGTTTTAAGTTTTGTATCTCGATTTTATTTTATCTAAAAAGAGAGTATGAAGTAATATTACACATTATGTTATGTTTTACACGATAATGACTCAATCCAAAAAGAATGAAGCACAGAAGTACTTCATACAATATTTTCGAGCTTATTATTCTATTTTTTTTTTTCATATGTAAAGGACAAGAATCCCAATTGTTGATTAATATACAAGTTAACAAATGGTGGTCTTGTTCAAAATTAATGAATTCGAGTTTTGCAGGTAACCTAACCTAATATATCTTAACCGTCAATGTAAGAAAAGGGATCAAGTATATGAAACATTCCTTATACATAGGATATGGACGACATATATTATATATGTGGCTTTGCCTTATCCTTGAAAATTATTCATAATCAAAGGGACCTTTTAATGTTACAAGGTACATAATTAACTTATATATCTTATATAAAAGTATATACATGCACATTTTTAGAATAAAATCACGAGAGCCGTATATGCATTTGTAGCTAGTGTTGACCAAATATAATGTGAAATAGAGATGGTGGATTATACGCTTAAGTAACCATCTTACTTATAACAGTTAAGAAATAGATACGCATTCGTTTATGTGATACTAACAGTTCTCTACTTAAAAACGACATTGTGTTAAAAATCACGAAAGCAATGATATCTGAATATGCTATGAGATATGTGAATTCACAGGGCTTCTCCTCCCTTTCTTGTAGATGAAACACGTTTTCTCTATATCATTCGTGTATCAACCTTCGCTTGTACAGTATAAATTGTTGTGCTAAAATGTATTTATTTTAAATGGTGTGTGTAACAGTTTGATAAAATATACAATCTATGTATGCAGTTAACTATTTGAATAGGGTACTCAATAAGTAGATTACAAACAACTAAATTTGAATGAAGATTACATCTCTCAACTATTATCAAACACTCCACTCCAACAAGGTTTTAATAAATCATTTATCAAGTATCAATTATCCGTATGAATGTATAATGTATGTATTAAAAAGTTACAAAGAGCTAAATTGCCAATAATGGAAGGCTTACATAGCCACCCATTATTTACTTATTTTGAAGCTTTAAAACATGCAATTAATAACCAATTCAACATACGGACAAGCAAAATGTAGCTATATGACTTATTTGATTAGTGAATTAAAGGCCACTGGTCCAGGGAACCCCTGTGTCCGGCAACCATGATCCACCAGCAATGAAGCTCCCCGGAGTGAACTTCGCGGCCTCGGCCGCGCTAGTGATCACATGGTAACCTTTCCAGTTAACCCGATTCGCAGTCGATGAACCTGGGCCCGTGTTCATGTACTCGCCATAATACAATGTGTCAAGCGCAAAATTACCGCTCCATGGCATCCAACCGGCCGGGTTCACGATACCATCCAGGTACGTTTTGATAAAAACGGTCCTCGAGTATTGCTTCCACGGCCTACCGAGATACGTTTTAACGCCGTTTAGGCTCGAGGCAGCCGTGACCCGACAGTTATGGATTGAGATTCCTGTGTTTTGGTTCGGGTCGGTTCGTCCTTGTGCGGTCAAGGTGTTGGTCTTGTTTGGAGGGTCACGGGCGTAAATGTTACAGTTTTGAAGTACGGCTGCCGCATTGCCGAAAATGAAATCAACTGTGCCATATATGTTACATTCTCTATAAAATTGTCGATTTGAAAGAACGTAAAGTGTGTCTTGGTACCCTTCAAAGCTGCATTGGTAGAAAACTGAAAGGTCAGAGTCGCTTCGCAGGGCCACGGCTTGGTGGTTTTGTGGCCCCGCGGTGTTTCTAACCGTGAAACCGCGGCCGATGAATCTGTCTCCATCTACCCCTAAATTCATGAAAAACGGTTAATACACTTCTATTGAGTGACGGAACCATAATACTTCTTTTTTTTATTTTTTGCTAAATTGCACCTTTCGTTCTTTATATTTCAACGTTTCATCACGAGGTGCCATCATAAGCTTATATTCAGGTTATAACTAATGGGTACTACTTATGTTTTTATTGTAAAACTACTGAAAGTTTATATATAAAAAGAAAAATGTCAGTATCCTGACACCAATGGATATTACCCCTAACTTTTAGTTATATATGTTGACAAAGTATAATTTATGTGGAGCTTACCCATAGTGGCTGACCCAAAAGATGTAGAACCAGATCCTCCAACACTTCTACTGCCAGTTATGATTGTTTTCCCTATTCCATCTCCAACTAACATTATGTTATTAGGTTTAATCTCAATGTACTCATTGTAAATGCCTGCCTTCACATATATCACATACCTCCCTCCACTCGATTTCGCAGCTGCCACCGCGTCTCCAATAGTCTTATAATCACCCGAACCGTCTTGAGCTACGACCGCATTCGCCTGAGAAGCAGGGTTTGTAGATTGTAATAGCTTCCGATCACCGGGTTTCACCCAAGTAGGGAACCCCTTTTGGTAACGAGGCTCGTAATCCGATGATTTCTTTCCTTTGTTCATTGCTAATGTATTGCTGATTAAGGAGGAGACATTGTTGTTCATTAGTGGCAACAAGTAGTCACCAACCCCTAGCTCTTCTAACCCGATCTTACATGTCTCGAGGTTCGTGAGAGCTGTGCTTAGCCACGTTTGCATTTCAACCTTGCTACACTTTTGATTAGGAGCAATAGTCATGTTGATCCTTTGGACAGTGTTTTCATAAAGCCTTAGACAATCACTCCAAGCGGTCTTTTCAAGAAGGTTATGGCACTTTGCCCCAAGCCCTCGAGTGTTTGACTCAGCATCTGTCGCTCGCTCTAGGGTAACTTTCAACAATGCTTTGATGAAGTCATGTTTGTGTCTTATTGTGCCGTAATTTGGCTTACTAGATAAGACGTGCTCACAGGGTTCCGGATGAGGTGTCTGGTTACACCATGACCGAATCTCGGATATAGGGTAACCATGCACCTCAAAAGAAAGAAGCAAGAACAAAAAAGAAATGAGGGTTGCTAAAAATGGAAGTATTGTCATCTTAACAAAGCAAAATGTTAAGAGACTTAAAGGTTCAGAACTATTGTTTGTTGTGGAGAGACTTTATGCACAGAGTTGATTTATATAGAAGTTGAATGAATCTATGTAAGGGGTGGCCCTTACATATAACAATTGCATGTCTTATTCAACCATAAATATCATGCACGTTAGATAAGTGACAAAAAATAATAGAGTTCCCAATATAATTAATTTTAAGCAAGTTTTGCTAAATCAAAATCCAAAATATGTAAACATCTAAAATGATCGTTTTGGACAATTAATTAATAAATGAATATACCATTTTGATTAACGAAAATAACTTGCATAACCTTTGCTTACGCATTATATTGACAAGACATCAAGAAAAAAAATATGTTTTTACAAGATAAGTTACATGATATTAGTAAACATGAGCACTTCAAAATTGACACATTAACACAAGGTTAAGCTTGCTTATCCTTGTGTCTTCTTTAGACAATTTAATATCTATAGTGAATAAAAACGTGACATGTCATGTGTTGGAATAGTTTACAAAAGACTGAATCATGAAAAAAAGGAAGAAGAATTAAGTATTGAAAAACAAAAGTTGAAATAGCTTGAAAACATAATTTGACCTAAATGTGTCAAATTTTACTTGGTTTCTTGTAAATGTTAAGAAAAACTAAACATGCATGTATGGAATTTATAGTCTCCGAATACAATTATTTTCTTAAGTGGTCCCCTAAAAGCTCATGATTTGGCATGATTTTATTTTTTTAATGGCTAATCTCATTTACACGACGACCCACACAAAAAGGTGGGGCAGCCAAACAACAAAAACAAACAAAACAAATTATATATTTTCAAATTTACACCATCTATCCTAACTTATCCTCTTGTTTTTGACTTTCTCTTGTACCAACGAAACCCACGGGATTTGACTTCTTGACATGTATCTTCAACCTTGGCTTGTCGACTACAAAAAAACTAACTTGTTCCTAGCCTTCAATATGTATGTATCAACACGCCACAATTACAATCCCATTAAATGCTTCAACAACCTCCACTCTATCCCTCATTCACGAATACAAATTGATTTAAGATTATTTACATTACATATTGAAACAAAAATTAAAAAATAACTCGACGGAAGAGCCTTGTAAACAACAATTAATTTTCAAATTAAGGGTTTGCTAGATGTGTAGTTAAAGCCGATAAAGACAATTAATTTGTACGATACACAACAATTGAATTTCAATTGTATAATTGATATGTATACACCACAATTTTTCTAACATTTACTAGGTTAATCAGAAATAGAAACAATAACAAAATGTTTTACACATAGCTGCATAGCTGCATTTGGTTCATGAAATTTATCAAAATTTAATGGAACTAACATGTTTGGTTTAGTTAACTCAAATTCTTTCACATAAAAATAAATTAAATATCTCTGCACATATTCCAAATTGGAAAACACATCAATCAAATGAATTGGAATCTCTCTATTACTTGCTCGCATCGTCGCACCTTCACCAACACTTCTGCAATCGCTCCATGGTCCACATTGCCCTCTCATCTGATGCCCTACTACTAGTACCACCCCAGTTGTCATGCCACTACCACCATTTTTATGTTATGTATTTTAGTTTCTAATTTTTTGGTAGTTCACAAAGATTTTGTATGATATGTACTGCGAAAAGAAGGTGTTTCCTGTAATTGTTAATAAGTTAATAAATACGGAATCAAACATATTTAGATTACTTTAAGCCAAAGCTGATAATTAAACATTACTAAATATAAATTACTGCCAAAACTAGTGCCCTTTTTAATAACATAATTAAACTTACTAAAACCACTACTAACTAATAGTTAAAGATGGAATCAAATGAGCAGTTTAAATCAGTGCCACACGCATCCTCTCACGGATCATGAAAGTTGTATTCAAATTCGTAATCTACATCCTCATCTGATCGTGGTATGTACTTCTCACCCGGATCGGGTTCGTACCACTATGGGACTTGTTGAAGTTGTTCACGTTCTAACGTCCATTTACATTCAAAAACATCTTCATATGGGTCATAATCTACCGGGGGAGCTGGTTCAGTTTTAGCTTCTACCTTTTGTTGACTGTCCTTTGGAAATGCGATATTAAAGCATTATCTACTATCCCAATCAAACACATAAATTAGATTAATTTCAAGAGAAAAAAATAACACAACGATTAGAAGTCACCCACGTCATATGAGGGATAGGTATTACGAATTACGTATTCTTGAAAATCTTCTTGGTCAAAGAAAGTAGAAGATGGTGTTTGATCCGTAGTTTCTTTGCTTGAATTATGTCAAAAAGAAATACGATTTACACCTACCACACCAAAGGGTTGTTGGTTCCTATCCTCGGGATGTTCGGTGATTTTCTCAAGGTCGGCCTGCTTGTCGTTTAGGAATATGCGGTGGTTGAAGATCAATTAATCGATCAGCCATCTCCCATTCAGATTTGTGCGAGAGAGGATTTTTGACATCCTCATACGTGTTTTTGTATACTTTGTTGGAGTAGCACGCAAAAGCATAATGGCTGCAATCTGTTTCCCTAAAAATCTTGGAATGATGATTACATGACCACATAAGAAACCAGACAATTCCCAAACCCGACAATTACATGTTCGATTTGAAAAATCAACAAAACCTTTCTTTTACCCATCTTCAGCTTCAAAAGTGTTTAACCCGACACCAAAAATAGTCCATGTCTGAGACCCTTCAATCTTCCTTAGAATTTTTCCCCGCCTACTTTGTGAGTAAGTATTTCCACTACATATCCTTGATTCGGTGATCGTAAAACCATTTCTGAACAGATTGTCGAACAATTCTATGAGTTGGGTGATTGCATTTTTCGTGGATGTTTTGATAAAGCATTGATGGACTCAGCACTATTATATGTCATATAATGATATCGCTTACAAGGACAATGTGTTCTTGACCATTTCCCTAACCTGATATTTAACAGAGTATCCTTTACTCGAGGTACAGTTGCGCATAAGGCGTTGAATGACTTATTAAAATCGAATATCCAATAGGCTTTACGAGTCTTCCACCAAAGGGACTCATGTTCCTTCTTTTCATTTGACGATACATGTAAGCTCACCATTAAGCGGAGACAACACAAGCTATGAAAAGCGTGTGGAAACAGTCCTTATCTCTAAGTCTATCGAATTCGCCAGATCAAAAATGATCGCCAAATCTAGATGTTCACCGATACAATCTTTAAGCTTAAATAGTAATCATGTCCAAGGTTCACCGGCCTTGGATTTCCTAATACCATAATGGGGAACTTTAAAATGGGTTGAAGGACCCCAACTAATTTCTTGAATAACATATAATTTAATGAATATCATGTGGAATTTGCTCAGCCACTTTGGACAAAAAAATGTTAGATCACGTTCATTTATGTATCAATCGGATTGACATCTGATAAGATAATCGTGTAATGTTTGAAGCTCGCACATCTCGAAAACATAAGATAAAAAACTATCATAAGATATATTCGTTTCTATTTCTAAACCACGCCTCATACAATCGGCTCCAACAACATACTTGATACTCCTGTTAACGACATCCCACTTTTTCCCGCTGTAAATAATTAATCTAACAAGCATTTTTTTTACGTTTTGTGTAAACAACAAAATTTTACATACCGAAAGCAAATGGGAAATAACTGAAATACGACTGGTCTTCAAAAAAATAAAAAAAGGAAAACTTAAGTACGAAATGTTGCGTCTTGAAAAGGATGTTTATGGTATCGATTTGACATTGACAATATACTATTGCGTTTGGAATTGTATGTTTGTGTCTACATAAGGAAGATCGCGTCTAGGAGGGTACGTTTGCATTAATGTGTAAGGGTATAGTGTACGAACATATACTTTTGTGTCGGTGTGTAAGTCTAATGTAGGGACAAAAAAATTGCGTTTGGAGGATGCACATGGGCATATGCACCTTCAAGTTTGCGTCAAAAACTTTTGCGTCTGTACCTATCACCTTTTGCGTCTGCATTGAATATTGCTTTTGAGCCACATGAGCCATGTGATGCGTCTGGGCTTAGAGTCAAAAGGGTGAAAGGTGACGTGTTTATGTCTGTAAGACTCAAACCTTTAATTTCTCCACGTGGCTCTTTTGTATTGGCTGAAGGGGATTCGTCGGTGCCAGACGCAAAACTTGCATTGATTTTAGGGATTGCGTCCACCCCAGACGCAATCCATGTTCATTTTGATAAAGTGGGTTAGTCAAAGGTAATTTTGGTGATTTTCCTTTATTATAAGGTTATTATAATAAACCCTATAAAGCATTTGTCTAATAACATCCCCTGCCCCAAATCCCAATACACCTAGATCAAGTCCAAGATGCAACAGGTAGACTGAAAAACGTAGTTTAATAAAATATTTAATTAAACATTATATTATTTATAATCCGTATAAATAATAAATCCCGTTTCTCATAAGTTACAATTATTCCAGATAATATATATTTCGTTCCGTTAATTGTTCATGGTCATCAGTTAATCAAGTTACATTATTTTAATGTTCGTTGCCCAAGGAGGTAGTGTCGGTGAAGGAAGCGGTCGTGGCAACATTGGTGGAGAGGCCATAGTGGTGATGGTGGTAACGGCGAACCATAGTTGATGGTAACGATAAAAGATTATGTTTTTGTGTTTCATGGTTGCTTTTTCACTTAAAATACATCATAAAGTTGGTACCTAGGTAAAATTATGGTTATGCTATTTGAGAGGATTATAAGTATTAATATTTACATTGTTTGTTTTTTTAGCAATAGCATGTATCTTTTGCATTAAAAGTTGGTATTAAAAGTTGGTATCTAAGTAAAAATTTGGTTTAACCATTTCATTCAACATCAAAATCACATACATGTTAAAAATTCCGGAGATTGAAATGATAAGAAATTAAAACCATGAAAGGATAGTACGCAAAAGAAAGTATAGATACCAAAACCAAGATTTTAGACAAACCACATACATCTTAAAGAAAATTAAAACAACCAACAAAAGAACGATTACTAGGGTAAACCTAATGGCAAAATGTTACCCACACCCGTGAACGCACAAGACGATGGTGACTCCGTCCACTGCTATTCCAAAGGAAATCCACTGCCCGAAGGCTCACTGTGGAAAAAGTCCCGACTCAACCCTAAGCAATAGGCGAGTACGCATAGGCGAGATGTACTCGAACCTATAATCTCTACTATTAAGGTTATGGGCTTATCAATGTATTAGAAAGTCATTGGCTTATACAAGTATAATTTGTTATCCGGTATATTAATAACTGAACAGTGAATACTAAAATACCGAAAAAACAGCAGTGAGACATTTATTATGGGGGTCATTTCTGAAGGGGACAATTAACTTGCAGCAAAAAGCACTTGTATTATATGTACAGTAGATTGTACATGACTAGAAAAAAAGTTAATAAACGTACGAAATGATTGACTATTTGTGGTCAAATTCATAGATTTTCAATAGATCTCGATAAAGTCAGTACGAAATTTTCAAAAATGAATTGTCATATTTACACGATGAGTACAGAAAAATCGGTTGCAACTTAAACTTTTAACGTCCATGTCTTGAAATATATAAATTTGATCACATAAATATGAATTTTAAATTTTGCATCTGCTTAGGGTGGAAGGGGCACTCCCCAAATGGGGAATGACAAACTTTTTTTTACCCAATAATATCATGCCATGTTAAGTCACCACTCCACTCCCCATTTTTCACTCAATCACTAGGGGTGCTCATACAATCTGGGCGTTTGATTTTTTTTAATATTTTTTTTTCTAGAAATATATGTTTTATACATGCATTAAAAATAAATAAAACATATATTAAACACTTAAAAGTAAATAAAAAATATATTAAACAAATTAAAACCATATAACCTAGGTTATTTAGAAAGAACAAGGCCAATTATATTTTTTGCGATATCTCGTTTCCGCGCTAGAATAAACGGCAACATCTAGGGTGAAACAAGGTCGTGTGGCTTAGTAAACATCTCCAAATCCCGATCGTACATAAGTTGTTTCAACACCTCGCGTTGTTCTGCCACTAATGCTATGGTGTCTTCCTCACGTTTCTTTTTTATATTCGACAACTCCAACGCCCGTGCTTGTTTTGCTTCTTTCATAAGGGTGTATTGTGAGAGCTTCTCGGTCAAAGCCGCTTCCACGCTATCGGATGGTGTTGTTGCGGCTTTTTTATCTTTCTTTCATAATCTTGTTGGTGAGGGGTCTACGTTTATGTCAGGTGTATCGCTTGTGAACTCAGTTCCCGGCGTACCCGCATTATAGTTACCCGAATCCGACGACTTTCTTTTTAGGCCCGAACTACCACTTTCTTCACCCAACAATGGTACCGGGGCCCATTTGTCATGTTTACTAACAACCTCCCACGCCTCAACATGTTGAAAACCACCCGGATATTTTGATTGGTAATCTTTTAAAGCCCTATTCATGACATCGAGGTCGCCACACCCACTACCACGAATACGATCCTACATATATAAGAAATATGAAGTTAAATGTTAAAAGTAAAAATCAATGTTACAGGAAATATTTTAAAATGTTAAAATAAAAATTACCGCTTGTTGCCAAAGGCCGTTGAAGTAGTTTATCTTAGTCAACATAGGGAGCCATTTTGAACGTACTTGATGGATGGTTCGTGTACTTACGCCGACCGTATCGTTGTAATGCTCGAGAACTTTCTTCCAAAAACTATCCGATTTTTGTTGGTTGCCTTTTTTTCTTGTTTACCGAACAATGAACCCATGCCTTGGCTAAGACCTCTTATTGTTTTTTCGTCCAACTTTGACGCTTTGCCTTGCCTGCCTTTTCTTTCGGCTCACTAGCTTCACCGCTATCTTCGTCCTCAACAACATATTCTTCTTCATCGGCAATATTCGGGGACAACCTCTACATCTTCGTCATCATTGTCATCGTAGATCGGAAGTGTGCGATCGGCATTCTCTCTTGGTGATTGAATTGGCGGGGTCCTAAATGCAAATGGATCGAATGAGTTTTGCGGTTCTATGGAGTATTCGTAAATGTCAGGAGCGACTATTGTTGGACCATGTGGGTGTGAAAATACTTGTGGCGTAAAATTAGGTTGGTGTTGAGTGTTATAAAAAGTCGGTTGTGAAGCTTGGGGGTAAAAATATTGAGGTTGAGAGTATGGGGTTTGAACCAGGGCACTCGGACAGCTAGAAACGCCTCGTCTCGTTTGCAACACACGTCCACTTGAGTTTGAACCCGAGCCTCGACTAGCGGAAACTTTTTTCTTGGGATCACCTTTGTTTTGTTTATCCATATTGTTGGATGTAGTAAAAAGTGGTGTGTGAAAAATATATATGTAGTAAAAAGTGGTGTGTAAACGGTCGAATATTCACTCAACGGTCAAATAATCAACGTTCAAATTCTCGGTGACTACTAACCGAAATGGTGACTCACCAAAACGCGGGAAGGGGGTGGTGGCAATGTCACCGATCGGTGAACCCACTCAAACACCCCACTTCCCGAATACACCCCGACCACCCTTATAGGGTACCATGTGTATATTAATACATTATTAAATTAACGTTTTTTTATGGAAATTGTGAAGATATCAAATATCTATTATGATGAATATTTCATTAACTTCAGATGATTATCTGGGTAATAGTGAGTGAAATAAATAAATAGTGTGTGATAGCAGAATATTAATACTCTTTCAGAAGAAAATAGGAAACTGGAAGTCTTGATAGATTTAATGGACGTAAATGTTTGTTAGCAAGTCTCGATCTTGCATGCTGTCAGCATTATTTATCCATTTACTTTCTATCTATTGATTACACAAACCTAAGACTTTAAACCGAAGCCATGAATACTTTAATAAGTGGTAAGAAAATCGAAAGTGAATTAATTTGTCCGGCTCACACAGTCCATTGGCATGTTCGCCTTGTCCTTAACCCAGAGGAAACCTTTAGATATCCTCACCACTGGTAAAGACATGTGTTAACTGAGGATAACAATGGGATGAATATTGGTAATTACAAATACTGCCTAATACCCATCGGCCGATTATATGTCAGATAATTATCCGTCAAATATTGGACATTACCTTCAAGTATCAAATATACTCATTAGCTTTTTAAAAAGTACCCGTTAAGTGTTTAGAATACATTTTTGTTTTCTTACCATTTTAATTTATATATAATCTTACATTTTTAACAGTCACATTAAATTAGCTTATGACTAATTACATACAAATTATTAATTACTTACAAAGTTTAAAATATCTAAAAATGTATCATCGTGGTATAAATCTCTAAATATAAGTTAATATTTCGTATCATAAAAATTATAAATAATATTATCAAATACATGTTTGAAAAGAGTAAAAAAAAATCAAATTATACATTATGAAACTATTAGAATGAACTCTTATTAATCTAGGATGAATGATAAATATAAATTATTGGGTCCAAGGTTTGGGCAAACGACCATCAGGCGGACGACGTGCTTATCTTGTGTGACAACACTACAAAGTATATGTATTCGGGTAATCAGGTCAGGTAACATCTAATCTTATGTGACAACCGACAAATTTATAGGTTAATCCGTATGACCTAATCACCCTTTATTTATTTAGTTACGTGTATTTAGATTTAGTTATATGTTAACTAAGTCCATAAAGTCTAGCAATGTCCGAGAAAATGCATGAATATTTGCATTTATCATAATCTGTATCATCTCGTCGCGTTACGATGAAACTAGTTTTTACCGAGCGTTGGTGGTTATCCGGTTAACTTCTTGTGTTGAAATTGTTCCAATATGCTTGGAACGTTAAACCGATGGCATTATTTTGTGTTCGATGTGAATAATGGATAGAAACTTATTTTTGGATAAGTATGTATTGTAAGTATTCAATAAATCGCACAAGTATTGCTTTAGTCTATTTTTAATAGGGGTTTCCAAAAAACTCGTAACTCAGAGCTTGCTCCAAGCTCACTCAGATTTAGCTCAGAAAAAACTCGCTCGATATTGCTCAGTATGAAAGTGAGACAGGCTCAGCTTAGTTCAAAAGTGATCCTTGCTCGACTAGCTCGTAGCGAGCCGGATTAGCTCGGTTTGGCTCACTTGGTAGTGCGTCTCAGCTTAGGTCGGAGTATTTTTCATATAATATATTTTATTTGTATATACATTATAATATATTATAAAAATGATTATTATTTACATGTAAGTAAGGCGACCAAAAAGGGGTACAATTTACGTGTGGCTTTTTGGAATATAGGAACTCTTAGTGGTAAATTGCTAAAGCTGGTAATTGTGTTAAAAAACGTAGAGTACATATAGTGTGTCTTCAGGAGACTAGGTGGAAAGGTCATAGGGGGGCGGAATGCAATGGGTATAAATTGTGTTATTCGGGTTCTGATAGTGGAAAGAATGTAGTGGGTTTTCTAGTGACTAGTGAACTGCACAAAAATATAGTGGAAGTGATAAGGTACAATGATAAGATCATGGTGTTGAGATTAGTACTAGGTGAGGAGGTTGTGGCGGTGATTTGCACGTATGCACCTCATGTGGGACTAAGACAACAAGCGAAGAGAGATTTTTGGGATTGCCTAGACATAGTAGTGAGAGCCATACCTAAGGAGGTGAAAATTTTCATAGGAGGTGATTTTAATGGCCACATTAGTAAGGATAATGGTGGTTTTCAGTATGTACCTCGGGGTTTTGGTTTTGGTGATTTGAATAAGCCTGGTAGGGATCTCTTAGAGTTCGCGGTGGCTCATGACTTAGGCATTATAAACTCATTCTTTAGAAAGAAGGAATCAGAGTTGATCACTTTTAGTAGCTGGGGTCATAACACGCAAATAGACTATCTCTTGATGAGACCAGGAGACCGACGTTGGTGGAAGGACTGCCAGGTTATACCAGGGGATACAGCCGTGGCACAGAATCAGTTACTGATAGCAAATATTGGTTTCAGGGAAAGGTTGATCAAGGGGCAACTGAAGGGTCGACCTAGGATTCGATGGGGAAGCCTAAAGCGGGACAAGATTACAGTGTTCAAAGACAAGGTTCTCTCCATGAAAGAGGGTGTTCAGTATGTACATGGGGGTTTTGGTTTTGGTGATTTGAATGAGCATGGTAGGGATCTCTTAGGAGGCAGTTGGCGAAGCCAGTTAGGGCAGTGGAAACCCTCACTTTGGAGGGGGGAGGAGTAGAGGCAGGCCTAAGTTGACATGGGATAAGCAGATTAGGCAAGATCTAGTACAGTTGCACCTCTCTAAGGATATGGTCCAGGATAGGAGTGCGTGGAGGCGTAGGATTAAGGTTAAGGACTTTTAGGTAGCACTATTGTGTCATAACTCTATCTTAGGGACTTAGATTTTTCCTATACTTTAGGGACTTTGCATAGGATTGTCACATTGTATTTTATGTATATTTAGGCCTTTTTATGTTTCTTCTTTTTTACATGTGCACTTCTACCACTTCCTGTTGATAGATTACTGTGTATTGCATTTTCTAGCTTTGTTTTTGTGGCTTGTTGTTTGTCTTGGAGTCGAGGGTCTTTTTGGAAGCAGGCTCTCTATCCTTAGGGATAGGGGTAAGATGTGCCTACATCCGACCTTTCCCAGACCCTACCAATAGCTCTACTATGTGGGATTTACTGGGTATGATTGTTATTGATTTGTATATAGGGCTTGGTTCAAATGAGAACTAGCACGAGTTGCGAGAATCGTGAGAATGTTTTGTTCCTGTGTGAGTTGGGCCAAATTTTTTTTTTGCACAAACGTAAATGAAAATATTATAAGTACATCTGTAAAAAAAGTAAGTCGGTAGTTTTGACTTATGCAATTTTTTTATGCGCTGGCGTAAATTTGCATGAAAATAAATATTTTTTTACGGTTCATGTAAATGTGGGTATGCGGTATTTTTTGAAGGTTTTTTTTGCTAAAACAAGTGATCTTTTTATGACTTTTGAGAAAACAAGTCGGAAAAACCTTTTGGATGGCCTAGTTCTCACGATTTTCACAACTCAAGGTGGTTCTCATTTTAACTCATCCCTATATATATATATATATCTATATATATATATATATATGTCGTGATCAACTTACTGGTTTTGTGGAATGATATCCCATAATATATATACGATATTTTTACATAAAATACAAATTTATTTCTCTGATTATTTGTGTGCCGGTACCGGTTTATACTAGGGACTAGGTCCCGGGAAAATTATTCAGATATGCTTATTTATATGTATGTGTGTTATAACATACATGTATGATTATTCAGATATTTACCCACAATGTGTCGTAACATACAAATAAGCATTTTTTTAAACGATTAATATTTTAAGTCTTAACAAATTGGTGAAAGACATGTGGAGGAAACACATATTTAGAACTTAGTGTCTTATTGTATTAGGACACTTGTAGGAATTATTATCAGACATTTGGATTTGCTAGTTGCACGGAACGCAAAGTTGTGAGTTATATGGCCCCTCTTCTAAACGTTTTAGCTTTTAAATACTCGGGGGAGATACATGCTTGCTTATTTGGTATGATGGTTGGAGAATGAAATCATTAGATCTATTATGTGTGCATAAGTTTATTTAGTTGATCTCAGGAAGTTCTCAGTGCTATTGTTTTAGTAACCATTAGTCACTACGACCACAGAAGAGTCGAATAGATCTATAGGGTTTTGGCAAGCCCCACTCTTGGTCCCATGTGACCTTGTGTGTCACACCCCAACCAATGGCGGAAACATCGGCAGGACGAAATAGATTGCAAGAGACTTCATAACACTACTTGTGATACAAGTTTAGTTACTAGAATAAGTATAAATGTTTTAAACAAATCCACATGCTAATCGTAATCTAAGACTTAACATAACAATACTAGCATGCTACTTAGAATTGTCAACCCAAAGTTTCCCGCTAGTGTAATCTTATTGTAGCAACGATAAGACCGTTTTGTTTAACTTAACATGACCTCGAGAATACGGGCGGTGCGTTAATCCTATAGCGCTATACATGTTAAGGGAGGCTTGTACGAAGTTAATGACAAGTATAAAGCAAATAACTATTCTAGCATGTATGAGTTCTAGTATCACGTATCAAGCATGTATATTGGATTGTTTATTTGTAAGCATGTTTGTAACTATGAGTGCGAGTTTGATATATTATACGTATTGCACCCAAAAGTGTTAAAAATAAAGGGGGGTCATATACACTCACGGTTTTGCTAAGCTTCTCATTAACCGCGAATTGATGAGTTGGTGAGGGTGGAACACCGAAGTTACCCTACATTGGGGAAACGAAGGTGTATGAGTATTCGGAGTTTGTAGGGAGTTTGGATTCGGAATTAAATATAAAAGTATAAGTGCACGAAAATATATATTGTCCAAATACTCATTTGGAAACTAAGTTCTATGTGTTTTCATGGGTCCTAACTTGCCCATTAGAATCACAAACGAGAAGTTTAGAACGAAGATAATATAACCTAAGTTTCCTGACATCTAATCATAATCCGGTTAGTATCAAGAATTCAATTAAATTTATATTTTATATTATAGAGTATAGTCCATCATGTATAATCATATAAATCACGTAAGTCAAGCATGGAGGTAAGATTTACATCTTTGTATGACTCACCAAAGCACAAGTTTATCAACGTAATTGATAAACCGGTTGGTCAAGAAAGAAAAATAAAAATACAACCAACTAGTTCGTCAAGTAGCCAAGTAAGGATAACCGGGGCGTGTCATACCCAACATGGCAAATGTTGGAGGCGAGACGGGGTTATGTACTTTGATTATTGGAAGCTACTTGATGTCACTAGTTGAAAGTGTGAACAAGTGAGGTTTTGTGGAACTAATTATGATAGCCAAAGCTTCCATGGTTCACACACAACTGATACACAAGACTTTCAACATAGAAGGTTAAAGCTTGGATGGTTTTCAATCAGTTAGAACATTTGGATAAAAATTTAAAGTAAGTTTTAAGCTTTTTTCTTGGTGTTAATTAACCACAACACAAACCCACAACTATTAAGTTAGTTGGGAGCTTGGTGGGTACAAGTTTACACCAAGTTTTAACTAATAAAAACAAGATATAAGAATGTAAATTCAAAACAGTAAGTTTGTTACTATCTTAGACCTCAATGTGGTGAGGTTTCACTTTAGTTTGCCAACAAAACTTTTGAAAACCTTACTAGAGGTTATCCAAGAAGTTTTAGAGAAAACAAGAAGAAGAAAAGATAAAACAGTGAGTGAGGGACTCATTGTGAACTTTGAACTTCATTGATGTGCTTGAATAACTTTGAGAGAAATGAGAGTTTGAGGTGAGTGGAAAGGATTTAGAGTGAAAGGATGCTTGTATTTATAGGCTAATGTTAGGATTTAAGCCTTTAATAAAGAGTTGATAGTTATAATAAAGTTGAAAGCAGAACATAAAATATTTAACTGATGCTTCCGCGTAACAGGCTCGGTGTACAGATGGTCCACAGGTTTACCTCTTATATACACAAAGACAAAAGGCTTTCAGTGTCCAGTGGTTCGCGAAAGAGGAGAGGGCAAAGGCCTTTTTGGGTTTTGTTGTTCAGGTGGACACGGGAGCGAAAGCCCACTAAGTGATAAAAGCTACATGCTTTCATGTGGCACCAAGGCCACATTGTGGCATGATGCCACATGATGATGATGATGATGGATGATGACGATGATGACGATGATGATGATGATGATGGTGGCCTCTTGGGTTGTCTTCGTGTGTCTTTGGACCGAAGGTTATGGGTTGGGTTAGTTCGTGCCAGTTTGTTGTATTTAGCCCGTTTCAAATATATTATACTAGAGTGTAAACACGTATATAATAGTTATCAAGCATGTATAAGTTGTGAGTACAAGTATTTCGAGTATTGGTTGCGCGTAGGCAGCCAAGATTGATAACGTATAAGGTATAACCCAAGTTGTTCATTATGATCAAAGCCTTGGATACAATATTGGAAATAAAATATGAACACTGTACGATTATAGTTTCCAAAAATAGAAAGTATGATCTTACTTTCTAAATAAGGAAAGTACAAAAATGCGAACCGTTACATTATGGGAGTGTAATTGTGTCTTGTTAGCTGCACATCACTAGAATTTGGTGGTGTGGTAAGACAAACTTGTCAAGGGGTTGGTTACAAGCTTATGTGGACACATACATTAGTGTTCTAGCTAAATATTAATTTGGTCGGATTTCTATAGATCTATGCATATCGGTTATATCAATTGTTTATAAAGATTCATTTGTGTTATTTATATTTGTGAACTCACCAACAATATATTGACGTTTTTAAGCATGTATTTTATGTCAGTGAGCGACGTCTCACGACGAACATGGAAAGCTTGCATTTTGTCAATACCATTTTGGGGCTTTTCCTTGTATTTTCTACTCTCGTGCGGAATATACTTATCAAATCCTTGTTTTATGAACTATATATCTTTTGTTTAAGCATTTTGTGAAACATGATGTTTTATTTGGGCAATTTATGCCAACTTAAATACTTTGGTTTGTAAACTTTTAAAATATACATGTGGTATCGTTGCATTATTTTAATAACGTCGACGTTTGCTAACCGAATGCTTAAAAACCTTTCATGGTCGTGCCTCGCGTTTCCGCCTTGGGCGGGCACGACATCCCATTCCCATGAAAACTTTCAAAACTAATCTCATACCCGGTCCCACACACAAATACTCGATCCATTACCCGTCCCAAATGTTTTGGATTTCTGGTTTGATTGTCATCCCTACTGTAAAGTGACACGGATAAAAAAAAATATGTGTTAAACAATATCCGATAGTTATATTCAGGTACTACTTATCCTATAGTCAACTATAACCTGTAAAATGTCACTACAAGAAACTGAAGATATGAAATCAATGGTAGAAAGTTACTGTTTGCAGGTGTTGTCGATTCTTGGTGTTGGGAAGGTGAATGAAATGGCATGTTGTCGACTCTTGGTGCTTTCGTAATCAATCGAGCCCTTCAATGGCTGCCCGAAGATCAGATGGTTAAAATGCATCCTTCTAAAGGTAAATGTTTGGTTTGGAGACCATTGCAAAACGGTATACCTTTGAAGTATTGTAGTCCGGTCTATTACTACTCTCTTGAAGTGGAGGGTTTCATCATGTTTTCATGAGGTGCCAAGTTGCAAAAGTGGTGTGGAATAGTATTTTTCAGTTGATCGCATGATTTATTTATGTTTTAGTTACTATTCGATCTGAATTTTCCTTTACCTTTAGAGGCATACAAAGCTTCATTTTCCTGTTTTGGTACCCCGGATGTTGATAAATCGGCCAGTTGTTTGGCGAGTGACTCTTGCCATACAACAAGTTCTCGAATTCTGAAAGTGTAGGCTGTTGGCCAACCCTGAATAGCAGCGACAAACATCTGAAACTCCAGCCTTAACCCATGAATAATTATCCGTTTCATGCTCGCTTCTCCAATTCTCGATTGTTGATCTAGGTCTGCTATCGCTCTACAAAGTGTCTTCACTTTGTGAAAGTACTGTGAGATCAGTATGTCTTTCTGCCTAACCAATAACAACTCATTTTCAAGAGTACCGCAAACTTTTTTTGGTTTTTCAGAATCCTGAAAGTGATCCAACCTCTCCTCTTTGACAATTGTCTTAAACAAAAATATTGTCTTCCGCACTTTTGATAGCACCCCAGTATCGTTTCTTGGTACCTGGGTTTCTAACCAGTTAGTTACTTCCCAAAGATCCTGACCCGAACCAACTTCGCTTTGAACACAGCACAATGAACACACATCTAGAAAACCGGCTCTGATACCACTTGTTAAGTCAAACAAAGTGGAGCCAGTTGTGAGGACAAATCTCGATCGGATGACCACGCTAATTTTCTCCAAAAACTTGAGCGGTTATTTTGATAAAAATGAAATCACATACAGTCGGCAAACAATTTAAACAACCGGTTATCTGGCAATTTGTTCCAATGCCCAGGAAAGATGCTTTTATTTTGACTAGCAAAATTAATTTATTACAAAGGAAACAAACTTGAAATATAAATACTTTTTTACGTAATCTACGTCCAACCACAATTTAAAAGCATAATTTAAATATTAAACTAGATAAAGATAAAGATAAACTTAAATAAATAACACATTATTATCTATTAAGTTCTGCTCCAAGCCACTCCACAAGACTCTGTGTGTGGGGGTGGGGGGTGGGGCGGCGGTTGCCAAGCAACGCTGGCTAAATCACACTAGGCTAGCGCATGGTTATCGACAGCCAATAACGACATATAGCGACAAGCTACCTATATTCTATGTAACGATAGCGAGGAAAAGTGCCCGCTATTTCGTGTTTAGCGAGAAGGTAGTTAAAATTTTGAGAAATAAAAAATAGCTTTTTATAATTTTTATACATATATATAATGTTAATTTTAAACTTTTTATGTATAAATTTATAAACTTAAAGAACAACTGTAAACTACTAAAAATAAAGGGGGTTAAATGTTAAAATACACAAACTAATTTTACATTTTTATGTAAAACTTTACAACTTTTAAGTACTAAATGGAAACTAGTAAAAGATAGAGGGTTAAATGTTAAAATTAAGTTTGTAAAACCCTAAAGCCTAAAGCACGCTAAAAACGCAACCACTCTCTTCTTCATTTTCTTCTTCCTGCTTTCCAGCAGAAGGCATCACCGAAATAGGAATTTTTCGCCGGAAATAGCCGTCGGAGTCCCTACTTGCTCGCTATATGGTAGATATGCACCTTGTAGGGGAGGTTGGCCGCCATGCCACGCTATTCGCTACAGCGTCCGATACGGACGCTATTGATAACTATGGGTTAGCGTTGGCCATGGCGATACCCCGCTGGCGTGGGTATTGAGCCTGACGTGGGGAGGGGGAAGGTGACTTGGCTGGCTTTGATTGGATGATCCAATACAGCCGTTGTGGCTAACCGTTACCAAAAGGCTACTTTTATTAAAAAAAATTATATATTAAACAATATAAATACCCACCTATTTTTTACCATTTCTCTACTTCTTCTATCACTATATTTTTTATAAAATCAACCCACTTAATCCTCTACAATGCAACCTTTTAACCGAAGTTACGACCCAAACAACCCCTTTTGATACCAAGAGAACTCGAACCCTAGCCCGCCACAAAACCGTCCACGACCAAACCCGATCCAAATACCACTTACACGCGGTCATCCACAACAACGGCCACACGGTTTAGTATACTCACCGTATCCCGATCTAGCCGGAATCGCATCGTATTTAGGAAACCTTGTATACACGAACTTTCCATACGACGATTCATCTATTCCAGTTAACCTTTCCCAAACCGATTCCGTGCCCGAAACACAACCGCAAGACGTTGATGGTTCGTCATCCAAACCGGCCAAAAAAAGAAGACACAAGAAAGAAACGGATGAAGAGAAAGCAATAACGGCCGCTCAATGAACACAATTAAAGTGGACGGTTCAAGAAAAAACTACTATGACAAAATACTATATCGACGAACGCAAAATCCGATTCATGGTTTTTTTTATGTAACATATTTAATGTTTACAACATTATTGTTTTAAGTTTTATTATAATTTTTTTAAATGTCTTAAATATATTTGGAATAGGGAATTCATGACATAAAAAAGATTTTTGGGATTCTATATAGAAAACATTTCATATGCAAATGCAAACGACAGAGGTGTATCTTGAAATGATAGCCTCTCGTCCAAGTGGGGTGATATAAATACACAAGTTGTAACACCCCAAAAACGGGTTTGGTAATCAAACCACGTTAATATTAAAAGGCGGGTAAAGTAATGTTAGTGATAAAAGTTAACCCGTAAACAAAATAACTAGGAACAAATTAACCTAGTTAGTAACATGTAAATAAGCGATAAAACAATGAGTTGTAGCCTTATCTAATCAAAACTGAACTTGAAGGACCAAAGCTGCCAAAAAGGGAACTTGTGTTTTAAAACACAAGAATTAAAACATAAAACACATAGTGAGTGTGTGTTGGTCGATCATCAGGAGGTAGAGACAAGGGGAAACCCTAGTTCATCCAAGAATCATCAAATTGAATGTGAAATTGGAGGTCAAACTTGTGCATGAACATGCATTATCGTTCACCTAAACTAGGGGATCGTAAGGTATGTTTAAAAACCTAAATTGGTGAAAGTCATGATTTGAGACAAGTAGAATACTTGCAATTTGGTTGTTGGATTATGATCCAAAGATGAAATTAAGTGTATATGTATGCTTGATTTTGTTAGACATAAAGAGATTATGAAATATTTGATGTAAGATTTCTTGTAAGTGAGTAACAAGTAGATTATGAAGTGGGTTTTGATTGTATGATGAAATTGATGATATATGAGTGTTCATGATCATCATACTTGTATGTATGTGTAAGATACTTGAAAAATTAAAGATTCGAGTAAGTGTTCATACACGACTTGAAATGGGTTTTGTATGATATGATGAAATTAATGCTATGTTAACGTTAATAAACGTTTGAGATCATGTTGTCTACTAGTTTGTATGTAGAACTTGATTATATTAGGTATTTGGATGAATCTCTAGGAATATTATGAAATGGGTTTTACATAAAAATGAAAACCCTTAGTTTTAGCATAATGAATGGATAAATTAGTATTGATAAATGAAAGCTAAGTTAACTTAATGTTAATAATCGCTCAAGCTTGTCAAAGTGAAAGAATTATATGAATTTGGTTTGGGAATTTAGTTAAAGTGGTAGCCTAAAAATAACGTCTACCAGGTACTTGATGAAATGCCTAAGTGAGTTCATTGAACCTATTTGTGCATTTGTATATGTTAATAGGTAGTTGACTTTAAAAAGTCAAGCTGACCTATAATAAGATCAAATGGTAATTTGATATAACATGCATAAGGTGGGATAATCGTTTTAAACGATGATTATTCTAACCATCTTGCGAATGACAAATGATAGTTTCACGCTTGACAATCTTGGTGGAAAAGCGAATGACAAATGATAGTTTGACGCTTGACAATCTTGGGAAGAAGCAGGTCAAACGAATCAAGTACGTAGGAAAAAGCATAATCGGATGCAAGGTAAGTAAAACTTACACTCTTCTGGTAGAACACCTACTTGTTGTATTGGTTATGAACAAGGAAAATTAGTAATTGGAATATGATGTTCCGACGCGAGGTGATACGGGTCGGAACAAGTGAAAATGGTAAGATACCATATTTGATGGTAAAGGGGGTAAAACGGTAATTCGATCAAGTGATGACGAATAAACAAGGAGTTTTGAAACGTTATCTTATGGTGTAAACCATAATGAGTAACAAGAGTAAAATGATAATTTTGGTCACGAGTTGATGGATAAATAATAGTTTTGAAAAAGACACTCTATGGCGTAAGCCATGATAGGTCAAAAGAATTAAGAAATAATTTTAAGTAATATGATCGTATAGTATAAACCAAAGCGGGCTACATGGATGATATGGCAAATAAATAGCATCTCACAATAATAAAATGATCATTTAGACCAAACGGGTCAAAAGGTGATGTTATCACCATTTGACGATAATGACTAATGGTCGCTTGTCGAGTTTTGTGATCACATGGAGAATAGTGTATGGCTTGCATCATTATTAATTGGCAATTAATAGTGCAAGGTAGAAAAACGGGTCGACCGAAGTCAGGTATGCGTAGTGGGTCAAACTTTCAATGAGAACTTAAGATCTGATGAGAGTTAAACATGTCATGGGTGGACATTGCATTACCTAAAGTAAGGTATATCTAATAATTTGAATTGTAGATATTATGCTCTTAGGAACATAATGATTTTTAAATAGAACATAAATTAAAGGTGCTTACTTGGTCAAAATATGCTTTTAAAAGTCATTCGTCGTAGAAAGGACTAAAGTTGACCAAAAGGCCCTCTAATTTGCAAATCGGGCAAACGACCCTTAAGGATAGTTTGAAAATGAGTTTTATAATTGAGTAAATCCTTGCGGTAGTGTAAAAGTGAAAGGTATAAGCCTTTTTAGTCGAATGACTCTTAATGGGTCTTTTTCGTAAATTGTCAAACCAAATGGTAGAATTTAGAATATATGATTTTACTACAACAAATCCACCACAAATATAGTTGTGTGGAAGATAAAAAAGAAGTCTTAATGTGGAAATAGGAGGTAAGAAAAGAAGGAGCGATATTTAAGCTTAAGTGCTTAAATCACTTAACGGGTCAAAATGAATATTCGCATAAATCGGGTAATGCTTGCGTAATTGATAAAACTTATGAATCCGAGTTAAGAATTTCTTGTTAAATGTGTAGGTAAACATTTTACGGACATTTAGAAACAAGTTTCAAGTGAAACGGATGAAAATTGAATAAGTTACGAAAGTTTTCGTAACAAAAACGCCAAACTTAGGAAATTCTGCAGCAACCCACCGTAAGCTACGATGGCCTGGCGTAGCTTACGGTGGGCACCTTCTGATGGAGACAGAACCCACATGTCGTAACCTATGGTAAAGAGCCATAGCCTACGGCGGGTGTTTGACAAAATTGTTGTTTTATATTGTTTTTGATACTCGGGTACGATTTGTTAAGTTATAAGCTCCTATAACTAACGTATTTCATGGTTTTTGAAATATAGGGATTGGATTTTGAATTATCGGATGACAATCAAGCTCTACGAAGAACCGAACACGATCAAAGACGAAGCTTCCGCATTTCGATTAAATAATTTATCGAATCAAACTATGTTAATATGTTAAAACATTTTGAAATAATTGTGAATTTTAAATTAACCTGATCATTATGTATTTGCATTATTCTTATATTAATGCAAAATCTTTTATAAAAGTTATGTTTTAGGAATTGGGTCTTACACAGGTTCACTGCATTCAACGCATGTTTCCATAAGGCGAAGAACACGCCAAGGAGCAGTGAAACCGAGGCCGACTTTATCAAGAATGTCATGCTAGCATACAGAGAGAACAAGCGGAACGAGTTCAAGTACATGCATTGTTGGGATGGATGTAGGTACACTTCTAAATGGGCGAGAGTCCTTCCTACTAGCGAGTCAACTTCATCCAAAAGGGCAAGAACACCCTCGTCCCAAGCTCAGTCTGATGATCGTGATCAAGAGTTTGATCTTAATTTGGATGATTTTGATGATTCTCCTTTTCGTCCACTCGTTAGAGACACATCAAAAAAGCAAATGCAAAGAGCAAGATCGGGTTCAGCCTCAGGTTCGGCCCCTAGTTCGGCCTCGGGTAAAGGATTGTACACCGACCAGTTGGAAGATCTTGGGATGAAAATCGATACATTTAATTTCCTCCAACAACAAAGGATTAAGATGAGGAAAAATATCCAAGCGTCGTTCGATAAAAAGATATATCTAAAACAAAAACGCGAAGATATGAAATTTCTCGCCATAACGTTGATCACCTTACCGGCTAAGAATTGGCAATGACATTGGAAATGAAACAAGAAATCTTGAGAAAAATATAACATGGAAAAATCATGAAGCTTTTAATTTTTTTTATTTTATGTAGCTTTTTTTTTAATTTTATGTAATTTTTTTAGTTTTACTTGTAGTTTTAAAAAATATTATATGCAATCTTCTATTTGAATTAGTATGTTATTTTAATTAATGAAATTTTAAATAGTTTAAACAAAAAAAAGTCAAAATCCACATGGCTGGCCACGCTAGCCGAAGCCACGCCACACCGCACCTCTTGTTTTTTTAAAATTACCTTATGGACCTCCACAACTCATAGTCTAAGAATTACCGCACTTAATGAACCATAATATTGTTTCATTCATCAATCCGAACAAAATAAACATGCATGTAAGTATCTATTTGAATAAGGGTACTCACTAAATAAATAAAAGATGAAGATACTATATATCTAATGCAAGCAACCAGGTTTGAATATTGGACACTCCACACTCTAGTGACAAGGTTTTATCATATCATTTATCAAATGAAAATGTATGTATTAAAAGGTTACAATGAACTAAATGGCAAGAATGGTAAGCTTTCATAGCCGCCCATTATTTACTTATTTTGAAGCTTTAAAACATGTAATTAATAACCAATTCAATATATGTATAAAAAAATATAACTATATGCATATCTGAAGAGTGAATTAAAGGCCACTGGTCCAAGGCACCCCTGTTCCCGGCAACCATGATCCACCAGCAATGAAGCTCCCCGGAGTGAACTTTGCAGCCTCGGACGCGCTAGTGATCACACGGTAACCTTTCCATTTAACCCGATTCGCAGTCAATGAACCTGGGCCCTTGTTCATGTACTCGCCATAATACAAAGTGTCAAGCGCGAAATTACCGCTCCATGGCATCCAACCGGCCGAGTTCACAATACCATCGAGGTACGTTTTGATAAAAACGGTCCTCGAGTATTGCTTCCACGGCCTTCCGAGATATGTTTTAACGCCATTTAGGCTCGAGGCGGCCGTGACCCGACAATTATGGATCGAGATTCCAGTGTTTTGGTTCGGGTCGGTTCGTCCTTGTGCGGTCAACGTGATGGTCTTGTTTGGAGGATCACGGGCGTAAATGTTGCAGTTTTGAAGTACTGCTGCTGCATTGCCGAAAATGAAATCAACTGTGCCGTATATGTTACATTCTCTATAGAATTGTCGGTTCGAGAGAACGTAGAGCGTGTCTTGGTACCCTTCGAAGCTGCATTTGTAGAAAACCGAGAGGTCAGAATCACTTCGCAGGGCCACGGCTTGGTGGTTTTGTGGCCCCGCGGTGTTTCTAACCGTGAAACCGCCTCCAATGAATCTGTCTCCATTTACCCCTGAATTCATGATAAAGGGTTAATACAATTTTAACTAGCGGCGGAACCAGGACATTTTTGTTGTGTCATTCTATTCAGGTTAAAATTAGTGGGTACTACTTATATTTTTTGTTAAACTACTTATATTTTATATATAAATAGCCAAACGTCAGTATCCTGACACCAATGGTTATAACCCCTAATTTATGTGGAGCTTACCCATGGTGGCTGACCCAAAAGTTGTAGAACCTGAACCTCGAACACTTCTACTGCCAGTTATGATTGTTTTCCCTATTCCATCCCCAATCAACATTATGTTATTATGTTCAATCTCAATGTACTCCTTGTAAGTGCCTGCCTTCACATATATCACATACCGCCCTCCACTCGATTTTGCGGCAGCAACTGCGGCTCCGATAGTCGTATAGTCACCTGAACCGTCTTGAGCTACGACCACATTAGCCTGAGAAGCGGGATTGGAAGATTGTAATAGCTTCCTATCACCAGGACTTACCCAAGTAGGGAACCCCTTTCTGTAACGTGGCTCGTAATCCGATGATTTGTTTCCTTTGTTCATTGCTAATGTATTGCTGATTAAGGAGGATACATTGTTGTTCATCAGTGGCAACAAGTAGTCACCAACCCCTAGCTCCTCGAACCCGCTCTTACACGTCTCAAGGTTCGTGAGAGCCGTGCTTAGCCAAGTTTGCATTTCAACCTTGCTACAGCTGTGAGTAGGATCAATAGTCATGTTGATCCTCTTGACAGTGTTTTCATAAAGCCGGAGACAATCACTCCATGCGGTCTTTTCAAGATGGTTATGGCACTTTGCCCCAAGCCCTCGAGTGTTTGACTCGGCATCTGTCGCTCGCTCTAGTATAACTTTCAACAACGCTTTGATGAAGTCATGTTTGTGCCTTATTGGGCCGTAATTTGTCTTACTAGACAAGACGTGCTCACAGGGTTCCGGATGAGGTGTTTGGTTACACCATGACCGAATCTCGGATATTGGATAACCATACACCCCAGAAGAAACAAGAAAAAACACAAAACAAATGAGAGTTGATAAAAATGGATGTATTGTCATCTTAACAAAGCAAATTGTGAAGAGACTAAGAGGTTTAGAATTAGTGTTTGTTGTGGAGAGACTTTATGCACAAAGTTGATTTATATAGAAGTTGAATGAATCTAAACAAGGGGTGCCCCTCACATATAACAATTGCTAGTCTTATTCAACCATAAAAATCATGCACGTTAATATAGTGGTGACTGAATAAAATAATAGAGTTCCCAATATAAAATAATTTCAAGCAAATTTTGTAAAAATCAAAAACTAAAATATGTATATAAGTAAAATTATCATTTTGGCCACTTATCTAATAAAGTATATAGCATGTTGGCTAACGAAAATAACATGCATAGCCTTTGCTTACGCATTGTATTGACAAGAAACCAAGAAGAAATATGCTTTTACAAGATAAGAGTAACGTTACATGATTTTAGTAAACATTAGCTTACTTATCCTTGTGTCTTCTTTAGACAATTAAATATTTTTAGTGAATAAAAAACGTGACATGTCATGTGTTAGAATAGTTTATAAAGGCTAATCATGAAAAAAAATAACAATTGAAAACTAAATCATGAAAAAAATAACAATCGGAAAAAGAGTCGAAATAGCCTGAAAACATGATTTGACGTAGATGTGTCAAATTTTACTTGGTGTTAATATTCACTGATCTCTCTCCTTCATCTTTCTCTCTACATACATACATATGTATATACATATATAGAGAGAGAGAGATAGAGTGATAAAGAATATGAGAATAAAATATAGGGTATGAGAATATTAAGAGCCTTTAAATATGTGGAAAGATTAAACAACATGCATGTATGGAATTTTTTTGTCCGAATATTATTTTCTTAAAATAATCCCCTAGAAGCTCGAGATTGGCATAAGTATTTTTTAACGGTTAATTTTATTTACAGGACCATCCACATAAAAAGGCGAGGCAACCAAATAACAAGGGAAACAAATTACACAATATCAAATTTACATCATTTATCCTAATTTATGGCGTTCTTTTTCAGCCTATCTCTTGTACCAAGGAAACCCGTAGGATTTGACTTCTTGCATATATCGTCAACCTTAGCTTGTTGACTAGAAAAAAATTAATTTGTTTCTAGCCTTGCACCATTTATCTTAACTTATGGCGTTCTTTTTCAACCTACTCTTATACCAGGGAAACCCGTAAAATTTGACTTCTTGCATATATCGTTAACCTTAGCTTGTTTACTAGAAAAAAATTAATTTGTTTCTAGCCTTACACATGCACCAATACTCCAGAATCACAATTTATCATGAAACGCTTCAACAACCTCCACTCTATCCCCCATTTGCGAATACAAATTGATTTAACATTATTTACATTACAAACTCAATAAAAAATTTTTAAAAAAAAATAACTTGACGGTAGAGCGTTATATATCTGCCCACGCAAGGTCTCGTAATATAGCCTTTTTGCATGGCCATTCCCTTTTATTCAAATTAAGGGTGTGGTGGATATGTAGTTAAAGCTGATAGAGAATATTTTTACGATACTCAACAATTGATTTTCAATACGATACTCATTTCAATTGTATAATTGATATGAATACGCAACAATTTCTTTTTAACTTTTACTGGGTTAATAAACAATAACAAAATGGTTTACACATAGGTGCATTTGGTTCGTGGAATTTAACGAAATTTAATGAAACTAGAATCTGAATTTCATTTTTAACAGTGGTGGAACTAGCCCATTAAATCAAGGGTATCCTTAAAAAATATTACCGTGCAATCATACAATATTAAAAAAACGATTATAAATAAATAAAATAAAACAAATACCTAATAAATTTGTCCTCTTCTTTTTTTATAGTTTGAAATCGTTCCATACATCGCCATCTTTTACTTTATGAATATCTTTTTAGACCGCACAAGCCATGGCATTGTTCAAATGGATTATTTTATTATTTGGGCTTTATTAGTTATTATGATTTGGGCTTAATTATCATAAAACTAAATATTTGGGTTTAGTTACTAAACACGTTTTAGGCTTAATGAATAATATTAAGTTTCATAATTTTCTCTTAGGGATATCTTTACATATGTTTAGGGTATCTTATGTATAAAACCTAAAAAAATTACACTGAGAATACGGGGTTGAGCCGTAGCCCATGCTACGACTAATTCTACATTGTTTCCACCCCTGATTTCTAATATTTTTGGTTCAAAAAATTTACAACCCGAGTTCCAAGACTAATTTGTTTGGTTTAGTTAACTCCAATTCTTTCAAATAAAAAAACTAAACATCCGTACACAAATTCCAAATTGGAAAATACTTCGTCTATTACACAAAGCAATCTATTCTCGCAAAACAATTTCATCCCCCTCCCTATTTTTTTATTCCATTCTCTCTTTCACACTTCACCAACAACACGCCATCACTCGTCAACGCCACCCACTACCGTCACCACCACCCACCGTCGTCGTCGACTCTGCCACCACAATAACCACCCCCACCCACCCACACACCACCACCACAACTCACCACTGCCACCCACCGCCGCTACCACAACCTCTACCACCAGCCACCATCGTCGTTGCCACTACCACCCATCACTACTCACACTGTCACACACCACCGATTTTATTCCTTCGTCTCTTCTTGCCTACCCAACAAAACCAGGTAACAATTCATTTTCATTCCCACATGGTAACCAAACAAGACATGGAATGGTAATGATATATTCCATTAACTCGTTCATTCCATTCTTTTATCCATTACATTACCTTATACCAAACAAAGAGTCCATAATCGTTTTCTTTTTTACAATACCATGTATCTTTTGCATTAAAAGTTGGTAGCTAAGTAAAATTACGGTTAAATCAAGTCATTTAACAACATAATCAATAAAGTTAGTTCCAGAGACTGAAATGATAAGAAACTAAAACCACAAAAGGATCGTACGCAAAATAATGTATAGATACAAAAACTAAGATTTTAGACAAACCGTATACAAGTAAAAAAGTTTTGAACGATCAACAAAATTGTGATCACCCGAGTAAACCCAAATCACAAAAGGTTACCCATGCCCGCAGACGCAAACCACGCTGGTGACTTTGTCTACAACCATTCTAGAAAAAAACTGAAGGGGTGGAAAACTGTCACACCGCTCATATGCGGAAGCACGCGGTGTGATCGTGATTGATTCTCATTGCATAGGATATAAGTAAACATACTAAATGAATAAAACAAACTCCAAATGCCATTTCCATAATAGTTTCAAAATGCAATACAAGGTTAAGTATATTGTTTACAAACCATCCAATGAAAATAAGTTTCCTAAACTGTTATACATCAAATACAAGTTTTTAAATTTTAAGGTTTGGACCACTATATCACCGCAAAGAGGCGGTATATAACAGGCAAACCCTCCAAAAGATGGCATGGAGTTTCGACTCTTGCTTTCTTGACATAAAATCCCCACATAGTCCACGGATTTCCTGAAATACATGTAAGTTTAAAGACGTCAACAAAGTTGGTGAATTCATGTAATTGTTTTTGTATCAAATGTATCTTTGAAATGTTAGATATATTTGTATGAAATCCGGTATGTTAAAGCGTCAATGAAATCGTTGATCATTAATGTATAGCTAGGACATTATTATGTGTGTCGATATAGGAAGCAATCCAACCATTGACAAATTTTGTGTCGATTACCCTCGACTGGGATACAAAAGCACTCTTTCGGTTTCGTGGACCAAAAGTAGGGCTCGTCAAAACCCTATAAGATCTACCCCTTTCGTTCCTTGGTCTAAATGTGATTAATGGTGCTTAAGTACAACCCTATTCGCACAAGTTCTATGTTGTTTCATTACCTAGCTTATCATACCGCTTGTACATGTATCTCTCCTGAAAGTTTAAAACTAGAAAGCGTTTAAAAGCGGGGACATGAACTCACTGAATGTGTTCCGTAAGCATACTAAAATCACAGGTGGTCTTCTTGTCTCGCAACGTAAACTACAAGTGTCCTAAATTCCATTAGACACTTAGGTCTATGTATAATCTATGTACAAGCCTTCCATCTTGAATGTGTATTAGGACTTGTGTTAAGTTGTATGGAATTATTGTTTATTGAACTATGTTTTAGATGGATAAATTTCTAAGTTGTTAATATATGTTTTATAAAGTATATAATTTTGTATATTCGTGTGTTGTATGAACGGACCTAGCCCTCTTGTGACTTCGTGCCTCGCACGAGTGATATGTACATGTCCGCGACTTGTGTAAGGCCGAGCCTCGCAGTAGTCGGGTCTCACACGTTTGATTTGATGGCGTCGTTAGTGAATATATTTTATCTTCCTAAAATATATATTATTGTTTAATGTGATCTTTCATCACCTTCTAAGTGTATGTGTATATATATTTTCAAATATATAATCCAAGTTTGATGGGTGTTAAAAATAATATATTTTTAACTTGTTCTTACATACGTAAACTTATACTATTTTATGTCTCATTGCCTTTGTGTACCCTTGACCAAGTCAAAGTAGATCTATAATTAGATTTATTTCTCAAAATAAATATGTATGATTTCAATAAATAATATTTTTAATATTATTTTGGTATAAGTATACTTGTGTGAATATTTGAATATCTTGTAATTACTAAGTGTATACTTAGACAAGTATGCATGTATTTAGGTATAAATACCCATGTATTTTGTATTTCGTGACTAAAATCATTTCTTATGATTTATATGTTTTCTAAAATTATATTTCTAAAAAATAATATATTTTTAAGATTTGTTTGTGATATTATATATATATATATATATATATATATATATATGTCCAAACATTTTGTCCAAAGTCCATATGTCTATAATTTGATAAGTGAATATGTAAATATATATATGTATTCTTTGTATTTCTGTACATACACCCATATATGGGTAAGTATGTGCATTTTATACTTAATTATTTTCAAATATATTTTGGGCGTATTTTTGTACTTGTATTTCTTGTGAGTACTTAGTGAAATATGAATCCCTACATGCACACTAAATATATAATACACATAATATACAAATAAGCACATAGTTTTGGATGACAACTAAATATATATAATTTGTCCTAATTATATATATATTTATATCAATTTTATCTTTAAGAAAACTCTATTTTCTTAACTTATATTTTTGCATAAATATTTGGGAAAATTATGTTTAACATATTTAAACATTTAACTAGTAAAATATTGTTAAAAATATATTTTTTTAGAGTAAACTACCATTTTGGTCCCTGAAGTTCGGCCATTTTTGCCACTTTAGTCCAAATCTCAAACTTTTTGCATTTAGAGCCCTGTAGTTTCGTTTTTATTGCCATTTTGGTCCAAAATGAAATCAAGTCAGATTTCTCAAAAAAAACTGCTATTTTGTCCTCTTCACACTCTCTCACACACACAAACACACATACTCGCCCTCTCTCTCTCCTTTCTGCCGTCAGAGTGTCACACCCCGACCCGCAGTGGAATAAGAGTCGGGGCTTAATTGGGTTATCACCAAAGCTCATGACATTTACTAATATGTTTCATATTTAATAAAGTCAAAGTTACATTTCCAAATATCCAAACATGTTCATACAATACAAAGAAAATAAACCAATCATAACAATCCCAACTCTAAATCATTTTATTCTTCTAGTCCAATCCTATGTGTTCCTAGTTGCTGCTGATTCACCTGTATCGTGTGTAAAAACGGGGGGTTTTGGGTCAACATAAGTTGGCGAGTGAACCTTATTAGATAAACATTTATTAATGAATTACTTGTTAGTTTATCAATGAAAATTTGTGCATAATCATAAATGAGCAAATGTAAATAATCAAGCAGTGGCAAATAGCAATCACAACTATAACATACAATATCATATGATAGCATACATGAACATACCAACATCATACAATAAATAACATAATTGAAACTGTGCGATCAAGGCTCAATAAAACGGAGCCGATCGTATTGCATGTACTGAAAATGTAAATTGTCTGTGCGATCAAGGCTCAATCAAACGGAGCCGATCGTATGTGGGCATGCCAGGTTCAACCTCATAATGAAATGGGGAACATGCTCAACGCTCATAATGTAATGGGGAGCGGCGGCCTATGAAATTGCATGTACTGAAAATAATAAATTGCATCCAACAATAACTACACAACAGTTGAAACAAACTGAATACACATGTTCATGATATAATGTATGCACAATGGTTTAATTATAATATATATATAACAAGACACATGATACACCCCAAAACGTGATTAAAACGGGGAATTTGTAAAGATTCACTCACATTGGGTGCGTTGGATTGGAGATGGTGAGATGCGCACGAATTAGATGAGCGGAACAACGAGAAATACTAACCTAAATAATAACGGAAAAATATATTAAATGGGTGGATTTAATTAAGGATTTTAATGAAATTTTTAGATATATTTTTGTGAGTTCAAGGCTATTTTCTATCTTTAAAAATGTTATTTTTAAGTATTGTTAATTGATTTTTAAATTAAATTAAATAAATAAAAATATAAAAAAATTGTTTATTTAGCGTTGACCGTTGACCTGTTGACCTGTTGACCGGTTCGGTCAGCGAATTAGTTTGCACCGGGTGAGGCTCGAACCCGAGACCTCCCGTACGCGTGCACGCAGCTCTACCAACTGAGCTACGTGTCTAACCCGAGATAATCTTGTTTTTAATTATATTTATATACTTATTCAGTTTAACCGAAATTCTTTTAATTGCAAAAACATTTTAATTCAACAAACCGGTGCCTGTGATGGGTTTCGAACTCGCGACGTGTGACTTAGTGTTGCACACAGTCCACCGCTGGACTGAGTGACTAACCTGGTTATTATCTCAGTTTTTATTATACTTAACAACTAACTGAGTTAACCCGGTTTAGTTTTTAAACAAAAAGGCATTTTTATACATAAGGAGTGCGTGTAGCAGGGATCGAACTCGGGACATGCGTGTGTATTTTGCACACAGTCCACCGCTGGACTGTGTGTCTAACCCGTTTAAAATACCAATTTTAATTATACTTATAGTATTGTCAAAGTTCATCTTCTTCACTGGATTTTTACCGACAGCAGTTTACATCCTTAAAACTTGTTAATTCGATTGCTAAGCATTACACAAACTGATAAGAGATAGCAGGGATGACAATTAGAGGAAAAACATACCGGTGAACGATTGGTTACAGAGTTCCGGCAGGCGTCGGTCTCTGTTTTTGTGCACCTCAACTGAACAGACGATTAGCCGTTTTTGATTAGTCAATTGTGGAATTGGAGTGGTAAACAAACGTTAACGATGTGGTTGAAGGTCCTTACCGTTTCATAGACGAAGATAACGATTTCCAGAAACTTTCCGGCGAACTGGAATTATCTGGTATCGGTGTCTGAATTCAATTTCAATTGGAAGGTTTAAGTTAGAAATAGCTTAATAATCGTTGAACTACAATGATATTGAAAGATTTACCGTTTGAGGATGAATACGGTTTTCCGGCGACTTTTGCAGAAAATTCCGGCGAGTTGATTTAGACGTTCTGACGGTCTGAAAATGTGACGAAAGTGAAATGGGATGTTTGTATGATATTTCTGAGTCGCGAGAGTGGTCTGAAGTTGAAGTAATCTGACTTGATGATTTTTCGGTTATAAAAACCGATAATGATGAGACTTTATGTTTAATCAATTCTGACTTGATTAAAAATCGTCGGTGCATCGGTTATAAACTGAATGTGCGAGTAAACAAGCGAATTGACGATTGATTTGCCGATTACCGTTTTTCAGTTGGCGCAACCGGTTTAACCGGGTTTGTGTATAAATCTCATTTGTTTCCTAGAGATAACAGAAAAAACAATGTGGCGGAGTGATCGTGTGAGTGTGTGTTAAGTCGCTGAAGTTGATTCTGGCTGACCCGGGTTCGAGTCCCGGCAGCATCATATTTTTTTTATTTATTTTGTTTTAACCTTTTATCAAATATACTTTTTATAGTTTAGTTTATCTATTGGTTATGTATCATTTTAAGTCAAAATAATCATAAATATTCAACGTGATTTTTATAACTTGATATTCGATTACAAAACGGAGCGGGTTTTGGAAACCCGTTTTTGAGAAATGTTACAGTATCCCCTACTTTTAGGAATTTCGTCCCGAAATTTAAGTAGTTGAAGTAGTAGGAAAAAGATGCGGGTATTTTTCGCGCATTGAGTCTTCACGTTCCCAAGTAAACTCAGGTCCCCGTTTCGACTCCCTGCGTACCCTAACAATTGAAATGCGACTTCGTCGTAGACGTTTCTCTCCGAAGTCCATGATCTCTACAGGTCTTTCAATAAAATGCATAGATTCATCAATCTGAATATCTTCCAGCGGAATGTGGAGGTTCTCATCAGCGAGGCACTTCTTTAAGTTCGACACGTGGAATGTGGGATGAATCCTGTCGAGTTCTTCTGTTAGATCAAGCTTGTATGCTACAGGACCTACTCTTTCGAGTATCTTGAAAGGTCCTACGTAACGTGGTGCTAGCTTGCCCTTTTGACCAAAACGAACTACTCCCTTCCACGGTGATACTTTTAAAAGTACATGATCACCAATGTTAAACTCTAAGGGCTTCCGTCGTTTATCTGCATAACTCTTTTGACGACATTGAGCCGCTAAAAGATTGTTTCGAATTTGATGGATCTTGGCTGAGGTTTCTTGGATCAATTCTGGACCAGTACTTTGAGCTTCCCCAAATTCGTGCCTACATACAGGAGATCGGCACTTACGACCATATAAGGCTTCAAAAGGTGCCACGCCGATGCTTGAATGATAGCTGTTGTTGCACGAAAATTCAACTAATGGGAGATGAGCGTCCCAATTTCCCTTGAAATCTATGACACATGCTCGAAGCATATCTTCAAGAGTTTGTATGGTGCGTTCAGATTGACCATCAGTTTGAGGGTGATAGGCGGTACTGAGATCTAATCGTGTGCCCATGGCGGCTTGTACTGCTTGCCATGTTCGTGAAGTGAAACGACCACCACGATCAGAAATAATGCTTAACGGTACACCATATCAGCATACGATTTTGCTGATACAAATACGAGCTAGCTTTCCGCTTCTTGAAATCTTCGCGAATAGGAATAAAGTGAGCTGATTTTGTAAGTCGATCAGTTACTATCCATATAGTGTCATACCCACCAGAAGTGCGAGGTAACCTGGTAATGAAATCCATGGTTATATTTTTTCCACTTCCATATAGGTATTTCCGGTTGGATCAGAAGTCCTAAGGGTCTGTGATGTTCAGCTTTTATTTTGGAACATGAAAAGCACTTGGAAACAAAATCAACAATATCCTATTTCATTCCAGGCCACCAGTAGGTGTATCAAAGGTCTTGATACATCTTGTCGGCTCCTGGGTGTATAGAATATCGTGTTTTGTGCGCCTCATTCATAAGAAAAAAATCACGAAGGTTATTGTGGTCAGGAATCCATATGCGATCTAGACAGTATAGAATACCGTCGGATTTAGTTTCAATTTTAAGTTCAGCTCTACGAGACAGCTCCTTGCGTACGTCTCCTTTCTGTTACTGAAACATGCTTCTCGGATTTTGATCTTTGATTGCTTACGATTTTATGTATAATTGTTTTGAGGGAACTGATACATTTGTAATGATATGGTATGTATCATAACCAAAAACTTCAACCATGTCGATATTTAAACCTACACGGAACTTTTCATAACCTCCTGATAATGCTTTTGATTCTTTGCCAAGAATACTTATATATAGGAAGTACCAGCGGCGTATCCACCATATCCTTGTCAAATTTTCATTGGCTTTATCAGTAAATCATGATCAATTCTATGTGACTCTAAAACATAAACAACACAACAAACAAAACTTGAGTCTCAATTCTGAAATGATACATGACTAAATGTTGACAGTACCTCTCTCGTTGGTTTTGATGAAGGGGTCAGTCTATGTAAAAGTGTGACACAACCCAACTTCTTTAAATGATGAGATTGAGATACGTCGAGATGTATGATGATATAAATGTTAAATCAATGAGTATAGAACAAAACTGTAATATCAAATCGCATTAAAATTCTTGGATACATAATTTCCAAATTTTACAACTGGAATACGGAAAGATGGAGATAACATAAAGAAAAACATTAAAACTAGACGATTAGAGTTGAGTCTTGATTCTTGGCGAGGAGAAATTAGTTGGGTGATTCGTTTGGGCCGTTATTATTTTCAACAGTATTGGTGTTGATGTTATAAGCTCTTCCTCTTGCAGGTGGTGGAGCTTGGTTAGCTTGATTCACCGGATTTGCTTGAGCTTGGGCATGAATGATGTTCACCAAACGTGGACAAGTGTTTCTAAAATGGCTTGGATCTCCACAATTGTAGCAAGCCCGCATAGGTTGTACCATGGGATAGTTGGGTTGATAGTATGTTTGGGCTAAATGTTGGGTAGGTGGTAGTAGTAGGGGTTGTTGGGCTTGACCCATTATTTGTTGGTGGGTTTGGGTTGAAGGCTGGTGATGGTTCGTTCGCTGAGGTATGCGACAGGTTTGAACAGTATGACCTGCGCGACCACAGCCGGTGCAATATTGGCAAGGATGATCAGGAGAATGGTGGTATTGGCAACGGTTACATTTTGGTAATGGGCTAGAGTATGGTCTTTTGTATGGTGCAGGTGAAGGGGCGACTTGGGTAATGGGTGCAGCAGGAATAGGGTAATTGGTTTGTGTGACGGCGAAGTTTCTTGTGCTTCGATTCCTTTTACCAGTAAACTTCGAGGAGGAAACAGAATGGTTTGAAGTG
Source organism: Scalesia atractyloides (assembly GCA_947069175.1). Lineage (NCBI taxonomy): Eukaryota > Viridiplantae > Streptophyta > Magnoliopsida > Asterales > Asteraceae > Scalesia > Scalesia atractyloides. The sequence goes on from CAMTDV010000008.1 coordinate 97,388,637, forward strand.
TGAGCCTTAATGGGGGCTTTCTTCTTCTCCTCTTTGAATTTACCGTTTCGAATGCGATTTTCGGTCAGTTCAGTGGCTAGTTCCATAGCAGCTTCAAGTGTTGCTGGTGAAGTGCTGAGAACTGAATCTTGAATTTTCGAGGGAAGACCTCGAATATAATGCTCGACCAAGCGGTAAGTTGAGGTGAACAAGTTAGGGACAATTTGGTTCAATTCCAAGAACCTCTTGTTGTAGATGGTATGATCTCCCTCCTTTTGCTTTAAAGAATGAAATTCGTCCTCCAACTTTTTAATCTCACTCCTAGGACAGAAACGCCTAGTCATGATTTCCCTTAACTCCTCCCAAGTTAAGGCCATTGCATCTTCAGTTCCCCTCTTCCCTTTCTCAGTATTCCACCAAGTGAGAGCTACCCCAAATAGTCTTCCGGTGGCGTATCGAACCTTGCGATCCTCAGGACAATCGCAGTTGAGAAAGGTGTTTTCCATCTCCTCGAACCAATGTAGGAGAGCAGTGATACCCTCGGTCCCTTCAAATTTAGGAGGATCACAAGACTTAAAATGTTTGTAAGAGCACTTGCTGGTAGGAGGGTTGTCGATGTTCTGGTCATGTTGTTGGGGAGGATGAGTAGGATTTGTAGCGAGGGCTTGTTGTACTTGGACCACAATGTCAGGCAGTATCGTGGCCATTTGTTTCGCGATTTGTGTGGCCAAGCGTTCCTGAGACCTTCCTGATCTTTTACCCCTTCGTTGTTGTCTAGACGACATCTACAGGATCGTACATAAGAAGATTGTGAGTTTATGGAGTCTTTTTAGGTGTCATGTGTCTTTAAGAAATTGAAAATAACATAAATATCAATAATGCAACTACATCCATAGGATGTCTTGGGTTTGCTCATGTTGGGCCTCAAATGTCCCCCATACCTCCACCTATATAGTCATGTGGGCCCCCATGGCTATTGGCTTGGTAGGATTCACATTAGTATTGGCAATTTAACACTCGCATCACCCGAATGCAAACCACAAAATATGTTCATGAGATGTTTGGTCGGAACGTGTCCAGGTGTACACAATGACAACTCAAAGTGGGGTTAGCTCACACGACGTTTGGGTATAGCATGCTTTGGCCTAATAGGTACTTCGTACTCTCATCGTTAGTCCCCAGGTAGGCAAACTGGTCCTTTATTTTGGATTTATACGAATGCCAGCCTAGACAGGACGTTCCGACTACCGGTACTGGTACCCTTCCAGTTACTACATGCCCGTCATGAGAAGTCACTTTGATGAGATTTGAAAACACAAAAATCATTGTAAAAACAATCATGATGTGGTGTGTGCTTTCATCGATGTGATATGTTATGAGTATATGATTCATGATAGGCATTATATGATAATACATACTTATGAACATGCTTGCATAATATTGAATGTAACATTTAACATAAAACATATAAACATCATGAAATTTGGCATGTAACACACAAAAATCTTATAATTTCTAATCGACTATAGTATAGGCTCTAAGGGTCTAATAACCTATCCTATATCCCTATAGTCATGGCTCTGATACCAATCTGTCACACCCCGACCCGCAGCGGAATAAGAGTCGGGGCTTAATTGGGTTATCACCAAAGCTCATGACATTTACTAATATGTTTCATATTTAATAAAGTCAAAGTTACATTTCCAAATATCCAAACATGTTCATACAATACAAAGAAAATAAACCAATCATAACAATCCCAACTCTAAATCGTTTTATTCTTCTAGTCCAATCCTATGTGTTCCTAGCTGCTGCTGATTCACCTGTATCATGTGTAAAAATGGGGGTTTTTGGGTCAACATAAGTTGGCGAGTGAACCTTATTAGATAAACATTTATTAATGAATTACTTGTTAGTTTATCAATGAAAAATTGTGCATAATCATAAATGAGCAAATGTAAATAATCAAGCAGTGGCAAATAGCAATCACAACTATAACATACAATATCATATGATAGCATACATGAACATACCAACATCATACAATAAATAACATAATTGAAACTGTGCGATCAAGGCTCAATCAAACGGAGCCGCTCGTATTGCATGTATTGAAAATGTAAATTGTCTGTGCGATCAAGGCTCAATCAAACGGAGCGGAGCCGATCGTATTGCATGTACTGAAAATGTAAATTGTCTGTGCGATCAAGGCTCAATCAAACGGAGCCGATCGTATGTGGGCACGCCAGGTTCAACCTCATAATGAAATGGGGAACATGCTCAACGGCCTATGAAATTGCATGTACTGAAAATAATAAATTGCATCCAACAATAACTACACAACAGTTGAAACAAACTGAATACACATGTTCATGATATGATGTATGCACAATGGTTTAATTATAATATATATATATATAACAAGACACATGATACACCCCAAAACGTGATTAAAACGGGGAATTTGTAAAGATTCACTCACATTGGATGCGTTGGATTGGAGATGGTGAGATGCGCACGAATTAGATGAGCGGAACAACGAGAAATACTAACCTAAATAATAACGGAAAAATATATTAAATGGGTGGATTTTATTAAGGATTTTAATGAAATTTTTAGATATATTTTTGTGAGTTCAAGGCTATTTTCTATCTTTAAAAATGTTATTTTTAAGTATTTTTAATTGATTTTTAAATTAAATTAAATAAATAAAAATATAAAAAAAATTGTTTATTTAGCGTTGACCGTTGACCGTTGACCGTTGACCTGTTGACCTGTTGACCGGTTCGGTCAGCGAATTAGTTTGCGTCGGGTGAGGCTCGAACCCGAGACCTCCCGTACGCGTGCACGCAGTTCTACCAACTGAGCTACGTGTCTAACCCGAGATAATCTTGTTTTTAATTATATTTATATACTTATTCAGTTTAACCGAAATTCTTTTAATTGCAAAAACATTTTAATTCAACAAACCGGTGCCTGTGATGGGTTTCGAACTCGCGACGTGTGACTTAGTGTTGCACACAGTCCACCGCTGGACTGTGTGACTAACCTGGTTATTATCTCAGTTTTTATTATACTTAACAACTATCTGAGTTAACCCGGTTTAGTTTTTAAACAAAAAGACATTTTTATACATAAGGAGTGCGTGTAGCAGGGATCAAACTCGGGACATGCGTGTGTATTTTGCACACAGTCCACCGTTGGACTCTGTGTCTAACCCGTTTAAAATACCAATTTTAATTATACTTATAGTATTGTCAAAGTTCATCTTCTTCACTGGATTTTTACCGACAGCAGTTTACATCCTTAAAACTTGTTAATTCGATTGCTAAGCATTACACAAACTGATAAGAGATAGCAGGGATGACAATTAGAGGAAAAACATACCGGTGAAATAGCTTAATAATCGTTGAACTACAATGATATTGAAAGATTTACCGTTTGAGGATGAATACGGTTTTCCGGCGACTTTTGCTGAAAATTCCGGCGAGTTGATTTAGACGTTCTGACGGTCTGAAAATGTGATGAAAGTGAAATGGGATGTTTGTATGATATTTCTGAGTCACGAGTGGTCTGAAGTTGAAGTAATCTGACTTGATGATTTTTCGGTTATAAAAACCGATAATGATGAGACTTTATGTTTAATCAATTCCGACTTGATTAAAAATCGTCGGTGCATTGGTTATAAACTGAATGTGCGAGTAAACAAGCGAATTGACGATTGATTTGCCGATTACCGTTTTTCAGTTGGCGAAACCGGTTTAACCGGGTTTGTGTATAAATCTCATTTGTTTCCTAGAGATAACAGAAAACACAATGTGGCGGAGTGGTCTTGTGAGTGTGTGTTAAGTCGCTGAAGTTGATTCTGGCTGACCCGGGTTCGAGTCCCGGCAGCATCATATTTTTTTTATTTATTTTGTTTTAACCTTTTATCAAATATACTTTTTATAGTTTAGTTTATCTATTGGTTATGTATCATTTTAAGTCAAAATAATCATAAATATTCAACGTGATTTTTATAACTTTATATTCGATTACAAAACGGAGCGGGTTTTGGAAACCCGTTTTTGACAAATGTTACACAGAGCACCACCACCACCACCTCCTCCCCCTTCAGAGCAAAACCACCCCGTTCTTTCCCTCCTCTTTCTCTCTCTAAAACCCTAGCTTTCACCTCTCTTTCTCTCTCTAAATAATCCACCGCCATTAACGAATCTCCAGCACACACCTCCTTCAACGCTGCCTTCTTCGCCGCCGTAACCGACTGAAACCCTTCACTCTCCAACTTCCCCACTAAATCCACCGAATCAATCTCCGTAAACGGCACACTCTCCAGCAAACAAACCGCTACCATTTCCCTAACCGTAGACAACCCACTAACAGTTTCTGTTACAGGGTGTTCTATTAACGATTCTAGGTGTAGGAGTTTGGTGATTTAGAGGGATGGGGTGATGGGGGAGGATGGGTACAGCATTTGGAGGTGGGGTTAGGGGTGGGGAGGGGGTGAGGGGGGGTTGTTGAAGGAGGAGATGACTTTGAGGTGGAGGCTGAGGGAAGAGGTGAGGTCTGGGATGGTGGATTGGAGTGAGGAGATGAGGTCGAGCTGGGAATGGTGGAGGGTTTGGATGCGGGAGTGGATGTCCGGCGAGTATGTGTTTGTGTGTGCGAGAGAGAGTGAAGAGAGAGAGGATGTGTGTGTGTGTGTGTGTTGGTGATGATCTGTAGATAGAGAGAAGAGAGAGACATTTTTTTTTTGAAAATGACCATTTTGCCTCTGAGGAAAAGGACAAGATAGCAGGGTTTTTTTGAGAAATCTGACCTGATTTCACTTTTGGACCAAAATGGCAATAAAAACGAAACCACAGGGCCCTAGATGCAAAAAGTTTGAGATTTGGATTAAAATGGCAAAAGTGGCCAAACCTCAGGGACCAAAATGGCAGTTTACTCTATTTTTTAAGTGTTAGATTTTTAAGAAAAATCGGCCATAGTTTCCCCTCAATTTAGGGGTTCTCCCATGTTTAAAAACATGTATTTTTATGTTGCAAAACTCAACAAATCAACCAAAAAGTTTAACAAGAACTTTTTATACACAAAACTTTCCAGCATATAAGTATGAACTTGTAACAACATGAAGCGTTTAGATCCATAACCCTTTCCATGTTTATCACCATTTTAACAAGTTTATGTTAACTTTGAAAACATACTTTTTCAAGAACCAGGTTCATCAACAAGGTCATCACATACTTTCACTTGTTACATCTTCTAAAACTCATTTTAGTGACATTTTCAAGCTCATAACATTATGTAGTTGGATCTTGCTAGATCTAACATTTTTATGTTAGATTTATGTTTTTAACATAATGTTAACAAGATCATTTGGTCCATGACAACAATCTTACTACATCTAACACATAATCAACTCAAACATTCAAGTAAACAAGTTAGATTTTTAGTTTTCTTTCATGTTTACCAAGTATTTATGATTAGCTTCAAGATGGTTTTCTTGTATTTTTATAAACAACATGAAATAAGAAGCTTAACAAAGGGTTAGTGGACTTACTACAAGCACTATTGCTAGGGAAGAACACTAAGTGAAGAAGAGAAAAGATGAAGAAGATAATCCTTAAAGGCTTAGATAATAGCTCTATGTTGAGGGTAAAAGCTTTCTTCCAATTGCAAGTCCTTTAATCCATCATGCTACACCTTTGAGTACCCTTGAAATGTCTTGAATTAGCTTGGAAATGGATGGTGGTTTTAGGGTGCTCTTGGCCAAATTCAAGAGAGAGTTGGGAGGTTTTGTGTGTGTTGATAATGGTGTGAGAGATGGTAGGATAAGGTTTATAGACTTAAGGTTTAAACTTATAATCATCTTCCATCCTATTATCCACTAGTTAATTAAATGGCATCTTTGACTCTCATATGACCAATATTGACCAAAGACCAACCCAAGTGGGCCTCGCATCAAGGTGGACAGCCATGGGTCCAAAATGGGTCTTTGGTTTGGTCTAAACTTGGTCAATTTATGTAATATGTATGGTATGATGTATTTTTGTGTCTTAATGATCCTTCCAACATTCTTTCATGTAGTTTATGATATACAACATCATTTTTTGATATAACACTAGTTAACAAGTGCTGAATTTTGCAGACAAATTGTTAGTTACGGTCCAAATCGGACATTTTTAGAGCTAGTGTATTTTTCGGAAGATATTAATGTATATCCTTGTTTTCTCACTTGGGATTTAGTATAACACTGGTGTTGGACTTAATTCTAGGTCCTAAATATGTCGTTTAGTTAATTACCGCAACTGTGCTGACACAACTAGTCTAATTAGTAAGTCTACTAGTTATTTTATTGCACTGCTTAAACTGTTTCGAAATACGACGAATAAAATGAATAACATGCATAATCAAGATGTACTCTGCAAGATTTCTAAATGTATGACATGTAAGCATGTTGTATTGATGTTTAAAACACATAATTGCAGAATATAAATAATTGTTTAACTGTACGGAAATTACCGGAAAGTGCCGTTTGTCACAAAAACTGTAGGAACCGTTCGCGTATAAAATAAATAAAACAATTTTATTACCGAATTACAATACAGAAAATTAAAGAAAGCAATAAATTACAGAACTATTATAACTGAAAGTAAAAGAAATACAAGAAATGAGATGAACACAGGGCCCTTAAAACAAATTACGAGTCTCTACAGAGAACTTGTTTTGTTTCCAATGGTACAACAATCGGAGCAATAGTACTGCCGTATTTGGCTCGAGGACCCAAATAATACCCTGAAAAGAGTACAGAAAAGATCAAAAGTATGCAGACAATTTTGTGCATTAGCTGTTGGTTTTTCCAGGTAACCTCTACAGTAGATATGCTCCTGTAGGGTGGGAATTGGCTACAAAGTCAATTTCCCTACAAAGTGTAAAAAGTTATAAAGCATCATAATGTCAACCATGAAACACACTCAAAACCCACAAATAACAAAGTGAAGATTACTAAAACGCCATATTTGTGGGTTTTGTGTTCTATTTTGGATAATAAGGCTTTGATTATCGAATGACTAACATTGGTGTGTTTTATGTTGATTATCATGCTGTGTTTTGTATTCATATTTCTACGATAGTGTGTTTGAAGTTTTATGGATTTGTTGGTTTTGAGCGTGTTTTATGGCTAAAATTGTGATGTTTTATGACTTTATCAACTTTGTAGCCGAACCCCACCCGGCTCCTGTAAACATATTGCTTGTGAGATGAAACAACAAAACTCGAATTAAATAAGAGAATTTGACTGCATTAAACATATTTAATTCGTTATTTAATTCTCAGTCAAGGCTCCTTGACTCATCTGTTTCAACTGTAGATTCGAAACTACAATGTTACTGAAGTCTGCGAAGCTTCTGCAAGTCACGCACACAGTTCTGGCACGCCAGCCCGCATGCGTTGTTTCTACTCACCTAGGTGCCCCCTTCTGGAGTCCACGCGCATAGACCAGGACACTACCTGGTCATGCGCCATGTACCTGTACACCACCGCCATGCCACATGGTCCTTGTAGTCTCTAACTGAGCTGCGCGTGTGATCAGAAGTACAAAGGCGGCTCGCGGCATTGTGAAGTGCAATTTGTGCCATCAAAGCGCTACATGGCGCCCACACCACGCAAGTGTGTGCGCGTGTTTTACTTAGGTTGTGGAGAGTACACTAGTGTGTGTTTTCATGGAACAATAAGAAGGAGTGTTCTCACTTAAATACCACATTAACTTTCATCCCTCCTCCTATGTGAGATAATGTGTCATTTTCCCATTTCAATATTTCAGCATTGGATGTTTCAGACACCCAACTTTGAGCATCTATATCTTATTCATCCTAGCTCTGTTTGAACAATTGACTCATTACAAAGCTCTTCCAACATAGAACACAAACCCAAAAAAAAATTATTTGTATTCACCTCAGTTTCTTATACACATTTCTAGTTCAAAATTAAGAAAAATGAATTTCCTATATTTGTAAAAATTGCTATTTTCACAAAATTTCTAACAAATACTCGCAGCTCAACCCAAAATTAAGAATCGAATTTATAACCCCAATTTAAAAAGTGATAAGATTGACAATGCACCAAAAGTTCATTGGTTTGTAGAAATAAAATTTGCTAGCCGATTATTAAGTGAATAGTGAATAATAAAACACCGAAACAACAGCAGTGAGACATTTATTATGAGGGTGATTTCTGGAGGGGACAATTAACTCGTAGCAAAAAGCACTTGTATTAAAGCTATAGTAGATTGTACATGACTAGAAAAAAGTTAATTAACGTACGAAATGATTTCTATTTGTGGTCAAATTCATAGATTTTCAATATATCTATATAAAGTCAGTACCAAATTTACAAAAAAGAATTGTCATATTTGTGGTCAACTTCATAGATTTTCAATAGAAATATCGGTTGCATCTTAAACTTTTAATGTTCATATCTCGAAATATATAAATTTGATCTTGTAAATATAAATTTGGACTTTTGCACATGCTTATACCGTACCGTGTATTAATATCTTATAAAATATAGAGTAAATTGCATAAAACATTCTTTATGTTTCCTCAAACTTGCAGGTTCCAGCCTTAATGTTTAAAAGTTGCTAAAAACAGCCTTTAAGTTTATTTTTGTTGCGGGTTCAATCCTTTACAGCTAACCACGTTATTTTCTTCAGTTAAGTTCCCTCACATGCATAACATGTGAGGGTATATTCGTCATTTTGGTTGATCTTCCACCACGTCAATTATAAGAAAAAAGAATATTTAAGGTTTAACCTATTTTAAAAAAATTCTAACCGCAGGGACTAATGTGCAATAAAACAAAACTTTTAAAAACCAAACACCCTCTTTTCCGGTCTTCTTCTCGGCGACTTCGCCGGATTCCGGCGAACCCGGAATTAAGATAGAAATCTTGTTAAGCTAGTCCACTAAGCTGTAAAGATTAACACAAATTTTGATCATGCCAATTAAACTCTTCAGGATGATCATCAGTTGGAAGAATCGGCGCCTTATTCGCATCAGACGGAAACGACAAACGACTCTTCAACCCTAGATACCTCTCACGGAACTCCGATGCCGTCAAATCAGATAACTTCGTAACGCCGTGTTCAGTAGTCGGATCCAGCAATTGGTGACGCTTAGGACGCCGCAAATTAGACTTAAACACTATCAAACAGTAATCGTGCTCCTCTGTAGTCGCGTACGTTTTACCAAACTTTGTTTAAACTAGATTAAAACTTAAATATTCTTTTTTTTTATAATTGAAGTGGGTGAAAGATCAACCAAAATGACGAATATACCCTCACATGTTATGCATGTGAGGGAACTTAACTGAAGAAAATAACGTGGTTAGCTGTAAAGGATTGAACCCGCAACAAAAATAAACTTAAAGGCTGTTTTTAGCAACTTTTAAACATTAAGGCTGGAACCTGCAAGTTTGAGGAAACATAAAGGATGTTTTGTGCAATTTACTCTAAAATATATATGTGTTTGTTTAAATAGTGAACAAATTAAATATCTGTTATGACTTGTATAATCAACAGTTAGAATATTTCATTAACTTCAGATGAGATTATTTGGGTAATGGAGAAACAAAAATAGTGTGATAGCAGAATATTAATACTCTTTCAGAAAAAAAAAATAGGAAAACTGGAATCTTGATAGATTTAATGGACGTAAATGTTTGTTAGCAAGTCTCGATCTTGCATGTTGTCAGCATTATTTATCCATTTACTATTTATCTAGCAGTCACACAAGCAGAGGCGGATCTAGAGTCTGTTGTTGGAGTGCGGGGTGTACCACTTAAGAAAAAATATTTAATGTTATACGTGTGTGAAACTCTTGAATGCCTCCTTCCCTCTCCTCCATAAAATTTTGCAACCACACCCCTTGATATTTGAAGACTTATATAAGCAATTTGTAGTTGGAAGTAACTGAAAATTTTTATTCATCTGAAACCTTATTCTGAGTTCCGACGCATTTTTGGAATTGGATTTATACAATAAAAAAAGACATGCTCTAATGCAACATAAGAGAAACACGTGGGTGACACCTTTTCTAATTCTTAAACTTTTTTATTTTCAACATATAGTTGTGAAATAATGTGATAACTAATTTTTTTTCATGTCGCGCGTTGCGTCGAAACTAAGCAAATGATAATTTAAACAAATGTGATTTGAAAATAAAGTATATTATTTAGAAAACCAAACTATTAGAACGATTTAGTTTATAACCGTACTGTTTTATGATAACAAATAAATATTTTATATTGAGTACAACTTCGTTAATAATAAAACTTATAACGGAATGTCAGAGAAAAAGTCAAACACAACTACGTACTTCAATTTTTAGAAAAAACGTTATAGACGTAAATTATTAAAGAAGTATCAAATTAATCGATAAATTAATATATGTTTTAAAGAAAGAAAAAACTATTATTAAAAAATGGTAAAGAATATACATATGTTTTTAAAAAGAAAAAAAATAAAAAAATTTTATTAAAAGTAAATATAATAATAAACTATTATGATATATTAAAAAATAATAAAAAACTATAAATTATTATAAAAATCAAGTTATTATATATCAGCTCTTATAACAATATATATAATAGTTATAACAATAAGAAGAATAATAAATCTTTCATTTTAGTTGAGTACTTTTTAATTTATTTGTACCTTGTATATAAAAATATATACAGTTTTATTTTTTTCCATTTATTTTATTACTTTATTTTAATAAGTAAAAAACTTATTGTTATTGTAATAAACCGATATGCATTCCTCCATTCACTTTATTGCTTTATTTTTAATAAGCAAGAAAAACTTATTATTAATACACATAAATATTAAGTCTTTAGTGTAATCTCTGCAATAATGAGAATTTAGGTAAATTGTGAGAACTTTATTAAAAATTAAAAAAAAAAACATGTGATTCGTGTGTGCATATATATAGGTGGAAAATTAAAACTATGCTTAACCCAAAGGAAAGCCCTATACTTGATAGTTGATACCTTCATCATGTGAGTCTATTTATGTTTTCATAACATTGTTTTTAAAGTCTTTTATGGCTTTGGGTATTTGTTTTTCATTTTTATATGTTTGTACCGTGTTAATAATAGTATACACCTCCACCATTAAAAAAATTGCACAAGCATATAAATGTCACATATTTATTTATATTATATAAATTACTACAGTAACTTCCAAGTAATAATAGTAGAAAACTGAAAAACAACAAACTATATGAAAGTCTTTCTTTTAAGTCCATCTCAAACATAAAAATGTTTGGATTTTAATAATGTTAACTATTTGTTGTTGGCGGCTAATAGTTCAATTTCAAATATAACCACTGACAATCTCAACTATTAATATACAGGTCTCCAATGGACCCCGACTAACAGATATCTAACACTGTTAGTCTTCGGTCGCCTGAAAAACGTTTTTTTTTGCCAGAAAAAGGTTCCTTAAGGTCAGATCAATGGTTACGAAGAGGTTTGAGACGAAAATATTGAGTTTTCCGGCCAAAAAGTTGAGATTTCTGAGCAATAAGAAGTTTTGCAGCGAAGAAAGGAGTTTTCTGGCGACCTCAATAATTGGGGCTTTTACTAGAAAAAAGGTTCTTAAAAGTCCGTAACTATGTTACAAAGAGGTTTGAGATGAAAAAGTTTAGTTTTTATGCCAAAAAAGAGTTTTCCTACTAAAAACGTTTTTCTGACGAACGGAGACTAACGACGTTAGGTTCTATTAACCAGGGTCAATTAGAAACCAATATATTAATAGTTGAAACTGTCATTGATTATTTTTGAAGTTTCATGGCCAACAATAAACCGTGATTTATAAATTCCAATATTCTATTTATTTATTATGTAATACTTTTTATTGTATTGTCCAACTAAGTCACAAGAATTATAGAAAAATAATTTTCTTCATTTAACGAATAAAGTAAACTTTGATGGTTTGCATATTTGATATAAATCTTTGAAAACTAAAAATGTGCTTCATATGTGGATTTCACAGAGTGACCCTCACCCAAGAGCGGCGTCAAGTGACACGTGGAAAAAGATTAATGTGTTATACAATATCCATTCTATACTTATGAACTATTTATGTATTCTATAGCCAGTTTTTTTTTAATTGCAAAAAATGATGTGTGTGACACTGGACGCTATGATCAAGGGCGATTACTCGACCATCGTTAGTCCCTTGGCTTTCTCAGATGCACGGAAACCTAATCTTCATCGGCCCGAAGGCATGAAAGTGGAATAATCCGTAAAACCTCACCTCTCATCCAAGACGAACCGGCGTCACCGATATTCGCCATTCATCTGAATGCCGCAGAAAATAGTGATGAGAGTGAAGGTCGAACCTAGGTCACAATGAACACTAAGTCTTTTTCTAACCACTCCACTACTACCTCATTGGTTTGTTGTTAACGAAGGAACTTGAAGATTTGGAAGCTAATTGTTTTATAGGTGGTCACTTGACACTTGTGCTGCTGACTCTTGGGGCTGGGAAGGTGAATCAAATGGAAGTTTCTCAACATCCTCTTGTTGGAGGTGGTTTAATAATCAAGGAATGGTTTAATAATCGACATTGGTTCACTAAACATTATGAACAAAAAAATCTTGCACCATCACCAAAATCAAACATATGTAAATGAAAATTAATGATATGTTATGTTTCATTTAAGGTACCTATTATAACTAGTGTGTTTGGTCTCCTTTTACTTTCCTTCACACTTATTCATTTACAAACCGAATTAAATGCCACATGCATACATATTAATCATATCATTGATTTATTGATTGATACTTATACTTTATTTATGTGCCTTTTGTTACATCGATAGTTATTGTATTTGGCAGGGTTTGGTAATGTGTCAAATGAGTCCTTTGGGGTTTACGGATCCGATTAGCCTTTTAAGTTGGGATGAGTTCAACGTAAAGCATCCGCAAAAGAAATGCCAAAACATGCCGTGTAGCAACATAAAATGTATAAATTCTAAATATTGGTCCAAAGCAATTAAATCAAGTTGCCTTTTGACTATTAACTACCTTTTTATTTGCAAAAAAATTTAAAAGTTTAATGCATTTATATGTAAGCCAATGACTATACACAATATATTTTATTTATGTTTATAAGTTTAGGAAGCGGAAAAAAATGAAAATTTTCATATATTATTTTCAAACATGTAAAATTACATATTTTCTTCAACTAGACTTAAAAACATTTTATATTATTCATCAAAATCTTGTGTTCTTCAAAAATATATAAGGCTCTCCAAAACTAGAAAACTTCTCAGTTGGATTATTGCATCGGACATTGTTATTAAACCAATAATAGCCATTAACTAGCAACGAAATTGTCAAGAAGTCAATTACGTCAACTCATTAAATTAAAACAAACATTCAAAACAAACATAGAACGACGTCTAAGGTTGATAGGATGTCTCTTTGAAGAGTAGGGGAGTCTTCAATCCATGCCATAGACCTCCTCTTTGTTTATATACTCTTGTCTACAACTTGCATTTATCGTCATGTATTGGATTCGGTCTTAGTTTATGTGTTTAATATGATTAGTTTATTTGTCTTTGATGTAAGTTGACCAAGTCAATGATATCCTCCTGTAACATTTTTGTAAACGACAGTGATAATCAAGTAAACGACAGTGAATCAAGTCAAACGATACTAACTGTCGTTTGATATGTTATCACCGGTTGATGGTCCATCATCGTTTGGTTGATATCTTAACGGCAATCAACTGTCGTTTAGTATCATGGACCGTTGTTTGGATCTATAGACTGTCGTTTAGGACCTGCAAGTGTGTTCTATAAATAGCTGCAATGTCTTTTGCATTTCAGTAGGGAACAAAGAACAGAGTGTGAGAGCATTTCTTGTAAACTTTGTGTTAAAACTTTGTTTAAATCAACACAATGAGAATCTTTAAGTATATCTTTGTGTGTTGATTGTGTTTATGCTCGGTTTGGTGTGTTAACTTGGATTCCGCACTTGTTAACACATTTCCAACAAGAAATCCCTGTGTTAAGATCCACTAAAAAGTGGGTTATTACTAAGTAGTCTAAAAATGATTGTGATGATTATATGTGACACTCCTTATAAGTAGAAATGAAGGGCATTTTGGTACTAAAACATTTTGATCCTTATAAGTAGTAGGGTGAAGATGATATGTGACACTCCTATTGTTTTCTAAAAAATACAAAAAAAAGTCGGTACAAAAAAATCTAGCACAAAAAATCTAGTACAAAAAAATATAGCACAAAAAAATCTAGTACGAAAAATATAGTACAAAAAAATGGAGCACAAACAGATTTAGTACAAAAAATCTAGCACAAAATAATAACAAAGAAAATTTAAGACAAAAAAATTAGCACAAAAATGTGTGCCAAGATCTAGGAAAAATAATGTTATACAACATAGAAATACAACACATTTTTTTTGGTTTTATTAGTTGTAGTATTTTATATTGCAATAAGGTACTGATGGAGAGTGTGAATCCCGTGCTTTAACATGCGTTATAACATGTGTTTTAGTGTGTTTTAAATGGTTACAAGCCTAGAATGTGATAACTACGAGTTGTATGGTTTTACAGGGTAAATCACTTAGTTCGGAGAAGTTATGATGCATGGTGATGAAGAGGAACTATCGAGGATGGTGAACAATGCGAAAGATATTATTCGAAAGTTGTTTCGAGTCAGAAAGTAACTTGGATGCACAAGAAACTCGAAATAATGAAGTCTAGGGGGTTATTAGTAATTAAAGGAAAGTTGGAATTTGGCTAACATATGGAGTCCTGGATGCGACGTAGGCTACGGTCTCATGATCGTAGCTTATGGTTGAGTGGAGATGATTCAAAGACTTCCAAAGGTTTACACCGTAACTTATGGTGTGTAACCGTAGGTTACGGTTAGGAGACAAGACCAAACAGAATGTCTGAACCGTAAGTTACAGCCTGTGGGCGTAGCTTACAGTTGGTTTTCGGAAAAACGTGTGTGGGATATTTTGAAGTGTATAAAAGGTGTACACAACCCTAATTCATTTTTATCACTTCCTTGGACGAAAATTGGGATAAAAAGGCACAAAGTTTGGAGATTTCACCTCGATTTCATCATACTCTTCACCAAATCAAACATTGAGATCATGAATTCATTCGTTCATCAAGCACGTGAAGATTATACAACCGAGATGAGAGGCTAATCTTTTAGTGGTTTCCTCCGGGTGAAGGATTCTTGTAAGTGAATTAGGTTTATGTGTTGAACTCTTGTTAGAATCTAGTAATCTAAGCATTCGATGCTTTTTACAAGTTGATTTGATTTGATTGATTTGTAAACGGTTGTTTTTTTTCTTTAATTCTTAATTCAAACTCATTCAATTCCTGAGATTTCTAGTAATTGGGATATATTTGATAAGGGTTAGGGTTAGTAATTACAAGTGGTAATTCATATGATAACCTTTCATTGTACGCAATTGAAGTAAGTAGTCTTTGGATTATCACAATCAATTAATCAGATTATACAATTATGTCTATGTGATTGTAAACAATCAAACATATAACCGGTGTTGCTGTGAATCTAATCCGGAGTAACCATTGTTCCCTCAAACTGTTTACAACTTTGTTTTAGAATTCGTTAGTTAAACCAACAACCAACAACCGAGTTTACATTTTTGCAATTAGCTAATCATTACTTAATCCATAATACTTTCCACCATACTCCCCTAGATTGATACCCTGCTTACCCTAACTATTTAGGTTAATTAGGTTTTTGCATGATACTCATGACAGTCATTAGGTACTCAAATTGAAGATAAAAAATGCTCAATTTTATGGACTTAAGAAAATTACTTCTTCGTTGAAAAACCAAAAATTAGAAAAACTGCAAAAGCCGATGGTTTTTTGGTGTAGTGACATAAGACATATTTATCTTCACTAAAATGGCATGGATTCATATTCCACAAGTGAATTTTTGAAGTATTTTTTTAGGATGGTATCTATTTAAAGTTCAAAAAAAATTTAAAAAAAAAACAAAAGTATAAATTAAATCCATAGCCAAATTTATTTAATATATATTAATATGCAACTAAGTATTTATCATGAATTTTAGTAGGTTGCAAGCACCTTTTTAATCAAATATTTATATCATTTACAATTTAACCTCTAACACTATTTAATAAAAAAATATGGTGATAAGGTTTATGTCTCAACCAAAACATTCCTAAATTGTCATTGGTGTAGTAGTGATGCATTGGGAACATTTGTAGTCAAACAGTTTAATAGAGTAAACTTTCGTTTTACTCTCTATGATTTGGTCGTTTTAATGGTTTTGCTCCAATTCTTTAAAAATAACCATTTTACTCTCTGATTTATGAAGCTTATCTTTATTTCACTCCCCGCCTCTAACGCCATCCAACTCCTATGTTAAATCCTGGTCACATGCCCCTTACATAAGGGACATTTTAGTCTTTTCCTATCCTCCCTAAAAATATTTTATTATTATCTTAATAACATATACATATACACTCTCCTTTCTCTTTTCTCTCTCTACATGCTCTTTCTCTCTCTCTCTCTCTCTCCATAATCAAACTTCACCACAGCCTCACCACCAACATCACCATCCTGCACCAACCCCACACCAGCAGCAAGCACCACCACCGCCAACGAACCTCACCACTACCGTCGCAAGCTTGAAGATTTGAAGCCCTAGTCAACTCATCACCCAGGTGGAAGTTCACTCTTATTATTATAGCACAAACATACACCCTTTGGCCTCTCCTCTCTCTAGTTTCTCTATCTGCTCTCTCTCTCTCCATAACCCACCGGCAGCCTCACCATCAACAACCCCACCAGTTACCACCTACCGACACCCACCACCACCATCATCTGACGACCACTCTCTTACTCACTGCCTCTCTCTCACTGTCCCAACCTTCATACCATAACCCCCCAAACAAACAACCTGGTTATCCCTAAACTTTTACACACGCATATGAGTTCAACTGCAAACCCTAACAATTGGTAAGTTGAGCCCTAATCTCTGGCAATCACCAACCCAGATGTTGTGGAACGACGGCGACCCTATATCTAAGCCTTACACACCCATATGGTGGTTGTATGAGCTTTAAAACGACATGGAACAATGGCAATAGTGGGGATTTGACATCAGACTAGGTTAGTAGTGGTGTATGGTGATATTGACGGATTTGGTTTGAGACATGTGTAAAACCCTATGCAGTGGCCGGATCGGGTTGAGATAGGTGTCTCTTGTGAGAGAGGGGGAGAGAGAGAGAGTGTGTGTGTGTATAAATCGAAGCAATAGAGGCTAGGGGGTATGATGGTAGTGATGTCGGGTAAGGTGTGAATGGTGGTGGTGATGTCGGGTGGTGGCGCTGGGTTGGTGGGTGGCCGGTGGTAGGTGGCGGGCGGTATCAGGCGGTGAGTGGTAGTAGAAGAGAGAGGATCTTGTAGAGAAAGAGTAAATACTGTATTTATTATGTGTGGTGTATAAATAAATATATATATATATATATATATATATATTAATACATTACATTTAATTATAAATTACCAAAGTACCCTTATTTTATACCTTAAATTACCAAAATACCCTTTTAGTTAACATACAATATGGATGGAGTTAATATTGTGGAGCAAACTGGCGACAGAACCGAAACATCAGGGAGCCAAATGTTCGTTTTTAAATGATTGAGATAAAACCATTAAAATGACCAAATCACAAGGAACAAAACGGAAGTTTACTCGTTAAATATACTTACATAGAATTATATTTGTTGGATTTTTTGAATAAGAAATAAAAAGAACTACGAGTACTAAAAGAATATAGCTATCAAACAATTAATTATACTTGCATATAATTATGCTCTGGATTATTTATTTTCTCAATAAAGAATATAGTTATCAGTTAAACATTTAAAGTACCTTAATGTGAGGGTGGAAAAGTCTTGATAACAATGACTTAGGAACATAAACATAAATAATAATAATAATAATAATAATAATAATAATAATAATAATAATAATAATAATAATAATAATAATAATAATAATAATATAGGGTAGAGATCCTAAGAGAAGTCCATATTATTTGAGAAATTTGAGAAACATTCTAGACCACACATTTTTCTAAGCTTTTCGTAATATAAACATATGTATAGTTTAAAATTGACGATATACATATGTGTAAATCACATATGTATATCGTCAATTTTAAACTATATATAAGTGTATATTACGAAAAGCTTAGGAAAATAGGTGGTCCAAAATGCTTCTTAAGTTTCTTAGTTAGTTAAGTGCTTATCACACGATCCTAACCCTATAAATATAAATATAAATACACACATACATACGCGTTCAATTAATTTTATGTAAAAAACCGTGAGAACTAAAAACATATCAATTATAAAACGGTTATGTAATGGCTTACTCTGCTCTCCTATTCTCCCTTGTTAAAATAGGAAAGCATAACATATAAGTGTTCATATTTCATACAAACTTTTGTTTAAAAGATAAAAGCTTTCGTGAAACACCGACATGTTGTGATGAAAGAACCACATAAAGTTAATCTATATGTTCAATGGGCCCAAAATAGGGACGCTAAGAACCTTAAATAACGTAATTAAAATAATAATTAGTGATAAGATGTTAGTTTTAATGAAACTAGACTCGGTTAAACTTATCATGACATATCTAATACATATTGTTTATCATTTTCTGGGCTAAGATCCGATGTCTTTGTAGTGTACACTCTTTATATAGTTTTCTGCTTTCTTTATTGGTAAATAGAAAAATTGCAAGTGTAAAGATGGTAAATGAGGTATTTTATTATTAGCATTTACAACATTTATAACTATTACAAGGAGATTTTTAAAATCAGGTCATATATAGAATATTAACATGATGCCAATGTTTGCAAGTTTTAACGAAACCAACAAGTCAAGAACGCTAACAACATTTGTTTTTCTACGAGTAAAATCAAACACACAGTATTAAAGAACAAGAATAGGGAACGACAAAAACATATAGCTTCATTAGAATCATTATATATATATATATATATAGAAGGGTTATCTTGAGAACAAAGATTTTTGGGAGAACATTAGAAACAATTTTTATCCATAGATCAACCTAGATTAAGGTCTAAGATTAGAGGGGTTTAAATGAAGAGGAAACATAAATTAAAATACTAAAGGGACATTATTCTAAAATTACATTCAATTAATATTGACGCTCAAATTCACCTTCTTCTCAAAATCAGATCTCATCTTCCTAAACTCTTATTCATTCTTTTCCTCACGAAATCAATTTACAAATCAAATTGTTTCTTCAATAACCCAAATCCATGACTATTGTATGTGAATTTGTATGATTTTGATAATCAAAATGGTAGTTCAGCGGTGAGATTGGAACAAAGTGAAAATAGGGGAAGGATGATGACCAAGGTGTCTATTTGGTTTGGTTATGAATAACTCTGCTAATTGAGAGTTCTCACTGATCAGATTTTTCATCCTTATGTAAGTATTATATTTTATAATAATTTATTATTTTAGTATACTTGTTATTATGATCATTTATGGATTTATATTTTTTTAGACTTTCTTCTAAGTTTATGTTCTAGTATCATTTTTTCTGCAAAAATATAGTTTTAGGTTTAGGGACATTTTGGGTAACCAATTGTTGGAAATTTGATATTTCGTTTAATTTTAAATTTATGTGATAATTGTTGGTTTTCTTGTTTCCATTGCATACATAGATCTCGTGAACTATATGATACATCTTTCTCATGCTTTTTTTATTTACCCAATCATTTATGTAGTTCATTACTGATTTTAATTTAAGAAAACAAAGTATACATTACATGCAAGTTAAAATAAATAAGTACAGATATAAAGGTTTACACATGTGTACATCATAATAGTTAGAAAGGATAAGCATAATTATGAAAGTTTACACATCTGTAAATTATGATAATTAAATGAAATAAGTTTAGATATGAACGTTTACACATGTGTAATCTTTGTTCACAAAATAAGCATAGATATACATATTTACACATGTATAAATCTAAATAGTTAAAAAGCATAAATATGAAACTTTACACATGTCTAAATTATAATAATTAATGAAATAAGTACAGAAATGAAAAATTACACATGTGTAAATTATAGACATGAAGGTTTCCACATATGTAAAACTTAATAGTTAACAAAATCAAGCATGAAAGTTTACACATGTGTAAATTATAATACTTAAAAAACTTTAAAAAAATATAAAGGTTTACACATGTGTAAATGTTAAAAGTAAATATGTTTTGATTTGAAAATACCCAAGTATTTTAGTTATAGATAACAAAGATGATTTTGTTAGCTTAGTTGGTATGAAAAATAATCTGAACTTTGGTGAAAAGGACACTCCATTTAGGTTTTCAATATGATTCTATTAACATAGTTGGTAAGTTGGATACTAGCATATATAGTTCTAGAATCTAGATCATGATATAGGTTTCAAGAAATAATATTGATTATTGCATTGTTTTTTTTTTGTTTCAGAATCGCATGTTTGTATACTACCTGAGAAGTGTTGAACATCAAAAGTACACATAAATTAGAGCAATACCATCTTGTAAAGTTAATATCAGTCGGGGCGACAAAGGATAATACTACAAATTGGGGGGGTTTTGTTTTGCGTCGTATGGAAAGCAATATAGGTTTCAAGAAATACTATTGATTATTGCATTGTTTTTTTTGTTTCAGAATCGCATGTTTGTCTACTACCCGAGAAGTGTTGAACATCATAAGTACACATAAATTAGAGCAATACCATCTTCTAAAGTTAATATCAGTCGGGGCGACAAAGGATAATACTACAAATTGGGGGGGGGGGGGGGGGGGTGTTTGTTTTGCGTCGTATGGAAAGCAATGGAATATGAATTCAATTACAAAAAAATGTATTGTAAGAATACTTCTTTCTGACATAAATAAATTCAAAGAAAATGTGTTGTAGAAAGCTTGGGAACTTCATGGAATGAGCAACAACTCGACCTGATCTTTTATTTTTATTTTTTAGGCTTGAAACATCAATGTATATTTAACATTTACACATGTGTAAATTATAATAATTAAAGAAATAAGTATAGAAAAGAAAAATTACACATGTGTAAATCATAGACATGAAGGTTTCCACATATGTAAAACTTAATAGTTAACAAAATCAAGCATATTTATGAAAGTTTACACATGTGTAAATTATAATACTTAAAAAACTTAAAAAAAATTAAAGGTTTACACATGTGTAAATGTTAAAAGTAAATATGTTTTAATTTGAAAATACCAAGTATTTTAGTTATAGATAACAAAGATGATTTTGTTAGCTTAGTTGGTATGAAAAACAATGTGAACTTTAGTGAAAGGACACTCCATTTAGGTTTCCAAGATGATTCTATTAACATAGTTGGTAAATTGGATGCTAGCATATATAGTTCTAGAATCTAGATCATGATATAGGTTTCAAGAAATACTATTGATTATTGCATTGTTTTTTTTGTTTCAGAATGCATGTTTGTATACTACCTGTGAAGTGTTGAACATCAAAAGTACACATAAATTAGAGCAATACATCTTGTAAAGTTATATCAGTCGTGGCGACAAAGGATAATCCTACAAATGGGGGGGTTGTTTTGCGTCGTATGGAAAGCAATATAGATTTCAAGAAATACTATTGATTATAGCATTGTTTTTTTTTTTGTTTCAGAATCGCATGTTTGTATACTACCCGAGAAGTGTTGAACATCAAAAGTACACATAAGTTAGAGCAATACCATCTTGTAAAGTTAATATCAGTCGGCGCAACAAAGGATAATACTACAAATTGGGGGGGATTGTTTTGCGTCAAGAGTGAACACTAGTGTATTTGCGAACTGAGCGACTACTCCTGACCATACACGTGTGTAAATCAATGGCCAAGATTTGATTATGAAATACACTAGTATATTTTTCGATTTGATGATAAAATTCTAACCATACAGGTGTGTAAATCTATGGTCAGGATTTGTTCACTCAATTCCCAAATACACTAGTGCTCACTATAGAACCCCATATAGGTCAAAAAAGAACAACCATCAAGCATAGTTACAAATTAAAAATGAAGTAGAGAACACATAATGGTTTTTGAAAATCGAAGGAAAACACTAAGAGAAGAAAAAGGAAAGAGAAAACTAATATGAGAAAATCATTGTCAAAATAATAAATTTTGGTTTAAAGCGGAGGGAATGCTTGCCTTCCATAGCATATTTGTCACAACACCACTCTCCTTTAAGTTGTCGTCATATCAGCTTTCATCACTATTTGCCTCTTGCTTGCCATAAGTTGTCAAATCACTAGAAATTTAACCCGCCTCTTATGTTTCTCATTCCACAACCAATTGATATATTAAGTTAAAAAAAAACTTAACTAAAATATGACTGATTAAAATTGGAATGGGTCCACCTTGCTCTCTCTCTCCCACCTTGCGGTATTCTTGGCAAACTAACAACACCCCTTGCCGAATCTTGGTTGCCGGCAGTGGCGGAGCTTGACCAAAAGTTTCGGAGGAGCAGAAAGTCATGGGACCCAATTTATATATTGTATAAAAATTTAGGCAAAATAATTGAGGGCGATCCTATATAATTTTAAAATTTTTCGGATGAAAAATCGGAAATTTTACACTTCTAACCGAAACAGTGAGGGGTGCACCCCCGATTCCCACTAAGCTCCGCCCCTGGTTGCCGATCCCCATCTTGCCGAATCTCACTGCGAGCCAAGGAGTGGACTTTGCCCCATTCGCCGCATGTTGCGGGTTCCATGTTGCTGTTGCATGCCCTATGCCCTTGACATCGTAAAAGAGTCTGATTTTCAATCGAACTTTGAGTTCTAAATCCTTATTAATGTTTTAGCGGGAAAATAAAAGCCACTTGTTTTACACAAAATAATTGGGTTCTACCACTTGGATCATTTTGGAGGGGCAAATAGAGCCTCATTAGCACCAATAAACAAGACTATACTATGAGGGATATATGTATCCACGTTTTATAAGTAGTTATTGAAAGTTAAACATATATTTTTTTGACATAAAATAAACATCAAACAATTAACATGCACCATGTCACACCCCGACCCGCAGCGGAATAAAAGTCGAGGCGTAATTGGGTTATCACCAAAGCTCATGATATTTACTAAAATGTTTCATATTTATTAAATTCAAATTACAACTTAAATATCAAAAACAAAATTCATACAATTACAAGAAAATGAAACTACATAATTATTCCAAAACTTAAACTTGTTTATTCTTCTAGGCCTTCCTATGTGTTTCTTGTCTCAGCTGGATCACCTGTATCATATGTAAAACGGGGGATATTTTGGGTCAACAAAAGTTGGCGAGTGAACCTTGATAAAACATTGTTACTAATTTCTTGTTTTATTTAATAAGGAAAATTTGTGCAATAATCACATGTGAGCAAACATATACAAATAAACAAACACAACCCACTTTGGATGAGTATATGATATGAATGATGATGAATGTGAGATCAAGGCTCAATCAAACGGAGCCGATCTTGTGAGGCACCTGATGCTCAACCCGTCTCCCACGGGGAACTGATGGACCTAATGAAATGCGTGCACTGAAAATGATAAAACCAATCTACATACAATCCACACAACAATTGATACACATTTGATACACATTTGATCACAAATATGATGTATGCACAAGTGTTTATATATATAATAAAAGAATTATACGACACATGATACACTCCAAAATATGATTAAAACGGGGAATTTATAGAGATTCACTCACATTGGGTGCATTCTTTGATGACGTTGGATGCGCACAAATTTTAGGATTCGATCGTCGAGGGAAAAACTAACCTAAAATAATAACGAAATGATTCGGTAAATAAATGGATTTTATTTGAGATTAATATTTTTAATTAGTGCTCTTAATGGGATTTTTATATTTATTTTTGTGAGTTTAAGGAAATTTGTAACTTTAAAAATCTTATTTTTGAGTATTTTTAAATGATTTTTCAATTAAATAAATAAAAAAGAAAATAAAAAAATTGACTTTTTTGACCGTTGACCGTTGACCGGGTCTTGACCGGTCAGACCGTGTTTTTATATGCGCTGAGTGAGGTTCGAACTCGGGACCTCTCGTATACGTGCACGCAACTCTACCAACTGAGCTACGTGTCTAACCCGAAATATTCTCTGTTTTAATTATATTAATATACTAATTAATTTTAAACTTATTTGGTTTTTATTAAAAATGATTTATATAGCCGAACCGGTTGCAGGGACCTGTAGTCGAACTCGGGTCCTTTGGTTCGAGTGCGCACAGCCCAACCAGTTGGGCTGTGTGTCTAATCTGTTTAACAAATGGATTATATTACTCTTATAAACATCCTGTGACTTATTCTGATTCAGTTCTAAAAATGTTGGTTTTAATTCTGAAAATCGGTACGTGTGCGATTCGAACCCGGGACGTGTGTATTGTTGTGCACACAGTCCACCGCTGGACTGTGTGTCTAACCCGTTCGAATATCCAGTTTTAATTATATTTATACATATACTCGACTTCATCTTCTTCCTTTACAAGAACACAGAACAGTGAAATCTGACTGTTCTGTTTAAATCGATCATCAAAACTTATAATTGGTTGGAATGAAATAGATACAGAAATTAAAGAATAAAATGTACCAAAACAGAGCGTTTACTTCAGATTTCCGGCCAGAGTCGTCGGCTCTGATTTGTGACTCTCGGCTGAGTGAATTGTTTAACAATTTAGATCATAGTGTTATGAAATTAAGTTACTGAGCAAGAGATATCAAGAGGGTTTAGATGATTATACCGATCGACAGTGAGACTCCGGTTTTTCAGTGATTTTCCGGTGAGTGCGGGAATTTCCGGCAACGTTGTCTGAGACAGATTCTGGTTATAAGAAAAAGAGTTGAGGATTATACCGATTAGGAGTAAAGCCTCATTTTTCCGGTGAAAGTCCGGCGAATACAAAAATCTCCGGCGACGTGTTTTGGGATGAATAAAGTTTCGGAAACGATCGTGGTTCTGAGCGAAAGGATTTTCAGAGTGTTCAAGTGGGTATTTATAGTGGAAATAGACTGAATTGGGTTTGAATTGAGTCAAGGTTCGCGATTGAAGCTTTCCGTCGGTTATGACTGAAATTGATTGCCGGCAACGGTTATAACCGACGTCGACATCAATTTGTGCGGTTCAGTCAAAAGGAATATGGCCAAAATCGCGGATTGCCGGATTTTGTAACATCCGTCAAAAACGGATTTACCAAACCCGCTCCGTTTATCAACCGAACAGTCAGTCAAATTTTTAGTTGCGAATTAAATGCCCAAAATAATTTTAAACGATCCGTAATCAATTATTATGCGGGGATATGTATTTAGTTTTTGAAAATCTGTTAAAAATAACAAAATAAAAATATTTTATCCATGCCGGGTTTCGAACTCGGGTCTGTATCCGGTTCAACCAAACACTTAACTCCCACACCGTAAACCACTCCGCCACTTTGATTTTCTGTTAAGTTAATGGAATTATTAAATCAAATAATGATGTTCGGAAATTCAAATTCAGTCAACTTGCGCCCAAACAGCTGTCGTCGGAAATCCCGACGACTTCGCCCATAAAACACGTTTTTGTTCAATTTAATCAATCAATTAACTCTAGCGACAGCTAGCCAACGTCTGAAAACGCGTCATTAGCCATAATCGCCGGAGAACAGTTGACTTCGAATATAGACCGAATTCAGACCCCATTCATCTCGTTGTTACCCTATAAATGCACCCATAACTCGCCAGAAGTTTTTCACACTCAAATCGCACCTCATCTCGGCGAAAACTCACTCACCGGAAGTATTTGATACATCGCCGGAAAACCGTATCATTAACCTTCGAGCTTACTGAACCCCCTAAACTTTCACCGAAGTCACCCACAACCTTTGCAAGCCTTCGGAAGACTCTCTGCTGCAAGATACTTGTCGCCGGAAAAAGACTTCTGTCGCCGGAGTTCTGCCGGAGAACAGAGTAAAATCAGTCGGTACCTTTCACGCTTAATTCATTCCCTTTTTACTTTTATCTCATTTGTAATTGATCTTTAAACGCTAAAGAAACATGAATTAACATTTTGAACCAGTCCGTCGTCACTTCCGGTTAAAACCGGTGAAGAAGACGAAGTTCGATAATGGTTAAGTATAATTAAATTCAAGTTATTTACCGGGTTAGACACACAGTCCAGCGGTGGACTGTGTGCACTTTTAACGCTAAGGTCACGAGTTCGATTCCGGTTTCACACACGCTGCTTTAATAAAAATCCCTTTTTCCACAAACTGAACCGGGTTGTTTTAAGTATATGTTAAGTATATTGATAACCGAGTTTATAACCAAGTGTGACACACAGTCCAGCGGTGGAGTGTGTGTCCGCTAACCCACAGGTCCCGGGTTCGAGACCTGTGGAGCGCACCGGTTCTCGAGACTTAATTCATTTTTAAAATAAAGGTTTTCTGTTAAATCCTAATTAATGTATATATATAATTAAAATCGGATATATAACGGGTTAGACACGTAGCTCAGTTGGTAGAGCTGCGTGCACGCGTACGGAAGGTCTCGGGTTCGAGCCTCACCCGGCGCACAACAATATGCCTATGAACCGGTCAACGAAAGTCAAAGTCAACGCAGGTCAAAGTCAACTGTAGCAAAAATAAAATATTTTTTTTATTTTTATTTAATTATTTTAATTAAAAATCAATTATAAATACTTAAAAATAACATTTTTAAGGTTAGAAAATAGCCTCAAACTCACAAAAATACACCCAACAATCCTACTAAAATAGATTCATAAAACCCGTTTACTTACCAAACCGTAACGCGATTTATCTAGGTTAATTTCACTCGTGGTTAAAACCATTTCGCGCGCATTCAACGTCATCAACCGAACGCACCCAATGTGAGTGAATTCTTACAAACTCCCCTTTTTATTCATGTTTTGGGGTGTATTATGTGTCGCTTAAACTAATTCTCTTATGCAAATTCGTGCTATACCATTATATGAACTAAATTAGTATGTAACTATTGTTTGGTTGTGATGTATTTCATATTGTCAAAGTTGTATACAAATTATTTAGGCCCATCAGTTCGTAAGAACAACGCGTGCCTCAAAACTCATTTATTAGGCCCATCAGTTCCTCGTGTGAGACGAGAACAACGCGTGCCTCAAAACTCATACATTAGGCCCATCAGTTCGTAAGAACAACGCGTGCCTCAAAACTCATTTATTAGGCCCATCAGTTCCTCGTGTGAGACGAGAACAACGCGTGCCTCAAAACTATCATTTGGTGTTTGTATGTTCAATATTCAATATTATGTGTTGTGTGAATAAATTTACATCTACATTTACTCATATGAGGTATGCACATTATTTATAATCAATTGGATAAACTCGTTCAAATGTTTTTCCATAGGATTCACTCGCCAACATTATGTTGATCCAAAAACCTTTTTACACATGATACAGGTGGACAGGTTGAAGCAAGGAAAACATAGGATATGCCTTAGAAGAGAAACAAGAAGCTTAGACTGATAGTTAGAACATGTTGTATCATTTATTGTAAACTTCCATTAAATTGTATTAATGAATATGAAACATATAATAAATGTCATGAGCTTTGATGATAACCCAATTATGCCCCGATCACCTTTTCCGCTGCGGGTCGGGGTGTGACAGATTGGTATCAGAGCCATGACTATAGGGATATAGGATAGGTTATTAGACCCTTAGAGCCTATACTATAGTCTGCCTAAATTTTAAATTGATTAGGTGGTTACATACAAACTTGTGATATTTATTTGTTTCATATTTGTTTACATTTCAGTCAAACATACATGCTCATTCATTATACATATATACATATATCGATGTTCATGTATTCAATTTATTTTCATACTCTCAGTATCCAAAGATTTTATGCAAATTTCAAATCTCATCAAAGTAAGTTCTGCGACGGGCATGTAGTAACTGGAAGGGTACAAGTACTGGTAGTCGGAACGTCCTGTCTAGGTTGGCATTCGTATAAATCCAAAATAACGGACCAGTTTGCCTACCTGGGGACTAACGATGAGAGTACGACGGACCTATTAGGCCAAAGCATGCCACACCAAACGTCGTTCGAACTAACCTCCCTTTGAGATGTCACCGTGTCTACACCTGGACACATTCCGAATATCACACGTTGTATACATATTTCTCGATTTTCTCCGGGTTTTGTGTACGCAACCAGGCAGAAACCATGCGAACCATATGAAAAACCGGTATTCATGGGGGCCCACATGATTACACAGGTAAAGTATGGCGGCATGACGGGCCTAACAGCGAGCAAAGCCCAAGACATCCTATGGATGTAGTAGAGTTATTTTTCTATAATTATTTTATGAACGTTCAATCCCAAACACGACCCACGATCCCAAAGGCATTCAACTCATACTCTTGACATGTATTCCTTGTAGATGTCTTCTAGCCTCGCTCGTAGGAAAATGAGAGCAGGAAAAGCCCGTGAACGCATGGCTACCCAAATCGCTCAGCAAATGGCGACCGTAATACCCAACATCGTAGTTCAAGTTCAACAAGCCCTTACCGCTAATTCCGTTAACCCAACTCAACAAGAAGATCAAAACACTATCAATCCTTCAGTCACTAAATGCACCTACAAACATTTCAAATCCTGCGATCCTCCAAAATACGAAGGTACTGAAGGTGTCACCGCTCTCCTCCATTGGTTCGAAGAAATGGAGAACACTTTTCTAAATTGCGATTGCCCCGATGATCGCAAAGTGCGTTATGCTACCGGTCGCTTACTTGGAACGGCACTCACATGGTGGAATACAGAAAAGACCAAACGAGGTGTTGAAGAAACTATGACCTTGACTTGGGAAGAATTGAAGGGAATCATGACAAGACGGTTTTGCCCAAGAAGTGAAATCAAGAAATTGGAGGATGAGTTCCATGCTTTGAAACAAAAGGAAGGCGACCACACCACATACAACAAGAGATTCCTTGAGTTAAATCAAATGGTTCCCAACTTGTTCACTCCCCTCTACCGTTTGATCGAGCACTACATTCGTGGTCTTCCATCAAAAATTCAAGACCCTGTAATAAGCACCTCGCCTGCAACTTTGGAAGCAGCAATGGAGCTAGCAACCGCGCTCACCGAGAACCGAATCCGGAATAAAGATTTCAAAGAGGAGAAGAAGAAGGATAAAGCATCAACCGAAACCTCAAACTCCACCCGAACCGAATCCTCTACACCACCTATTTCTAAGAGAAAACGTGATGGGCAAATCTTCGCCGTCACCCAACGTAACCAACCAGCTTCACAAGTTGTATCTCCTCGAACTATCCCAAACGCTCAAGTAGCACCCAACTCAACTTACCCAAACAAGAAACCTTACATTGGACCTCACCCTCAATGCAACACCTGTTTCTATCACCATCCATCTACCTTACCCTGTCGACTATGTGCGAATTGTGGACGCTACGGTCATTTGAGCAACGTTTGCCGCACCCCTCAAAACCAAACCTCAACCCCTACTCAACCCATGATCCAAACATATCAACAACCTCAATACCCCATGTACCCATATGTTCGAGCTTGTTTCAATTGTGGCGACCCTACCCATTTTAGAAACACGTGCCCTCGTTTGGTTAACATCATAAATGCCCAAGCTCAGGCAAACCCAGTTAACCAAGCAAACCAAGCAAATCCAGCTCCACCGCCAGCAAGGGGAAGAGTTTATAACATCAATGCCAATCCTGTTGAAGATGTTAACGGACCAAACCAACCACTTAACTAGCCTTCTCTCACCAAGAATCAAGATTCAACTCCAATCACTTAGTTTTTATGTTTATATCTCGATTTTCATGTATCTCAGTTGGAATTTTACCCAAGAAATTTTAAATTACTAGTTCAGTTTGTTTTATACTCATTATTCATATCATCATACTTCACGGCATATTTCAGTTTCATCAATTAAAGAAGTTGAGTTGTGTCTCACTTCTACATAGACTAACCTCTCCATCATATTAAACGAGAGAGGTTTTGTCAAACACGGATACTATCAGAATTAAGACTCAAGCGCTGGTTGTTGTGTTGTAGAGTCGCATAGAACTAATCATAACTTGCGGATAAAGTCAAATGATCGGAGACATTATCAGTCGGTTATGAGAGGTTCCATGCATAGGTTGTTTGTTGTGATTAGGTTATTCATTTTCAATACATGCAATAAGCTCGGCTCCGTTTGATTGAGCCTTGAGCACACATACAATTTCATTCTCAATACATACAATACGATCGGCTCCGTTTGATTGAGCCTTGATCGCACAGATTTATTTCATTTCAGTATTTTTATGTTTGATGTATTGGATGTAGAGTTATAGGACTAATCATGATTCACTGATAAAACCAATGAAAATTTGACAAGAATATGGTGGATACGCCGCTGGTACTTCCTATATATAAGTATTCTTGTCAAAGGATCAGAGGCATTATCAGGCGGTTATGAGAAGTTCCATGTTGGATTTACTATTGCCTTGGTTGAAATTGTGTTGCATTTATATCATCTCACTATTTAAAGAAATTGGATTGTGATCCATTTCTATATAGACTAACCTCTCCATCATAACAAATGGGAGAGGAACCATCACCATTCAAACATATATGCTATCAGAATGTGGATACAATTGTTAGTTGTTGTGTTTATTTGTGTAGATTGTAGAATTTCTGCCTTAGGAAATAACCCTAAGCATATTCAAACTCTTATGCATGTTATCATTTTAGCGAATCATTCCTGCTTAACAATACTTATACAGTAGGCAACAAAAAGCGATTCCTGTATTAGGATACTTAACCTTTACAAGGAACGTTACCGCCTCAAACAAAAACCTAAACCCTAATTCTCAAAAATGTAACCGGCAAACTCAACACCATCATTCTTTTAGTCGATTATATCCCTAATTAAATTTCGGGGCGAAATTTCTAAAAAGCAGGGGATACTGTAACATCCGTCAAAAACGGATTTACCAAACCCGCTCCGTTTATCAACCGAACAGTCAGTCAAATTTTTAGTTGCGAATTAAATGCCCAAAATAATTTTAAACGATCCGTAATCAATTATTATGCGGGGATATGTATTTAGTTTTTGAAAATCTGTTAAAAATAACAAAATAAAAATATTTTATCCATGCCGGGTTTCGAACTCGGGTCTGTATCCGGTTCAACCAAACACTTAACTCCCACACCGTAAACCACTCCGCCACTTTGATTTTCTGTTAAGTTAATGGAATTATTAAATCAAATAATGATGTTCGGAAATTCAAATTCAGTCAACTTGCGCCCAAACAGCTGTCGTCGGAAATCCCGACGACTTCGCCCATAAAACACGTTTTTGTTCAATTTAATCAATCAATTAACTCTAGCGACAGCTAGCCAACGTCTGAAAACGCGTCATTAGCCATAATCGCCGGAGAACAGTTGACTTCGAATATAGACCGAATTCAGACCCCATTCATCTCGTTGTTACCCTATAAATGCACCCATAACTCGCCAGAAGTTTTTCACACTCAAATCGCACCTCATCTCGGCGAAAACTCACTCACCGGAAGTATTTGATACATCGCCGGAAAACCGTATCATTAACCTTCGAGCTTACTGAACCCCCTAAACTTTCACCGAAGTCACCCACAACCTTTGCAAGCCTTCGGAAGACTCTCTGCTGCAAGATACTTGTCGCCGGAAAAAGACTTCTGTCGCCGGAGTTCTGCCGGAGAACAGAGTAAAATCAGTCGGTACCTTTCACGCTTAAT
Source organism: Scalesia atractyloides (assembly GCA_947069175.1). Taxonomy (NCBI): domain Eukaryota; kingdom Viridiplantae; phylum Streptophyta; class Magnoliopsida; order Asterales; family Asteraceae; genus Scalesia; species Scalesia atractyloides. Next base: position 97,420,596 of record CAMTDV010000008.1, read on the forward strand.
TCATTCCCTTTTTACTTTTATCTCATTTGTAATTGATCTTTAAACGCTAAAGAAACATGAATTAACATTTTGAACCAGTCCGTCGTCACTTCCGGTTAAAACCGGTGAAGAAGACGAAGTTCGATAATGGTTAAGTATAATTAAATTCAAGTTATTTACCGGGTTAGACACACAGTCCAGCGGTGGACTGTGTGCACTTTTAACGCTAAGGTCACGAGTTCGATTCCGGTTTCACACACGCTGCTTTAATAAAAATCCCTTTTTCCACAAACTGAACCGGGTTGTTTTAAGTATATGTTAAGTATATTGATAACCGAGTTTATAACCAAGTGTGACACACAGTCCAGCGGTGGAGTGTGTGTCCGCTAACCCACAGGTCCCGGGTTCGAGACCTGTGGAGCGCACCGGTTCTCGAGACTTAATTCATTTTTAAAATAAAGGTTTTCTGTTAAATCCTAATTAATGTATATATATAATTAAAATCGGATATATAACGGGTTAGACACGTAGCTCAGTTGGTAGAGCTGCGTGCACGCGTACGGAAGGTCTCGGGTTCGAGCCTCACCCGGCGCACAACAATATGCCTATGAACCGGTCAACGAAAGTCAAAGTCAACGCAGGTCAAAGTCAACTGTAGCAAAAATAAAATATTTTTTTTATTTTTATTTAATTATTTTAATTAAAAATCAATTATAAATACTTAAAAATAACATTTTTAAGGTTAGAAAATAGCCTCAAACTCACAAAAATACACCCAACAATCCTACTAAAATAGATTCATAAAACCCGTTTACTTACCAAACCGTAACGCGATTTATCTAGGTTAATTTCACTCGTGGTTAAAACCATTTCGCGCGCATTCAACGTCATCAACCGAACGCACCCAATGTGAGTGAATTCTTACAAACTCCCCTTTTTATTCATGTTTTGGGGTGTATTATGTGTCGCTTAAACTAATTCTCTTATGCAAATTCGTGCTATACCATTATATGAACTAAATTAGTATGTAACTATTGTTTGGTTGTGATGTATTTCATATTGTCAAAGTTGTATACAAATTATTTAGGCCCATCAGTTCGTAAGAACAACGCGTGCCTCAAAACTCATTTATTAGGCCCATCAGTTCCTCGTGTGAGACGAGAACAACGCGTGCCTCAAAACTCATACATTAGGCCCATCAGTTCGTAAGAACAACGCGTGCCTCAAAACTCATTTATTAGGCCCATCAGTTCCTCGTGTGAGACGAGAACAACGCGTGCCTCAAAACTATCATTTGGTGTTTGTATGTTCAATATTCAATATTATGTGTTGTGTGAATAAATTTACATCTACATTTACTCATATGAGGTATGCACATTATTTATAATCAATTGGATAAACTCGTTCAAATGTTTTTCCATAGGATTCACTCGCCAACATTATGTTGATCCAAAAACCTTTTTACACATGATACAGGTGGACAGGTTGAAGCAAGGAAAACATAGGATATGCCTTAGAAGAGAAACAAGAAGCTTAGACTGATAGTTAGAACATGTTGTATCATTTATTGTAAACTTCCATTAAATTGTATTAATGAATATGAAACATATAATAAATGTCATGAGCTTTGATGATAACCCAATTATGCCCCGATCACCTTTTCCGCTGCGGGTCGGGGTGTGACAGATTTTCCGGTGATTACGAGTTCTGGCGCGTTGATTACCGGATTTGACTTTCAGTTTTATTATATATGTTATTTGGGTTAGTGTTTATCACAAAAACAGTGTGTTGTGTGTTTGGGTTTGTGGGTGACCCGGGTTCGAAACCCGGCGTCTCCATTATTTTTTTTATTCACTATTTTTTTGTTATTTAATAATTATGGCTTAAAATTCTAATATATATATTAATTATGTATTGTTTAAAATTCATTTGAGCAATAAATACGTAACGAAAAATTATAACTGAGTATTTGATTAATAAACGAAGCGGGTTTGGAAACCCGTTTTTCGACGAATGTTACACACCATAGACGAATTCAACATTACAACAGGTTTGAGTTTGAAATACATACGAGTCTTTAAGGATTCTTGATTGCTCGAGAAGCACGATGCCTTGCTGTAAAACGACTGAACAACGCGATAGAATTGCTAGCGAGTTGTTTTACGTTCAAAAACCTTGCTTTGATCATACTTTTTGTCTTACTTCCAATTTCATCCCCCAAAATTCCATCCATGCATGTTGTGGCATCCATTAAAGCAGCACTAACCCAACTTTGCACATTACTTTCATGCCAAGAAAACTTCTCCTCCCCGTCTTTGCCCATTTCTTGCAACTCTTTAACCGATAGAGTAATTTGGTTTACACCATTGTTGATTTGGCGCAAGCAGTCTTCTAGGGCTTGGTATTCTCCGGAATTCTTTGTTTTGTTTAGTTGTTTTGCTACAATATCCACATAAGCCTTTGTGAAACGAGTTTTGGCTAGACATGTGGTTAGTGAAATTTGAGCTAGTTTTTGTGGGCCTGGTAAATCATTTTTGTTAGCGTAGGGCAAAAGAGTTTTGACACATAGATCAAAGTATAACGTCGTTTGACAATGTGCCTCAATGTACGTCCTTGCACGTGAGCGTGACTCGACCGTGCCCAAAAAACCTAAGATGGTGAGAGAGAGGACCAACAATGAAAAAGTCATTTGTGCCATTTTGGTGGTTGCGTTTGTGTTTTTCCGTATTAGGGGTTATAAAACAGGAAGAGGTGATAAGTGATTATATAGTGTAGCTTCTATGCGTTCCAGTTATATTTCACATGCAACTTTGCTTAAAAAAGAACAATTATCTTGTGATTAAACAAATTAAATACTATGATTGAGTCATTAGGAACTCTATGTAACTTATTTTTATATCAAACCACCACCGTCCACTTGTAAAAAAATCATATGAAAGAATACATAAATGTTGACTTTTTGAAATGATTCTCAAACCAAAGACAATTACATAAGACCATCTACGAAACAATTTTGATCAATTTATATTTAATCTTAAATTTTTAAATATGCGTTACAATATCTGTATTAAGTTAATTTGTTGATATTTAAATAAACTAATTTTTATAAATGATGGTAAATTATCCTTAACATATAATATATAATAAAAAGCAAATAATTAAAAACTATGTAATCAATTATATTATAATAAATATTATTTTACAACTAGAATTATAATGAGTAAGCCGTAAGGGTTACAACTTACAATGGTTGACCATGTTATTGTGTAATCAATAACAAAAGATTGCCATGAGACAAGGGCAATTGTCTTAAGTTAATCAAACCAACACATTGCTTAACTAACGTAAAGATGTGATTTAGCTGGACACAAAACAAACTAGTCCACATTTCAAGCCACAACTTTCCATTTTTATTCATAGTTTCCGCTAACTAAAATCACAAAAAGATCATTGTATTTCTCATTGAAACTGCAACACGATATAAGTAGATGAAGGATTAAGATATTGGAAAACATAGCAAGCCCAAGATGATATATGAATTCACAAGCTTGATGTTGTCTTTAAAACCGTTGTAATGATAAAACATTTGAAGAGATATTATGCTTGTGAATTTTTTTCATCGATTGTAATGAAATAGAATCAAGTAATACATTTGCTGTCTAGAAGTTGGCGATCTAAATTTAAGGAGATGAAGTACATTTGAATATTTGATTAATTTAGTAGTAATGGCAAAACGGCATATTGGACCGGACCATGTTCTTTACAGGTTAACCTTTATATGTGGGCTTTTGGTATGAGTTGGCCTTTAACTAGGCCTAATCTTTTAAGCTAAACGGTTCTTACATTGTGAGTAGGCCTTTAACTAGGCCTCATAGTCATGGATCTAGATACTTGTTAATTAACTATAATACAATTTTCTTATACAATTAGAAAAGATCTATAATACAATTATAGTATAAATTCAAGTTGATTTACGTTTTGAGCATATTTCTTTCGTCTGTATACTAAACCAAAATAGATATCGATCAAAACTCCGCCGCGTAGTGCGGGTAATCTTACTAGTTTAATCACATATATGAGATGAAGCGTTCCGTTCGTCATTGCAAGGTAATAGAAGAATTTGTACAAAATAAGATTAAAACTGATGGTTTAATAATAATCTCGTAAGAGAATCACAAAATATTATTATTATTATTATTATATTTATTTTTACTTTTTCATTATAGAAAGAATATTTGCTTTTTCATTGTAGAAATATATTTTCATAAAAGTTCAAAAGGTTATAGGAAAGCTTAAAACATGCTTAAACTTCTAGTCTTCAATCAACATAAGATGAGTTGTTATAATATCTTTTACTTGAACGTCTTCTTAATTCTCTCTAAATGTGTACATGTTCGCAAGACTATCTCCAACCCTTGCGGTCCACCTCACGTTGCCCGCCCGTCCTCCCCCTCCTCTGCAACGGGCGAACCAGCCAAGGCCCACCTCCCCTCTCACAATCTCCGTCTCTTTCCTCCCCGGGCGCACCACCCTTGACGACGTGCGGCTCTCCTCCCTTTCTCTTCCACCTCACCGTCCACGTTGGTCCACGTCGGAGAAGCTTGCTACAGTTGGTTTCCCTACAGGCGTGATGGAGACAGTCTAAGGGTTGATCTGGGTTTATCAGGGATATCCCGCTTTTAAAGAAGTTCCCCCTAGGAATTGGTGAGCTGAAAAGCTTATATCCTCTCACCAAGATGATTATTGGAGGAGAGGATAGCTTTACAATAACTGAATGTGTATTCTGTTAGGTGCATAGGCTCATTCTAAGGAGAGCCAGAGTTCACGAGAGGTCGTACGTTGAACATGGGTAAAAGAAGCCTCTAAGATAGTAGATATTATTAGCATACGAACATGGGCATCGTTGGCAACCCATGTTGCATAGTTTGGATTGGGTTGAGATACACGTGCAACGTCCTTGTGAGATGTTGCAGCGTGTTCTATCAGTTGTGAGGGACAAGGAATCGTCCCATCAACATAACCGATTAAATTATTAGTGACAAGAAAGGGTAGCGACTAGGGTAGCTAATCTCAGGCAATTTTTCTGGCGGCAATTGTTAATGTCAACATAGGGTAGCGACTTGCTGCTGTCGGCATACTTAGGGTGAAGAACAAAATAACGCGGCTTGATACCAAGAGAAAGTTGGGTATTGTAATTCATAATGAGAATATTACAAGGATACAAATAGATAACAAAATTACACTTTGTATCCCTCTAATACTAAAGTATTAATATTAACTTATCTTATATTGTCTAATAATCCTTTACCAATGTTGCTACCATCAAGCGGTCGCAACTCCCACACACTTCTTTTAGCCAATATTGCGACCGCCAAACAGTCGCAACTCCCACAAACTTTTTACTTTTTGGATTTTTCCAACCGGTATGCGGCTGAAAATAAAGGATCGTAACATTTGCAATCATTTTGCGAACATATCATAGGATTTTGCTACCAATAAGAGGTCGGTCGGAAATTGTCGCTAGTTTTGCGTTTTCGGTTGCAAATTTTGGTGGCAGTTGCTCACTTTTCGAGTAGTTACAATGTTGAATATTGTAAAGTAGTGAGATAGATGTAATTTTGATTTTAAGTTGGATATATAATGAAGTTTGTAGAGAGATATATGAAATTCTTTTTAAGTTTTACTAAGGTATTTACATGTGCAACATTCTTTCAAACATTATATTAAGGTGTACCTGATAAAGAAATATTTATATTAACTATTTAACTTAAAAAATCTAAAAATTAATTAAATAATCATTTATAATTATACATCATATTAAATTAAACATACTATAAAATAATTAGACTTCCATTTTACATAAGAAGAATAAAACAGAAGAACATTAACTTGATATGCAACATAATTTATCATGACTTAGAATTGACAAGTATATTAATAATAGCTATATATTATATGTTCTTAGATATCGCTTAAATAACGAGTAGATAGCCAGTCATCCACCATAAAAAAAGCTTCTTCGGGCTTATCTAATGCCACTACATGACCAGCACCCTACATAACACAAATAAATTAGTTTTGTTCTACATTCATTTTGTTTAGTTATGTTTCAAGCAAATATTCAAATATAATCTGTTTTCCAATTCAAGAGTTCTTTGGACATATTTAAGCCATCCTTCTGAGCGAATATTGATTGGTTAAAGTATGACTATGCCGCTTAAATTGCATGTTTCTTACCTTAATAGTTGCATACGTTAACATGTATCCGTTTTTAGCATACGTCATCCGGTATCTGCAAAAGAAAAGAACAGTCAGTTAATATGTCTAATAACTAAAAAAATGCTTATGTAAGACATGTGAGCTCACCCAGCAACTTGATTACTAACAAACCATGGCTTCCATGGGCTTTCAATTGGAAGATCTAGAGACTTAATCCATTTCAGAGTGCCAATGTATGGGAAATTCATATCATGATCACCACTACAAATAGATAATTGCATAAGAGATCAAAATAGAAGTAATTATACCAATATACCTACATTATAAATATAATTTTAAGAGTATCTGCAATACTTAATGATCAAAACATGAGAGTTTCTTGCAACAAGTTGTCTATGGTAGTCGACGCTACTAAAGATGTCATATGAGTAATAAAACGTGTCTTCTTTGCCCATATCGTATTGTAGAGAATAATTGGATTTGTGCCAAGTTTCAATCATTCCCTACAAAAAATGGCATAAAATCAATTCAAAAGAAAATGGAATTTTGTTTTGGGGATGACTACAAAAGACCAAACAATTTGTTCATTTGTGGAATTTGTATACATAATGGGACTTTATTAAAGCTGTTTAAAGGCCCAAGTAGAGTCTATGTGTTAATATGATGAATATATAACATTTTAACTTAATACAGATATTACTAAATAAATGAATTATAGGTACTTTGATTTATACTTTGGTATTGTGATAACAATAACAATACTACTACCTTTGAGAGCACCCACCATTTATCATTAAGTAAATAGTGTCATTAGTTGATAAGTCATTGTAAAAACATACCTCACAAACATGAAGTGCTTTCTAAACAACATTATTATTTGCCCAAGCTCCTAAATATATCAGCAGCTTCCTGAAAATATAAATTAATTGATAAATTGATTATGTTCTTTTAGTTGTGTTAACTATGAAAGATAAATTTATAAAAATGATTATCTCTTACTATTTTTAGGTTAAGAGTATTGTGTACCGGAATCTTCTACGTACACACATACATACATACATACATACATACATACATATGGCAATTATAGGAAGAAATTTCATATTAGTAGAAAACTAAGAAACCTAAATGAATGGAGCACCTTTTGCCACGTGTTACAGTTTTTTGCAGACGTGTTACGTGTAACAACTAGAGGCTTGCCACGTGTTATGTAACAGCTTTTACTTTTCAGAAAAAGCTAAAAGTCTGTAAAAGCGGTTACACATGGCAGCCTCTGTTTGTTACGCGTAACACAGTCTGCAAAAAGATGTAACCGGTGGCAAAAGGAGGTCCATTCATTTGGGTTTCTTAGTATTCTTAACTAATATAGGTTTTCTTTTTATCCATCCCCGATATATATATATATATATGTGTGTGTGTGTGTGTGTTTTGTGTGGTGGAGTTCTAGAGTGAACATTAGTGTATTTGTGAACTCAGTGAACAAATCCTAACAATTAATTTACACTTGTGTATTGATAATCAATGGTTAGAATTGGTTCACTAGTGTTCACAGTTAAGGGGGTTGTTCAGAAATCAACCTAATCATATATATATATATAACAAATTGGCTCTGGATTTGCAGCATCACAAGCTGGATCCAATATATTGCCTATGTTAAGTCCGTTTGTGCACTGGAATTAAAAACATTTATTAGAGATTGCAATTAAGAAATACACACATCTAATTTTATATTTTCCATTTGTACCTCATCTATCCGTTGAAGATTGTATAAACATGATATGTTATCCGGATCAGAATTTATGTAGTTTCCATTACAAGTTTCTCTTGTAAACTGGAATATATCAAGAAGCATGAAGATGTTAGACCATAGCTCGCAAATTTTGAAGTAAATATGTCATCAAGTTGATATAAATTTTTTGTTTACCTCATATATATCATCTGAAATAAGTGCAAGCCGGTGGGCAAACTCTAATCTCAAATTAAAATCATTGAATTTATCTGTTAAAGGGCTTACACATATCATCCCTGTATAGTGGAAAAATATTAATAATACTCACACATACACATGTGCACGTACACACACATATGTGTACCAATCAGTTAGTAAAGAAATATAATTTTTCAATAATGTTACGAAGAAGTTCAATATTTACTTTAATATTCACTTGTGGCTGATTTCCAAGTTGATTGCCTACATTAAACCAGGGTAAATATTGTAATTAGGATATAAATGATATGATGTAGTACATACATTCAAAAAGTGTTACCTTTGTATGTCTCTAAAGCAACAGCTGGTATAACAAGGCCATAGTATGAAATCCCAGACATGTAGAATGGATTATTAAGAAACCTTGATTGCTCCACAAGCCACTGTACATAAAACATATAAAATATGTTCAGAGGATGAGTTATGAGCATGTGGCTGGCAATAAGTATAAGATTAACAAAAAAGGGGCGTTGGTCCAAGAGACCAAACATATAGAAGTCTTAAGTTTAAGTCAATGAAAAAGATAAATATATTCGTCATTTGAAAATGATAATATGATGTTGCACTAAACTTATCAAACCTTTTGTATAAACTCATAACATTGTAAAGCTAAAATGGAATCACTACTCCTTGATTCTTCCTATGTTTTAGCATATGAAAACCCTACACCAGCAGGTAGATCTACGAATATCATATTGGCTACCTACAAAATTATACAATTATGGTCATTGCACCATACATGCCATAAACTCGCACATCCATATGATAAAGAAATCCTTTTTTATTTTATATTTTAATGTATAAAATATGTGACAAAATGTCAAGTTAGAATAAACCTTTGTCCATGAATTTTGGTTCAACTCCAATGTAATATAAGTCCATGTTGAGTTTTTGAAATTAATGTTTAGTGGACCTGTAGAAGATAGTTGTAATGTTAGTCCATGTTGAGTTATCGAAATTAATATTTAGTGGACCTATAGAAGATAGTTGGATCAATGTTTATTAGTAAATAGATGATTTTCTTAAAATCCAATCACTAATGACTTAACCATAAAAGTAAACCTATTATTTTGTATAAACATATTGAACATTAAAGTAAATTATAAATTTTGTGCTTTAAATATAGCCAAATTTGTTATGTGTGCCCTTTAAAAGAAAATATAGCACTAAGGGTCCATTTTTTAAAAGTTCTTTTATGTTTGGTCCTTTTAATTAACTAGTGTCAAATTTTCTAGTTAAGTCATGTGCTGGGCATAACTTTTCAGTTTACCCTCTGACTTCATCTGATTAAAAAACTAAGTTGGTCACGGCTGAGTATAAGGGTCGCAAAAAAATCTCTTTTCGTCCCATGAACTTTAAGGTGTATGAAGTTTCTTATTTCATTTTCTTCAATATGCACCAAAGTTAATACTCGTTCTGTCTTTTTCAATCAACATCGTGTCTAACCAATCTCGACCACTTGCATCAAATCCTACAAGTTAAGACAAGAAAAGTCGGCTTCACCACCACACTACACCATTGTTGTACAATGTAGGATCGGATCCACAATGCCACTTGTCTATTTGCAAGGGGAGATAGATAGATCGTAAAAACCTAGATCGAAGGGAAGTCGGTGGTCGGTGGTGATTTTATGGGTTGCTAGAAAAAGTATGTTAATCGGCCCCATGGTGTGGTGATGCAATGAAATGAAGATAAAGACAAATATATATATATATATAATATAGATTGGAGAGAGAGAGGAGTAGAGAGATTAAGATGGTGTGGTGGTGGGTCTCAGTTTTTTAAACTATTGAAATGAATGGATAAAAGGACATTTATGCACTCATCTGTAGTGCACATAACTTAACACAACTGAGAAATAAACTTAACAGTGAAAAGGATTAAATATAAAGGAACTTTTGTAAAAAGAAAATGAATTCATAGTGTAGTGGTTTTTTAAAGGGTGGTTCCATAATTTCTACTACAGACAATTTGTGATTTACTCTTAGATTATACATCAAGTTCATAAAAGAGTAACCTCTGGAAAAAATACAATATATATGAAATCTAAATTTCTAAACGAGTAACTGTTAAAATGTTTATTAAAATATAAGGTGTCTACACGAGCATTTAGAACGGTCAACACAGTTTAAGTAGATAATAATAATAATAACAATAATAATAATAATAATATAATAATAATAATGATATGTGAATATATGAAGTGCACGTGTGTAGTAGTGAAAATAATAGAATTGATTGATATCCCTTCAAAATAAGTCGGCTAAACGTTTTCTATAAATAGAAACTAAAGTTACTCGTAAATTCACATATTCAACCCTCTTGAGTAGAAGCACAGAGGTACATATTTTATTTCTAGGTTTAATTAAATTATATAATTAATTATTAATATAATATTAGATGTGGGTATATTATTAGAAGCAATGGTTAGAGGTTAAAACTAATCATAATAATGACTAGCAAAGGGCGGACTTACATGTATGTTTGGGTGGGCGGCCACCCTTTGATAAATAAGTTTTAATGTTATATTGGCGATAAAGTTTTAGGGTGCACCCTATAATAGTAATACAATTTTGTTTACTGTGTCTTATATTAACCATCAATTTTTTTTTGTTTTTATATGTTACCCATTTGACTGATATATTAAGTAATGATTTTTTATGCATGCTTGAAAGCAAAAATGTTTCACACGCAATTTTCAAGTTAATACATTCGGATGTAACTAATTAAGTTTAAAATGTAAAAAATAAAAAATAAAACATTATAAAATTAATTTGTTATTGTCTTCGAGAGTTTTTTTCCTTTTTGAATCATATGTAGTTTGTAAGTTCAACTATTTAGTCTACGTTATATTTTAAATTTAAATTAGTGAAGAAATTATCTTATTCAATAGTATAATACATAGAAAATTTAAATAAGTGAAGGAATTATCATTCATGTATATTTTTCTAAGCGATGGAATTCATATTAAAATAACGGTTTATTAAGAAACTATACTGAACAAGTCACAATTATAAACTGATTCAAGAAAATAACCCTCAAATAGACCAAAATTCAGTTATTGTATCGTATAATTTTTATTTCATGAACTCACCATGTATGCTAACATAAAATGTTTTGAAACGTGTCACATGGTTTCATTTTCGTTGCCAAGAACGGTTCCAGCCGCGCATTATCGCCTGAGGTTCTGGGCGGGAGTGTTAAATAAAGTTTGCCTTTCCTCCATGACGGCAGGGGCGGACCTAGCATGTTACTAGGGGTAACCTCCGCTATCCCTTGACGATCCGATGGTAGTTTAAATTTTCGAAAAATTTGACATTTTTCGATTTTGTTACCCCTTTTTATATAGAACGTTACTCCTGTAAAGATTTTTTGGATCCGCCACTGCATGATGGTATGTTAGTTTAACTAGGAATGTCCAAAATCCTATGTTTTAACATATCGTAGCTTGTCCTATCAAATTTGAAACCTTTTCCATCCAAATTTCTAACTCAATTAGAGTTTTCTATGCATTTAAGTTGTTTTCAACATAAGGGATTATTTATGTGCTAATAGTTCCCACCTAAAATCCCAACTACATAAATTAAAGCTTATATTCAATAATAGACAACCACGATTACTAAATTGCTTTGAGTTTTATGAGGTCAAGCGATATGAAATGAGGATTCAAATTTGAGCTTTAGAAAGTCTCTCTCTAGATATTAATAAACCTTGATTAGCTACCTAAAACTGAACGTTGTATGTCCTAAAAAATTCCAATATGCGTCATGTTAGAGTTCGAGGCCAAATTCTTGGTAAATGGTTCACGATTTAATATACATATGTATTATTGGTTATGTAATAACATCCTATTGCTTAGTTGAAAACCAGACGTTGTTACATTAGCTATTTAGAGTAGATTTTTTTTGTTCTAAATACAATAGAACATAAATTTTATTTTACGAAACAAGTCAGCTTGTATGAATCGGATTTTAATTTTTGCCGACATCAAATTAGATATTAAAAGTCACTTTAATTTTATTTTACACAATATATATATATGTATATATATATATATTTGGAGAAAACCCTTTTAATTAAGAAAACCTAAAAAACTTTAACATCCCGAAATTTTTCTATTTTGAAAAAAATCACACATGTAATATACATGTTTTTAAGAGTTCTGAGCAAAAAAAATACTAAAAACGCCTAGTGGATATTTTTTAAAAAAAATAAACAAGTTTTGTGCAACGGGACTGTAACATATGTTACACAAAAACTTGTTTATTTTAAAAAAATCTGGTCGGCGCTTTTTTATTTTTTGCTCAAAACCCTTAAAACCATGTATATCACATGTGTAATTTTTTTTCAAAAAAAAATGTGAGTAGTTTAGAGTTTCCTAGGTTTACTCATCACAAGTGGGTTTTCTCTTTATCCTTTCCCTATAGATATATATAGGAGGGTTTAACTGAGAACGGATAAAAAGACACAAGAAGTTGATAAAAACAAGTCAAATAACATCCTAGTGCTTAGTTGAAAAGTAGACGATGTTATATTAGCTTTTTAGAGTAGATTTTTTTTTTCTAAATACAATAGAACAGAAATTTTATTTTACAAAACAAGTCAGAATGAATCGGATTTTAATTTTTGTCGACATCAAATTAGATATTAAAAGTCACTTTCTTTTTAAGGTTAATGGATATTTGGAGAAGTCTCTTCCCCGTTTTATGGTAGTCATTCAATGTGTCAGTTTTATATATATATATATATATATATATATATATATATTATATATATATATATATATATATATATATATTAGAGAGTTCAAATGAGAAGAAAAATTTATAAGAATAAAAATAATAACTTTTAAACCAATAGAAATTCTCTATTTATTTAATTTAATGTGTTGTATTTATTGTTATGAAAAAATGGCATATAGGTAAATCTATAATTGTCATTAATTAGCTAATTAATTAAACTTGTAACTCATTTTTTCATATACACTTTCAAGATAAAATAATTTATGGTGTAGGACAATTTTCGACATGTGTAGGATACATTGTAGTATTTGTAGGATAAATTTTGAAATGTGTAGGGTAAATTTACATGCGTGTAGTGTAAATTCCGGTAAATGTAAGACATATGTATGATAAATTTTGAAATATGTAGGATAAAATGTTTTTGCTTTATTAATAGAAATAACATAATTAATGAGAGTAGTTATAAACTATTTAATGTTTTACCATTATGTCATTTCTTCTTTTTCTATTCACATTGAATTTCTTCTCAAATAACCTTCCCATATATATTATATATATATATATATATATATTATATATATATATATATAAGTATATGGAGAAAACCCTTTTAATTGAGAAAACCTAAAAAATTTTAGCCTCCCGACATTTTTTATTTAAAAAAATAAACAAATTTTGCGCAACGTGACTGTAACATATGTTACACGAAAACTTGTTTATATTTTAGAAAAAATCTTGTCGACGTTTTTTTATTTTTTATTTTTTTGCTCAAAACCCTTAAAACCATGTATATTACATGTGTACATTTTTTCCAAAAAAAAGTCGGTAGTTGAGAGTTTTCTGGGTTTTCTCACCACAAATGGGATTTCCTTATATATATATATATATATATATATATATATATATATCAAGGAGGTGTTTAAATGAGAACGGATGAAAAAAACACTAGAACTTGATCAAAAACAATTCAAATTCAAAATTTCTTTTTACACGTATCATTATTAATTATTATTCGAATACAATGTTAGAAATTTCTTTTTACACTTGTGTATTGATAATCAAGGTCTAGTATTAGGTTAATAGTGTTCCCAATCAAGGGGATTGTTTATTAATGAACCTAGCCCTATATATATAGAGGTTGTTGTGAGAACTATGACAACTAGACCTCTCAAAAGTGTTTTGAAAAAAAAATTTCTCAAAAATCTTAAAAAAAATCACTTGTTTCAGAAAAATAAAAAATAAAAAGATGCCGCATGCAATGATTTACATGGGATGTAAAAAATGACATCGCCAAAAAGAAAATTTACATTCGGGTGCGTAACTATCGAGTCAACAAATTTTTTGGTTTTTTTGTTTTTACAGATGTGTTTATAACATTGTCATCTACGTTTATACAAAAGATGATGACCCAACTCGCACAAAGAAGTCCATAACCTCCTCTTTCGTTGATCCTGAAACACCGTCCGACGCACGAAACATCAATTTAAACGATGTTAGTCCGTTATTTGCGGGTGAGTACGAGGAAGAAGATCCGGAGCAGGAGTTGCGACGACCAACCGGTAAAGAAGCGACCGAAAAGGGAGGTGGCCAGAGTCATCATTGGGGGATCTGACTTGAAAGAAGAGTTCGCCGAAATGAAACAACGCCTTCAAGACATATGCGACCTCGTAACTCAACATATACAAGAAAACTAGGAAGTGGTCGAGCTTATGAACGAGAGACAAATGAAGAGAGACATTGAGTATTACCCGACCGATTGACCACCTAACCAGAAAAGGCCTTGGAATTGGCTCGTAGGACGCTTATAAAAAATACGGACTTTAGTTATTTAATTTTAGAGTGTTTTTAATTTATTGTAATGTTTTTAATTATTTTAATTTTTTTAAATTATTGTAATGTCTTTTATTTAATAATTTTTGATAATGAAATGTTATTTCTTTTTATATATTTTAAATTTAGAAATAAAAAAATGATTGAGTAATGATTGCTAGGAGGTTTATAGGGGGTTATCACTTCACACATGTTAAGAAATTTTATATAATATGATTTTTTTAGTATGATTTTTTATTAATTTCATATATACCTTTACAAACTTTAAAATTTTCATATATATCCAACAAAAATCTGAAATGACATATATGACTCATGAACTCTAATAATTCTTTTATCGTATATAATTTATGTCAAAATAGGTGGAGACAAATTTGGTTCTGGTTGAAACAAGGTCATTCGGGTCAAAACAGGTGGAGCCATATTTGATTCCAGTTAAGACAAGGTCATTTGAAAGAGAAAAAGTATAAATTGGTTTGGATGCCTGTCTAAATATTAGAAAAGAAAACTTATCACAAAGATTTGAACATTTTTTATGGAAATAAAAAAAATGGTGGGATCCATAAATATTTGATTGATTGATTTATTTATTATTATTATTATTTTTGAGGGGGGACACGCATGTGATACATGAACTGTATAACCAAATAAACGTTGTATTCATTGTGATTGTAACCCATCAAATATTATGAAAATACACAAGTGGGTGCCAGTCAGATCTAAGATCCACAGTTATATATTAAGAAAAGAAAGACACGTTGACCATAACATTTGCAGAAATCACTATACACAACGGTCGTATCGATGCATTCATCATTTCATTCAGATCCATATCACACGCATACAAAGAGTATTTACATACTTTCATAGCATAACAGATTACACACCAACTACTCTCATTCCAAATTCCAGTTTATCCCTTCACTGTTAGTTAACACATATGAAAAACCACAATAATTACCTAAATGCATATACAGCAATCAACTATCAATATCAGGCATACCAAATACCGCAATAATGATTACCTATCGTCTAAAAACGGATCTTAGAACCCGACCCGTTTGTAAACTGGATTCTACGTATAATAAATAAAATGGGGTTTCTCTTTATTTCCTTCTATTTAATATTGTATGTATTAATTATTTGAAAGGATTAAAAATATTGATTATAATGAAACTTAGTTAATTCCGTTAAATATTGCATAGTAAATCCATAACTAGGTTATACTAGTTTAGTATATAAAAACCATAAAGTTTGGGGGCTATATGTAATTCATGTAAACTCGAATTTAAAAGAGCATAATAAGAGGAGTGGAGCCGGGTTCAAACCCGGTCTCCACCGATCCGCCAACATAACATGCGCACAACAGACCACTTCATCACTGTTTTATTTGGTGTTATACACTCCAGGAGAGATTTCATCTTTAATTTTGTAACAAACTCTGATTTCATCACTGCCTCATTTGGTGTTATCACTTTCATATGGTCATTTTATGTAGCCTGATCACTTTCATATTATAACTTGCTTTTAGTTTAAGATGTTACCTTAAATCTCTCTTTTAGGTTTTTATTCTCCTAGGTTTTAGTCAATCATCATCCCCTTTTAGTTTTACAGCATATAGACCATTTGTATACTAGAGTCTCTTTATACTTTTTATTTTGGGCAAATCACGAAACTAGCCCCTTGTTACACTGTTTTTGCGAAAATGGCCCACTGACACGGCTTAAAGAGTCGTTTCCGTTAACGGAAGCGGCTCAACACCAGTCTTCACCGATAACCAATGGCAAATTGACACGTGTCCGACAACCCTGAAACGGCTTTGAGCCGTGTCAGGTAAGGAAACGTCTCAGCCGAGCCGTTTCACGTGGAGCTGATATCGAAGCCGGGTAAGGACCCGGCTCGTCCCTTAGCCGGGTACCTACCAACGAGCCGAGGTGGGTTTAGGCGGCTCAGAGCCGTTTCCTTACAGGTTGACGCGGCTTAAAGCCTTTATCTAGGCGGCTTAGAGTCGTTTCCGTACGGTTTGTTGAGTTTAAAAAAAATAATGAAAACCGTTTTTTAATTAAATCAGGATTTACTTAATGTGTGTATATGTATATAATAAAAATCCAGCATCTAACGGGTTAGACACGTAGCTCAGTTGGAAGAGTTGCGTGCACGCAAACTAGAGGTCACGAGTTTGAATCCCATCACACGCTGCCAATAACATGCTTAAACCGGTCAGTCCCCTCCCCTTGTCAGTCCGACAAATTTTTTAAAATTTTTTTATTATTTTATTTTCTTTAATAATATCTTTTTATCAACCAATTTCATAATTTATACCAACCCCTTTTTTTAATACTGACATGTATTCAGATTCTGTAAGAGTATAAATTTAAAGCGTTTGTATATCGCTAGTTTGTTGAGTTTAAAAAAATGAAAACCGTTTTTAATTTAAATCATGATATACTTAATGAGTAAATATGTATAATGAAAATCCAGCATCTAACGGGTTAGACACGTAGCTCAGTTGGAAGAGCTGCGTGCACGCAAACTAGAGGTCACGAGTCTGAATCCCATCACACGCTGCCAATAACATGCTTAAACCGGTCAGTCCTCTCCCCTTGTCAGTCTAACAAGGTTTTTAAATTTTTTTATTATTTTATTTTGTTTTAATACTCACATGTAAGAGTATAAATTTAATAAAAATCGTTTGTATATCGCCGGTTTGTTAAGTTTAAAAAAAATGAAAACCGTTTTTTAATTAAATCAGGATATACTTAATAAGTATATATGTATAATGAAAATCCAGCATCTAACGGGTTAGACACGTAGCTCAGTTGGAAAAGCTGGGTGCACGCAAACTAGAGGTCACGAGTTCGAATCCCATCACACGCTGCCAATAACATGCTTAAACCGGACAGTCCTCTCCCCTTGTCAGTCTGACAAGGTTTTTAAATTTTTTATTATTTTATTTTGTTTTAATACTCACATGTAAGAGTATAAATTTAATACAAATCGTTTGTATATTGCCGGTTTGTTAAGTTTAAAAAAAATGAAAACCATTTGTAATTGGCGGCTCAGAGTCGTTACCTTACATGTTGACGCGGCTTAAAGCCTTTATCTAGGCGGCTTAGAGCCGTTTCCGTACGGTCACCTGTTGACGCGGCTTAGAACGAATGTTTAGGCGGCTTTGAGTCGTTTCAGCTATTGACGCGGCTTAGAACCCTTATGAGGCGGCTTAGAGCCGTTTCACCTGTTGACACGACTTATAAAGCATGTTTAGGCATCTTAGAGCCGTTTCCATACCGTGACCTGTTGACGTGGCTTATAGCCAGTTCCGTACATTGTTCAAGCGTTTTCCGTACCATTTAACCTAGTATAAATATTTAAGTGGTATGTGTTTCAATTCTATCTCAAACACGAAAACAAAGCAAAATGTGTTCCAAATTCATCCCGTATATCCATGCATGTAAGTTGGGCCAGAGTGATATTATGTTCAAGTGTGATGCAGAGGTGGCTATCATAACGACATTTTTCTTAGCTTTAAAATCAACGGTGTCCGGTTTGAACCGACGAAGATGATGTTTTTATCATTATTACGATAGGCAGCTCCACTGCCGAAACCTTCGATGACTCTAACGCTTTAGGGTGGTTGATGAGAATAGCAACACATCAAAGTGTTAGCTAGATCTAACCAAACATCACCGAAGCTGCAGAATCATCGATGTCACACCCTGACCCGCAGCGGAAATGGTAGTCGGGGCATGATTGGGTTTTCATCAAAGCTCATGACATTTACTATAAAGTTTCATATCTATTATTTCCAATTTAAGAGAGAAATTACATCAATCATAAAGCACAACATGTTCTAAACCCCACATTCATGAACTCTTTATTTTTCTTCTAAGGCAAATTCCTATGTGTTCCTTGTTACAACCTGTTCACCTGTATCATGTGTAAAAAAATGGTTTTTTGGTCAACAAAAGTTGGCGAGTGAATTTTATATAAGCATTTGAACGAATTAGTTGTATTGGTTATTTGAATAAAAATGTGCACAACCAAATATGATATACATATATGTAAATTTAACCACAAAACACTTAATATCAATTAATGCACACACACACATATCAAATGATGAACAATGAGATCAATGCTCAATCAAACGGAGCCGATCTAATGAGGCACCTGATGCTCAACTCGTCTCCAACGAGGAACTGATGGGCATAATGAATGATTTGCACGCAACTTGACAAAAATGTAAATACGCAATACAACAAACAACATTTACATCACACATTAGAACATATAATGGTAATAGCACAAGTGTTTGAATAAACGAAATGTATAAACGACACATGATACACCCCAAAACCATGAATAAAAAGGGGAATTTGTAAGAATTCACTCACAGTGGGTGCGTTCCTTGTTTGATAATGAATGCGCACGAATTGAGGAGTTGATCGACAAACGAAT
The DNA here is from genome assembly GCA_947069175.1 of Scalesia atractyloides. NCBI lineage: Eukaryota > Viridiplantae > Streptophyta > Magnoliopsida > Asterales > Asteraceae > Scalesia > Scalesia atractyloides. Next base: position 97,439,811 of record CAMTDV010000008.1, read on the forward strand.
ACTAACCTAAAATAATAACGCGATAAATCGATAAATATAAACCAATTAATCTTTTAAGTTAATACTTTTTGTTAGATTTTTAGGTTATTTTTGTGGTTTTTTTATATTTTAAAACCTTCGAAATTGTATTTTTTTAAGTATTTTTAATAAATATTTAATCTTAAACGGAGCGGTTTTGGAACCCGTTTAACAACAGATGTTATAGTATCCCCTACTTTTAGAAATTTCGTCCCGAAAGTTAGGTAGAAGTTGTAATAGGGAAAAGATGCGGGTATTTTTCGCGTATTGAGTCTTCGTGTTCCCAAATAAACTTAGGTTGACGTTTTGACTCCCAACGTATACTGACCAATATCTGATTATCTTTTAACAGAAAAAGGGAGGTGTGATGTTTGGATTTTTTATTGAGGCGATAACGTTCCTAGTAAGGGTTGAATACTCTGCTAAAGGAATCGCTTTTTTATGCCTAAGATGAGAAACGTTGATATACAGAGTTGATTGACTGGATATGACCTTATGCATAGGAGTTTTGAGAGAATTGATGCGTTGAAAAGATTAAGTTATATCACAAGACAAAAACTTCAACCATGACAATATTAAAACCTACATGGAACTTCTCATAACCGCCTGACAATGCTTTTGATCCTTTGACAAGAATACTTATATATAGGAAGTACCAGCGGCGTATCCACTATATTCTTGTCAAATTTTCATTGGCTTTGTCAGTAAGTTATGATTAGTTCTATGTGACTCTAAAATCTACAAAACATAAACAAACACAATAGCCAAAGCTTGAGTTTCAAATCTGAAAGAATACATGACTGAATGATGACGGTACCTCTCTCGTTCGTTATGATGAAGGGGTCAGTCTATGAAAAAGTGAGACATGACTCAACTTCCTAAAATGATGAGGCGAGTTACGTCGTGATGTTATGATGACATGAACTTTTAAATCGATGAATGAAATAAAACAATTAAAATTCTTGAATACATAAATTCCCAAATGGAAACAAGGATATACAAAGATTGAGATTTATAGAAAACATTAAAACTAGATGGTTGGAGTTGAGGCTTGACTCTTGATGATGGAAGGCTAGTTGAATTGTTCGTTCGCACCGTTATTGGCTTCAACTAGATTAGCGTTGATGTTGTAAGCTCTTCCTCTCGCTGGTGGGGATGCTGGGTTTCCTTGATTTGCTTGATTAACTGGGTTCGCTTGAGCTTGGGCGTTAAGATGTTAACCAATCTAGGGCACGTGTTTCTAAAATGGGTAGGGTCGCCACAACTAAAGCAAGCTCGAACATATAGAACTATGGGGTATTGAGGTTGTTGATATGGTTGGATCATGTTTTGGGCAGAGGGTGAAGCTTGGTTTTGGGGAGTGCGACAAGTTTTACTTAGATTACCATAACGCCCACAATTTGCACAAACTCGACAGGGTATGGTGGGTTGATGGTGATAAAAGCAGGTGTTGCATTGAGGGTGAGGTCCAATGTAGGGTTTCTTATTTGAGTACGCAGAGTTGGGTGCTACTTGAGTGATTGGGATAGCTTGGAGTGGTTCAGCTTGTGGAGCTGGTTGGTTGCCTTGAATGACAGCGAAATTTTGCCCATCTCGCTTTCTCTTAGTAGTGGGCTGGGAAGAGGATTCAGTTTGGGTTGAGTTTGAGGTTTCGGTTGGTGTTTCATCTTTCTTCTTCTCGACCTTGAAGTCTCCATTCCTAATGTGGTTTTTGGTGAGCTCTGTAGCTAGCTCCATTGCTGCTTCCAAAATTGCAGGTGTGGTACTTATTACAGGGTCCTGAATATTTAAAGGAAGGTGTCACACCCCGACCCGCAGCGGAATAAGAGTCGGGGCATAATTGGGTTATCACCAAAGCTCATGACAGTTACTAATATGTTTCATATTTATTAAAGTCAAAGTTACATTCCAAATAATCCAAACATGTCCATACAATACAAAGAAATAACCAAACAAAATAATTCCAATCTCTAAATCATTTTATTCTTCTAGTCCAATCCTATGTGTTTCTGGCTGCAGCTGGTTCACCTGTATCATGTGTAAAAATGGGGGGTTTTTTTTGGTCAACATAAGTTGGCGAGTGAACCTTGTTAGATAAACATTTAATATTAATTTACTTGTTAGTTTATCAATGAAAAATTGTGCATAATCATAAATGAGCAAATGTTAATAATCAGGCAGTAGCAATTTGCAATCACAACTATAACATACAATAACATATGATAGCATATATTAACATACCAACATCATACAATAAATAACATAAATTAAACCGTGCGATCAAGGCTCAATCAAACGGAGCCGATCGTATTGCATGTACTGAAAATGAAAAATGTCTGTGCGATCAAGGCTCAATCAAACGGAGCCGATCGTATTGCATGTACTGAAAATGAAAAATGTCTGTGCGATCAAGGCTCAATCAAACGGAGCCGATCGTATGTGGGCACGCCAGGTTCACGCTCATAATGTAATGGGGAACATGCTCAACGCTCATAATGTAATGGGGAGCGGCGGCCTATGAAATTGCATGTACTGAAAATGATAAATTGCATCTAACAATAACCACACAACAGTTGAAACAAACTGAATACACATGTTCATGATATGATGTATGCACAATGATTTAAATATAATATATAGCAAGACACATGATACACCCCAAAACGTGATTAAAACGGGGAATTTGTAAAGATTCACTCACATTGGGTGCGTTTGATTGGAGATGATGAGATGCGCACGAATTGGAAGAGCGGAACAACGAGAAATAATTAACCTAAATAATAACGGAAAATATAGTAAATGAGTGGATTTTATTAAGGATTTTAATGAAATTTTTAGATATATTTTTGTGAGTTTAAGGCTATTTTCTATCTTTAAAAATATTATTTTTAAGTATTTTTAATTGATTTTTAAATTAAATTAAATAAATAAAAATAAAAAAAATTGTTTATTTTTGCGTTGACCGTTGACTTGTTGACCTGTTGACCGGTTCGGTCAGTGTGCATGTATGAGCTGGGTGAGACTCGAACCCGAGACCTCCCGTACGCGTGCACGCAGCTCTACCAACTGAGCTACGTGTCTAACCCGAAATATTTCTGTTTTTAATTATATTTATGTACTAATTAGATTAATCCGAAAATCATTTATTTAAAAAGATTTTAACATAATGATTCGGTGCGCTCCACAGATCTTGAACCCGGGACCTGTGGATTAGTTTGGCACACAGTCCACTGCTGGACTGTGTGTCTATCTTGGTAGATATCCTAGTTTTTATTATACTTAACATATAGCGGAGTTAACCCGGTTCAGTTTTAAACAAAAAAAAAAACATTTTATTACTGCAAAGGTGTGTATCAAGAATCGAACTCGGGACGTGTATGTTTTTTATTTGCACACAGTCCACCGCTGGACTGTGTGTCTAACCCGTTTATAATTCCGAATTTAATTAATCTTATGTCATCTCTGAACTCGTCTTCTTCGTTTCAAACACAGACATCAATCAAAGCAACTGATACGTGATTAATTCAGTTAATGAACAAGATGAACAATTTGAAAGCATTGAACTGAAAAGTTTGGGGAAAGAAAATACCGAACAGATCGTCTTCTTCAGAAAATCCGGCGAAGCTCGTCGGCTCTGTTTTGGAACCTTCGGCTGTTAGAATCAATTAACAGGTTGGAGGGATTAGATGTGAAATTGAACTAATGAGTAATGATTATCAGTATGTTTGAATGAGCATACCGGTAATCAGCGAGTTTCCGACAAATCCAGGAGTTTTCCGGTGAAAACAGAAAGTCCAGCAATGTCGTCTGTGGTTGATTATGAGCGATGGGTTAATGTTAGTAAGGTTCTAACAATTGATTGAAACAGTAAAGTCGAGGTATTTTACCAGTTTGAGTTGAGTCTCGGTTTTCCGGCGACTTGCAGAGAATTCCGGCGATGATCAGAAAGCACTTCCGACGACCAGAAAATAGAATAAACACAGAATTAGAAGCTTTGGGAATGAAATTGAATCGCGAGATGAGTGTTTTGTTGAAGTAATTTCAGAATAAAAGTTTTCGGTTATAAAAACCAAACAATACCTGAATTTAAGTTCATTAACGTCGAATTGATTTAAGATATCGGTTTTATCGGTTATGATCAGGATTCCGCGAGAGATCAAACGTCTTGATCGGTTTGAAAGCCGATATCGGTTTCAGTTGGCGTAACAGGTTGACTTTCAGTTGCATATATGACTTAATTGTTCCCCAGAACTTCACAAAATGCTCAAGTGGCGGAGTGGTGATGTGGGTGTGTGTTAAATCTTTGGATTTTGATTCCGGCTGACCCGGGTTCGAAACCCGGCAGCAGTATTTTATTTTTATTTCATTATTTTTAGTACATTTTCTAAAATAAATTTTATATTCTAATATACTTAGTAATTATGTATCGTTTAAAATATATTTGGGCATTAAATACTCAACGAAATTTTTAACTGATTGTTCGGTTGATAAACGAAGCGGGTTTGGTAAATCCGGTTTTTTGGCGGATGTTACAGAAGGCCCCGAACATAGTGCTCAATCAAACGGTAAAGAGGGGTGAAACAATTTGGAACCATTTAATTCAACTCGAGGAATCTCTTGTTATAGGTCATGTGATCTCCCTCTTTTTGCTTCAAGGAATATAACTCGTCCTCTAGTTTCTTAATTTCACTTCTTGGACAGAAACATCTAGTCATAAGCTCTCTCAACTATTCCTAAGTTAGAGCTACAATGGCTTCGGCGCCTCGTTTGCCCTTTCAGCATTCCACCATGTGAGGGCTACTCTATACAAGCGTCTAGTAGCATAGCGTACCTTGCGATCGTTGGGACAATCACAGTTGAGGAATGTACTTTCCATCTCCTTGAACTATCGAAGTAGAGCAGTAACTTCCTCAGTACCTTCGTACTTTGGAGGATCACATGAGTTAAAGTGCTTATAGGTGCACTTGGTGGTATTTGGGGGAGGGTTGACAAAGTTTTGATCTTCTTGGTTGATTGGGTTGGTAGGATTAGCGGCAATGACTTGTTGGACTTGAACTACGATGTTGGGAATTACGGCGGCCATTTGTTGAGCGATTTGGGCAGCCATGCACTCGCGGGATTTTCCTGATCTCCTACATCTACGAGAGTGACTAGAAGACATCTACAAGGAATACGTATCGAGAGTTATGCGTTTGACATATAGGTGTCATGTGTCGTATAAAATGAACATCCATAAAACAAATGAAAAATAAATTTGCTACATCCATAGGATGTCTTGGGCTTTGCTCATGTTTAGGCCCCCATATGTCCCCATACTTGCCTTGGTAGCCATGTGGGCCCCCATGACTACTGGGCTCTTGTAGGGTTCACATTGGTGTTGGCCTGTTAAACATTTATGCCATCCGAATGAAAATCGTAAAACATGATCGCAAGTATAAGGTCGGAGGTGTCCAGGTGTAGACACAATGACAACTCAAAGTGGGGTTAGTTCACACGACGTTTGGTGTGGCATGCTTTGGCCTAATAGGTCCTTCGTACTCTTATCGTTAGTCCTCAGGTACGCAAACTAGTCCGTTATATTGGATTTATACGATTGCCAACCTAGACAGGACGTTTCGACTACCGGTACTCGTACCCTTCCAGTTACTACATGCCCGTCGTAGAACTTACTTTGATGAGATTGAAAAACGAAAACACCACAAAATCTTGAATAAAGAAATATGAGAATGATTTGAATATGTGAGAATTGAAATGTGCGTGATGAATGTATATGTAAGCATGTTATGTTTGACAACAAGTATAACTCATTAAGTATCACACAAAATGATAGCGGAAGTGTTTACATGCATTTATGTGTGTAATAAATATGAAACAAATAAACATCATGAGTTTGCATGTAACCACATAAGCAATTAAAATCTAATCAACTATAGTATAGGCTCTAAGGGTCTAATAACCTATCCTATATCCCTATAGTCAAAAGCTCTGATACCAATCTGTCACACCCTGACCCGCAGCGGAAATGGTAGTCGGGGCATGATTGGATTTTCATCAAAGCTCATGACATTTACTATAAAGTTTCATATCTGTTATTTCCAATTTAAAAGAGAATTTACATCAATCATACAAGCACAACATGTTCTAAATCCCACATTCATGAACTCTTTATTTTTCTTCTAAGGCAAATTCCTATGTGTTCCTTGCTTCAACTGTTCACCTGTATCATGTGTAAAAAATGGTTTTTGGGTCAACAAAAGTTGGCGAGTGAATCTTATATAAGCATTTGAACGAATTAGTTATATTGGTTATTGAATAAAAAATGTGCATAACCAAATATGAGTATACGTATATGTAAATTTAACCACAAAACACATAATATCAATTAATGCACACACACACATATCAAATGATGAACAATGAGATCAAGGCTCAATCAAACGGAGCCGATCTAATGACGCACCTGATGCTCAACTCGTCTCCAACGAGGAACTGATGGGCCTAATGAATGATTTGCACGCAACTTGACAAAAATGTAAACACGCAATACAACAAACAACATTTACATCACACGTTAGATCATATAATGGTAATAGCACAAGTGTTTGAATAAACGAAATGTATAAACGACACATGATACACCCCAAAACATGAATAAAAAGGGGAATTTGTAAGAATTCACTCACAGTGGATGCGTTCCTTGTTTGATAATGAATGCGCATGAATTGAGGAGTTGATCGACAAACGAATACTAACCTAAAATAATAACGCGATAAATCGATAAATATAAACCAATTAATCTTTTAATTTAGTGCTTTTTGTTAGATTTTTAGGTTATTTTTGTGGTTTTTTTTATATTTTAAAACATTCGAAATTGTATTTTTTAAGTACTTTTAATTGATTTTTAACTAAAAAATAAATATGTAAGTAATATAAATAATTAAAATAAAAATAGAATAATATTTAAAAAATATTGTCAGGTCTGACAGGAGGGACCTGACCGGTTCTTTGGTGGAATTGGATGCGTGTGGCGGGATTCGAACTCTAGACCTTCCGTTCACGTGCACACATCTCTTCCAACTGAGCTACGTGTCTAACCCGTTAGATACTTGATTTTTATTATATACTGATTAGTTTAATATAGAAATCATTTAATTAAAAAGATTTTAAAATCAACTAACCGGTGTCTACCACCCGCCTCGAACTCGCGACCTTAGTGATATTTTGCACCCAGCCCAACCAACTGGGCTGGGTGTCTAACCCGAAATATAAGTGATTTTAATTAAAATTATACACTTACAGAATCTTAATATATGTAAGTATTAAAAAGGGTTGGTATAATATATGAAATCGGGATCACCTGGGCTGGGACCTATGATTTAAAGTTGCACACAGTCCACCACTGGACTGTGTGTCTAACCCGATTTTAAACCCATTTTTAATTATATTTATACACTCATAACAACTTCATCTTCTTCATAAAAACTTAAACCCATAATTCAATTTCGACTGAAATCTGTTTAAACAGGTTTTGGGTAATTGATTGAAGTTTGAAACACATTAAACAAAGTTATAAAAAGGGTTTAGGGGGTTATACCAACTAGAAACAAAGTTTCGTTTTTCCGGCGGTGAATTCCGGTGATTCAAGCGAGCTCCGACGAAGTGTATAGAGGATCTTCTGAGAATTTAGAATGGTTTTGCGAGTATGGGTGAGTTCCAAAAAAGGTTTGGGTTGCTATTTATAGGCGTATGTCTGATTTTAGTTTTCGGTTTCAACAGACTTTGGTCACAAGATTTATTACCGAATTGATTTTTATAACCGAAGTTTGCCATGATTGAATCTTAATGCATTGATTAGAAATCAGTTTCTTTGACTTAAATCGAAAGAGAAATGCTAACTGACAGAGATTGGAGGTTACAACCATTTATTACTATTATTTATTATCTTTATTATTTATTTAATATTTTTATTATATAAATTATTTAACACCCATTATAAAATAATTAAATGAGTAATGAAGCATTTAATAAATATTTAATCTTAAACGGAGTGGGTTTTGGAACCCGTTTAACAACATATGTTACAATCAAATTGTTCCAAATTGCACCATCTACACTCAGTAGATGGAAGTTACCAGTTTAAGACGCACATTTATCATTGCTATGCGTTTTGATACAGAATCGTCGAATTGTTCCGATTAGCTTTTGTACAAAAAGTTACTTGGTATATTCTAGTATAAATGTTGAATCATTGCAGTTTTTGTTGTATTCTATTTTTTTGTATTCAATAATATTAAACTTTAGTGGATGTATCAATTTTACATGCATAAATCTAATATAATTTAACACCAGCTTTTTACCTCTTATAAATCATTCACCCCACCCCACTAGTTCACCTCACTATAAATAAGCATAAGCATTCCATTCGGTTAACCTAAGCGCACACTAAACCCACGCCGTTTTTACTGCCCGCCGTTGCACAAACCCCACATTTGCAATCTTTGATCAATGGCTTCCAATTCTATTCTATGGACCGAGGTTGAAGACATTGCATTATATGAGGCATATTTCGAAGCAGTGTGTGAACCACGCCGTCGAGGTCAGCATGGCCTGTGGGTTCGAGTTCAGCGTTACTACTCGCAGCGTATCTACCACGCCGTGGAGCTACTAGGGGGGACCTTGGCGAGGATGACGTTAAGGAAGTCGCCCTCATCAACTACCGCCAAGAATATGGGCGTGATTTCACACACGTGACGGAGTGGGACACCATTAGACTTTTTTTTATGCGTAGTTTTTTTTTTCTGTTTATTTTAGTTTTTATGTAATTTTGTTTATATTAATATAAATTATGTGTTTATGTTTTTGTGTTATAAATCTATTTAATAAAGACGATTTCATAACCCCCTTTTTATAGTCACATATATTCAGTCGCGGGTTCGAGTCCCTGGATGCATGCCGGTTTGTTGAGTTTAAAAAAAATTGGAAACCGTTTTTTAATTAAATCAAGATTTACTTAATGTGTGCATATGTATAATAAAAATCCAGCATCTAACGAGTTAGACACGTAGTTCAGTTGGAAGAGCTGCGTACACGCAAAATAGAGGTCACGAGTTCGAATCCCATCAAACGCTGCCAATAATGCTTAAACCGGTCAGACCCCTCCCCTTGTCAGTCTGACAAGGTTTTTAATTTTTTTTTATTATTTTATTTTATTTATTAATATTTTTTTATCAACCAATTTCATAAATAAATTATACCAACCCTTTTTTTTAATACTCACGTATATTCAGATTCTGTAAGAATATAAATTTAATAAAAAATCATTTATATATCGTCGATTTGTTGAGTTTAAAAAAATGAAATCGTTTTTTAATTAAATCAGGATTTACTTAATGAGTCTATATGTATAATAAAAATCCAAAATCCAACATGCTTAAACCGGTCAGACCCTTCCCCTTGTCAGTCTGACAAGGTTTTTAATTTTTTTATTATTTTATTTTAAAAAATAATAGCCTAATTATTAAAGGAAATGATTTGTTATTAAGGTACCATTTCTTGAACATGGCCATCTCCACTAAATCCAAGTAGTCCACTCCACCAATCTTTCCCGAGTGGTGTTATCCCCATGTATGAGGAAAAGCAACTTGGACTATCGCCGGCGTAATAAAAGTCAAGAACATTTGACGACCAACTCCGGTTTAACATTGTGGATCTATCTGAGTAACATGTCTTTTCATAATGGTAGCACACACATATATATACACACAAAGAGTACACAGGTATCTATAACATAATACAAATAAAATATATAAATAACTATTCTGTACATAATAAGATTTTTACAACATTTTCTGCATTTTTACAATTATCTTCCAAATAAAACTTCGTCATCTTCGACATTGTCTTCTATATCCTCGGGTAGTACCGAGTCAAAAAAAAGTATAGCTAGTTTACGTCTCATTTTGTAAGCAGTTAACGCAGTATCTTCACCATCGTTCAACTGTTGTTTATTTATCAACTTTTGTAGATATGTGCAAACCCAAACTCCACAGTCTCCCAAAACTCCGGACTGTTGAGAAGCATCGCTTGCATAAATAATGCGGAAGGGAAAACGTAACGGTAAAATAAAATAACAAAAAATTTAAAAACCTTGTCAGACTGACAAGGGGAGGGGTCTGACCGGTTTAAGCATGTTATTGGCAGCGTGTGAAGGGATTCAAACTCGTGACCTCTAGTTTGCATGCACGCAGCTCTTCCAACTGAGCTACGTGTCTAACCCGTTAGATGCTGGATTTTTATTATACATATACACACATTAAGTAAATCTTGATTTAATTAAAAAACGGTTTTCATTATTTTTTTTTAAACTCAACAAACCGTACGGAAACGGCTCTAAGCCGCCTAGATAAAGGCTTTAAGCCGTGTCAACCTGTAAGGAAACGGCTCTGAGCCATCTAAACCCACCTCGGCGTGTTGGTAGGTACCCGGCTAAGGGACGAGCCGGGTCCTTACCCGGCTTCGATGTCAGCTCCACGTGAAACGGCTCGGCTGAGACGTTTCCCTACCAGACACGGCTCAAAGCCGTTTCAGGGTTGTCGGACACGTGTCAATTTGGTATTGGTTATTGGTGAAGAATAGCGTTGAGCCACTTCCGTTAACGGAAACGGCTCTTTAAGCCGTGTCAGTGAGCCATTTTCGTAAAAACGACGTGAAATCTAGCCCTTTTATTTTTTACAAAAATAGTAAACTGTTTTCTAACATCAGCACAAGTAATAAAAATGAATGTCGGCAACTTGGCCACTCACAGTGTAAACATATAATAATCAATATATTAAAAAAAAAAGTACGTTGACCAAGTCAATTGGTTCAAATGTTGATTAAACGTATCCTTCTTTCTGTCCTCAGACCACTCCCATCTTATCTCCACTTGTGTCTTGTTTACTTACATTCCAATTTCCAGTTTACATCTTCACTGTTAGTTAACAATGGCTGAAGCTGCTGCTGCTGCCCTCATTTTTGAGAAGCTAACCGATGAAGCCTTCAAGAAATTTGCTCGTTCTTAGAAGATTGATTCTGAGCTCAGTGAACTGCAGAGCACACTGTCCCATATCCAAGATCTGCTTAGTGATGCTTCTGACAAGGAAATTACTGAAAAATCTGTTAAGCAATAACATTTGGCTTACGACATCGATGACGTCCTCGATGATGTGGCTACCGAAGCTATGCGTCGTGAGCTGTCACAGGTAAGAAACCTCATCGTCCCAACTTGCTGCACAAAATTCTCACTCTGCATCACAAGTTAGATAGTATTAACACCAAGTTACAACATCTAGAGAACCAAAAGTCTGATCTGGGTTTGATTGTGAAAGGTGAAAACCCAAAAAATAACAATAGAGGAAACGAATCCTCTTTGCTAGAATCTGATGTTGTTGGGAGACAAAAAGTTGATCAACAAGTTGTTGCAGGAGGAACCATCTAAAGAAAACTTTATCATCGTACCCATCGTTGGCATGTATCCGATGAGTTTGATATATTTAAAATAAGTGAAACCATCTATCAATCTGTGGCCAAAGAAAACAAACCGTTTAAAGATATAAATCAGCTTCAAATTGCTCTTAAAGAGAAACTTGAGGGAAAACGATTTCTCGATGATGTGTGGAGTGAAAAGTATGAAGAGTGGGAGAACCTAGTGCCTCCATTTCATCCCGGGGCTACTGGAAGTCGGGTAATCATGACAAACTCGCAACCAGCAACCGCTCAAAAAGATAGGTTTTAATCATCTAGACCATCTCGAACATTTGTCGCATGAAGATGCTTTGTCTGCATGCGTTGGATGTGGATAACTTTGACTCACACGCAACACTTAGACCACAAGCTGAAGGTATTGTAAAAAAATGTGGTGGTTTGCCTTTAGCTTTAAAGGCAATTGGAAGGTTATTGAGAACAAAAACCGAAGGAGAAGAATGGAGTGATGTGTTGAACAGTGAGATATGGAATTTAGAAAGTGCTGATGAAATTGTCCCAGCCCTTAGGCTAAGTTACCATGATCTTTCTGCCGATTTGAAGCGATTGTTTGCTTATTGCTCCTTGTTCCCTAAGGACTTTTTGTTTGAAAAAGAGGAGTTGGTATTATTATGGATGGCTGAAGGGTATCTGAATGACTCAGTTGCAAACAAGTCACTAGAAAGCTTGGGCCATGAATATTTTGAGAAATTGCTATGGAGGTCCTTTTTTCAACCTACACCTAATCACAAATCCTTTTTTGTGATGCATGATCTCATGAACGACCTGGCCACATTTGTTGCCGGAGAATATTTTTTAAGGTTTGATAATCAGATGGAGATGACAGAGGAAGCCTTAGCCAAGTACCGACATATGTCATTTATTCGTGAGAAGTATGTAGCTTTCCAGAAGTTTGGGGCATTTGAAAAGGCCAGAAGTTTAAGAACATTGTTAGCGGTATATGTTGGGGTAGATCAAGGCTGGAAGGAGTTTTACTTATCCAGCAAGATTTTGGTTGACTTACTTCCTGAGTTACCGTTATTAAGGGTTCTTTGTTTGATTCGTTTTAGTATAAGTGAGGTACCAAATTCCATTGGTACTTTGAAGCACTTACGGTATCTTAATCTATCTAACACTAATATCAAAGAGTTGCCAGACAATGTCGGTAATCTTTATAATTTACAAACACTGATAGTTTTTGGATGTAATAGTTTGACCAAGTTGCCTAAAAACTTTTTAAAACTAAAAAAATTGAGGCATTTTGACATCCGATATACTCCACTTCTGAAGAACCTGCCCCCGGGAATTGGTGAGTTGAAAAGTCTACAGACCCTCACTAGGATCATCATCGGAGGGAACGGTGGCTTTGCAATAATCGAGCTTAAGATTGAAGGATCTCAATGGGGAAATTTCCATCGAGGGGTTGAACAAAGTGCAGAGCCCAATGCATGCACGAGAGGCGAACTAAAGGGATCAACAAGTTAGAGTTGAAATGGGATGATGGTTCTGCAAGTGAAACACTTGAGAAGGAGGTTCTCAATGAGCTAAAGCCTCGTAGTGATAAGTTGAGAATGCTTAAGGTTGAGTGTTATGAGGGAATAGAGTTTCCAAGTTGGGTTGGGGATCCGTCTTTTAATCGGTTGGTTCACGTGTCGCTACGGAGATGTCGAAAATGTACATCTCTACCGCCACTTGGGCGGCTACCTTCACTTAAGGAGTTGTCGATTCAAGGAATGGATTATGTTAAAGTCATCAGTTTGGAGTTAAGTAGGACTACTGATGTTACCTTCCCTTCACTTGAAATTCTAACGTTTGAAGATATGTCGAGTTGGGAGGTATGGTCAACCAATAGCGAGGTAATGTTTCCACGCCTTCGAGAGCTTCAAATGTCCCAATTTGACTGACGTCTCACTTGAAGCATTACCTTCACTAAGATTTTTGATAATAGATGGATGTTGTGAAAGTGTGCTGAGAAGTCTGGTTCGAGCAGCCTCATTAATCACTAAATTGGATATAATATCAATTTTTGGGCTTACAGATGAGGTGTGGAGAGGTGTTGCAGAGAATATTGAGGCGGTTGAAGAACTAAGAATACGAAATTGTGATGAAATTAGTTACTTGTGGGAATCAGAAGAAGAGGCAAGTAAAGTTCTTGTAAATTTAAAGGAATTGGAGGTATCTGAATGTAAAAATTTGGTGAGATTAGGAGAGAAAGAGGAGGATGAGGATAACATTGGGAGCAACCTCCTATCATCTCTTAGGATTTTCGATGTAAGTAATTGTAACAGCATGGAGCGTTTGTGTTGTCCAAATAGCATTGAGAGTTTATATATCTTTTTGTTGTGGTTCACTTAGACATGTCTCCTTACCAAGAGCAACAACAAGAGATCAATTGCTATACATGGTTGTGAAAATCTAAAATCAATAGATCAATTGAGTCACTCCACTCACCTCACCTCTTTGTCAATAAGAAGTTGTCAAAAGATGGAGTTATTTTCTCATCTTAATCAGCTATTAAATCTTACCTCTTTGTATATACATTTTTGTGAAAGCATAGAGTCATTTTCTGACCTTGAGTTATTGTGAAAGCATAGAGTCATTTTCTGACCTTGAGTTATCAAACCTCACCAGGTTGTGTATAGAAGGTTGTGAAAGCATAGAGTTATTTCCTAACCTCATCTCTCAGAACTGGACATAGTCAGGTGCAAAAACATGAAGGCATTTGGTGACCTGCAGCTACCAAATCTAATCAGTTGGTGGATAGAAGATTGAGTCATTTCCCTTGTTTATTTTCAACTTGACTTTCAAATTTCGTATGCTTTTTTTTTTCTGGCCATTTTCATTATCCTTTTTGCAGGTTGGTGCATTGAGTATGTTCAATGATTACATTTCAACAGCCAGCTGATTTGATTTTGCAAAACATGTAAGTTATACATTTTCCTCATTATCTTAGAAGTTTCTGTAACATAATATCTTATATATTACTGTTCTAATGTTGGAGCTTGGAAGCCCAACTGGTTTACATTTAAGGAATGTTATTTCGCCCAACTGTCCCATCTATAGAATAGAATATAGTAGAGGTGTACATTTGTTCTTTTTTTTTTATTTCGCAAAACCGGCTCAGTTTGGCCAGGTTGTTTGGTTAAAACCGTTTTGAGTCAAAATCGGTTGGGTTGTAAACCAGTTATGAAGGAAAATATTTGATCCTATATATACTAATCGGTTTGGTCGCGTTGAAATTGTTTCGCTTTTTTAAACCCCTAGTTTCCTAATATTATACCGGTTTTTCAAACAGGTTCGAGTTGGTTTTTGTAACAAGAGTAGGAACAGATATACAAAAAATAAAAGATTGCTCTATTATAAATAGGCAACTTGGGATTTTATCTAAATAATTTAAATGTTCATTCTTTTACGCTAAAACGTTGTATATGATATTCATTTTAAACTTTTATGTTTATCTTTTATTGTATTCATTCATTCTAGGCATTACACTTAGTCACATTTTTTTCTCCGCAACAGGTAATCTAGGCTGTGTGATCAGGAATGAATGAATAGAGATTGAAGGCCAAGAATGCAATGCATTTGTGTAATATATTGTTTATTGATTTGAATCATAACGTATTACAATGACCAGCATTTGCACATATGCTTTTATGTTACTAGGTTGTGCACTTTCGACGTGTCTTCTTCGACATTCTATCAACAATGGGAAGAGGGTTTTTTTTTATTAATGGTGTTCAGAGTTTACGTTGGTATTTAATTTAATAAATGTATGAAGTATTCAGATGAAAGTAATTATATATCTCAGGTTATTAGGCTTCGAGCTGTGCTTATTTCTTATCGGCATAGCGACCGGGTACCTTACTCTACATGTTTACTTCATTTCATGTTAAGTTATATATGTTATGAGTTTGCGTTGGTATTTTTGTTACATATGACTTTACTAACGACCCATTAGTAGATCTAGTTAAATTGTTTTATCAGACGTAGGATTGTCCCTTGTAAATGTCCACCAAAAGAAGTTGCAATGAGAAACAAATCACAGAATGAGATGTAAGAATCCCAAAAACCATTCATGATAACGTCATAAACTATATCGGTCGTTCATATGTATTAATTAGGATATATGTATAATTTTAGTTTGTATTACACCATGGCAGTTTGAACGAGCGGAAGTTGAACACTTAAACTTGAACGAATTTCGCTAAAGAAAGGTGATGAAAAGCCCTCTGTGAAGATGTACGTGTTTGACGGGACATGTAGAATGGGTAGTTAACATATTGCTATTTTTTCAAAGTGTTCATCACGAAAAAGAAAAATAAGAAAATCAATGTCTTTAATGTGGGGAAAAAAAGTGATATCAACCACTATGACTATTAAGGAAGTCTGCTCCAAACACCGGAGGAGTAAAGAAGCCACAGATTCAGAGATCAGGAAGTATCAGAAGAGTACTGACCTTTTGATCATGAAACTTCCGTTCCAGAGACTCGTGAGAGAAATGGCTCACAGGATTTCAAAACAGATCTACGATTTCAGAGCTCTGATGTATCAGCTCTCCAGGAGCTTGCTTGTTGGACTGTTTGAGGACACTAATCTGAGCGTGATTCCTGCTAAAAGAGTAACGATCAAGCCTAAGGACATCCAGCTTGAACCCAATCATTCTGCATTGGGTTCATTGTCTGTAGCTTCATTAAACAATGCAGCCAAGATTTCAGCAAGGCTAGGTTGTGAACTACACTGTCTTGGAGATTCAGAAACTCGAGGTTTTTTCGCCGTAAGAGAACGGGGAAACCACTGCTTTTTTAGTGTCTTCCAAATTACAAGTTCTAGAAACTTCCAAGGGTCTTCCACCCGTCCTCGCCCTCCACCCTGCCCTTGCCCACGGCCTCTCCCTCTCCCTCTCCCAGAACTTAAACCCGAGGTCATATTGTTCTGAACCACTGGTGAAGTGGGTTTGTGGGTTAGGAAAACCGACACCTCGTTGGGCATAGCAACCTCCACGGTGAGGACTATTGTCCCTCCAACCCAGGTTGGGTAAATTGCTATTTTGTTATGGGTTCGAAGAATAAACATATATAGAACTTGCATAATATCCCTGTGCTTGTTGCATTTGCGGATATGGCGAGTGGTTTATATGAGGTTGAGGGGCAGGTGAAATGATATAAATATTTTTTTTTACAAAATATCATCAAAATTCATAATGCTACTTTAAAAATATAATCAAAGTTCAAAGATTTGTTGACAAGCTATTAAAATATTTAAAAGTCCCAAAACTTAGTGTTCCATCTATTAAAGACTCTAAATCTAAACACTTCTATAAGAAGAAAAAAAAACAATAAATGTCTGGGTTTTTTTCCGGTTCAGGTTTGTCGGCTCGGGTTGTTCGGGTTTTTGGCAAGGAAAAAATGACCCGATAACCAAACCATTTAAAGTTCGGGTTGGTCGGGTTCAGGTGGCTTTGAATTTGGGTCGGGTTTTGGATAAAAATGAATAGCCGTACCTATACGTATCTTATTCGCTTGAGGGCATTCCAGTGTTCTGCTGTGGGAGAGTGCATATGCATACAAATTTGTTGCACAAATATGTGATATCAGGACCTGTGAAGGTCAGATATTGAAGAGCGCCAGCGAGACTACAATACAATGTCAGGTCGGAGAAGAGGGGACCGGATGAAGTAGCAAGCTTGGAGTTGGTGTCACCCGGAGTGTTAGCCGGTTTACAAGAGTCCATGGCAGTACAGTAGATTACGTCTCCAGTGTATGCCTGTTGAGTGGACATAAGTTGTTGACGCAAATCATCGGATGAGGTCCCCAAAATAATGTCATCGACATAAATTAGTAAATAAGCCATGTGATGACAATGCCGATATATAAACACGGAATTGTCAGGTTTGCTCTGTATGAAGCTCTGCAATAAAATAAAATAGTAAAACGTTGACACCACGCCCGTGGAGCCTGCTTAAGACCATATAACGACTTTTGAGGTCGACATGCGTGATTTGGAAAATCCTGATGTCGAAACCCCAGTGGCTAGTGGTTGATACATGTAGACCGTTTCTTGAAGATTTCCATGAAGAAATGTGTTAGTGATGTCTAGCTGGTGAATAAACAACCAGGATTGAGAAAGAGCTAATGATAAGACAAGTCTAATAGTTGCCGATTTGACAACTGGGCTAAAAGTTTCACCATAGTTGATCCCAACCTGTTGAGACTCCCATCAGATTTGAACTTGGTTCACGAGAAACTAACTCCCAGTTCTCATTTTTAGTTAGTGCAATAAATTTGTTAGTTATAGCATTAAACCATTTGGATATGGACAAGGCATCGTGTGGGGTCTTTGGGATTGGGACAACGGTAGAAGTATGAAGGTTAAGACGTTTTTGTTTGGAGATGCCATCCATAGCACGTGTGCGCATTGTAATGGTAGGCGGTTGGGGTGGAACAGGTGGTTGAGATGAAGGATGTTGGACGGTTGGAGTAGGTGGGGTTGTCGTAGCGTGATCTAGGAAGTAATTGGGCCTTGGTTGGGTGGTGCCTACGACTGTATGTTTGGATGAAGGGAGGTGGGTCGGAGGGGGTTGTTTGGGATGGATCGGGTTGATGTGAGGTGTCTTTGGGCCACGGCTGGTAGAGTTTACAGTTGGTTGATTATGATGTTAGGTTGATTAGGTGGAGGAGTTTGATGAATGTTGAGGACTTGGTGGTGAAACTTGGTTCCATAGAAGGGGGATATAAAGGGGTTGAAGGAAGTTATGAGATCATAGGAGTGAGGTGTGTGAGTGACAGATGAGGCAAATGGGAAGATGGTTTCTTCGAAATGAACGTGACGAGAAATAAAGATTTTGTTGGAGTGTAAATCGAAGCATTTGTAGCCGTGATGATTTAGAGGGTAGCTGAGGAAGACACACCGTTTTGATCGGTTGGTAAGTTTATGAATTGTGGTGGAGGGGAGAAGAGGATAACCAAGGCAACCGAAGACACAAAGGAGGTCATAGGTTGGATCACAGTTATAGAGAAGAGTGGTGGGAGAGAGAAATTTGTGGTTCTTGCTAGGTATGATGTTGAGCAAGTAGGTAGCGGTTTCTAATGCATGGTGCCAGGAGGTTGGGGGAGAGAAGATTGAGCAAGGAGCATTGAGATCATATTGTTTTTTCTCCGGATTTTCCGTTATGCCTTGCCATTTTGGGACAACATGTAAGGGCAAGAGAATGAAAATGCATGTCCTTTTTGTGGCAAAAGGTTTGGAAGGAATTATTCGCATATTCCTTACCGTTGTCACATTGGAATTGTTTGATATTTCTCTGGAATTGTGTTTTAATATTATTATTAAAGATTGTAAAAGTTGAGAAAACCTGCAACTTATTGCTAATGGGAAAGGTCCACAAAAAAATTAGTAAAGTCATCCAGGAAGAAAATATAGTAAGGTGTCCCCCGGTGCTTAGAACCGGAGATGCCCACCAATCGTTGTGAATAATATCAAATGGTAAAGAAGTTTTATTGCAAGAACCATAAAAAGGCAGTTTTACACTTTAGCCAAAAACACACGATTGACAAAGTGTGGTAGTTGGTTTAATATAATGAATACAAGAAGACAATTTCAACGAATGCAATAATGTGTTTCCCGGGTGCCCAAGTCATTGATGCCAATGCTCTTGAGAAATAGTAGCAAAAGCGGAGGTTGAGAAAGCAAGCTGAGGAGTTAGAGGGTAGAGATCACCGGATCTATTGCATCGTAGTATAGGATATGGGCCTTGATCTTGAGATCCTTCACAATAAAACCGAAAGGGTAATATTCAATATAAATAAGATTACCTCTGGTAAGTTACAAACGGAGATGAGATTTATAAAGAGATTAGGGGCATAAAGGGCATTATTTAGTTTTAGTGGTGGGTAAGGTGGTGGGAGGGTGTGGTTGCCTTGTCCGATCACGGGAATGCTCATGCCATTACCAACTAGTATGTTTTTAGAAGTACAAATATTAAAAGGAGACGAAAAGAGAGTACCTTGTTGATTTACCATGTGACCGGTTACACCAGTGTCCATGTAGCTTGTTGGGTCGGGCTAATTTTTAAAAACATAGTATAGAGAGCTTGTTGAATGTCCGTGGGAGTGAAACCAGCCATGTAGGCTTGATTAGGTCCGGCTCCAAGTATGCTAGCAGATGGGTTGTTGTTTTGGCGCTGCACCGAGGGGTAAGGACAAGGAGGAGCACACGAATGTTGCTGCCATGGTTGAGAATTGTTGTTGATAAGGATACCCCATTGGTTTGCAACCTAGGAAGGAGGGAAAACAATATATGGGTGTTGAGGTGATGGTCCACATCCGCATCCCCCACGGGTTGTGTTACTGGAGCACCCACGACCCCGCCCCAACCGTGGCCACGTCCACGCGACCAGTTCGAGGTAGGAGCAGCAGAGTTTGTAGTGTCGATGCCAGTAGACGTGGCTAGGGTTGTGGTCGAGTTCGGGCTACACAAGTGGATTGATTATTTTTCTTGCTTTCCTCCATGATAAGGAGGGATCTGCATTCAAAAAATTCGGGTTGAGGCTCAAGGTGTTGAATTATGGTAAACATGCTCTCCTATAAATAAATAAATAGGTAGTGTAATAATTTTATTAAACTAAAAAGTTCAATAAGTGTCTTAGAATCCAAACTAAAACGGACACATCTCTGGAGCAAAACAAATTAAATTCAATTGAATACGGTTGTGTTTCAATAAGTGTCAATTATATTTTTGTCAAATCAAGTAATGATTCATTAAAAAAAACAAGTTCAATAAGTGTCGATTATATTTTTGTGTTTTTTAATACGGTTGTGTTTCGTTACTTCTTTTTTTTTTGTTTATCAAATCAAAGTAATGATTCATTATATTCAAATATGAGTAACCAAACACCATAATGGAAGGTATTGATTCATTTAATTTCGCTGTCCATTTTATAACCTCGTCCATTCCATTCATCCATCCATTCCATTACCCCATACCAAACAGACACTAAGAAATATGGGTGGGGTCATGTTGGTATTAGTAGAAAAGGTATGAGCATTTAGTTATGTGGGAATCGAACCCAAAATTTATTGGTCCCAAAGGCTTATCTCTTCCTCACGATGTCACTTAGCTATAAACACCATGTGAAATATTGTTTGTTATTGTTTCTGCCTTTCTGGTGTTCATTAAGCAAGTCCTAAATGTCATTCAGGAGTCTTCGTTTTTAAAAAGTCAATCTGATCTAAAAGTCTTCATATAATCAATTAAGCAAGTCAATCTCATCTAGAAGTCTTCGTTTTGATAAGTCAATCTCATCTAAAAGTCTTTTAAGATTATGTTTATGTTTGTTTATTGAGGAAATTAATGTGTTCGTGAACTGTTCATGGATGCATATTGGGCATAAGTTTATGTTCGTGTTCGTTTGTTAAGGAAATTCAGTTTTTAGGGTGATTTTCGTTGCCTTCTTTCTCCAATCAAAACCCTAACATTTAAACGAACATGTTCACGAAAATCACCCTAACGCAGACGAATAAAAACGAACATTTAACTTTAAAATAAAAAACAAAAACATTGTTAACCTTAAACATTGCACATAAGTAGTTAAATACAACCATCAAATGATAATCAAAACACAGAAAGTCTACCACAGCCATCAAACGATGAATCAAGTTTAACTAATTTAGACATAATTATTCAAAATTTAACAAACTTAAACATAATTATCTCAAAAAATGTCTTGAATGTCCAACTTTTAGCTCACTTAGAAAAAATCGGGTTTCAAGTGTTCAATATATTTAGAGAAAAGGTTTATTATTTATTATCTTTTTAATATAATTAAACGAAAACGAAAGAACGTAACCGAACGTTCACAAACACAGTCGAACGAGACGTCCGAGACTGAACCACTTTGTTTTCTTTTGTAAAACTGCACGTCTTTATTACTTGCTGCACACATAGAACCTTGGCCCACGAACCATGAACTCTTTTATTCTTTAAGCCCACACGCATCCATTTATTGAATTCCAAGCCCAGCTCCTCAATGGGCCCTCACAAAATAACAAAAACTGATAATAAATGTACATTTTAACATACCCTCCTCGAGATCACCATCGTTGAGCTCCATGACGATGTGGATCGTCTTGAATCTTTCGCATTCAAGACGGGTTGTCCTAAAATGAGACGAGAGGGAGTCGATGGTTTAGTTGTTCTCACCCATATAAGCTTGAAAGTGTTGCCGGATTGTCTTCCAAAAAGGACCGCTCGAACGCCTACCCGGTGACGCTGAGAGTTTGTATAAATTTGGTTGACGTGGTGGAGTTTGTAATTTAAAACTGAAGAAGTGGGTTGTATTTATAGTTTAAAATTATAATTTTTAAAAAAGGTAGGTTTTTTTTTAAATTTTAAAAGTTAACCGTTGGGTTAAACGGCTAACATTGACGTCCATTAACCACGCGTCACATTACGCCAAAATATCTTCCACGCCGGTGAAGATTCCCCCACCTAATCAATAATGTCGTGGTAAACGCCGTGGACGAGACGGTGTAAACAACGTTAAGCAACAACAACATCATTTTTGAACGTTTATACTGTATGATCTTACATCAAATAATCCTTCATACTACATTATACCATATAATATTAGAATAAAGATGAGCAATCTTAAAAGGTAAAAACTGATATAAAAGATATGAATAAAGTTTAAAATTAGGGGCGGACCTACCTTAGGGCGCTACCCCTTGGCGCTCTGGCGGGAGTGTAAATTTTAGAAAAAATTGACATTTTTTGACGTTTTTTTAGATTTCGTTACCCTACGAAGATTTTATATAGGTCCGCCACTGTAAAACCGTATCAACTTTTTTCTAATGAGTTAAAAAAAGATAAAATCATGTGAGCACTTACTTCATATCGTGATTATCGTCACACTAAAAAATGAAAACAATGCCATCATATATTACAAAGTTTAGCCCCACATTAATGGACAAAATACTCCCATGCTGCAAAAGGAAAAAAGCAAGAAGACTATGAAGAAAAAACAATACATATTGCCAAAAAGGCTAAATTAAACACTGAATTTGCCACTTAAACATGTGATATAGACACTTGGGAATTCATATGCTTCCTCACATACTCACATGTTCATTAAGACATGGGCAGGGTAAAAAAGCTGCCATCATCATGCACAAAAAATTACGTCACCATCCCACATTTGTAAAATGTTTTTTTTTTTTGTAACAAAAGAACAAAAAAAAACATGTTATTGTTATTTTTCACTATTTTTTTTATTTAAACTTATGATTAAGTTTTCTATGTTTTTAATTTGTTAACTTTACAAAGTTTGTTTGACTGATAATATAAGCATGTATTCTTGTATTTATTAAAACAAAGTGGAAGTTGAAGCAGATGCAGTAATGTTTAATTTTTAATTTTAATGGTTGTTACATATTGTTACTTTTGAATACATAAGACTTTCATACAAACTTTCTTATAACATAAAGTAATAAAGTTGTTTGTTTTCCTAAAACAAAAGCCTATTACAACTATAATCATAATGTTTTTACAAAAATAAGAAACCCAACCGAAGTTGTGTAATACAAAAGCACAAACATCATGGTGTTGCGTCAGAGTCTTTTTCCAAAGAGTGGTTCCATACGGTTGCAGGCACATCACGAAGGACGCGCGATAAAACAATTGATGTTAAGACTATCTCTAACCCTCAGCCGCCGGTCCAACCCCTGCCCGGTGCCACCTCACCTTGCCCGCCCATCCTCCTCATTCTCTGCAACGGACGACCCAGCCAAGGCCCACCTACCCTCTCACAATCCCTGTCTCTTTCCTCCACTGGCTAGCCCTTGACGACGTGCGGCTCCTCTCCCTCTCTCTTCCACCTCACCGTCACCGTCACCGTCACCGTCACCGTCACCGTCAGCAAAAAGAGGGAGGACCACAGTCTACAACACAGGGACTAATATTAACACATACAAATACTACAAGCTCTTAACTGCAACAAATTCAAACAACAACAAAGCCGTTTCAAGTTTTCAACTTTGACTCCATTTGTCTTTCACATGTGACTTTTGTCAGTTTCTCTGTTCACCATTTCAAATCCTCACTCATTCTCTTCATTACTTCATCACCAACCCACAAATTCTTTCCCCAAAACAACACAATGCACCCCCTCTCTCTCCTCCTTTCTCTCTCTACCTCTACCCTCATTCTTGTTCTTCTTTGCAACCCACTACAAACCCTAGCTAAAAATCAAGAAACACTCAATAAAGAGCTGCAAATCCTGTTAAAAATCAAATCTTTTTTGGACCCAGATGGTCAAACTTTAAGTTCTTGGAGGTCAAATGGTACTAGTTACTGTGATGGGTCATTTGAGGGTGTTGCTTGTGATGGGTTGGGTCAAGTGGTGAATATTTCTCTTCAGGGTAAAGGGCTTTTGGGTCAGATACCTTCTGAGATTGGTCAGCTTGAAAGGTTGTCTGGGTTGTATTTGCATTTTAATGGGTTGCATGGTGAGGTTCCTAAAGAGATTGGTGAGTTGACTCAGCTCACTGATTTGTATCTCAATGTGAATAATCTTTCTGGCCAGATTCCTACTGAGCTTGAGAAAATGGATAATCTTCAAGGTTAGTTTTTTTTTTTTTTTTTTGGGATTTTGTTTAAATGATGGTTTTAATGTTATAGACTTGATTAATGCATCTATACATAGATTCATAATGATAAATGTAGCCCTTTTTTAGTGTAATTTGGATCTTTTAAATATTCATTTGCATTTAAAGTAGGTATAATCATTTATGTGTGTGTATAATCATTTGTGGGCTGTTTCTCTCCATAATACCTTCAACTGAAATGTTTTTTTTTTCTTTTTTTTTTGTAGTAAAAAAACTGAAATGTTTTTTTAATACATATTTGGATTTTGTATATTTATTTGCAATTAAAGGAGGTTATATGTCATATGTGTGTCAGTTAGGGATGTAACAAGTCAAGCCATAAAAGCTTGAATTACTCTCCACCTAAAAATAAGCTTGTTTAAGAAATAGGTCCAAAGCCTGAACGAGTTTATTACTTATCTAATTTTTATTTATCATATTAATAATTTATTTAGATAAAATCCAGCAGTATTATGTATAAAACTATCATAAAAAATAACTAAATTATGTTATATATAAAGACACTATACAACAAATGCATATAACCAGTTAATAAACAACCAACGACCCGATCCCAAGGCAACTCGAGCTCTGGTAAATTAAGTCGAGCTTAAGCCTAGTTGGATACGGGCTCGAGCTCAGGCTCGATTTGGCTTGTTTACACTCGGTGTTAATAAATATAAGCATGAGTGTATTAAGTAAATAATTAATATGAATATCTATCATAATTAAAGTTCCTGCATGTTTGTATGAATTGGTTAACATTAAGTGACATGTCAGGAAGAAAGAATCAATGTTTGGTTAACCAGTAGAAATTCTCTAATCCAGAACATGGTACATCTCTCGATACGTAATTTACAAGTCATCACACATGCATTATTCTGGGTCAAGAAGTTTCTGATCTGGAAAAAAGGAGTGACCCAATTGTAATCTTGTAAAAATTTGGTTTCTTGGAAGCTGAGAATCAAATTTCTTTAAATTGTCTTGATATTATAATTAAAAACGAAAAAGAAATCATGTGTTGTCTTGATTCCAACAATGTTGTCGTGTTACAAGATTCGTTTTTTGTACATTATTTTGTAGGGGTGTGGTTTCTTACATGAAAACACGACACGAACTTACTGGCAAATGGCAATTCGCATGTTAGTATAAGGGTCGATTTCGGGTTAAACACGCAACCCATTTAGCAAAACGGGTCATGTTCATGTCAACTGATGGAGATCTTGATGACCCGTTTATCCCATTTGTTTTATATTTTTAAAACACATTTTATGTCATAAGTTAAATTGATTGGAAAGATAAATCAACATATATGATTTTATAATTTAGATGTAATATTTTATATGTATTTGTATGCTTTATTGTGAAATTGAAATTTTAAATTTTAAAGTATTAATAATAATATGCGAAAAATAATAATTAAAAAAGTAGTGTTAAGCGGGCCGTGCTCGTGTAAAATTTTCGGATTCACGTCGAGTTAGACCCATCAACCTACAAACCAGACCCGATTTGCAAAACCATATGATTTGTGAATCCTTGATCACACTACTGTTAAGTGAAAGATATGGGTCCCATTTACATTTAAAAAAGTTGTAAAGAACAATTCCTTAATCTTATCAACCAATATAATGTTATCTAACGTTGGTTTTTTTTATTATATTACATAGTTTTGCAACTATGTTACAACCAACTAAGTGGAAGCTTGCCTACACAACTTGGATCTCTAAAGAAGCTCACTGTCCTTGCTCTTCAATACAACCAACTAACCGGTGCAATCCCCGCTACACTCGGGAATATGGGGACTCTACAGCGGTTGGACTTGAGTTTTAATCGCCTCTTTGGCTCAATCCCATCGAAGATAGCAGACGCACCGTTGTTACAAGTGTTGGATGTGCGGAACAATACTCTTTCGGGCAATGTCCCGTTAGGTAATTATACTAAATGTTTATAACTTCATTTAAAGGTGTGAATTCTGTCTAACACCTTTATTTAAAGGTGTGAATTCGTAGGTTTGGGTTTAGTCTAAATAGGTTCGGGTCAGTTTCAGGTTGGACCCACGAACCCGTTTAGCTAAACGGGTCAGGTTCGGGTCAACCCAATCGTGTTGGCGGGTTGACCCGTTTAACCCATTTATATTGTATTATATTTTTTAACAATATGTTTCATGTCATAAATTAAACTGGGTGTGTATTATATGCCAAAATTATAACTTAAAAAGAGAAATTGACATAAAATTTTAAATTTTTCTGTACTTGTATTATATATAATTGTGTTCTTTTGTAGTAAATTTTAATTTCAATATATAAATTTGCGGAAAAAATAAAATATAAAAAAGTTAAGGTTGAGCGGGTCATGTTCGGGTCAACCCGCGAATAATCGGGTCAGGTTCGGCTTCATACGTATGACATGATTTTCGGGTCGGTTCGGGTTCGACTAAAATTTCCGGGTTCGGGTAGGGTTGAACCGGCCAACCCGCGAACACGACCCGTTTAGCACCCCTAACTTTGTTGATTCATTGAAAAATAGTTATACTTTTCTAATTAATTTTTTTTTTATAAATTTTCTAAGTTTTGAAGAACCTCGATGAAGGATTTCAGTATGCAAACAACCTAGAACTATGTGGATCAGGTTTCGCGATCTAAAAGTATGCAATGCGTCTTTCGATCCCGAAAATCCTTATAAATCCGAGCCGTTTGGACCACAGTCGAAAGGACTCACACCCAAGGCCATTCCGCAGTCTGCAAATGTAACCGGCAATCAGCCAAACTCAAAGTCAAAGTCAACGAATACTGGTCTTGCTGCTATACTCGGAGCCTTGTTGACCACCATGTTATTAGTCGCCGGAATCTTTACTTTCATTTGGTATCGCCGGAGAAAACAGAGGATCGGGACCGCCTTTGAGTCATCCGATAGTCGATTAAGTACGGATCAGTATCAAGTCAAAGAAGTAGCCAACCGAAGAAGTGCTTCACCACTCATAAGCCTTGAGTACTCAAACGGGTGGGACCCGATGTCAAACGGTCAAACCGGAAGCGGGTTCTTGCAAGATATTCCCGAGAGCTACGTGTTCAACGTCGATGATGTTGAGTCAGCGACTCGGGTTTTTTCCGAGTCGTATTTATTAGGGAAAGGTAGTTTTTCAGCTACTTACAGAGGGATTTTACGGGACGGGTCTATAGTTGCTATTAAACGTATTGCGAAAACGAGCTGCGTGTCGGATGAAACCGAGTTTTTGAAAGGGTTAAAGATATTAACGTCGTTGAAACACGAGAATCTTCTTCGGTTACGAGGTTTTTGCTGTTCGAAAGGTCGGGGCGAGTGTTTTTTGATATATGATTATGTTGCTAAGGGAAACTTGTTGCAGTATCTTGATGTCAAGGTTAAAACCGGACCCGTGAATGTTCTTGATTGGTCGACTCGGTTCTCAATTATCAAAGGCATTGCTAAAGGTTAGTCATAATAATCAAGTTTTTAGGGGTGTCAATTCTTGACACGACCTGTCAACCCGACACGAAAAAAACAGGTTTGGGTCAACTAACACGACCAGTTTAAAAAACGGGTCGGGTTCGGGGTGATCCGTATTAAAAACAGGTCGGGGGTTCGGGTTGACCTGTTAACACACTATATTATTTACTTGTCACACTCATACTCAGCATTAAACATGTTATCAATAACCCACTTAAAACCCAACAAAATACGGGCTAAACGGGTCAGGTTCGGTACCCGCATTTATATGTGTGCGGGTTAGAGTTGAAATCTTTTACCCGAATAATAATATGGGTTGGGTTCGGGACCTGCCAACCCATCAAAACTGATTTTATGTTTGATGTTTGGTTTTTTTAATTCTGATGTTTGATGTCTTTGTGCTTGTTGTTTTAGGTATCGAGTACCTACATGAGATCAAAGGAAACAAACCGGCTCTCGTTCATCAAAACATATCAGCCGAAAAAGTACTGATTGATCACCGTTATAAACCGTTGCTATCGGGTTCGGGCCTCCACAAACTACTAGCCGATGATATCAGATTTTCGACTCTTAAAGCCAGTGCTGCAATGGGATACCTAGCCCCCGAGTACACAACAACGGGCCGGTTCACCGATAAAAGTGACATTTACGCGTTTGGGATGCTCGTTTTCCAAATTATCTCGGGAAAAACGAGAATCGGTTCATCGGTTCGTCAGGGTGCCGAGTTGTGCAAGTTTGAAGATTTTGTGGATGCTAATCTTGACGGTAGATTCTCTGAGCCTGAGGCTGTTTTGCTTGGGAAAATCGCG
Source organism: Scalesia atractyloides (assembly GCA_947069175.1). Taxonomy (NCBI): domain Eukaryota; kingdom Viridiplantae; phylum Streptophyta; class Magnoliopsida; order Asterales; family Asteraceae; genus Scalesia; species Scalesia atractyloides. The sequence goes on from CAMTDV010000008.1 coordinate 97,468,240, forward strand.
TTGTTGTGCACTCATGAGTTTGCAAGCTCGAGGCCTACAATCGTGACCGTGGTTCAAGAACTAAGTGGTGTCGGTTCTACTTCTACGCAATTGATTCACTAACCGTTAGTTATTAGGTTCGAGTTACTCACTCGAGCCAGTTAGGGTCTTGTTTTAACTTGCCTTTGGATCGTGTGAAGTCACGTGTATGACTTTATGCGATCTGGGCTTTCGTTCAGTTTTAACGTAACGTTTGACTTTAACCTTAGTCGGATTGTTTTAGACTTTTAAGTTTCTTATTTCAGAAGTAAAAGTCCCAAGATCTCAAATTCTTCATATTCAAAGGCAACGAATCAAACAACTCGCTCGCCAAACGCACAATCCCACACTTGACATATCCCGATATAAGTTTATCAACGAGTTAAAACTCTTTGAAGCATTTTATCAAACACTTGTGCGTAACCCACACTTTTAATATATACAATTTTATATATCCATATCATTTGAAATTCGGATCTTTCTTGAAAACCCATGAACCTTTGTTACTTCTCTAATCAAGCCACATTAAAAAGATGTTCTTCTAAATTTAACAAAAGTATCATTTATAATCATTTAAATTATCTTCTTTTGGAGATAGTATGAGAAAATTTGTGATAATGGTTGACAATATATGTCTAATAGTTATATTTTCACTATAAAACTTCCGGTTAAAAGAATGTATGATCGGTCAATATCTTACATGACAGCGGTCAAAAAAGAATTTGAATACGTTTATATATTGGAAAGTCAAGTAGCATCACATATTTTCAGATGATGACGTATATAAGTCAAGTAGCATCGTATATTTTCAGATGATGATGTATATAAGAAAGTTGACTATCACAACTTATTATATTTTAAACATCTTTATATATTCGAAAATCAAGTAGTGTCATATATTTTCGGATGATAACGTATATAAGAAAGTTGACTATCACAATTTAATATCAATGGAACCCTTTGTCTAGTGGTTAATCACCAAGACGGTTGTATACAGATATCCACCTTTATATATCTTTTATATTTTATTATAAGCGATTTAATATCAGTGGTACTCTTTGTCGAGTGGTTAATCATCGAGACGGTTGTATACAGACCTTCACCTCTATATATCTTTTATATTTTATTATAAGCATCGGTCTTTTCGTTCTTTTTAGCTTCTTTAATGATAAGACTAAGCTTTTTTTTTCTTTGATCTTCGATGATAACACAATAATTAATGTTAGTTTGCTTTGATCTTTTTGAGTTGATTTGCATTTCATATCAAGATTTTTTATTTCATGTGTGTGTATTGTACTGTTTGAATAAAGATAATCAATAAATTAATATGATTTATTTAACATATTATAGGATTAGGTTTTCATTGATTAACTTCATTGCCCAACTTGAATAAATTATTCTAATAGCTTAATACTATATAAATTTGAGTATATTCTTCTAACAGCTTGTTATTGAATTTTTTGTTAATTTTACTTTAATCTCACTATATAAATTTCCGAGTAAAATGCTTGGATAGAGATGGTTCTTGTGGTTTGTCAATATTTCACCTCTAGCCCCCATCTTTCTAAAATTATACTCTTGTTTCCTATGGTTTGACAAGTTGTTACTCGGATAGTCCCTGAAGTGGATGTAGGTTAGTTTTCTCAGCTAAGTGGGTATAAAATGACTAAATTACCCTTACTTATAAAAAAATTAAAGCTTAAAAGTTATGTAGGGCCCACCACTATTAAAAGTTAGGTGAGACCCACCGCTATTTTATTTTAAAAGTAAAGGTAATTTAGTTAATTCACACTCATTTCACTGAGAAAACTAACATCCATCTGCTTCAGAGACTATCCGAGTAACAACTTGTCAAATAAGAGGGAACATAAGTGTAATTGTAGAAAGTTAGGGACTAAAAGCAATATACAGACAAACCACAGGGACTAGCCGTGCATTTTACTCTAAATTTCGAGTAACTCACAAACTCATAGTGACAATGGTAAAAAGAATGTCCACAACCGCGTATGCGGAACAAGTTTTTTATGGCGAACACCCCGACCCCACCACCAGTTCCCACTTTTCAGAACTTAAACCCGCACCACTTTCATAGAGATAAACACCTGGTGTTAGCAGCGGCGTGAATGCTATTATTCTACAATCATAAAAGCCAAAACATACAAGACTTTGACACAAATGTCACATAAAACACCAAACCATCACAAAAACTAGTTCACTAATTATGATTAGTTCGCGAAAACGTTACTAATGTACATATCGTGTGAACCTCAACACTTAACTCATACAGTAATTCATCAAAACCCAATTAGTCTAAAGTCGAAATCCGCTTCATCTGCTCTCATAACCATCTTCCTATTTTGTATCCCGAAGTGCTAGTGCTTAAAACCCGAGGCCTGAAATTAGTTGTAACCAGTTTGAAGTATAAATGAAGAAAAATGTTTGTTTTTCGTGTCATGTTTTAGAACTCTTGGGAGTCCAAATCAGGCTTTGATGGGTACTCGAGACCCTGAAGTGCCGGCATTCTACGTAGATCTTCGTCACTGTAAGCCGGAATAAACCAGTATCTTTCGCTGGTCCCAAATACCTGAAATGTTCACCAGGTTTTAAGCTAAAAACCAATAAAGCAACACACACAAAATGTGATAAAAAGGGCAGGCTTAGTATTAGCTGTGTTTGGCCTGGCCCGTTTTGACCCATTACCTGACCCAACCTTTTTGAAGTAGAGATGCACAAAACGGGTTTTCTTATACCCTGGAACCGGACCCGGGTTTGGTTAACCAAGTCAAGAACCGGGTAGGGTAGGAACCGGTTCCAGGTACGTTCAGGTATTTGACCAGGTTGGGTCCGGTTTGACTGGGTAGAGGTAGAACCAGGTCCGGTGGTTCCGGGTCGGGTCCGGTTCGTTTTCTCCACCCAGGTCTGGAACTGGCATGTATTTGCGGGTCGGGTAGGAACCAGTTCCGGGTCAGATCCAGAACGGGTATTTTGTGCATCTCTATTTTGAAGGATGTAGGCAAATTGTGAAACCATGTTACTAACATGTATAATAATTTTTTTAGAGTAACTTGCATTTTACGTCCTTTAACTTTCAGCCAAATTGCAGGCGATATCCTTTAACTCAAGAAATTACACCGGATGTCCTTTATGATACTCAGGCGGTGTCCTTTTGCTTAACCCAGTTAATTTTTCCGGTTAACTCTCAACGTGTACCACTCACATGAGGGCATAATGGTCATTTTCACTTGATAACTAAAACAAAGTTAAATAAAAAAATAAAAATTAACAACAAAAATGAGTGAAATGACCATTATGCCCTCATGTGAGTGGCACGTGGTAAGAGTTAATAGAAAAAATTAACTGAGTTAGGGCAAAAGGACACCGCCTGATGAGAAACACATTGTCATACTTGAAGGACGTAAAATGTAATTTCTTTAGTTAAAGGACATCCAATGTAATTTCGTTAATTTGGCTCAAATTTAAAGGACGTAAAATGCAATTTACTCTTTTTTTTTAACATATGATTATTTTTGTGTGTGAGATATACACATTGTCACACACAAATAGCATTGATGATAACAACAAATTACCTGTTCAAAGTTCCTCTTTCTGCCAAGATCATATCGCCATTTTGGACTCGTTTTCTTCTCGTATGCCTGATAAACAAGATTTCAATTTGGATTCTTAAAACTACTACAAGAAACTTTTCAACTATAACTTTATAGAGACAAGAATACGATACCTCAATTGTTGTAGTATTTCCAGAGACAAGCGACGCGTGCATGATCAAAAACCCGAAAACACTTAACGCAAAAGCCAAGTTCAAAACTTCAAAAACAAAAACAAAAAACATAATAAAGGTAAACCAAGAGATAGAAATATGAAAGGGATAGAATTGTATAATAAGGCTTAAATAGATCATACCAAAGGCGAGAAAAGTGGTTGCTAGAGTGCTGGGGGACCCGGCAATCTCTCCATCACTAAAGAACGCGATGAAATACGGTAACAAGGATAATGTTACAAGCGACGTCTCGAGAAGCGTGTAGAACTGCATCAAGCAACAATGTATAGATTCATTTCAAGAAAAAACTAGCATAAGGGGTGGTGTTTGAATGTGTGTTTTGAAAGTGATCATGTGATATTATATATAATAAGGCATAGTAAAAGGTTTGCAAAGATGGTCAGAAACAGAACATAGCATGTGAACCCATTTCAAGCCAAGCCCATTTTGGTCAGACCCGTTTTGACCCGGACACAATAATTACTTCTTATAACAGACCCATTTTGACCTGTCAGCCAACCCACCCGTTTTGATTAAAAGAAAAGCAGAGGACATACCAGGAAGAGAAGGAAGTACTTGTAGTTTTGTGCACCGACACAATTAACAACCCACACACAATGATGGTCCATTTTTAGCACACACCTTCCACCTAAAATTGACATGAAACCATATATACTTATCGTCAAAACTCTTTGAAAAGAAAAGAGCTTATCAACTAAAAAACGAAAAAAATATTATTAGTGGCCGATTGGATCGTGTCATCATGCTGACCGCATACAATAAGCTAAACAAATTTGTAACATAATGGAAAAATTAAGGGAAATAGGATTTTTATTAATCCCGCCTTAAAAAATCTCCACTGGCAGTCCCACCTTTTGAACTTTTTTTTTCTAAATGGACCTCCGTTAAGTTTTTTTTTCCCGAATTTCAAACCGATGTTTTTGGGCTTTTGATCAGAACGAGGATACGAGTCGATTGGTGTAAAAATTACCTCGAAACGGTGCTCCAAACGACGAAACGGTGCTTCAATTCGGGTGCTTAAAACTTCGAATTAACAAAAATCAAGTCGTTTGGAGCACCGTTTCGATATATGTTTTGCATCAATCCAATTTGCCAAAAACTAAAAATAAAATCCAATTTGCCAAAAACTAAAAATAAAATCCATTCAAGATTGTAAAATGGTCTCTTTTTGTGCTAACAAAGGGGGTTATAGTGACAATAAGAAGAAAGAGTTGAACTTACAAACAGAACAATGGTGACAACGGGGAGGTTTTATATGGTTACACTTTCGACAATAGCGGATTCTTGCGTGTGTTGGTTCGGATGTGGTCAATGAACTGAATTCGGATCCAGTCAACCGGTCAACATCCCCTCGTTCCTCATCTAGTATCGGTCTATGATTAGGTGGCACACCACCAGGGTCGGTAAGAACCACAGAGAAATAACTCCATAATAGCATCACCAACTGCATTATTAACATAATTACCAAAAAACAATTTAATAGAACTTAAAAGCATCAAAGCAATTTCAATAATTAGCGTTGCACTTTCGCTGCATTTCTAACTTTGTCACTAAACCATAGTTGTTAATGGTGAATTGCGACAAGGTACCTATATGCTACATAGCGAACAACGATAAATAGCGGGCGCTATTTTAAAAGCAGCGATACACTAGAAAAAAAAGTTTAAAATTATATGTATATTGTATCAAAGTTCTTTGGCATACACGCTATTTTACATGTGCATTTAACGAAAACCTATATTCCAGCTATTTTATAGCTATTTTTAATCGCTATTTATATTAAAAAAAAGCCTGAAATCCCGCTATTTATGGCTACATACCCGGTAGCGACCATCGACCTATACGCTATTCGCTATAGCCACCGCTATTAAAAAATTAAGGCAAAATCATTAAACTTCAGTTACCGGTGCACATAATCAAATGACATTTTACTAAAATAAAAATCAGGAATACATAAGCAATCCAAAAGTTTGTATTTAAATGCACGAGCTGAAATTCTTTATGTGTCACAAACAGGGGCATCAATCAAGAACATGATGCTTAGCATATAGACAAACGAAACGATGGATAATAGGTTTTGGGGGTTATGGATCCTTGGTTTCAAAGTGATTATAGTAGTAATTTGAAGAATCGTTATAGAATAATAAGTTGTTTAGAGTAACAGACACTTGGGTAACAATACACTTATCTCAATAATTAGTTCTTTTACAGCTACAAGTCCAGTGGCGGATCAAGAAACTTCTTTCGGTGGGTTCGTTTTGATAGATTCTCACTATTTTTTTCCAAATCATACAAAGTTCTCACTAATTTTTTTCCATTTTTTCCAAACCGAGTGGGTTCATATGAACCCACAAAACAGGGCGGGATCCGCCACTGGCTACAACTACATCTTTATTTACTATCAACATGACTATTATAAGTGACTTCAACATCTACAAGCAAAGATTTTATAAAATCATGATCTTTAGCACATACCAAAATAAAATTACACTAAAACCATAATCAAGAACACATATACATAAAAAGCTCAGTAGATTATGATTTGGGCAACTAAAAATTCCCAAATGAGTATCAATCTACATCATAACAAGATCTTTAGCACATACATAAATCATATTCACTAAAACCAGAATCAAGAACACAAAATACAAATATACAAAAGCTCATCAGATTATATTTTGGGTATCAATTCACATCATAACCACTTGCAGAAGGTCAAACTCGGTTTGGTTCACTATCCTTAGAACTAAAGGCAAAAAAATGTAATGAAAAAAAAAACACAAGCTTTTATAAAAACATGATCTTTAGCACATACCCAAATTTGGGTATTTGAAATTTCCCAACACCACCCCCACAAAAAAAAAAAAAACATTTAATTCAGCATTTCAAAGAAACAAGTTAATAAAACTTCAAGATGATTACCAGTGTATGAAACAAGACCAACACAACAAGTGCAATGAAGGAATCAAGACCACCAGAAGTCAAAGCAGGGCCATAGATAGACAAAACGACGACGTAATAAGAAACACCCACAACACCAAGAACCAACAAGATCATTACAGAACCTAACCCTCTGAGTGCCGTACAAAATCTAAACACATTCCAAGCCATCACAGCTCCAGATCTATACATACTACCCTTCAAAACCAATCACCCAAAAATTTCAAGAAAACCAAAAAAGGTTCGATCTTTTCAAGAAAATCAATCAAGATTTGATCTTTCTTGATCTTTTTCCATTTGTGGGTTTGAATATTTGTGAATCTTGAGATATGGGTGTGTCAGATATGTGGGGTTGTGTTCTTTTTTGAACTTTTTTTTTGTTTTTGGGAATTTTATGTGATTTTGGTGTTGGTGTTGGTGTTGTGGGTTTATGATTTTGAGGTAAGAAGGTTTGATTTCATGGGTGAAAGAGGACAGAGAGAGATGGGTTTTTGTTGAAGAAGGTTGTGATTAGATAAATGAAGGTGAAATTAGTAGTAAATGGTTGTTTTAAGTTGCATTGAATATAGATAAAAGGTATGTGCATTTATTCCCCCCTTCTAGATGAATGATCACTCATCTATGACAATGGATTAGATACAAATTAGATATTATATATTTTTTTATTTGTTTGATATCTTTTTTAAGTCTTATTTATATCTACTAATTACATTGTGGCCATTTTTTATTGTTTAGCTTGTGGTCCTTTTTGTTCTGTTGGTAATTATAATTTTTTATAGTTTTTTTTACCAAACATAAAAAAAATCTTGCGAAGTGGTGTGCTTCCTAAAAAAAGTTGAAAGTTTAAATATATACACAGCAAGCTGGTTCAATAAAATCTAGGAATTGTTATTAAAAAAATGTATTTACAATCAAAATTCGTTACAAATTTACAAACCAAAAATTATTTGAAAGAACTTTATTAAATAAATAGGTTTCATGACCAAGTGGTCCAGTGGTATCATGTTTGCCCACAAAAGTCGCGTGACCTTAAACGTCCAGGTGGTATTTAGGCGTAGAAATTATTTGTTTGCATACATGAGACATACATGTTCACTACATATCTATCCTTTCTTCTAGATGTTTATTTTATTCATGAGTTTCCCTGTAAAGGTGTATAGAAACAAAGAAGTGATCAACAAGCCACACTATGACTATGAATTGACATTGTGTAAGTTGCCAAAAAGACATCAAATTCAACAAGATGTTCTCAATGGCGAATGACAATGAAGCAAAGACTTGGTCCTCAATTAACTTTACCCACACCTCTTTTCATATGTTTCGAAAAGACCCAATAATTTGTCATACATAATACTTTTTATACGATACTACTACTACTACTACTACTAATAATAATAATAATAATAATAATAATAATAAATCTTTAATACTTTTCTTTTTGTTTACTTTGCTCGCCAAAGAGTATTGTGTCATCATGCGATACAACCAACTCATCCGACGCGACGTTTATTCTTATTTTAAACCCAATCGCTTCAAGAACCGACGAGTTTAATCCCTTCTCTTCCGTGATCAGACTAGTTTATCGGCTTTGACTTGTGACAACCTTTCTTGAAATGTTTATGACAACGGGCTCGACACACATCCTCCATCAACCATAAAAAACCCCATATTGCCCCATTTAAGTAAAAGGTCAAATTGGTAATTGGGTGTTATTTGATCCAATAGAATGTTGAAAATAGAACTTTTCTCATAGGAAAAAAAAAGTTGAACAAGCAATCCAATGTTGATGGGTTCTTTTTAGTTACCTTTTCTTTTAAGATGGTACCTACAAATGCTCTCCTATCATATTATATTAAATTTTATATTATAAGAAGACTTGTTATAATACTAGTATCTTAATTTTTGGTGAGTTTATGAGCTTTTAAAATACAAAAAAAAAAAAAAAAAAAAAAAAAAAAAAACAGAAAAACAGTTTTATATAATTGAAACTTCAGTATGTAGTATTAAACAATTACAAGGTTATAAACTAAGATAAAAGTTGTTTAAAAACACTTATTTGTTTTTGGGGTCTTCTCTTGAGTTATGGAGTTTGTTAGTTATGTGAAGAATTTGATCGTCGCGGCGATGCAGACTCTAATTCTACAATATTATGATGTTGTAAGATTTATACTAAAATTTCCAATAGCCCAAGTATGCCTTTATTTGTTTGTTTTCTACTTACTTGGAAATACGACGAAGTTCATCTATAAGCTAGCGGACTAGTACTTTGATCATTAGATACAGGCAAATAGGCTAGAAAATGACCCAACTTAAAATGGTCATAACTTGGGCTACGTTTGCAGTTACAGAGCCCATAAGTAATGGATAGAAACGTCTTAACAGACTGATTCCATTATCTAGATGCCCAATTTTGACACGACCATTTTTTTACTAAGTTTTGCAAATTTCGATTTATTTATTGTTCTATGTAAAAACGTTTGAATCTTTAACTTGAATAATTACGTGTTAATTTAGAAAGTCTATTTCATAACTAGACTCAGCATACCGTATTTAGATCTACCCTATAAAAAGGAGATTAATACAATGGTTTGAGCATTCTACAACATATCGATACTCTCAAGTTTAGTTGTGTTTTAGTCTTACTTCCGCCATGTGTCAAAACGTCATAAGTTTGTATTGTTTTTTATCAGGCAGTCGTATCATGCTTGCGAAACGTTGAGCAACAAGATGCAAACTTGGATGTCAAAAAACAAATCTTCACAACTCCAAAAGATGAAGCCGGTGCTATCAAGAAACAACTGCTTGGACGAGATAATAACATATTATGTAGTGGTTTATTATAATACTTCAACTTTGAATTTTGATGAATTCTTGACTTGTATTTTGGTATTAATATTCAATGGAAAGAACCAGTAATTTGACATTGTACTTCAGAAGTGGATGTGTCTCTTTCTTAAAACAATAACAATAAGTAAGTATTTAATTAGATTGTTTAGCTAATCTTCTTAAAACAAATTATGCACTTTTGGTATTTAGATTTTGCGAAATCCAAACACCCCCACTAAACTAATGAATACTATGATTCGCATTTCGAACAGGCATGAATACAGGATCTATAGGATAACTTTCATCTTGAAAGATATATGGCGCTTTTATAAGATATCCACGATTCTTCTCTATTTGTAATCCAATGACCAACTCAAGGGGTTCCGTCAAGCTAGCTATATGCTGTGTATTATCGACGATTTCTACATAAGGCGGTAAGATGATATCTTGTGCAGTTACATATCCAGGGCCCCTGACACAAATGGACGCCTCATAAGTTCCATAGAGATTACTTCTCAATACGATTTCTTTGAATACCCATTATGGTAGAATATTCGTGTGAGATTTTCTCAGATTTTGCGCGTGTGATACATGTTCCTTCGATTTCGCCAAGCAAAGCTCTTCGCATCGCAATGCCTATTGTGTCTGCTTGACCTTCATAAGCGGAGACAGAATAAAGCGCCCATACAAAAGACGCTCTACTGATTTTTAACGTAATTTGGTCCGTTTTTATACTAAATGATGTTCAATGATACATTCTGGGTTTACTAGAATGATTTTAATGATATATTCTGAATATGTTGTTGTTGTTGATCTGGAATGTCAAGGTGTTACAATACTACCCCACTTAAAAAATTTCATCCTCTAGATTTTGAAAATAAATTTACAAATGAATTTACAAATAACAGAATAACATAACTAAGTCATTTGGTAGTCTGAAAAAAGTTTAGGCACAAGTATTCTTTAAAATGTCATCGGTTGCTCTGAACTTAAGTTAAGACATCATACCAAAGATAATCATGAAGCCAATTAGATGACTACAGTCTGATATATTAAGGCACCTGATAAGACATCTGAAAGTCAGTGAATAATACTTGTGAATGCTAATCATAAAGCGATATTCAAAACTAACGTTTACTCATTACTCACGTGTTTTAGCTTTAAAAATATTTTTCGACAGAAAAGATCCTGAGGTCTAATACCATGTGTAACATCTCGCCTCTCGATCACCAATATTGTCCGCTTTGTACCTAATGAGTTGCCCATCTAAGAACTCGTGGATTTGTTTTTAATTGCCCTCTGGTTTTACTAAATGATGTTAATGATACATTCTGAACATACGAAAAACCTTTTAATCGGGTCACCATAAGATTCGTTTCTCTGTTGCCTAAGAACCAAACAAATTGTAGTGAGGGATCAACTGACCCTCATGACACCTCTGGTTTCACCCCTGAACCTACATACTTTTAGACCTCAAAACTGGAACTTCATTCGGGGTCAAATCAAGTCGAACAAAATAAATGACTGAACGCAAATAAGTTCATGAACAGAAGTTTTATGTGATTATAAAATCCAAGATCTTGAATATCCAAAGTATTAAACACAGTTTTAATCTAATAAAGTTTAAGCTGATTCATAAAAAGAACCAACAACACAACAAATTCACAATCTTCAAAAAGCTCATTTCGTAACTAATCTTTGCGCAGTTGTTCAACTTCACGGCGAACACCATTAGCGTTTACAATTATAATTTCAACACTATCTCCCTGCAAAATATAGATTAAAAAATGCATTAGAATCAAGAAACCTATCTGTTTTTTGAAATCAGATATTTATTTATTTATTATTTCTCACTAAGATGGACTCATATTATGAACTTACAGTGTAAATATCTCTTTCTGTTGCTGATGAAAAACAGGTCTTCACTAAATCAACAGCTTCAGCTTCTGAAAGTGGGGTAACAGCGTCCTGTGTATCGATGAAAGTAGTATAACATGCAAGTTTGTTGATTAAAAATCATATTTTGACCAGTGTAGACTTTTGATTTTAAGAATGTTATTGACATTGTTGAACAATAATAATTTAGTCATTGTGATTCAGTTCCATTGATCATTTTGATTGTCGCTTACTGAATACACACGTGGCATTAAAAAGCTATGATTTTGCTGACATGGCATCTTTTAAACTCATATAATCCTCAAACTTTTAACACGTATTGGTCCTTTTATTGTTCAAGTAAGATGTCGTATGAAGGTTAAAAATGTCATTACAGTGTCATCAGCTAACAGATATATATATATGTGTTAGTGAAATCATGTAAGCATCTAGTCAACATTTTTCATCATAGTTTGGACGAAAAACAATGGGAATAATACATTATCAGATAAACTAAATCATCGATATAATAAACCATAGTGATTAAAATACCGGTACCAAAAACCGCCATATATGAGTACCGGTACCAAAAATGTTAAGTATGGTACCGGTATTTAAAGGTAACTTCGGTAAAATACCGGTACCGTACCGAACCGAAAGTACCGGTACCAAAAATGCCAAAAAGTGGGTACCGATTCGGTACCAAAAAAATAATCGGTACAGGAAATTCAGTACCGATACCAAGTACCAAATGCTCATCCCTAGATTAAACTGCTAAAGTTGAAAAAAAAAACACATTAATGTGTGGTTTGCTTCTGTTGAACTACATGAAAGATATATACACACATGTGTTTGTTAGCGTGTTACAGGTGGCTATTTCAACCATTTACTTACGAACAGATTGATTCAGGCTATTTTTTAATACTTCAACGTCAAATGAGTAACATAAAAAAAACTTCTAAAGGAAGCTAGTTGAGAGTCGCTCAAAGTAAATTTTTTAAGGCAGACAACCAACAATATCACTTTATCAATAAAGAAGAATACACTATTACCATAACAATATGGCTTTTTCATCACATTCAACAATATTTTATATACAAAAATTAGACATGCTGTGTTCGTGTCAACCCGCCTGATTCAAATAATTACTCGTTAAGATGTTAACCAACACACAGACCCTGTGCTGCTTTCTACCTTTAGTGTGTGTGTGTAGAGCTGTAATCGAGCCGACACAGGTTGAGCTCGAGCTCGAACTTAAACGAGCTGAAAAGTCGAGCTCGAGCTAGTAAAATGTTCGAGCCGCCTCGTTAATTTTTTGTTCTTTTTTTACAAATATTGATAACATAAAAGAACAAGGATGATTTAAAAACTACACATATAGTTTATATGTATTATTTTTATTTTCTATTATTTTAAGACCGAAATGCATACTAAAAGTATTACATGTATAGTTTGTGTTTGTTTTACCATATTTTTATATGTTACTGATTAACTATACTTTAAATGTTCACACTTCAACCCCCTCTCACATACTTTTTATTTTAATACATTTAAAATTAATAAATGATAAATAAAACAATTTGAACCGGCTAATGAGCCGAGCCAGGCCTAGCTCGAGCTTAGCTCATTTACAAATCGAGCCGAGCCAAACTGGCCCGTTTACAACCGAATTTTTTTTCGAGCGAGCTACGAGCTTTTTAAACACCCCTGTGTGTGTGTGTGAGAGAGAGAGAGAGAGAGAGAGAGAGAGAGAGAAAGAGAGAGAGAGAGAGAGAGAAAGAGAGAGAGAGAGAGAGAGAGAATTAAACCCATACCTTTGCAGGTAGCAGAAGAGGGCTTGGGGATTTAAGCTGGTTGTCCAGAAACGGAGTGATGAGTGTGGCACCAGAACCTTGAGCACTGTATCCAACCCTCTCATACGATCCAACAGCATCATATGTAAAAACACATCCCTTTCCTTAAATTTTACAAAAAAATGAAATTCTGTCGCTACATACTTCAGCAAAATACGACACAACTAAAACCATAAATCCACACATACCTTCACCATCAAGGCCACCTAGAACATTAAACGCATAATACGGGAAAAAACGCTTGTAGTAGAGGGTGTTGGAGAGAAGCTGAGCCATAGCAGGGCAACTCATTTGTTTGTTGTGCTGGTGTTGATAAATCTGTAATAGATTTATAGAAAGCATCAACATTATAGAAAAAGAAAACATCAACATTATATAAAATTCAAAAAGAAGAGTAAAATGTCATTTTCGTCTCTGAGGTTTTTAATAGTTTTGCAACTTTCGTCCAAAGGTTTGTTTTTTCGCATCAGGATCCAAAAGTTTTGAAATCTTGCGATTTTCATCCGGCTCATTAACTCCATCCATTTTCTCCGTTAGGCCAGAGGTCTTTTCATCTTTTTTCTTCGTTAAGGGTATTTTGAATGCTTGTACATTATGCAAAATGCTTGTACATAAAAAGCAAAAAAGACCGAATTGCCCTTTAAGTTAACAAAAAAGATGAAAAAGGCTCTGGCTTAATGAAGAAAAATGGATTGAGTTAACGAGCCGGATGAAAATGGCAAGATTTCAAACCTTTTGGATCCAGATGGAGAAAATCAAACTTTTGGACGAAAGTCGCAAAACTGGTCAAACCTTAGGGACGAAAATGGCATTTTACTCAAAATAAAATCAACATTATAGAAAATTCAAAAAAATATATACATATGAACGAAGAGTAGAAACATTTTTTAAGGAATCTTACCAGATGTCTAGAAGACAGAACCTTTTGAAGTGCTTTCACGTCAGCCTGGAAACCTGAAGAAGCCATGAAGCTCTTGTCTGCTCTGAAAGTAGATATTTGAGCATCATCAAAATTTTGTTATGCTACTTCAGAGATCATTTCTTGTAAAAAAACTCCGTTTATGCTTTTCAGGCAAACCAAGTGAGAATCAAGTACAATGCAGTCATTTTAATGTAGTGTTCAACAATACACATGCTTATAATATCAAAAAGGGAAACCATCCAACTACACTGTACTGTTTAGTACATTGCAATGCATGTATATGCCCTACAAGATGAGCATTGAAATTTTTTTAATAAAAAAACGTTGGTGGATATATAATTAACCGAGTTATGATTCATGAACTTTTCCATAATCATAAAGTATCTAAAATAAGTTATCAGACATGATAAATAAAGAAATAAAGAAATTAGCATTATGGACAAATAGGTACACCACCCTAAACAAGACTGTTCTTGCATCACGAGAACCTGAGATCTTCAAAAGCTTTTCGTTATTTTCAATGCCAGACAGAAAAGAACCACCCAGATAGATATGATAAAAGATTTCACTCTGGTACAGTTGTACAAATACATGAGCATGAGTAATTTAGCCCCCAAGTAAAGGTATTTGACAGAATAACAGCTGCCCAAGAATCATGAATGCTAAATTTCCATCTTCCAACTATACAACCAACTCAAGTAATTACTTATATTCTACAGCCCTACTGCATCCTTCATGCAACAGTACCTCTGGTATGAATCAATATGTTCATAATCAACCAAACACTTCAACTCAAGGTTATATTTTATCTTATATATATTTCTTCACAAACAAGTATTGGCCATCTGAAATGAAAGCATGGGTGCCTAGTACTAATTTGTAAGTGTGTTCAATGACTACAAAGCTATGTTGTCAAAAGCCCTTCTGATGCGTGCCTATGTTGTCCAGGCGCTTCCGTGACGTTCTAGCAAGATCCTGGCCAAGTTCTGTAACTTCCGGCAAATATTCTACAAATTCTGGCTAAACTGGTCTGAAACAAGCCTAAACTATCCCTAAACAAATCTAAAATCCCTAAAAATGGTATGTTTATGCTACGTGTCTTGCTTATCTCAGGCCGTTGCTTTTTAAACGCCTTTCGCGTAGGCCCAGGGCGCAAAAGGCTCACCCTTTGCGCCTTGCGCCATTGACAGCTATGCTATAAACATAAGCTGCTAACCGCACTCAACAAGGACAGCATTAAAAGAAAAAGATTATCGACATACATGTAAAATTACCAAGCTGGTAGCCACCTATGACTTAATTGTCTTATTATCTTAATTCAATCCTTCATGTCTAACGAACCAGCCTGAACACTTTCTTAAAATCTTGTTCACTCAGATAAAATAATCAAATTATACCTCTATCCACAATTTCAGCTGAACAATTTTTAATTTGTAAACATCTACAAACCCTAACTCCTAATCTTAAACCAAATTACCATTCACACACAACAAATCAACACAAAATTTAAAACTTAACCTTAAAAACTAACACAAACCAAAACAAATCATACAATTTACAGATTTTCGAATAATCTCGGGTGAGAATACTGTAACCGGTAGACATCCGAGTATCCGCAGCAATCACACAGTAATCCGCACCAGCAATCGCCACACATGTTCTGCAAATACACACATAGAATGGTCGAAAGACAAAACCAGATAAAATTAGATCTTGAATGATATTAGGGTTGATTTAGCGGCGTTAAGCGTTACGTACCCTCCGTTGTTGTCGTATGGAGACCAGTTAGCGTGTTCCTTCGTCATGACGATGATTGGTTGATGGTGAAATTAGGGTTTGGAGATTAGATCACGAAGCTCAGTGTGTGTGATGGTGTTGTGAAGAAGAACCCTTTTGGGTTGTTTTGTTGTTTGATTTCTTTTCTATCAAGAAAACATGTAAGTTTGAAATTAGGAGGTTTGCAATTTAATCCCTCAAATTTAATGTGAAATCTTTTATAGGAAAATCGTATGTAAAATGTCCGGATAGTCTATTTGGTTTGGTAAATTTTTATCTTTAGTCTCTACCAGAGGGACTACCAGTGTAATTTTCAAAAGATAAGGACTAAAGGTGTTATTTTGACAAATCATAGAAACTATTTGTACATTTTACTCTTTTAAGTTGTGTTTTGTGTTTTTGTCGAAAATAGGCATTGACTTTACCTCAATCAAAAAGAGACATATTTGTAACCAACTACTAAAAGACGTCATAAGTTAAGTTGGCTAAGGAAGCAAGCTTTTAGCAAGTTCACATATGATAGCTAAAGTATAGTTGTTTTAGGAACATAACATCTTAATGCGTAAAGTTTTGGTTGATCTTACATACAATTTAGAAAAAACCATATCGTAAAAGGTATCCTGATGGACTCGACCGAGTGCGTGCAGTGTATAGGATCGAAAAATTCAACAGAGCACGTGTTGATTAAGTGTGATTAAGTTCATATATGGTGCAAATTGCCTCCCCCGAGCGTTGCGGAACACGTATTAGAGGTATGTTGGACTCGATTAACCAAGTGCAGATTTCTCCCCCATTTGAAAGTTATGTTGACGAATTCATGCCTACTTATTGGTTAGTTTGTAGAGTTATAAATGGTACGGTGTTTAACCATACATCCTCATCAACATCCAAGACTCTCGTGAAAGTAAAATCCAACTCGTTTCTCCGAATCAAGAATAGCGTAATGTCCATTTTATTGATTGGTACACTTGATTGACAAAATAAAGGTTTCGAGTTTAACAGCCGGGCTAAACCGCCAAAGACTGTTTTCCACGTAATATTGCACCTCTTAACTACAATCATACCCCAAGTTATGCCTATGTAAAACTTAGGCCCTTTTTTCTATCATGTTTCCTCTAATCTAAAGTAATACATATAAAAGGTTTGCCACCTCTTGGTTCAACTCCATTTTTTTATTAAACGACAAATTTGAATCACTGACACTGACAGACCACTAGAGTATAACCATGCCACCACGATCATGTAAATATCCACTAGACAAGAATAATCATACACCAATTCTTGTAAAGTTAACGCGTGAAGATATTCTGTTTCTTTGTTGTTTGGAGAATATCACGGAGCGACTGCGTGAATGCATCAAGATTCCAAAACCCATATCTTCCATTAACACACAGAGATTATAGACAAAAGGGATGTTAGATATCATCTTATGGATCTTCTCCTTCTTCATCCTCTTAGCTGTCATGGCCCTTGTTCTTTATCAGGTTACTAACTAAACACACTCCCATTCTTTCAATGCATTTGTCAACTATGTTGGTTCATGTTTCGTAATTTGTTTTGATTTACCTTTTATCAGTTGCTTGGAGCCTTGAATTGCTGATTTTGTTTTACATAATTTGCTTAATCATCATATAGTTGCTCCTTTTATATTGTTTGCATCCGTCAGGAATTGCGATCTTTATGCAAATTAAGGTTTTTTGTATGTTTTTTGCTTATTACTTACTCGTTACACCCGATTTTTGGTCTTTTTCAGATAGAAGTAACCACCATAATTACCATTAAACCTGTTAGATATTTTAGTGTAATCGGGTTTAACTTGGTGACCAAAGGGAATTATGATGTACATCGAACAAGTTAGGAGGTGCGGGAGTGCACGCTTGTTCGAGTTGTTATAATTCCAAGGGGGCAACGCACCCGGGAGCAGGGTCCAGGGGCGTCCAAGGGGCAGAGCCCCTAGCTGGGGTCGAGCTAAAATTTTAATTAAATTGCTTTATAGAAAATATCTTAGAAAAATTAATTTTATAAAAATTCGTCACAATTTTGTAGATAAAATAAAGGCGGCAATTTAATTAAATTCAAAATTTGAATTTCAACTGCCGGTAACTACCAATAACTGCCAAGTGGCAGTTATCTCCAAAATCCGGAAATGTGTTTTTTTTGGTCACATTGGTTCATACAAGTTACACACAAAACGCATACGGTTGTTCCAATTTCTAAAAAATCAGAGTTGTATCCGATTGAATTATTCGGTAGAACCACCGAAATAATTTGATCTGAGAGTGAATACACGCCTATCTGATCATCCGGTCTCCAACAAAACCCACCATAATCCTTCTGCATTAACCATACACTAATCAACTTTAAACAGGTTTAGCCCGAGTCTGTTTCGACCGGGCCTTAACCTGCCTGTTTTGACAGGCTTACATAGAAGAGTTAGGTAGTGTTCGTTTCACAAAAGTGGAATGGATTCTGGATGGAATTGGAATGTAGATTCCATTTCTTATGTTGTTCGTTTCAACAAGGGTTTAAATCTAAATGTTTTGAAATTATACCAACCAAACACATTATATGATTTCAAGGTAGTTATGTTGAGTTAGGTAGTGTTCGCTTCACAGAATGGAATGGAATTGGGAGGAAATCGGAATGTAGATACCATTCCTTATGTTGTTCATTTCAACAAAAGTAGGAATTGGAACGAATAACATAAGGAATGGAATCTACATTCCAATTCCATCCAGATTCCATTCCATTATGTGAAACAAACACTGCCTACTTGCTTCTCAAGTTTGAACTATTTGGACTATTAAAGATAAGAATTTAGGATCAATATAGAAATTGCCAAGCACTACAAATTTGGTTAAAGTAGCTTCACATCCCAAAACCAGGCTTCCAGCACATTCAAACTCGCTCAAAGTATATGATTTACTAGCCTCGAATTGAATCAAATTCAAATTTGACTTTTTTATATTCGAAACGAATTCTTGATAATCGAATCGAATTATATTGATTTTTTCGAATTCGAAACAAATTCTCAACACCCCTAGATGTTACTAGAGTGTTGGGGTTTGTGACTTTGTGGTTTCTTGATGTTATGATAGTTCAGTTGTGAGGTATTCTATCAAGTTTGCAATGTGGTTGTGTTAGAATCGTGGCCTTGTGGAGCATGGTTGATGAAATATAAGTCAAAAGAAAAAAAATTAATCCGTTTTTTCGTTTTTAGAGGCATTCTTTGATTTCTAAGTAATATATCTGTGCAGATATTTCATTATTGTTCCGATGGTAAACAACATTTATGATCTATTACAGATAATGTGCTTTTTAGACTTAGAGATCGACTATATCAACCCATACGAGTTAACAACTAAGATAAACAACATTACGTTGCCGGAGTTTATTACTCAAGGGGTATTATGCTTTCTACATCTTGTCGCACGACATTGGATGATGTTCTTCTTGTGCCTACCATATTTATATTATAATGTGAACCTGTAAGTTCATTTTTAACCCTTCTTTTACATCTTCCATGCATTAGTTTGTTAATGAGTTAATTACATAAATTGTCTTTGTAGATCGTCGTAATTACAGATTTCGTCCTTCCGTTTTTAAAATTGCAAGGACGGTCCTTCATTTTTTGCCACAAGTGTCTTAAATTCCAATTAAAGAACAAACCGCGCGGTTTATGATTTTGTAATTATCATTTTTGTTAAATAACTTGACCCACACTTTATACCGATCTTTATGGGGTTTATAAATAATGATGTACAAATTTATTGGAGTAAAGTACGTGGATGGTCCTTGATGTTTACCAAAATTTTGGATTTGGTCCTTAACTTTTCAAAAATACACAAACGGTCCCTGTGATTTGCACTTTGTAACGCATTTAGTCCCCAACCAACAAATCTAAAGGTTTAAGCATGTCGAAGTTGGGGACTAAATGCGTTACAAAGTGCAAACCACAAGGGCCATTCATGTACTTTTGGAAAAAGCTGGAGACTAAATGCGTTACAAAGTGCAAACCATAGGGACCATCTGTGTACTTTTGGAAAGCTAGGGACCAAATCCATAATTTTGGTAAACCAAAGGGACCATTGTGTACTTTGACATCCTGATCAAATTGTTTAACTTATAGAGACAAAATGTTGATACATACTCGGATTTTTGTATAAAACACCCCTCATGACAGAATTTTTGGTTTCTATTTTTATGTAGGTATATCCATAGACGCCATCTAGTGTACGCAACCGAAGTGTTCAGCGAGCTGTCAAGGGAAAAGAAACAGCGAATATTTAAACTTGTTTATCTTGCTGTCCTCCTCTTCTTTTCACTATTTTGGTATGAACCTCAAACTGATTTGAAATCCACGACTTTTAAGTAATGGAAAATGATTTTGACAAGTTTTTCTGTACTATTTTAGGATGATCTGGAGCATCGTGGATGATTATGAGGATGATGATTAAGAGAATGGAACTTTCAATTGATTAAATCCAATCGTAAGTAGAAGTAATAATCGTCGGAAAAAAAATTTTGGTGCTAGATTTTTATCAATTTTCAACTGAAGTTGAACTGCAAATGTGCTTTTTTTACTCGAAAAGTCAAAAGTGAGTTGCTAATTATTTAAGAAGTAATGCTTCAACTCTTGGGGTTAAATGAACAGCTTTCGTACCTCAAAATTCGATTATGGTGCTTTGTAAACCCAAAGAAATTCTCACATAGATTAAACTTGATATACGTTGATGTGTGAAATTCACATGAAAAGCTAAAAGACGTATTTGATTAATCTTTTCAGGACGGATGAACCCTACAGATTCGTATGATTCTCACAGGAACTATTCGGTCATACTCAGGTTATAATAGATCTCGAAGTGACTAAAACGTTTTCGTGTACAGGTATCTGTATATTTATTTTGGTAAGATATAGATTTTTAACTTAGATTTTACTCTCTTAAATGTTGGATAACAAGTATTTGGAAGAACAGTTGGTAGTGGGAATTTCACCTTGTCTTTTTATAATTCAACGGTTATTTGTTAAGAAATAGATTTATGAGCAGTTAAAGTCTTATCGTATGCCTGCATCCAGTGGTGGAGCTTAAATGAAAACTTAGTGGGACCGGATTATCCAAATTAATGGGGGGCCGGACTCTTAAAAATTTAAATTTTACACTATAATTTTTTTTGGTAAAAGTAACACTGATCGAAAAATTGATGGGGGCCGGGGCACAAGAAGCTACGCCCATGCTTGTATTTGTAGCCCAGGCGCGGTAGGGCCCGCTACACGGTGGGACTTTCTTGGCTTTGTTCATTGAAGTTTTGCTGGTCTGTATTTGTAGCTCGGGCGCAGGAGGGCCCGCTGCACGGTTTTAATAGTGTTTTTGTGTTTTGCGGTTTTGGCGCCACCAACTGGATTTCCTACATCAGGTAGAAAACTGGCCACAGCAACCTGAGATTTACATAATGTGAGTATTGACAAAAGCAAATGATATGCTTTGACTTTGGATGTCAAATCTATAATTTCTATGAAACTATAAAATTTTGGTCAAAATGTGTATGGGTCAACCCAACTAACGCTTTGACCTAAACCCATTTTGCCACCTTAAGTCAATGATTAAGTTGTTTTACAAATTTTTACAGTATTCATTTAAAGTCTCCATGTTTGGCTTTACAACAACCATACCCATTACAATCTCAAACATAGCCAAGTTAGTGGTGGGATCATATTTTGAAAATGAGTTGATCTTAGATGTAACATCCTGAAAAGCATAATGTGATGCATTTTCATATCAAATGGCATTGCAAGTGTTTGGCTATTTCGTAATTATCTTGAATACTTTTCAGTAATGAGAAAGCAGGAGAATCTTATATATTCGAATGCGACATATGGATGTTCAATACAAAACACTTTTATATAAAGAATTGCTAGAACCACAAAGTTGGTTGTGTATTGAGTTTAACATCCCAGCGTAACCGCACCATGTTATTGTCCGCTTTGGCAGCCAGCACGCCCTCAGCGCCTGCCCCTCACGGTTTTAAAATGCGTCATGATGGTGAAGGTATCCAGCCCCTTATAAGGAAGTCTTTGTTCCCCTTCACAACCGATGTGGATGTCACAAGGGATGTCACAATCCACCCCCTTAAGGGGTCCAGCGTCCTCGCGGGACCTGGCACCACCGGTCCGACCCTGGCTCTGCTACCATCTGGCAGGCGCCGAGGGCGTGGTGGCTGCCAAAGCGGACAATATCATGGTGCGGTTATGCTGGGCTGTCAAATTGAGCGCACCCAATGAATATATACACAATTTAGTTCAGAAGTTTCTACAAAGGAAATAATTGAAATTTTCATGGAATTTACAGCAATCTGAGGGGTAAAAATATACCTCACCTGGATTAGCAGTACTGTGTGAGGGGTAAAACTTCCACAAGAAGCAATTTGGTCCCCTGTCACTAGAAAAAAAACAAGATATACATCTACATTACACAGGTTTATTATCTATATGATACCAAGTAATTGGTATCATATTTTGTCTTGATTCCATGAATGTCTACGAATTATTACACGCGTGTTATGGTCAACAACAAATCAAAACCATGAAAAATGTACAAATAGTAAAGTCGAAGAAATGAAATCTAAAAATCAACTGGGACCAGCGTATATACACAAACAATATGGTCAATAACAAATCAAAACCACAAAAGATGTCCAAAGCTGAGGAAAAAAATCCGAAGAATTTGATTAGATAATTAACGAAACGCAAACACATGCTTATAATCACACTGATTCAATAGCAAAATCGAAGAGCAAAGAGAAAGAAACCGACGAAACTGAACGTAAATGCAACTGATGCATGCCGCTTGAGCATAACAAGTATTTGTTTTCCGGATAATGCATAGTATTTTACAAGATCAACATTTAGTTATTTCTCTGAAAACAACATTTAGTTAGCATGAAAATATTAACAGTAAATAATTAATAATTTAACAGAAAAAAAAAACCAATTCATAAATGAGCAGTTGCTTCCTAATATCAAGTAGTTTAATGTGTCCCCGCGCTTTGGCCTGCAGGCATTGCCCAGGATCAGGGGCGGACCTACCTTAGGAGAAGGGTAGCCTCCGCTACCTCTTGGCGCTTCGGCGATAGGGTAAATTTTGGAAAAATTTGACCTTTTTTGACGTTTATTCGATTTCGTTACCCTTTTTTATGAAACGTTACCCCTACGAATATTTTATAGATCCGCTACTGCCAGGATCATATGGATCAATCAATGTGGTTTGGATGGAACAAATATGGGTTCTGCACTTGATTGTGCAGACCCATGAAGAACATGGTGAATACAAAATATACACACAATAACACACTATATATTCACACACATAATTCGGTACATATGAGGGTATTTATACCCAAGGTTTTATATGAGGGTATTTATACCCAAGGTTTTGATGGTAACTGACATGACTATTCGAACCGACACGAACTACCGGTTGACTTTTACGACTTTGACTTTCCTAAATTACATAATAATAATAATAATGATGATACAAAATAAACCTTCGGATTTCTTGATTAATTAGGTTTCCAACATCATGGACACCGACCGTTTATATTGGACACTGGCCTTTTATATTCAATATATACTAAACATCTGATTGATTGTATAACAACTGCACACAAAATTTACAACCAATTAAACTTAATATTCTTATACAATAAAAGCTAATCTAGATCCACTGCATGATGTGCATATAACGCATCGACTTTAGCTTGCATCTATGCTTGTTTCGAACGTAGTATAGTCGCCCTCTGAGTAAGTTCATCCAGTTTCTTTGTAATGCGGCGATCATATGCTACCAACTCATTAACCGAACGTTGTAAACGTACAAGAAGTTGCCTTTAGGTTGTAGTCAACATATTGAACACTATAATGACACCCATAATGTTTTTAGGAAAACACATTGAAAAGTTATTAATATTTTTTGTAAATCAAGTATGATTTGCATAATACAATGGCCTTATGGATATGAATTCAAAACGTTACCGAAAGGTTCAGGGCCGACTCTGAAAATTCATGTACCCTGTTTGAGTTTGAAAAAATGTGCCCTTAGGCCTTAACGAAATTGGGTATTGGAATCACTAAAGGTCTAAACCTAATGTTAATGGGCTAATAACTAATCTAAACCATAAAAAATAGTTTTGTAAGTGGGCCTATATTGGGGCTTGTATGGGTATACCCGATTAATTTATTTATTTTAACATATACATATCGGAGTTCTTAAAAAATAATGTGCCCTTCGTAATATCGGACCCTGGTCGGTAGTCCTCTCCGCCCACCTTCAGGGCCGACCATGGAAATGTTGATACAAATCTCTTCTGTAGCTTCAACAACTTGCCATGCCAGGTAGAGATTTTGTGTTCCGTTGTTTTACTTGAGGCTTAGAAAAGACTAGTTATCGAGGCTGCAAATAAGGTATTTACCAAGCCATAACGATGACCATCAATCATCTTTTATCATCACAACCTTGAAAACAGATACGACACCTATCTAACATACCATACACTTGGTACTTACACATGGCCTATAAAATGCGAATCCTAAATATGTAGTCATTTGGCTAAATAATAAGGTAGAAAGGAATCCACCAAACAAATATGTGTGCCATACTAAACAACACCAACTAACATGTGTCCATGAGTCCCAAAACCCAAACACAAAACAGACCAAACAAATAGCCTAACAGAGTAACAGACAAACAAAGCAAGCCCACAGATATTATATAAGTATATAAACATATATAACATCTTTGCTAAGCAAAAGGATAGCCCAAATGTCAACTTCAGTGTATATCTAATTCCAGCCTATGGTACACTGGCCATCGGAAGAAATCATATAAACATTTAAACCAAATGTCACTTGTTCTCAAAGCCGGTAATTCTTATAATATAAGGAGTAAACTGCCAAAATGGTCCCTGAGGTTTGGTTACTTTTACCACTTTAATCCAAAACTCAAACCTTTTGAATCTGGATCCCTGTGGTTTCAATTTTGTTGCCATTTTCATCCAAAAGCGAAATCTGGTCAGATTTTATGGTTAACATCCAACTTTTTTGTCTTTTTCCTCTCTTTTAATGAAGGGCAAAATGGTTAGATTTTTTTTAATTTGTTATAATAAAACGTTAAAAGACCATTTTGCGATTTATTAAAAGAAAGGAAAAGACAAAAAAAAACTTAATATTAACTGAAAATTCTGACCAGAGTTTGATTTTGGGTGAAAATGGCGACAAAATTGAAACCACAAGGACCTAAATTCAAAAGGTTTGAGTTTTGGACTAAAGTGGCAAAAGTGACCAAACCTCAGGGAGCATTTTGACAGTTTACTCTAATATCAATTACCAACCATCGTTGGTTTCAGGTGAGCATAGGCCCAGATTGGTGTGGTTGCTTGTTAAAAGCCATCTCAAACGCCTAAAATAAAAATGTAATCATCACTACCTAATATTAGTTGAGCTGACACCAATTGCTCGTAACACATCAAACCAATGGCTTACCAACAATAAATGGCCAACAACAAATCCACTTCCAAAGATAAGCAAGACCCAAAACAAGCACATGTACATAACAACCAGCAAAACATAAAGTCGTTTAAGGCTTGCTTCCAAACATATCATATACACATCGTCGCACCTGCATTCTGAAAACAAAGTGGTATTAAAGCAATGCTTGGGTTCATAACAACCACGGATCTAAATCACCGATCAAACCATCTCGAGGGCTCAAGTACCTACTCCGATTCAAACAATGCTCAGCCACATAACAAACACATACCCAAATAACTGATTAAGGTTTTTTACTTAAGAAATCATATGCGTGGCTCAAAAACATATCATCGCCTCTGCATTCGGATAACAAAGTCCCACTGAAACAACCAAAAAAGAATGACCTAAATGATATAGGTCAACAAAAACATCATGTAGACGGCTCACCAAAGGATCATCGCATCTATATATCAAAGCTGAAATATGATTACACCAAAACAAACACTAACAGAACCCTTAAAAGTGTCACAAACTCAACATATCGAAGATAAACTGGTATTCAACAAAGCTAGGGTTTTAAAAAACCCTAAGAAAGTAACGTTCAAATAAAGAAATCTCCTGACAACTTCTAGAGAGAGAGCGAGAATTCAATCCTTCCTTTTGATCAAGCTTTTGTCTTACAACAACTTGTAATAGTAAAAAAATTGAACACACACCACCCAATCAATTTATTACCATATTTCTTATTTATTCATATATCATATTGTGTTATCTAATGATAAAAACTACTTAAAGACTAAAGGTTATCACCTGTCGAGCGTTTTATATAATGATCAAACATGTAAAAGTTTTCATTACGTCCATGACAAAATAAACATATAAAACATGTTATGTAATGATCAAAACAACTTCAAACTTAAGGTATCCATTAAGCCGATGTAAACGTTTTATGTAATGATCAAAACGAGTTATATAATGATCAGTAAAAGTTTCATTAGGTATATGACAAAATAAGCATATGAAATGTGACAAGCAATGATCAAAGCGAGTTCAGGCTAAAAGTTTCATAAGGTCCGTTGTGTAATGTAATGATCAAATATGTAAAAGTTTTTATCATATCCATGGCAAAATGTATGTATAAAACATTTAATGAATACAACGACTTCAGACTAAAATTTATGATTCTATAACACAGGTTATAAATGGGATTGGTTAGACTTATTTATTTTTTAGAATTGTATAATTAAATAACCATTAATTTTGTATTTCTTACGCCATACATAATTATTTGCATTAATTATACTAATGGTACGTGTGGTATGACTTGACTACAATTTTATTAATTTATCAAACTGTATTATCCAATGATAAAAATTAGTTAAAGACTAAAATTTTCATTTGTAAGCGTTTTATATAATGAGCAAACATGTAAATATTTTCATTAGGTCGATGACAAGATAAACATATAAAATGTGTTATGTAATGATCAAAACAACTTCAAACTAAAGCTAACTATTCGGGCATGTAAACGTTTTATGTAATGATCAAGAGTTATGTAATGATCATTCACGTAAAAGTTTCTTTAGCTATAGAGTAAAATAAGCATATGAAACGTATGATGTAATGATAAAAACAAGTTTTCCATTTAATGTGTTATGTAATGACCATTTCATCAGTTCCATGGCAAAATATATGTATAAAACGTTATATATAATGATTAAAACGAATTCAGATTAAAAGTTCTGATTTTGTAACACGGGTTTTAACTGAGATTGGTTAGACTTATTTTTTTAGAATTGTATAATAACCATTTAATTTTTTAATCTTTACGCTATACATAGTTATTTGCATTAATTGTAAGGATGGTACCTATGGTATGTTTTGAACATAATTTATCCATTTATCAAACTATGTTATCTAATGATAAAATTAGTTAAAGATTAAAAGTTTTCATTTGTAAAAGTTTTATGTAATAATCAAACATAAGTTTTCATGAGGTCGATGACAAAATAAAAATATAAAATGTGTTCTGTAATGATAAAAAACTAAAGGTATCCATTAGGGCGATGTAAAAGTTTTATGAAATATCAAAATGAGTTATGTAATGATCATTCATGTAAAAGTTTATCTAGGTTGAAATATCAAACATATCATGTAATATGTAATGATGAGAATGAGTTTAGGCTAAAGGTTTTCATTAGGTCATATAATGTGTTATTTAATGATCAAACATGTAAAACTTTTCATCAGATCCATGTCAAAATATATCAATAAAACGTTTGATATAATGAGTAAAACAAATTCAGAGCAAAAGTTTTGATCCTGTAACGGGTTTCAATGCGATTAGTTAGACTTATTTATCTTTTAGAATTGTAAAATTAAATAATTATTTGATTTTTTATTCCTTATACCACACATAATTATTTGCATTAATTATACATATGGATCCTTTGGTATGCCTTGACCAAGATTTTATTCACTTATCAAACTGTGTTATGTAATGATAAAAGTTAGTTAAAAGACTAAAAGTTTTCATTTGTAAGTGTTTTATATAATGATCAAACATGTAAAAACTTTTATTCGGTCGATGACAAATTAAACATATAAAATGTGTTATGTAATGATCAAAACAACTTCAAACTAAAGGTATTTATTAGGGTGATGTAAGCGTTTTATGTAATGATTAAAACGAGTTATGTAATGATCATTAATGTAAAAGTTTCTTTAGGTATATGACAAAATAAGCATATGAAACGTATCATGTAATGATCAAAATGAGTTCGGGATAAAAGTTTCATGAGGTCTATTTAATGTGTTGTGTAATGTTTAAACATGTAAAAATTTTCATCAAACAATATTTTTGTATTTTATTATTATTATTTTCTCTCTCTACTTCACTTACAATCACTTTAAAAAAATATTAAAAAGTTATATAGAATAAACAATGACTTACCAAATTTACCATTCTATAATAACATTTTCTCTTTCTTTCACTCTATAAAATATAGAGAATCCACTCACATAAATAGATATGCTACTGTGAATGCTCTAAATACATTCATTTATCTCCCATCCATCAACCCCTCTCTTATCTTTGAAATTTAAAAAAAATTACTAAAAACTTGTTTTATCTCATCCGCCATTTATGTACCCCACACCTATATTTTGAAAAATAACTACACTAGTTTTTCATATTTACACCCCCACTGACCATATTCTACTCTATAATTTAACTAAAAATCATATTTTTCAAATTTTATCTCCCATTTGAAAAACCTCCCAAATCTCATCAACCATTTTTATTTTTATCTTACTTACAAACACTTATTTTATTATATTTCTCATGTTTATTTAATCACAATATGATAAGCTATGTAGCATATTTTTTTTATATAAGAGTAAAGTATACGGATGATCCTTGTGGTTTATCAAAATTTTGGATCTAGTCCCTAGCTTTCCAAATATACATGGATGATCCCTGTGATTTGCACTTTGTAATGCATTTATTCCCTAACTTGAACATGCTAAAACCTTTGGATTTGTTGGCTGGAGACTAAATGCGTTACAAAGTGCAAACCAAAGGACCGTGTACTTTTGGAAAGTTAGGGATTAAATCTAAAATTCCGGTAAACCACAAGGACCATCCATATACTTTACACTTTATATAATTTAGGGTTGCAGTAGAGAAATGATATATGGAATGGGGTGACTTTTTAGTAGACTTTTAAAACAAATTTAAGATAAGGGAATGCTCTTAAAGCATTCACATCCCATCCATCAAACCATCCCCATCTTTAAATTTTAAAATTTTCTTTTAAATACACAACCCTAATCATCCTACATCAAATTATTACTAGCGTATAAATACAAGAAATATAATACAATAAGTGTTTGTAAGAGCATTCACATCCAATCCATCAAATGTGTGTATGGGTTTTATTCATGCCTTTCCATAAAAAATAAAAAGAGAATAAAAATAGAAAGATGAAGGAACAAAGTTGACACAATCCCTTTCTTTCCGTTGGTCAATAACCAACAAAACAAAATCGTTTAGTTCTTCACTACTCGTACAGGAAGGCCTCTCTTTCTGTATGGGGGGAATCCTTTATTTCAATCCCTCTAGTAGAGAATTCTTAGCCTTCGTCTTAGAAACTGAGCTCTCACAAAGCAAGTCATTACTTATTGTTTACACACACTTTCTATTTTACTTAGCCTACTTCTTTATCATTAGATCAATTAGGCAGGGGAAGACTCTGTGTACTAACTTTCTCTTCTTTCTTCTTCTTTTCAATCCCATGCCACTTCCCTTCTTTGCTAGCACGTACCTGTCTTTGCTTTGCACAAGAGCATTCACATCTTATCCATCAAACTATCATCTATCTTTAATTTTTTTTTTCTAAAAACGCACTACATCCCATCCCCTATTATGTTTATCTCCCCAGCCTATATTTTTAAAAGTTGTTAAATTAACTTTTTATATATAAAAAAAGCTATTATTCATCATCCATCAAATTATTGTGAGTGTATAAAAACAAGAAATATAATAAAATAAGTGTTTGTGAGTAAGATAAAGATAAAAATAATGGATAAGATGTGAGAGGTTTTTCAAAATAAGAGATTAAATTTGAAAAGTATGATTCTTAGTTAATTTATATGGTAAAATTGGTGGAGGTGATATGAATACTCTAAAGATAAATATAAAAATGATAGATGGAATATGAGAGGTTTTAAAATGAGAGATAACTTTAAAATATTGTGATTTTTAGTTAAATTACGTGGTATAAAATGATGGAGGGAATGTGAATTCTCCTATTCAATAGTTTTGGATATTACACTATAAGATCAGTGGGTGTGGTATAACGCCCCTCGCCAACTTAGCAAGTTTGGGACCTTATAGCGCCCCTTCCCCATTTCCTGGCCGCCAAAGGGGGTGCTATGGTATGTCTCCGTTAGTGGGTTAGCGGTCGTGAAAGAGAAGAGAGAGAGAGTAACAACCAATCAGATTTTTTTATTTGTATTCTTTCTTTATATATAGTAAATGAAGGCTTTAAAGGGTTTTAAACCATTACAGAGAGGGTTTTAAATCCTTCTATGTAAGATGGAGCCTACGTGGCGTTAATGTGGCATGATAAAGCCCCTAGGAGCTTTATCCCACATCTACTAACCTAAGAAATGGTTCTTCAAAATTTACAATATTACCCCTTACACTTTAGTTAACCTACATGTTAAGCCCTATTCCCTAGACATTTTAAATGTTTTTTCTTTCTTTTGGCAATCTACAAGTTAACAACTGTCTTACTCATAGGGTTTTTTTTATAACTTTTGTGATTTTTTAAAAAAATATGAATATATTATTGTAACATGATTTTTATCTGCGTTTTGATGTAGATTTCATTTTAAATAGAGTTTCATGTGACAATGTGTAAGTCATCTAAGCATCTATATACACGTCTTTAAGTTGTAAAGCCGTGATGTATGGGTTTGCGTTAATGTTTCTATTTTTATTTAAAGTTTAAATATTATAATGTCCCCGTCGTAACGCGTGGAAATTCAAGTATTTTTATCAACGGTTTCAAAGGCACTTTTTTCACAGTTCGACGCAGTAGTCACAACACACGGATGCATATTTTCATCAACATACAAACGTTATTGGTTTTGTTTTTTTAATATAAAGTTTCGTATATTATCAACTGTCTCGTAACAACGCACGGATTTGTAATAATTTCGACATCCAGGTTTCACTTTTCTTACGTAAAGTTACGTATGTTATCAACTCTTCCTTCAACATCCAGGTTCACGACAACATTTCAACCTTAGTTTTTCTCGTAACCCGTCAGAGTACTAATACCAATTAACCTATAAATTCAAGTGTCCTTGAATTATATAATATATACACACTCTAATATTATTCAATCTAAAACGCGTATTAAACTCACCTCGATATATGCAGCACCATTTTGAAAATTTACGTATGATGTTCTTATCAAATATGTCGGTGGGTCCATATAAGAAGAAAAAATAATCCACTTTTGTTAAAAGCAAGTTCGAGACCTCAAGACCAAAAAATATGTAGTCAATGATCACTTTCCCCCTTTTCACTCCAATTGTTTTGAATTCATTAGCTACCAAACACTCAAGTTTTGTAAGATACAATATAAAATACTAATTGAACCAAAAAGTTTCTAAATCAATATACTGTCTCTAAATAGTTCAGACATTTGCTTCTGAATGGTTAAGCATTATACTGAGTCTGAATGGTTAAGACCTTCAATCTGAATTGATCAGACATTTGTTTTTAAATAGTTAAGCATTATACTGGCTCTTAATGGTTCAGACCTCTGGTTCAGCATTTATTAATTCAGACATCTTACTGATTCAACATTTAACCATTTATAAGTTGCCAAACATTTCCTTAGTGATTTCATTTCATAAACATATGACGTTCTTGTCAAGCTTATATGTCAAAACCAAGGTCCTAAGACGCATGAGTGTCACACCCACTGCACCCCTAGAGCTAATGCGGTAACAGCATTTGTAATAACCCAAACACAATAACTTATGTATCCTAACATAACAAATTACTATGCGGTTCATGCCTTAAAATCATATATTTTTTATATTTGAGAAAAGTTGTTACAAACTTTCTTACTTAGTCACTTGTCACATAAATAGACCTACACATTTGGAATTGATACCAAAAGAGGTTGTATGAGTCACACTCTTATCATACCCCAAAAGGTTATGTTCTAATAGCCTTTATAATAATTTTTAAACACTTTTGTTTATTACCCAAAAAAGTGGGAAATCATAGCATTGACTATTGAGTCGGTCACAAAATAACACCATTTGTGTCTATTTATTACCCATTTTTGGATTGGATTGTTATTCTAACTTGATTATTTATGCTAATGTCGTGTCATGATTAAAAACCCCGAATATATAATTGAGCAAATTTAAAAATAAGCTAACTTTCTAACAATAATATAAAAAACAAGTGGATTGACTAATTGTGTGCCTTATATTTTAGTTGTAAATCCTTTAAAGTTATGGTTATAGTTGAAGTCTATAAAGTCTACATCCTTATTTTAGTAACCTAAATTCCTAGAAGATAGTACTATCATATTAAACCACGTGTTATGGGGCTTTACCAAGGGACGCGAACACCGTTACATAAGGGCGCCAACCAAACGCAGGTGGGGGCTTGGGGCAATTCGTAAGCGTGGGAAGAGGAATGTGATATTTAGATTTTTTTTAATATTAAATAATATGGACCCAATCATATCTTGTCACCTCAACCTAATACCGTATTTTACATAAAGCCTCACAAAACCCTCTTGGTAGGTTGAAGTGTGAAAAAAACGTATCTATGTGACGACACATGACAACACTTTTTTTCTCTCGATAAAGCTTAAAAAGAGCCCCTCCATAATGCATAGCCTTAAATTGAGCCTTTAGGAAGTTTGTCGTACATTTATACTTGAGTATGAACTACACTCATAACACCATATGTAAAAAAAACAGAAAATTTGATTACAATTGTTTGGTCTTGATTCAATCTTGGTTAATTTTTAACAATTCTCTCCTCTAGGATGACCCATGGTTATTTGTTATACTAGCTTCATGTTGGCCAGCTGCCATTTCTTCGTTCTTTAAGTTGAATTTATGTGAATAAGTTCAATATTGATAAGAAAATTGTCATTATATTCATGTAATACAAAATATACTATGTTAAACTGCTTCTATATTTGAAGACATAGTTGACCAAAACTGCATTGAAAAGGTCATTAACTGCATTAAAGTCATTATTAATCTAACTACTTTCATAACTTTGAAACTCCTCTTAATTTAATTAAAGGAGATCATTTGTCCCTTGTCTAGGAGACATTTTATATTGTTGTGTGCAAATAACAGAATGACACATTGTTTGACAAAGACCAATTGAGTCTATAAAAGTCAAAGTCACGGGCCAAAAATGTTGTCTTGACCGTTGGGTAGACCCTTTTTAATCACCAAGACAATTCTGGGCTTTGAACATTCACAAATTATCTTGTACATACTTATATGTGCATAATAAACCAAATAGCATTATAAATTCCTAACTATATTGAATAAAGAGTAGATTATATTATTCTGTCACATGAGATGTTCTAAAATTATGAAAGTAATGTTTGATAAAGTATAGTTGTTAATCAGTTATGTAAGTGTTTAATGGAATTGATTTGAGCAATATACACTCTAATACCACATGTTGATCGGTTCTGTAAGTATGTAATAGAAAACATGTAGAAGTGTACCCTGTATGCCAGCAGTCGCATCGGGATAGATGTAGATGACATGATTGTTAACTTGGTCTAGTTCCCGTTTAGGGTGTACGGTTCTGGTGGGATTTAGGTGTTCTTGATGAACATGATTATGACAGAGAGATGGGGCGAATTTAGAGAGTAACGATGTTATTGTGTTTGTCTAACCCTAATCTCTCTAGTTATCTCTCTATATATACACCCAAGGAAAAACCCTTAATTAGTTAATAAGGGTAATATGGTTCATCAACAATTACCAAGTAATATATTATAAGGTATAATTTAATATTTTGATCGATTATTATATAAATTATT
This sequence comes from Scalesia atractyloides, assembly GCA_947069175.1. NCBI lineage: Eukaryota > Viridiplantae > Streptophyta > Magnoliopsida > Asterales > Asteraceae > Scalesia > Scalesia atractyloides. Next base: position 97,502,387 of record CAMTDV010000008.1, read on the forward strand.
ATAATGGCCATATATAAATAAATACATTATTTATTTATTCTTACATTCTCCCACTTGGTCGAATAATTTATTATGAGCATTAGATAAGCCTGATTAGGTTTTAACACTCATTTTAGTTGTAAACCAAGAACCGTAATAGAGAAATACAGTCGTTGAGTCATCATTCTAACTTAGGACCCCCATTAATCAAACTATAGCCTCAATTTAAAAATTTAACAGTTATGATCAAAATTTATAAGTAAGCTCTTTAAACATTTGATTTGTATAATAAATGTTTATATGTCATTATGCATGCAAAACATATCTTAAAGACATACAAAATCAAAATTGATGATGAAAATTAATAGTTAATCATTCATAGTACGATATGCAGTAATCAATAAACCCATCATTATTATAAGCATTTACATAATAGTTATGGGTGATAGGCTTTCAGTTATAGGATCTTTAAGCATATAATGAATTTATTCGATACAAAGATTTAGTTTCCTCAATTTGTTCATAAACGAATATTAATTTCGTATCGATAGTTAATGCAGCACCTCTCGAATTGTTACTGTTCGAGAAAACATGGTAGCTGACTTTATCACTGTTTGTCTTCAATATAGTATTTATATGGGTTTAATAATTTTATGAGTTCACTGATAAATTCTCAACAACATTTATTGACAATTGCGCTGTGATTAACAACATATTATTTCATTATAACTTAAGTTGTTGTTATTAGTCTCTTATGACTCTTCCGTGAGATAGAATTTGTCTGCTGACATAAGGATACACCCCGAAATTACATTTTATCATCTTTGAATATTAAAAAGATTGAGTAATCAATAGGTTTGAATTCTCACTTCTTCTTTAAATTATAGTTTCTCGTTTCCTTTAAAGATGTTTTAATACTTTATAAGATGCTCCATTTTAATTTAGACATATCTAGTGTGTGGCAATGTGAGTAATATCTAAACGAATATAGACTTAGACCTACATAAGGCTTCTAATCGAGGAAGCACAAGGATATAATCTCATTGATCTTATTATCCTCTAAAGGAGAGCAGACTCATTTCTGTCGAAACGTAAATCGACATTGAATTTATACCCGGATATACATAAAAATAAACATGTAAAACTCGATTACGAAGTTTTTAGAAAGTTAAAGGGTGATAAGTGTTAATACTGAAAGTTGTGAGTATAAATATAAAAAATAGGAAATGACAGAAAAAGAAAAGGACAAGAAGACAAAAAAAAACCCAAATCGCTATTCTCCTAAGTTAATAATTGTTTTATAGGGTGACGTTCATCTACAAAATGTGTTTTTCATACAAAGTGTAGGAAGTGATCTTGACTATCGGATAAGTGTGTTTGATGGTTGAGATCATATTGGTGGCATTTTGGTAGTATATGTATCTTAAAAATAAACTAATTTAATTGATTTGGGGTAAAAATTTCATCTAACTTGTTTTAAATAAGAAAATAATTGTCAATCATAAAACCACCTACATAATTGTTGCGATTTTCTCTCTATACCTCTTTCGAATCCCCTACCTCCAAAAACACCAAATCATACAAAAAATAGTGATAGATCTGAACCATTGTGATTAGATTCTTCATATATATGTATTCAGTATCTTTTGTTAAAGAAAATGTGTTTTTTAAAGTTTGATCATAGTATTGTGTTTGAATTTAAGTTTGATCATAGTATTGTGTTTTAATACACTTGATGTTGGATAGTAGATGTATTCATAGTAGTGTGTTTTAGTGATAAAACATAATGTAACGAACCACGTTACTGACAGCTAAAACACAAACGTGATAAACTAGTTACTGACTACTAAAACACAACGTCGATATGTTCATGGTAGTGTGTTTTAGTGATAAAATACAATGTGACGAACCAGTTGCTGAAAATTTTGAAATCACATTAGACATTCAATTTCCTTATTTTTTATCAGTAAACTGATTTAATTTTTTACTAGATAACCGTCGAATTTGAAATCAAATTAGATATTCAGTTTCCTTAAATATCTTGAAAATTTGTTTGTGGTTAAAAGCTTCTATAATTAAATTAATTATCAAATTACTAATATGCATTTTGATTAAAATATCTAATTGGCACAAGTCATAAAGATATAGCTTTCTACACATTGTAGAAAAAGTTAGATTTGTAATTAGCTCCTACCCTTGTAGTATATATAATAATAAAAATAAAAAATATTTTAAATAAAATATAAGTATGATTTTGAGGGTAAAGAAAATGCTATGTGTTATTATTTGGAATTTTTTATTATAAGATAAATAGTTAATTATAGATATAGTTTGAAGATTAAATACGTATAAAAAACATGTATCCCACGGCTTTGCTATAGAACCATTTGTAAACGTATTACTTTGGAGTATGCTTTTAATTAAACCAAACATTAATTCCCATTCTGTTTCCAAGCCAAATCTCTACATTTGATCCTAAACTTTTTTGTGAAAAGATACAAGAGAAAAAATATCTTTTTAAAAATATATCATGTTTTAATTTTTTATTGAAAAAAGTGTTGTTAAACTAGTATAGCTCGTATAAAAAGTTTTCTGTCACTTCATCATGAGATCATCGATAATGATATCATGATCCGTAAGTAAAGAAGGCATTACTAACATATGTTGTTGAACCATCGTTAAGTCTACCTATACATGGTATTATTCAGACTTTTAACAACATATTGTAGATGTTTTATGTATGTACCGATAGATAAGTGAGAGATTGATCCATCGATTGAACT